>CM077592.1:12512500-13762500 GCA_039657365.1 Stephania yunnanensis
CTACTTATTGTTGTATGTTTACATTCCGCATGTTTATTTTAAAGTATTTATTGACTTCCACTTATTTATATGAATGCTCGGAGGAGTTCCTTAGGATTTTACTGGCTGGACTCGTCATCCATTTTCTTTTGTGATGATTGAGTGTAGATCCGAGTACAAGTAAAGGCAAGGGGATCTTAGGCGACTACCTCTGACTAACTACCTCTGAGAATTACTTGTACGTGTGATTATTTTGATACTTAGATTCAATTGGGAACTGGGGAATGACATGACATTGTACATACATACTTTACATGGTACAGTCATCTACCTTTATACACAGTATTTTTTCAGGGTTTTTCCACGCTAGGTTTTGTTTAATTAATTCTTAATAATTTTTGCATTTATGTACGTCTTCTGCTGAATATGTTATTTATACACTGTACACTCACAAGTGGATACATTTCGAGACAGAAAAAGGACGGGCAGGTGCCATACACGTGTAGTAGGGCCAGCTGGTAATGCGTACACGAGAGACACGTCACCCCGGGCGGTGAGGGCCGCCACATAATGTATATTTGCTAACATACCTGAGTTTTAAAACTCGTCATGTTCACCCAAGTTATTCTTGCGCCAACAAACCCGAGGTCTGGTTCCCCTGTTCGAGACACGTTACCCCTCGTGTCATGCAAGGTAGTGGAGAACTGAACAATGACAAACATAACAATCAACATGACAAGGTACAGGTAGTGGAATCAATGATATACACAACAGAGTATGTTGTGAACAACATCACAAAATGAGAACTAAACAAGCCATAACATATGGATTTCAAAGGTAATTCAGTTTGAATAATTGAGAATAAATAGATGTAAATAAATGTCTCAATCTGTTTACTTACATACACAACAACTCCTAAGCTATTCGGCTTCTCGTCGCGTCGATGTACGCACCCAATACCCCGTAATAGTTCCTTTACGGTCCTAACATTTGCCAAGTTATCAATTTAGATTCACAATTCATTATTTAAAATTCCTCAATTGATCGAAATAGAATTCAAGACCAATTTGTAAATTTTGCGCTTTTTGAGGTAAAAACCGTGTTAAAGTCGCGTCCAAATTTCAAGTCTTGTTGATTGAGGATAGATCAGAGCTAAGATATCGTCATACACATTGCAGCGAGATGTCGATGTGTGGTGGCGTGGCGATAGACTTGTTGAGGGCGATTTGAGTCTTGGGATGCCTTCAAGACTAAGTTATATCAGCAGTACTTCCCACCCGCGGTGATGAAGAGGTTGCAGAAGGAATCCATGAATTTGAGATAGGGAGCCGACGAGACGGTGATGAACTATCGAGACAAATACGACTATTTGAGGCAGTTTATCGGAGATCTTGTGAAGGAGGATGCTAATGATGTATATCATTTTGGCGATGGACTGAGGCCGGACATTGATTTTTACATGGTCAGTTCAGGTGCCAGGACACTGGGAGAGATATTCGAGCGTGCACTTGATCACGAGACTTATTATATGAGCCGAATGGCTGACGGGACACCCTTAGTACTGCGATGATGTTGTGGCATGTGCCATAGGTCAATCCATTAACTGTATTTATGAATACTTTAGTTAATAAAATAGAGGATTTCATTTGCTGTTTATTATAATTAATTTACATGTTTACATTATAATAAGATCCATAAGTATTTACAGAAATATCCTAAATGTCCCTAGTCCATCATTATACTGGGAGCTATAATGAATTAAGACTAGTGTGAGTCTTTGTAACGACTCGCTCTAATTAACCCCAATTAACTGACAGATTATAGGTTAAGACCTTAAGCTCAACCCACGTGGATGCCGCAGATAGGTTATGACACGCCGACTAGGTAAATAGTGATTTTAGTGTGATTGTTTGACTATTTGTGATGCAGTATGTCAAGTTATTTACCTAGCATCACATTTGTGTATTTATATCATTGAATCGAGCAAGATAGTGTAACGGGTGTTCGCTTCGAGAAACATGTCAAGACGGGTACTGAAGAGCGAACTGTGGGTACACTAGGTCGGGAAATTAAAACACACAAATAAAATAAAAGATTGGTCAAATAACTACTATGGAATAGATATTGGGTGGCTAGTGATGCGGTGGTACGCGTACATCGTGATTCGAAAGTGAAACCGGGCGTCGAAATGCCCGAAAATACAAGCGAGTGTCCCGGTGGTGTCACTCTTTGGAGTCAATGAAATTAAGTCAACTAGTTTACCCCATTTACATTCCACCTCACTCCATCATCACTTTCTCCTCTCCCTCACGTCACTCTCTCCCACATCCACACATACACACACACACACACCGTCACATAGAACAGGGAAACCGAGAGGAAAAAAAAAGGAAAGAGAGGAGGAGGAGAAAGAGGAATGCGTCGGGAAGGAGAATAGGAGGTGGAGACGTCACGGTCAAGGTGAGTCGTTGTTTTTGTTGTTGTTGGTGCGTCGGCCATGGTGGCCGAGAAGGGAGTTCGACCATGGAGGCCGAACCGAGGTCGGGGGTGGAGATGGCAGGGGTGTCTCCCCCTGCCATCGAGTTCACCAGGGTTGGGGTGGAGAGCAACCCCAACCCAAACCAGGAGAAAAAAAAACAACAGAGATAGGAGTCTCTGTGGAGAAGATGGGGTGCGGGAGGGGTGCACGCACGCGTGCGTGCGTGCACGCAACCCCTGGGCCGGTTGGCCGGTCCAGGGCCCAACCGGACCCGACCCGGGTGGGCCCGAACCGGGTCAGGCTGACCCGGGTGGACCGGGTCAAACCAGGTCCAGGGATCCACCCACATATTAAAATAATATAATATTAATTTTTAATTTAAAAACAGTTTTAAATTAAATAAATTACAGAAAAATATGAAAAATAGGTAGAAAATTTATGGAAAATCTAGAAAAATCGGGAAAAACATGAAAAAAATATGAGAAAAAGATAGAAAAATGATATTTGAGAATTTTTCGGGCATTGACACCCCGGTATAACTCGAAAAGTGGGTCAAACCAAACTTTTTGAAATAAAAATCTTCTTATTTTAACCGCACATTATAAATTCACTTAATTTGACTCTAAACTAGTTAAAATAGTTTAATTGGATGCTAGGAACTTAGGATACCACAATCGAGAGTCGGGTACGTATCTCGAAGCGAGTGCGAGACGTTTCAAGATGTTTTACGATTTGTTTGAGGTAAGTAATCCCACGAGAAAATTAGTTAAAATTTTTTATGACACTTTATTTTGCATTTCAATTATTCCATTGTGCTATTTATTGTTGTTCAATTACTGTTCATCCACTCCCACGTGTGTATGCATGTTTGTCGACGGGGTCGGCATGACACTTACTCACACCCTGGGGCTAGCTACCCCGCGTTGTTCTAGTAATTGGCCATGATAGGGCTACGCGGTGAGTATTCTCCGCGAAACCCGTAGGTTGAGAGATGTTTAACGAAGACCTAAGTCTACGTCAATGGTTCCTCTCGAGAGATGTTTGGATGGGGTCTTCCATTCAATGGTTCCTCTCATTCGATCGTGAGATGTTTAGCGAGGTGGTCGTCAATGGTTCATCTCGATTTAGCTACGAAGATTCCCGGATGTCAACCAGGGTTCTCTGTCACGCTACACTCATGTCCAAATTTGATTTCTCAACGACTTATTTTCATGCAATTATTTTATTTTTGTCCTTTATTTAAATTGCATGAATTGTAGCCATTTTATTGGAATTCGTGAATATTAGCTAACGTTCTATGGGATTTACTCACCTGGGATTTGTCATTATTTTTGGTGACAAATCGCAGATCCTACGACGAGCCGAGGCAAGGGAGTCTTAGGCGACTACGTCTAAGTAGGGAGAGGCCGCCACTTTTTGCGTAGGTAGTTGTATGTATCTATTAACTACTTTATGATATTTTGGGAGGAATTGTATACCCGATACATGTATATGCTCACATTTCGTACTTTTGTCGCTTTTGATATACATGGTATCTAATGTCGGGTTTCCACACTGTAGGGTTGTTTATAAAAATGCAAACTTTTCACTTTTACGATATATGCATGCCTTAAGACTTCCGCTTAAATGTTAATTTATAATAATTTGATAAATCGTGAACAACTTAACTTAGTCAATTTAATGTGAATATCCATAAATACTAAGTTAAGGTGAATAAGATACGTATAAAGGTGTAGGTCGCAGGCAGTCAAAAAGTAAGTATGCGGTGACATGACATGCTTGGTGACGTGTCTGGCGACGTGGCGGTACCCGGTTTGCCTCGGAGTTTGGGGCCGTCACAGTTGATATTAAAGCCTAGGCTTAAGTGAACCTAAGGGAAAAGGTTAAATGAAACTGAATAAAACTTAACAAAATGAACTTAGACGTGGAAACCCAAAAATCCTAACTTAGAACCTTAGTTGGGAAGTGAACATGGGATGGGTAGTGTCAAGGCTTATACGTTATATATTTTGATTTGTAATAGTATATATGTGTATAAAAGGCTAACACGAACGTTCGCGATTTGCAAATTTGACGTGGATGAATGACCAGTTCCTCATACCAAGACTCATGGAGAGTCGACTACTTGGGTCGATTTTAGACAAGTCTTTTATGACCAGTACATACTGAGGGAGATACAATTGAGTCTGAGACATGAGTTTTTGTGTCTTAGGCAAGGTAATCGTACAGTGGTCCAGTACATGGAGAGGTTTCGCTACCTATTACCGTTCGCTGGGGATTTGGCTTCTACGAATTGCGATCAAGTTCACTATTTTGGAGTCGGGCTTAGAGATGAGATTGCGAGTGCGGTAGTATCAGGCGGAGCTCGTACACTGCATGAGATCTACGAGAGGGCCTTAGTCCATGAAACATATCTTATCTTTCGTGTCGCGATGCCCATGCCACAGTTGGCATCGGGGTCGTCCCAACAAGGCACCAGGTCTGACAGGAGAGGGAAAAAGGATCATCGATCACAGAGATATATCCCGACATGAGGATCGCCAGGCGGTCACTTCTCATGCGATAGCCCATGCACCACGGCCAGGGTAGAGACAGACCCAGGATTATGGAGGCAGGGACCGATGACAGTATGGTCGGAGTCAGGGCCATAGGTCAGACAGAGGTCAGGGCCAGGGGTCAGGACACATGCATCTTACTTGTTTCAAATGCAGAGTGCCTGGACACATTAAGAAAGAATGTCCGATGGCTTCAATAGCACCGATTGCAGCACCACCAGTTCAGGTCAGGGAGCGGGTGCACGCTGTAGCACACCCAGATCGCGAGGCCACCAAAGAGCTCGTTTAGGGTATGATTTTGATTTGCAATCATTTTATGCATACACTTATTGATTCTGGTTCCACAGTATCATTTATTTCTGGACGTATGGTTGATGAGTTAGGGTTAACACCGATGACAGTTAGTAAACTCCTGATTCTCAGCACGGTAGCTGGGGAAAAGGTTTACCCTAACATGATTTGTAAGGGTTGCACGATAGAGATCTCCGGACACCAACTCCGTATCGACCTACGCGTCCTAGAGTTCTTAGAGTTTGATGCACTTTTAGGCATGGACTGGCTAGCTTCATATCACGCCCAGTGGATTGTTTTCATAAGATAGTGACTTTTCAGATCCCCGACATACCAGAGTTCACTTTCATGGGTGATGCAAGTATACTACCTACCATT
The DNA here is from genome assembly GCA_039657365.1 of Stephania yunnanensis. Lineage (NCBI taxonomy): Eukaryota > Viridiplantae > Streptophyta > Magnoliopsida > Ranunculales > Menispermaceae > Stephania > Stephania yunnanensis. The sequence goes on from CM077592.1 coordinate 12,518,183, forward strand.
AGGGGTAGATTGGCTACGACCTTAGAGATGGAAGTGTTTGCAGGGGTAATAGAGTCAACCGAGGTCCTAGAAGTTAGACTTGAAAATGTCCCAGTTGTCAATGAGTTTTCGATGTCTTTCCAGAGGATCTACCAGGATTGCCATCACACACAGAGATCGAGTTTGTTATTGAATTAGTACTAGGCATACAACCGATAGCTAGCAGACCGTACCGGATGCCACGGGATGGGCAGAAGGAGTTGAAGACTCAACTAGAATATTTAGAGAAGAAAGGGTTTATACACCCGAGCACATCACCATGGGGAGCACCGGTCCCTGTTCTTAAGAAGAAGGATAGTAGCTTAAGGATGTGCATTGACTATAGGAAGTTGAACCAGGTGACAGTACAAAATCGTTACCCTTTGCCAAGGATCGACGATTTGTTTGATCCATTGGTCAGAGCCCGTGTCTTATCTAAGATCGACTTAAGGTCGGGTTATCATCAGCTCAAGATTCGAGATGACGACATACCTAAGACTGCATTCAGCACCAAATATGGGTTATTTGAGTTCACGGTGATGCCGTTAGGACTAACGAACGCACCGGCCATGTTGATGGACTTGATGCACAGAGTATTGAAGCCGTACTTGGATAAATTCTTCATTGTCTTCATTGACGATATATTGATCTACAGCAAGACTCGCGAAGATCACGGGCAACATCTCAGGCAGATATTGATAACGCTAAGAGAGCACAAATTGTATGCTAAGTTTAGTAAGTGCGAGTTTTGGCTGTCAGAAGTCAAATTCTTGGGACACGTGATCGTGACAGAGGTATATCAATGGATCCGAGTAAAATCCATGTTGTCATAGATTGGCCGACACCTGAGACAGTGATAGATATCAAGAGTTTCCTAGGGTTGGTAGGATACTATCGACGATTTGTGAAGGACTTCTCGAAGATCGCCGCGCCGATGACTAAATTGACAAAGAAGGATGTACCTTTCAATTGGTCAAAGGAGTGCGAGGAGCATTTACACAGTTGAAGATGACATTGACTACTGCACCAGTACTAGTGTTGCCAGAGCCGGGTAATGGATTAACAGTACATACTGATGCTTACGGCACAGGGCTAGGTTGCATGCTGATGCAGGGAAACAGTGTAATTGCCTAACTATCCCGGCAGTTAAGGACCCGTGAGATGAATTATCCAGTGCATGACTTGGAGCTTGCAGCAGTCGTATTTGCACTGAAGGTATGGAGACATTACCTCTACGGTGAGAGGTTCACATTATATACAGATCATAAGAGTTTGACATACTTATTCACTCAGAAAGACCTGAACATGACACATCGACGTTGGCTGGAGTTGCTGAAGGACTACGACTTCTCCATCGAATATCAGCCTGGGAAGGCAAATGTCGTAGCAGATGCATTGAGCAGGAGAGGACTAGATTCTGAGACAGTTGTCCCATATGATGCACGAATATGGTTTACTTGAGGCAACGACAACACTGAGTTTGACAGAGGTTCCTGCTACAGCGAATGCATAGATTCGTGGAAAGATTGGTGTACCGTCTATTTCTATTCCGCGAGTGTTGAAGTGTTAGATAACTGACGAGATGTACTCGAGATTCAGTGAGATGGCACGCAATCCCGATCAATCGGATTGGAGCGAATCTGTGGATCAGTGTTTGAGGCACGGATGGAGGTTATGGATTCCAGTAGTGGCAGAGATATGCGATGGGATACTCCAAGAGGCTCACAGGTTTCGGTATACAGTGCTTCCTGGCAAGACCAAAATGTATCAGGATATACGACGATTATTTTGGTAGTCAGGGATGAAGGCGGACGTTGGCGCCTATGTTAGGGGTGGTGAGGTGTGCCAGCAGGTAAAGGCTGAGCACAGGAGGCCTAGAGGGTTATTGCAGCCGCTGGCCATCCCTCAGTGGAAATGGAACACATTACGATGGATTTCGTTTGTGGATTACCGCAGACTTCGCGGAAACACGATGTGATATGGGTGATTGTGGACAGGTTGACGAAATAAGCTCATTTCCTACCAATTTCTATGAAATATAATTTCACATAGTTGACCATATTATTTGAAAAAGAGATTGTACGACTGCACGGAGTACCAATTTGGATTGTTTCCGAATGAGACAGTCATCTTACATCATCATTGTGGCAAGCTATGCAAGAGCAGTTTGGTACTAAATTACAGTTTAACACTGCATTCCATCCTCAGATAGATGGATAGTCAGAGAGATTAATACAAATACTCGAAGATATGCTCATGGCATTTGTGTTGTAGTTTGGTGGGTCTTGGGATGAGTATTTGTCACTCTGTGAATTTGCTTACAACAACACATATCAGGCCAGTATTGGGATGCCACCGTTTGAAGCCCTGTACGGTAGATCGTGTAGATCACCGACTTGTTGGGCAGAGCCCGAGATACAACAACTGTGGGACCTGAGATTGTTGTGGACCATACAGAGAAGGTGAGACTGATTCGTCAACGGTTATTGGATGTCCAACACAGACAGAAAAAGTATGCGGATAAGCACCCAATGGGCTGAGCTACGAGGTAGACGATTGGGTCTACTTGAAAGTTTCTCCGTTGAAAGGTCATCAGAGATTTGGGATCAAGGGGAATCTAGCACCAATATTTATTAAGCCGTTTCAGATTGAGAAACGAGTTGGGAAAGTCGCTTATCATTTGAAATTGCCAAGTCGATTGGCAGGGGTTCATAATATTTTTCATATTTCGATGTTACGGTTGGCTAGATCAGGACCGAGACCGATGGTTGATATTACAAAAATCGAGGTTCGACCACATGTGACGTACGAGGAACACCCCATTGAGATAGTGGACCACAAGGTACAGACCCTTAGAAGGAAAGAAATACTACTTTTACTCGTTCGATGGCGGTATCATAAGAACGAGGGCCTCACTTGGGAGAGAGAGTCTACCTTGCGAGAGCGATACCCTACTTGTTCCAAGGTAAAGATTTCATTAAATTTGAATTTCGGGACAAAATTCCTTTTAGTTGGGAAGATTGTAATGGCCCGCTTTAATTAACCCCGATTAACTGACAAATTACAGGTTAAGACCCTAAGCTCAGACCCACGTGGATGCCGCGGATAGGTCGGGCACGCCGACTAGGTGAATAGTGGTTTTGGTGTGATTTTTGTCTATTTGCGATGCTATATATCAAGTTATTTACCTAACATCACATGTGTGTATTTATATCATTGAATCGAGCAAGATAGTGTAACGAGTGTTCACCTCGAGAAACGTGTCAAGACGAGTACTAAAGAGCGAACTGTGGGTACACTAGGTTGGGAAACTAAAAGATTGGTCAAATAACTACTATGGAATAGATATTGGGCGGCTAGTGATGCGGCGATACGCGTACATCGCGATTCGGAAGTGAAACCGAGCGTCGAAACGCCCGAAAACACAAGCGAGTGTCCCGGTGGTGTCACGCTTTGGAGTCAATGACATTAAGTCAACTAGTTTGCCCCATTTACATTCCACCTCACTCCATCATCACTTTCTCCTCTCCCTCACGTTACACTCTCCCACACCCACACATACACACACACACTGTCACATAGAACAGGGAGTCCGAGAGGAAAAAAAAGGAAATGAGAGAGGAGAAGAAGGAGGATGCGCCGGGAAGGAGAACAAGAGGTGGAGATGTCATGGTCGAGGTGAGTAATTATTTTTGTTGGTGCGTCGGCCATGGTGGCCGAGAAGGGAGTTCGGCCATGGAGGTCGAACCGAGGTCGGGGTGGAGATGGCAGGGGTGTCTCCCCCTACCATCGAGTCCACAAGGGTTGGGGTGGAGAGCAACCCCAACCCAAACTAGGAGAAAAAAAAAAGAGCAACAGAGACAGGAGTCTCTGTGGAGAAGATGGGGTGCGGTGCGTGCGTGCATGCAACCCCCTGGGCAGGGCTGGGCCCAACCGGACCCGACTGGGTGGGCCCGAACCTGGTATGGCCGACTCGGGTGGACCGGGTCAAACCCAGTCCTGGGATCCACCCACATATTAAAATAATATAATATTAATTTTTAATTTAAAAAACAATTTTAAATTAAATAAATTATAGAAAAATATGAAAAATAGGTAGAAAAATAACGGAAAATCCAGAAAAATTAGGAAAAATATGAAAAAATGAGAAAAAGATAGAAAAATGATATTTGAGAATTTTTTGGGCGTAGACACCCCGATATAACTCGAAAAGTGGTTCAAACCAAACTTTTTGAAATAAAAATTTTCATATTTTGACCGCACATTATAAATTCACTTAATTTGACTCTAAACTAGTTAAAATGATTTAATTGGACGCTAAGAACTTATGATACCACAATCGGGAGTAGGGTACGTATCTCGAGGTGAGTGCTAGACGTTTCGAATTTGTTTTCGATTTGTTTGAGCTAAGTAATCCAACGAGAAAATTAGTTAAAATTCTTTTATGACACTTTATTTTGCATTTCAATTATTCCATTGTGCTATTTATTGTTGTTCAATTACTGTTCATCCACTCCCACGTGTGTATGTGTGTTTGTCGACGGGGTCGGCATGACACGGACTCACACCCCGGAGCTAGCTACCTCGCTTTGTTCGAGTAATTGTCCATGATAGGGCTACGCGGTGACTATTCTTCGCAAAACTCGTAGGTTGAGAGATGTTGGTCAAAGACCTAAGTCTACGTCAATGGTTCCTCTCGAGAGATGTTTGGATGGGGTCTTCCATTCAATGGTTCCTCTCATTCGACCATGAGATGTTTGGCGAGGTGATCGTCAATGGTTCATCTCGATTTAGCTACGAAGATTCCCGGATGTCGACCAGGGTTCTCTGTCACGCTACACTCATGTCCAAATTTGATTTCTCAACAACTTATTTTCATGCAATTATTTTATTTTTGTCCTTTATTTAAATTGCATGAATTGTAGCCGTTTTATTGGAATTCGTGAATATTAGCTAACGTTCTATGGGATTTACTCACATGAGATTTGTCATTGTTTTTGGTGATAAATCGCATATCCTGCGACGAGCCGAGGCAAGGGAGTCTTAGGCGACTACGTCTAAGTAGGGAGAGGCCACCACTTTTTACGTAGGTAGTTGTATGTATCTACTAACTACTTTATGATATTTTGGGAGGACTTGTACACCCGATACATGTATATGCTCCCCTTTTGTACTTTTGTCACTTTTGATATACATGGTATCTAATGCCGGTTTCCACACTATAGGGTTGTTTATAAAAATGCAAACTTTTCATTTTTACAATATATACATGCCTTAAGACTTCCACTTAAATGTTAATTTATAATAATTTGATAAATCATGAACAACTTAACTTAGTCAATTTAATGTGAATATCCATAAATACTAAGTTAAGGTAAATATGATACGTATAGAGGTGTAGGTTGTAGGCAGTCAAAAAGTAAGTATGCGGTGATGTGGCATACTTGGTGACGTGTCTGACGACGTCGCGCACTGATTTTCCTCGGAGTTTGAGGCCGTCACAGTCTTGATTGATGATCATATGATGATTATACGTATAGGGATACGAATGAAGATCACGAGTACTTGTTAGGGAACAAAGTATTGGAATGACCGCTATGAGAACATCACATGAATTAAGTCATAGTTGTTTCTCATGATAGGTATATTTTTCAGTCATCTGACTTGAGATTACCATAGGCTTCAACATTAGGAAAACAGTGATTTGACAAAATCAAACGTTGTCTTTAACCGGATGATTATAAAAGTTGTGATTGGTTATTGTGTGAGAAATATGATGAAGTTGTGTAATCGAGATAGAATTTGTCTCTCTCATATAAAGAGAGATATCTAGTGGATCTCTTGATGTGTTAGACTGTTAAAAGGCTTAGTCTAAGTGAATTGATATTGATCAATGTCACTTGGACGTTTTCAGTCTACTTAGAGATCGAGACTAGTAAGATTGAACATGTTGGATGACAATTCCATGCTTTATATTTGATCAAAAGGATATCGTGTGACAAAAGGATGTTGTATACACTATTGATTATGTTGTATCGATTTGATATTCGTACAACTTGGGTAGTAATAATGTCTTGCTAGAGGCCGCTTATGACTTGTATACCAAAACGTGTTTTGTTACACAGCCAACGTTGTATGAGCCTATTGGGTCGCACACTAAGAATGGTTTTGCGAGATTTTAAAATGGTTCAGAAAAATAAATTTTATATGATAAAACTCATGATAGAAACGTCCTTGTGGTGTATTACACTTATACTTCTTTAAGTAGGGGTATATGTGTAATTTAATTAACCGTCTATATATAAGGGTTGTATAAATAAACGCTTTAAGTTAGAACACAAGGATGAAATTTTAGGGTCGAAACTCTATTTTCGTTTAAAAATGAATTAGGTTTATCTGGTACGCTCTCATTTTGGAGAGAAACAAAAAGGTTTGATATTCTCTTGAAGCTAGCACTTCGAATCTCGACCGACATTCGTGTGTGGACTGCTGGTAGAGGGCGTTCGTGTGTGGACTGCTGGTAGAGGGCGTTCATCGTTGTTAGCGCCTTAAAGATCGATCAACCTTTAAAATGTATTTTGCAATGGAGGTGTGATTAAGTTTTCTTGGTTTAAATGTTTTTGATGGAATTAGATTCGAATCCTGTTTGGGTTTTTGTCAAAATTATTTTGTAATCTCCTCTGCGTATGAACCCCAAAAATCCAACAGATGACACCTGATCAGATGACGAGTATGAGCAGAGGTGACATAATGGCAAAAGGACCGAGGAGATGGGATAGAGGTGTTCAGGGGGAAATTATGCCTTATGTAGCATCTCTTACACTTTTGTAGACTATTGTAGGTAGACCTCCCGTACCACCACCAGTCAGACCTGCATTTCCAGCTCGTATTACGTTTATTTTACCAGCTTTACTAGCACCACCACCTCCACGTCAGCAGCACGGTGGTAGAGGCAGAGGTAGAGGTAGAGGACGAGATAGTTCCAGACAGGCGCGAGAGAGGCATCTGCACAGGCCCAGGATCGGGATCAGGGTCAGCCTAGAGCAGTCACTTGTTATCGATGTGGTCAAGGTGGGACATATCAGTCGAGAGTGTCTGAAGCCAGTGACTGTGATTCTATCACAGCGTCGAGAGGTCATCCATACGATTACACAGCCAGACGCAGACGCTACACGAAAACTCATTGAGGGTATGGTTTCCATTTGTGGTCATTAAGCATATGTCTTATTTGATTCGGGTTCGATAGTTTCTTTCATTTTCGGTTGCATGGTCGACATGTTAGAGTTGAAACCGGTTAGTGTTGCTGTCCATTTGATTTTTAGTACTACAGTCGAAGATAGAGTGTACCCTAATTCTCTGGTGGAGAAATGTCCAGTAGAGATCGACGGGGTAGAATTAGCTGCAAATTTCAGAGAGCTAGAATTTCTGGAACTCGATGCGTTGCTAGGGATGGATTGGCTAGCATGATATCATGCTCATATCGATTGTTTTGCGAAAATAGTGAGATTTGAGATTTCAGGGCGTCCAGTGTTCATGTATAGTGGTAGTACACCGAGAGCCGAGGGCACTCAGGTCGACTTGCGACTAGTGGGGAGATGAAGACTTTGATATTGGTATATATCGTTACAGAGAGTCATGGACCGAAACATGAAGATATTTCAATTGTGTATGAGTTTCCGGACGTGTTTCTGGAACGCTTACCTTGATTACAACCACCAAGGGAGATAGATTTCATTATTGAGTTAGTGCCAGGGACAAAACCGATATACATACCACCATACCGCTTGGCTCCACGAGAGTTGGAATAATTGAGGAAACAGTTGCAAGAATTGAGCGAGAAGGGATTCGTCACACCTTCGATATAACCATGGGGAGCACCGATCCTGTTTGTAAAGAAGAAGGACAGTACGTTGAGATTGTGTATTGAATACAAACAATTGAATAAGGTTACAGTCAAGAATAAGTACCCATTATCGCGTATTGATGATTTATTCGACCAATTGAGATGAGCACGATTTTTCTCCAAGATAGATCTATGATCAGGATATCATCAGCTGAGGATCAGGGAGGATGATAGATACGTAACAACGTTTAGTACAAGGTATGGCCATTATCAGTTCACAGTCATGTCGTTTGGTTTGACTAATGTTCCTGCCATGTTTATGGATTTGATGCATCGAGTGATGAGACCATATCTTGATCGCTTTGTGATCGTGTTTATTGATGATATATTGGTATACTCGAAGACTCGAGAAGATCACAAGCAACACCTCAGGGAGACATTGCAGACTTTGAGGGAGCATAGACTATATGCCAAATTTAGTAAGTTTGAATTTTAGTTGTCTGAGGTCAAATTTTTGGGCCATTTAGTTGGAGCAGCAAGTATTGTTGTAAATCCAGCAAAGATTCAGGCGATTCTGGATTGGCCAGCGCCGATGTCAGTAATTGAGATTAGAAGTTTTCTAGGGTTAGCAGGCTATTACTGAAGGTTTGTGAATGACTTTTCGAAGATCGCTTCACCAATGACCAAGTTGACTCAGAAAGATGTAAAGTTTCAATAGTCTGAGGAATGCGAGGAGGCATTTACTCAACTGAAGAACTTGTTGACTACTACACCAGTGCTGATATTGCCAGAGGCTGGAAAATGTTTCATGGTGTACACGATGCTTCTCATATGGGTTTAGGTTGTGTGTTAATGCAAGATAAATGCACAGTGGCCTATGCATCAAGACAGTTGAAGATAAATGAGAAGAATTATCAAACTCATGACTTAGAGTTGGCGGCGGTAGTGTTTGTGCTTAAAATATGGAAACATTATCTGTATGGAGAGAAGTTCACACTTTATACTGACCATAAGAGTTTGAGATATCTCTTCACACAGAAAGAGCTAAACGTGAGACTGCGCAATGGTTAGAATTTTTGAAAGACTATGACTTTTCTCTAGAATATCATCCAGGAAAAGCAAACGTCATTGCTGATGCGCTGAGTAGGATTCCAACTTGAGATGTTGAGACTATTCGATGTCATATGACGCACGAGTATGGTTCACTCTAGGCGACGGCGAGGCTGAGTCGGTCAGATATTTCTAATGTCACGAAGGAATTGATTTGTGCTCAGTGAGACTTCAGACAGTGTCGACTCAAAGAGTGTCAGAGGATCAGAAAATTGACATTCTATATTCGAGACTCAGTGAGTTAGCTTAAAGTCCTGAGTATACTGTCTGGGCTGAGACGGTAGATCAGTTCAAATTTCAAGGCAGTTTGTGGATACCGATAGTGGCAGAGCTGGGAGATGAGATTCTTCAGGATTCACATCGTTCCCGGTTCACTGTTCATCCAGGAAGGACCAAAATGTACCATGATATGAAAATACATTTTTGGAGGCCTGGGATGAAAGCGAACATATCAGAGTTTATTAGGAACTGTGGGATCCGCCAGCATATGAAGGCAGGCATCGGAGACCTAGAGGATTACTACAGCTGCTTCCCATTCCACGATGGAAGTGGGAAGACATAGCCATGGGTTTCGTTCGAGGACTGCCGAGGGCTGCCGAGGACTGTTCATCGACATAATTCCATCTGGGTGATTGTGGATAGATTGACGAAATCTGCCCATTTCATACCAGTTGCAACTCATTACATATTTGACCAGCTGAGTGATTGTTCGAGAAAGAGATTATTAGGCTGCATGGAGTACCTTTGACTATTACGTCAGACAGAGATGTTATGTATACGTCTAGGATGTGATGGAGTATGCATGAGCAATATGGTACGCGCTTACAGCTTAGCACAACCTTTCACCCTCAGACTGATAGGCAGGCTGAGAGGTTAATCCAAACTCTAGAGAATATGCTTAGGGCGTGTGTACTTGAGTTTGGCAGATCGTGGGAAGAGTACTTACTGTTGTGTGAATTTGCATACAACAACAGTTATCAGGCGAGCATTGAAATGGCGCCATTTGAGGCGTTATATGCAGACCGTGTCGCTCACCATCTTTGGGCTGAGCCAGAAGACCGAGATTTGTTAGGGTTTGAAATTGTTGTCGATCACACAGAAAAGGTAGGAGAGATTCGCCAGAAACTTAAGGAAGCCCAAGAGAGGCAAAAGAAGTATGCATACATGTATCGCAGCGATCCCACATACGATGAAAGAGCTTTAGTGTATCTATAGGTTTCTTCTCGTAAGGGTCATCATCGATTTGATTTGAAAGACAAATTAGCACCGAGTTTCATCAGGCTTTTCAAGGTCAAGAAATTAGTTGGAAAGGTTGCATATGAGTTAGAGTTACCTTCACAGATGTCGAGAATTCATCTGGTGTTTCATATTTCAATGCTTCAACTAGCTAAGTTAAATGCATATGAGAGACCGACAATGGATTTGAGTCAGATTGATTTGAGTGAGGATATCTCATATGAAGAGCAACCAATTCGGATTCTTGATCAAAGGGCACAACAGTTAAGAAACAAGTCTATCCCGAAGGTGTTAGTCAAGTGGCAGTTTCATAGAGATTCAGAACTCACTTGGGAACGGGAAGACTATATGCGAGATATATTTTCATACCGCTTCGAGTAAGGTATTTTAAAATTCGTTTAGTTTAAGTTCGTGGAAGAACTTCCTATTAGTTGGGAAGTATTGTAATGACCCAATAATTAATACACATTTAATTCGTTAATTAGGACAAAATGACCCGTGACATAAGACCCGCAGCGAGATACGTGTCACTACCGAGGCACAGTGGCCGAGGTACATGTTATATTTATGTGTTGTTTTCCTAGTGTATTGTATATGTGTAGACTAATAAGTCATTTACGGGTATCCAGATACCGAGATGAGCGGGGATACACCTCGAGTTGAGCGCCGACGTGGGCCCGAGGTAGCAGTTCGTGGGGTAAGTGTAATTAGTTAAATTAAATATGCATTAAAAAAAAGCTAGAACCTAGTGGTTCTTACATTGCCACATCACTTAATATACATCATATAACTATATCCACATCACTTTGATTTTCTAAAGTCGGTGGAGAGGATATAAAAACGTAGGGAGAGAGAAAAGAAAAAAAAAAAAAAACGATGGGCGAAAAGAGAAGAAGGCCGAGAGGAAGAAGAAGGAGGGAGAGAGAGAGAGAGAGAGAGAGAGAGAGAGAGAGAGAGAGAGAGAGAGAGAGAGAGAGAGAGAGAGAGACCAAGCTCAAGGTGAGTTGATGGTTCTTGTTGATTTTTGTTGTTGTTGCTGCAGTCGTTGTTGGTCGCCATGTTCGGCCATGGAAGGCTCGGCCTCTATGGCCGAGAGGCGTGAGGAAGAAGATGGCAGGGGTGTCTCCCATGCCATCGACTCCAGTTGGGGTTGGAGATGGGAGCCAACCTTAACTCCTCAAGAAGAAGAAAAAAAAGAAAAAAAAGAAACCAAAGCACGAAGTGCTCTTGTGAAGAAGAAGATGGGAGTCGGGTCGGGTCGACCCTGACCTAGGTCCGGTCGGACCGGGTCGGGTTGACCCGGACCACCCTAAAAAAAAAAAATAAAAAAAATATATATATATATATATTAATAAAAATAAATTGGAGAAAATGGATAAAAATATGGAAGAATTCAGGAAAATTCCGGAAAAATTAGGAAAAATTATATTTTGACAAAATAAATAGGAATTAATAAATTTATGAAAAACAAATGATTTGAAATTTCGGACGCGACTTTTACACGATTTTTACCTCGAAAAGTGTGAAATTCTCAAATTTGTTTTTTTAATGCACATTTAATTTAACTAATAACGCTTACCCCACGAACTGCTACCTCGGGCCCACGTCGGCACGCGACTCGAGACACATCCCCACTTGTCTCGATATCTACATACTCGTAAATGACTTAGTAGTCTACATATATACAATACACTAGGAAAATAACACACAAATATAACATGTACCTCGGCCACCGTGCCTCGGTAGTGACACGTATCTCGCAGCGGGTCTCATGTCACGGGTCATTTTGTCCTTATTAATGAATTAAACGTGTATTAATTATTGGGTTTTGACAATGAATGTAGCAGAGATGGCCGAGATTACGACAACAGTTCTTGGAAGATCCAACGATCAGATTGATGGATCTGAGGTGTAGTTCGTCAGATCTGGTCCTTTACACACCGGATTTGGATATAAGAACAATGGACCTTTTGCCAGTTGCTGGATCTCCTTCACCAAATCAATTGATGACTCCATTTAGTAACTCTCCAAACCAAATTGTGTCAATCAAGCTTAATCCCAACAATTTCTTTGTGTGGAAGATGATGGTTCTTTCGGTCTTTTAAGGATGCCTTTTCAATGGTCATCTTCTTGGCACATCTGTGTGTCCACCGGAGTTTTTGGATGATTTAGCAGATCTGAATTCTGTATATGAAGAGTGGTATGTCAAATTTAGTTCTGTCTAGGATGGCTCATCAGTGCTATGTCTAATGAGATCGCACATGCAGTCGTCGTCCGTGTAGAAACAACTCAAGAGGCATGGATGCGTATTGAAGAACACAATGAATTTTATAGTCGAGCACAAATCCAGGTATATCGATGCAAGATTAAAACACTAAGTAGGGTTCGATGTCGATATCCGAGTTCTTGTTGAAGATGAAAATGACGAGTTTTTTGGCCACTGCAGTGCTCCAGTTTTAGATGATGACCTCATTTCAAATACTCTATCTGATTTTGATGGTGAGTACCTTATGATTATAACCTTTTTACAAGATAAGGTGAACTTGCGCTGGACTGAACTTTAGGTGTCTTTGTTGAGTTTTGAGAGCACTCTGAACCAGATCTAAAGTCTTAGTGATTTGAACTTGTTGCCATTTCAAAAGTCACCTCTTTCTACACATTCTACCGAAGTAAAGACCAACAATGGAGGTCAGATACATAATATATCTAATTTTGGTGGTTTGAACGGTCATTAGTCTAATAATTTTGGTGGTCGTGGCTCTAAAAATAGTGGTCGTGGATCTAACAATCGTGGTCGTGGAACCTGTAATCAAGGTCATGGTAGTTTTCGATCTCAGAATTATGGGCGACTAACTTGTCAAATATGTGGGAAATTTGGTCATCCCACCGCAGCTTGTTATTTTCAGGGAAACATGAAGTATATGGGGCTCAGATTGACCAGACTCAACCTCCACCTGGTTTTCCCAACAACAAATAAGATATGTTCCTCCATCTCTATCTGCACTGCAGAATACACTTTATGCTACTTTTGAGCCTAGATCCGATACTTCGTGGTATGTAGACAGCGGAGCTTCTTTGCATAACACTCTGATCCTTCTCAACATAACAATTGCATGTCATATTAAAGTAATCAATCTCTTATTATTGGTAATGGGCAATCATTAACTATTATTGGTATTGGTACTACATTTTTACCTTCATCTGGCTCGGGTATATCATTTCATAATACATTGTGTGTGTGCCTCAGATTAAGAAAAATCTTCTAACGTGTAGGAACGGTCTACTCCACTTGATCTTGATCGCTTACCATGACACTTTTCTCGAGACCAATCTCATGGAAATTTCACATACATGCACATCAATCTCCATACACCTCGCCACACTGGATCTACTCCTCTATTCATTAACCAAGCACGTTTTAGCATGTGCCGTTGTCCGCCACATCATCTCTTTCGTGTCTCACGTATGGGTCCCACCAAATTTGCCTCGAGATACGTGCTAAAATGACTTTCGGTGTAAAACGGATTCAGGCATATGAATACTTGATTTTGCGTTGTTTTTTGTCTCGAATTTAACCGCGCACTCCAATAACCCTGAAAATAATAAATAAATGCAATTAGGCTAGTATTTTGGAGACTTGACAATAAAAATATATAGATAACCTATATATAATATTACATAATTAACGACTCAACAAATACCCCCAAACTTAGGACTTTGCATGTCCCGAGCAAAGGTGTAAATGATAAACACGCAAATAAACTAGACTCATAATATAGATATGTACAGACTCAACTAATCTTATACCGATTCAGAATTCATGGAGTTCCTTTGGTTTACATAGTTGCCAAGTTAACAAATCACTCATGAAATTTTGGAGTTAAGATATGTCAAGAATCGCAACCTAAACACAATTAAGATCACACTTTAAAACAATGATATGGTCAAGACAAAGGCCATCAACTACTTGCGGTTTTCTTGGTCTATACATTCAAGCACGCAAGTTTACAATTTTACTTAATCTAGCTATAACCACTCGAGCTAAATCTTTTTATTTGAGGAGTTTCATACACTTCCGCCTTTATTCATTTTATATGTATACTCTCTATTTTTTTATTCTCCAAATTGTTTTCTTCAAATAATACGGTCCCTGCTCCATTTCCTGTGGACCACTTTCCTCACTTTTTCCCACCACAAGTTTCCCTGCTCCATTTCCTGTGGAAACTTGTAGGACTCTCTATATTTCGAAAACTCATGTTAGTCCTTCTCACTTTCACTATAATTAAGCAAATTCCCCAATATGGGTTAAAGGCTCATCACTTGCACAATTTCAACCGTCTACCCATTTTGGTATCTAGCACAAGGCTTAACCATCATACTAAGTCCTTAATCATGAAATCATAAAAATGCTAAGCTACGGACTCGAGTGAGTATTTCTCCTACTTTTTCATAAGTTTCAAGTCAAAAAGCAATCATAATGTACTCATCCACAACCAAAGGCATGAAACAAAGTTTCGGGTGACTCTAAACAATATAATAATAAAAACTATACTAAATACATGCATGAAAGTGTATCAACTCCTAACGAAATGAGAAAATGAGATATGGAGGGAAAAGAAATGGAAGAAAAGAGTGAATAAGAGATATCAAACACCATCAATACTGTCCAACAACCACATATAGCCGCATATAATTGAAAATAATTTAAACGATCTCACCTGCTGTCTTTCGCAAATAAATCCATCCAACTCAATCCACAAATCCTAAAGTACCCCCAAACTTATTTTGAACCTTGTCCTCAAGGTTCAAAACAAGTCAAGGAATCCATGCAACAAAAAGACAAAGAATAGTGGTGAAAAAGAATATGGATAAAATAAGAAGATGATACAAGTGAACGCATAACAAAAGTCTCCAAAAACTAGTGAATGCTCAAATCTCGCATGTCTAGGTGACTAAGGAAACTATGAAATAAAATTATCATAATAAGAGCAAGAACTAATAAGCATGAGAGTTAATTCAAATGATTCCTATCAAATCTTGCGAGCCCGAGTCTTTCAACTACGGGTGAAGTCAACAGATGATGGAATGAGGTTTTGGGTTTTGGGTCTACTTAAAGACCCGCCACTAATGTGGCGACTTAAGTTGGATATGTCCCAACCAAGTCTCAAAACACCTAAAACTCTAATAATATGTTAATTCCTAAAAAAGAATATGTTCAAATTACTTCAAAAACAATGTAATCCATAGTCAAACCTATGAAAACTCAAGGGGTGGTTTAGTGCCATCAGTGCTCATCAAACATTCATTACACCTATAAAAATCAAAGAGACCAAGTTAGGGCTTTATTAAACATAAAAAACTAAAACTAAATTAAAATTGAAATAAATGCAATAAAAATAAAAACAAAGATGAGCTACCTCCCAACGAGCGCCTTTCTTTTAAGTCTTTGGCTAGACTTAATGTGATTCATCACGTGATGCCCTCTCCTTTTGAGATATCAACAACAAATGACGCATCAACATATTTGGGCAATGCAGCATGCACGCCCTCTTTAGAATTCGGAGCTCATTCCTCTAACACAAAAGAATCTATCATTTCATGGTCATCCAACACAAAGGTGTCAGCAGTGTAGAAAATTTGCGAATGCTCCTTTACTTCCACCCCAGTATAAGGTTTAACAAATATGCATGGGAGGGTGGGTGGTTTCACCAACACCAGAGGTTGGTCTTCCTTGCTCTCTATCTGCGGCTCCTCTGGCCGTTCTGAAATGACTCCAATTTCTAACGCGATATCATCATCATCATTCGGTGCAATGGGCATGTCCGGCTCAATTTGAAGGACTTCAAGTCCTTGCGTTGTTTCGCACCAGTAGTTCTCCACCGGTGTATCAATATTCACCTCAACATTCCTCAATGTATCAACATCCACATTCTCCTATGAGTAAGAAGTTGGTTGTGTATTACACAACTCTTTCTCGTCATGCATATTCTGGAGTGTGGCATTCAATTGAATAAATTGAGTTTCCAAGTTTTGCAAGCTTGGAAACTCACGCAAAAATTGTTGAAGCTCTTCATGAAACCGTTGTTGATCATCTAGTAATTTTTTTTATCATATCTTCCAAATAGGTGCTTTGTTGAGGACTCGGTGGACTTGACATGAGCCCAAAGAAGTCGGGTTGCGGCGATGCATAGCTAGGATAGTGATAATTCTCATACTTTGGATAATACGGACAATCATATGTGGAATGAGAATAATCTTCACAAATTTCGCAAACCTCGACCTGTTGCACAAAAAAATGCATGTTAGAAAATTGATGTCCATTATATAACATACCTACCCCATTCACATTATAATAATGTGAGTCTTCGAATCGACCATAATTGTGGGGGTAGGAGGCCATCGCGGAATTACCTGCAAAAATGTTAGAAACAAGGAACTAGATACAAAATAATAAAAAAATAAAATAAATAAATAAATAAAAAAAAAAACCAAAGAAAGAAAAAAACCAATCCCTAACAACGGTGCCAAAAATTGACGCGCGCCGAACGCATCAATAAAATTAAAAATACCTAAACCAACTATTTTGTAGAATAGTGGCAAAGGGTCAATCCCGTATGATTGGTATTCTTTCTAAGGTTTAAAAATAACAAAAAGGGAAATCGGGGTTTGATAGAGAATGATTTAATTATCTAATCATAAAATAATTAAAGCAAAGGAGATAAAATTGAAAATAAAATAATTAATAAAAATACATAGGTCAAGACATACAAGTTCGGTTCGGTAAAAGATTTGATTTGGTCGTCGATTTATGTAAAGTATGCAAATCAAAATATCTTAGTGTAGCTATAGAACCGGTAACGTACACGGTTCTTCGCACTTCCTAATCTCGATAGCCAAGGTACGACGGTGACTATTTCTCTAATCAAACACATAACCATATATTCAAGTGAATTAAGTTTAATGTGTTGACCGCAATGGGCTTTGTGAAGGCACTACACTTAGACAACGGATCACTCGTGTGTCCGATTTAGCCTAGATTTCTAAAGGTATTCAACCGATCCCAAAAGAGACTAATCAATCGGTATGGTCAATTGCCACTAGTGTGGTCTTATTGCATAAGTACGGATGCTTACAACCTACCGGCACGTAAATCAAGATTTAAACATGAATTTAACATCGATTGTTGAAAAAAACCAAAAAAATAAAATATTAATGAAAAGATTGAAATTAAAATATATAAATCTCAAAAATCCATTGATATGCGTAGTTGAACATCCCCCGCAGTCTTGCCTAAGATAGAGGTTTTTAGCCTCGCATAGTTGAAGAACACCAAGAGAAAAAGAAGAAAAAAATTAGAAAAAATTGGGGGAGAGGGTGAGTTTGGCTAGAGAGCCCCCCAAAACCAGAGAGAGCGTCCTCGTTCTATTTCTTTCCTACCTTTTCTTTCGTATCTCTCTGTTTCCTTTTTTTTCTCGATCCACTTTCTGTATATATCTATATGTCTTATGTGAATAAAATAATATAAAACTAAACAAATCAAAAACAGAACCTCCAACTTTCTTTTCCTTAAGCATCTTGCAATGCAGGAACGGTCTACTCCACTTGATCTTGATCGTCTTACCATGACACTTTTCTCGAGACCAATCTCATGGAAATTTCACATACATGCACATCAATCTCCATACACCTCGCCACACCAGATCTACTCCTCTATTCATTAACCAAGCACGTTTTAGCATATGTCGTTGTCCGCCACATCATCTCTTTCGTGTCTCACGTATGGGCCCCACCAAATTTGCCTCGAGATACGTGCTAATGTGACTTTCGGTGTAAAATGGATCCAGGCATATGAATACTTGATTTTGCGTTGTTTTTTGCCCCGGGTTTAACCGCGCACTCCAATAACCCTGAAAATAATAAATAAATGCAATTACGCTAGTATTTTGGAGACTTGACAAAAAATTATATAGATAACCTATATATAATATTACATAATTAACGACTCAACAATTATGTTCTAGTTGTCAATTAAGCAAGAATTATGCATTGCCATTTTCATATTCTCAGAGTCGATCATCTCATGTTCTCGATCTCATTCATACCGATTTTTAGGGTCTTTCTCCTATTCTTTCCACTATTGGTTTTCATTACTATGTACATTTTATGGATGATTGCATACACTACAAAAAAACAGCAAATCAGAAACGGAATTAGAAACGGAAATAAATTCCGTTTCTAAATCAGAAACGGAATTAGAAACGGAATAAGTTCCGTTTCTAAATTAAAAAGTTAGCGACGGAATTGAGACGGAAACATTCAGAGATGGATTTGAGACGGATCAGAGACGGAATTAGAGACGGAATTAGAGACGGAATTAAATTCCGTCTCTGAAAGATGGTGCCACTATTCCGGCCAAAAATTGCGTTTCTTATGACCGTTCATCAAATCTCGGGATTTGTGTACACTTGGATAAGGCAGCCCAAAAATTGATTGTCCAAATAAAAAAAAAAAACCGTCTCTCACAACTCTCTTTCTCTCTTCTCTGCTTGCGCTCTTCTTTCTCTCTCAACACCGACCTCTCCATCCCCTGCGTCGCCTCTCCGATGGACACCGTCTCGAAATCCTCCATGGCCGCCTCGGCCTCGGAGGCATCGCCATCGTCCACTACAACAACACCCCGTTCGACCAGTACTCCATTATCCGCTCCGCCAAGTCCCGCCGCATCCCCTTCGCATCCGACACCATCTTCAAATCTCCTCGGATTTCATCGATTCCGGTGACGATTTCGCCTCCTCCCCCTGCGTTTCGTCACCCGTGAACGGGGACTCCAAGTCCGAGCTTCTAGGGCTTGTTTCGAGGTCGTATTGGGGTTAGGGTTGGGGATTGTATGGAGGCGGCGGCGGCGGCGGCGGCGGGGTCTTCGCGGTACGATTTTGATAAAGCGGCGAGCTTTCGGCTTGAAACGTGGTGGATTAGGCGCCGTTGGTGAGCGGGGAGGATGGGGAGGTGGTGGATGTGTTCGGTGCGAAAGATGTGGAGAGGATTCGGGGTTTCCGAAGCTGGGGCTGCGCGTCGTTGGGGCCGATGGGGATTTCATGGTGGGCGCGGCGATGGGGACGAGGTTCGTCTTGGCCTTCTCGAAAGCGAGGTAATCAATTTCATTCCTGTTTCAATCTCGATTTTGATTTATGGTAGTTATTGCTAAGGATGCAATTTTGTTGTTTCTGATATGAATTGTGAGGGTCCGAGTTGATAAACTATTGATTTTGATGTTGTTCTTATCTTGATTGGAGAAATTCATCGCAGAATTAGCTGGTTTGATATGGAGATGGACAATTTTGTTGTATTTTTTCTAATGTGGATTTGGATGTGGTTGTTGCATTGTGTGCGCTCGTTTGATTTTTAGCTTGTTGATTGACTAGTGTTTGTTTGAAGAATTGTTTGTGATTCCAAACCTTTAATACGTATGTAAAAGTTGAAGTACATAAAATTACTCCTCTGATAAGCCTCCTCGAATCCTGAGCTGAGAGAAGTGTGCATCTCGGCGAGTGCCACTTCTACTTCTGTGTGACGAGGCTTGCTGGCTTATCTGATGGCTTGACCTTACAATGTCTTGCTTGCAACTAAATCTATTGGAAGAATATCAGAGTGAGTTTCGGTTGTGAAATCAAACTAGTGCAGTCACCGAGATTGAATCTCAAGGAAATAAACTCAAACAATTCCTATTATCCTTATTGTCAATCCGCTAACAGTGTTAGTCTTCTCAGTTCGAAGAAACCTCGACGTCCAAAGCATGTCCTCCGTTGGATCGATAATAAGATTAGGTCGGATTGCAGTTTGGATCCATGCGATGTTGAGGAGATATCTAAATCGAATCAAGTGGATCAGCCCCTGCAGAAAACTTTGTAAGTTTCAAGTATGTATGTTGCATCTTCAATCTATTTTATGTATTTTTTTGTTTTTGAAGTGAAATAGGAATTTTATTAATCTATCAATGGCTCGATACATGACTAGATATAGAATCAATTGACCTAATTAAAGTATGTTAACTCGATAAAGACAGACATACTCCTTTAATTTGTCTAGGTGAGTTTTTTATTAAAAACTTAATCTTGTAAGGAAAAAGTCTTTTTGTTCTCAATAATTTTGTTAATTTACAATTACACATTGGGTAAACTTTCACGATGGATCAAACAAATTGATATCATGTTCCTGCACTGTTGTCTAACTTGTATTTCTTCATGTTACATGTGAAAATGAGTTCTCACTTTTTATTTCTTTAGTGCTCAAATAAACTCAATTTGTAATGGGAGCATTGTACTAAAAGCATACAAGTTGCAAATTTCCTCTCAGGAAAACTATAGTACTATATAACAATATTTGTTGCACTAGTTTCAAAATAGGGAAATAAAAGAAAAGAGGAGGCGTGAAGGGCATGAGGCTTTAATGGTGTGTTGCGAAAATAAAAACAGATTAGATTCCTTTTGAACTAGAAAGAACCAATCGAACATCCAAATTTGACTATGGTTTTTTTATTCTTTTTTTATTCTTCTTGATTTATTGATTAATCATTAAAACGTACCATACGAAAGAATTCGAGAGAGGAAAATACTAAACGTTGAAATTTCTCTACAAATGGTCATTAAGTTTTTTAGACTTTATTGCTCTGTTATTTAATTCTATTTCTTTTGATTGGTTTGGCATGTATATATGACATTCCCATGGTAGTTGTTTGAAAGATTTAATGGTCGCTTGGCTCCATTTGTTTCTCCCTTGTATGAATACTATTTTTCTTTTAGTTTTGCTCTTTTAACTTTTAATATGCTTACTTGTTGTTAAACTCTTTCATGTCAAAGTTTTTTAGTTCCTCTTGCAGTTGGATGAAATAATGAATAAGGTGGCCGAAATGAGTGGCAAATGTGCAAAAGAGGTTAAAGTGGTTATCTCTCCTTATGGGATTTGTCCACTAGGAGCCCACATTGATCATCGTGTGACTTTTTTTAATTTTTAATTGAATCTTCTTATGACCCAAATTGATCATTTTATGGATTCTTTGTTTGATGCATAATGGATTTTCATAGTTTATGAGCCCACATTCCTATTCTCTTAAATATCCACATTCCGAAGATCACAGATTTTGGTATTAGTGCCTAGGTTTAGAGAATTCAGGTGGCAATGGTATGTTAGATGTTTCTCTTTGGTTGTTTTTTAGACTAACTATTGATGTGAATTTGAATCATTCTTTTTTCCTTTTAGGGACTTGAAAATGGTTCTATTTACTTGCACTTTTCTCACTGCTTTTTCCTTCTCATTCTTTTTGCAGTTGTTGGGATCCAGGTTCATGGCTTGTAGGTATGCGTTCATATCTAGAAGCGACCTCTCAACAAATGGAACAAGACTCGATACATTGAACCATTCCCAAACATAGTAATGATTGGGTACCATTCATTGAGTAAGTTTAACACTGATTCTTTCTGTTTGTTTCCTTCTCCTTGCATTTTTATGGTTTTATTAATTTCGGTTTCACCCTTTAGTTTGCATGGATGACTCACTGCTAGAAATTAACTTTCTAATAGCATCTATATGATTGCACTTCTCACTGCTAGAAATTAACTTTATGCGGAATGATTCTAGTTGTTTGATATGAGAAGGAACCAAATCGGACCTTCTAAGCTTTTTTTCACAGCCTGCAATGTAAAGTTTTCAAACTTAAAAAAGTTGTAGAACATATTTTTGTTGTGTGCATATCTGTGTGTTTAAAATAGGTTAATGAAAGTCATTCCTATTTTTCACAGCCTGCAATGTAAAGTTTTTCTTTGTATTGAGTTCCTTCATTCTCTTTTTTGACTTGGACAAAAGAATTGCGTTTATCTACCTATATTCTTAGATCTTGTTCGTATAACCAAACGGAATGAGTTTTCAGCTAGTGAAAGTAGCGAAATCTTATAATTCTTGGATAGAGCATTTATTCGTCTTGAAGCATGGTTTCAATGGTTCAATACCACTCAAGCACTTGTGCTTGCGATGATACGTAGTTCTCCCATAATGATGAATTTCTTTTTCTTTATTACCTTATTTATGTTGTGTTTGGCTCATACACTTGTTCTTGCGATGATACGTAGTTCTCCCATAATATTGTTTATATTCCTATTATTGTTTGTATAATTTAGTGATTTTTTTCTTTTTAATTTTTTTCAGGTGATTTGTACAAAGTCAAGTATTATTTGAAGAACAATCAACTTTATATAATCTCGGAACACTTCATTTTTTTTTTTTCATTTAGAACAATTTTTGCTTTTACTTTTGTAGAAAGATACGATATATAAACTTTTTAGATTGTTTTTGTTGTTTCGTGCACAGTACATTGAGAAAAGATAATGTTAAGGTTATGTTAAGTTTATATAAATTGTGTAATATCAATATATTATTTAGCTATGATTTTTATTATATATTGGCAGGTTAAACGTGCTTGGATTGAGACCTATATATATATGATCCGTTGCTAATTAGAGACTTTAAAAACTAAACAAAAATGAGAATTAGAGACGAAAATAGGAATGGAATACAGTTTAATGAATCAGAAACGGATCAAATTCCGTCTCTGATCCGTCTCAGATTAGCAACGGATCAGAGACGGAAATAATCAGAAACGGAATTTATTCCGTCTCTAATCAGAAACGGAATTAGAGACGGAATAAATTCCGTTTCTGATCCGTCTCTAAATCAGAAACGGAATGCGATTCCGTTTCTGATTGAATTAGCAACGACGTTTTTAGAGACGGAATTGATTCCGTCTCTGTTCCGTTTCTCACTGCAATTAGAGACGGAATTTTTGCAAATCATAGACGGAAAATTCCGTTTCTGATTTGCTTTTTTTTGTAGTGATAAGGTTTACATGGGTTTATCCTTTGAAGGAAAAATCTGATGCTTTGAATACTTTTCTTCATTTTAAAAAGTTCGTTGAAAATAAGTTTTCTACTAACATCAAGAGGGTTCAATCATATTAGGGTGGTGAGTATCGTTCATTCAAACCTCTTCTTGACTCATGGCGCATTGGGTTTCAACATTCGTGTCCTCATATTCATTAATAAAATGGTCGCACTGAGCGCAAACATCTTCATATAATCGATATGAGCTTAACCCTTTTAGCTTATAGTCATATTCCTTATCATTTTTGGTGGGATGCTTGTGAGGCAACTATGTTTCTTATTAATCGTATTCCCACTAAAGTTTTACAAGGTGTGTCTCCTTATGAGAAGTAATATGGTCGTCCTCTCGATTACTCTACTTTGAGAGTATTTGGTTGTGCTTATTTTCCATATTTATGCCCTTATAACTCTCATAAGTTTTAGTTTCGATCTGATAAGTGTCTTTTTTGGGGTATAGTTCATCTTATAAGGGCTATAAATGTTTTCATAAATCTGGGAGGTTGTATATCACACGTCATGCTATTTTTAATGAGGATGACTTTCCCTTTTAATCATTGTTTGAATCATCTTCTAAGTCTACTGGGTTTGAGATTCCATCTCAAATGTGTATGTCAGTCCTTTGGTTTCCTTCTTTTGTTTCTACTTGGTCTACTATTTCATGTCTAGGTTAGCCTTCCTCTCATGTTCATGTACATGAGTCAGGTCAGTCTTCCACAAGGCAGTATGACAGTTCCTAGTTCTCCCGGTACTTCCAGTTCTCCTCAATCTAAACCTACCCCTATCTTGATGCTGATATAGATGAGTTTTTTCAGTTACCCGTTTCTTCTCACTTCGAGGTTTCATTATCACCCTTATCTATCTAAATCTGAGGTACCACACATCTCTTATGATTACTCAAGCAAATAATTGGTTTTCTATGAAAAAGGTGTTCTTAGCAACTACATCTGTATTGAATTATGGGATTCCTAAGTCTGTGGACTTGGCACTCAAGGACCCTAAATGGAGAGAGGCCATGGAGAAAGAGTTTAGAGCTCTCATAAAGACTAATACATGGTTTTTGGTGTATACTTCCTCTTCTCATAATATTGTTGATAATAAGTGGATTCTCACTGTCGAGAAGAATCCAGATGGCTCAATAAATCAATAAAAAGCTATATTAGTGGCTGACTACTTCAAACAGTTTGCGGCTATCGATTTTGATGATATGTTCAGTCTAGTAGTAAAGGCCTCTACTATCTGAGTCATTTTATCGCTTGTTGTTCAGTTTGGTTGGACGATACATCAAGTTGATATTAATAATGCTTTTTTGAATGGGACATTGATTGAGGAAATCTACACGAATTAGCCATGAGGATTTATATACTCAAGGTTTCCAAATCATGTCTACAAATATCATGAGGCCCTTTATGATCTGAGACAAGCCTCTCATGTCTGGTTTGATAGACTGAGATCACTTTACTGTCATAGAGTTTTCAGAATTCTAAGGCTGATAATTCTATTTTCATCTTTCATCTTCAAACTGCTTGTTTGTATGTGTTGGATTATGTCAATGATATACTTATTACTGGGTCTTAGTCAGATTAGATTTAACAGTTTATTTCTTGATTGATTGAATGTTTTGCACTTAAATATATCGTGGATTTAAACTTGTTTTTGGGTATGGAGGCTAAGAGAGATTCTACTAGACTGTTCTGAACTCAAATAGCCTATATTAATCAATTACTTCATAAATGAGGCATGCCCCAGGCTAAGGCTATTGACACTCATGCGTTAGTGGGTAAACCACTCTTTTGTGATGCATCTCATCCTTTTACTGATGTTACTCTTTATCAGAGTTTTCTTGGTGGCCTTCAATACTTGGTTCATACAAGGCTTGATATTACTTTCATAGTTGATCGACTAAGTCAGTTTCAAAGATGTCCTACTGTGACTCATTGGCAAGCTTTAAAAAGGGTATTGTGATACTTGAAGTATACATCAGATTGGGGAATTTGGTTTAGATTTAGTTCTCAGTTGTTTGTTACTAGTTTTTCAGATGCTAATTGGGCAGCATCTCCTGATGATAGACGGTCTATTTCTAGGTTTGATGTATTTCTTGGGTCGAACTTAGTTTCTTAGCAGTCGAAGAAACAACAGGTTATGGCATGGTCGAGAATGGAGTTCGAGTATAGGGCTCTTGCCCACAATGTTGCAGAGATTTCCTGGGTTCAGTCCTTACTCTCTAAGCCGAACATTCCTTGTCTGGCGCCCTAGTTGTGTGGTGTGACAATATTTCTGCTAAGGCACTAGCTCACAATCTTGTATATCATGCACGCATAAAGCATATTGAGTTGGACATACATTATGTCTGTGACAAGGTGTTGGTAGGCCAAATCTTTGTTCAACATGTACCTAGTAATGACCAAATAGCTGACTGCTTCACTATGGCGTTTGTAGCTTCTCGATTTTCTTTTCTCAGGAGCAAACTTGGAGTAGTTTCACTCCCCATTCGTTTGAGGGGGATGTGAGAACAAACCATTGAGAATTTACTATGTAACAGTTGTATTTACATTGTACTATTACTGTGCAAGTGTGTCACATGTAAGCATGTGAATCAACGATTGTGATGTGTTTGATCGTGTGACTACTATGTACCGAGAGAGAAGTATCTCAGATCCGAATTTTCAGAACCTTCTCTCTTTCACCTCTGTTTAGGGTTTTTGTTCTATTGAACACCTCCTTCAACCACAACTTAGACGATTCTTTGGAGAAGTAATCTTTGAGGCATCTAATTCAATTTTATAATTTGCAGCATATATGTACTTTAGAAAACTAATTGTTCTCTTAATTTTTCAAAAAATCAATGAATGCTGCAATTTTTTTAGAACGATTTCATGTTTTTCTTTTGATATTTCAGCTTGGATCTAAGTTGCATTTTTTTTTAAATTGAAATACTTGGCGAGGGAAAAAAGTTCCGAGAAATATGGGCATGCTGAGGATTCTGACACTAACCTTGATGATTGGACAGGTATTAGTATCGTCTTTAACAAACCTGTTTGATTATTAGATATGTGGGTTTATCTTGATACTTATTTGATGTTATTACATCTGGATCCCATTTGATCAATATCCAGTTTGCGAATCCATGGGATTTTACAAAATCATTATGCTTGCATCATGTACTGTTAAAAAAACTTAACCATTTAAAGGCTCCACAGGGACTAAATTATTATTAATATTATTTTCTGGTTTACCACTGGGACTAAATTTGATCCACTATTTTAGAATAGATTAATGTCCGGGTGTATGAGTATGAGGTCAATTAAAATCTCATATAATTAAGAAATTTTTTAAATTGGTTGATTCATATTATTAGTTGTTGTTGGCTCTGTCAGTCACTTTGCTCAGTGAATTGTCGATTTCTCTACTAGTAGACCAAATCATTTGACAGCCCAACGAAGCCTATTAGACGTTTGTGAATTGTCGTTTTCATTGGGTTTAATTTTTTATTCATAGGAAGAATTACTTTAAAAGTAATGAATTGATGACGAGGTAGATGTATGACGTGGCGATTTAATGAGGTGGAAGGAACTTGTATAAATAGTTCATTTTCAAAAGAAGCGAAAAGAAGTTATTCATACAAAATACAAAAGTGTATGAATTACTCTTTCTCAAAATGAGTTATTTGTCCAACTCAAATATCACATGCACATATCAAGGTCGAGAACCCATGCAAACAACACGTGTATATTGAGGTAGAAAACTCATGCAACTTAACGACAACGCATGTCTGCTCGAGATGAACAACCCGCGTCACGCACGTATCTCTAGCTAGACAACCACTAGAACAATTTCGGTATTTAATAAAGATTTTTAAACCCCTTATTAAAGAAGAGTGTTATTAAATAACACATAATTGATAAGAGTTTTAAAAAACCTCTATGTAATACATTTATTAAAAATTAAAACATAACACATTTTCACATGATATTTAATAACACTCTATTTAATAGGAGTTTTAAAACCTCTATTAAAAACAAAAAATGTTCTTGTGAACCCCTGTAAACAATACGCATGTATCTCGATGTTGACAACCCATACAAACTCACACAGGTATGTTGAGGTGGAAACCCATGCATACGCCATGCACGTATGTCGAGGTGGACGACCCATGCAACCTCATGTACTTTTATGCAAACGTCACGCACGTATCTCGAGATGTGTAACTCATGCAACCTCGTGCGATCCATGCAAACGTCATGTACGTATCTGGAGGCGGGCAACCTATGCATCCTTATGTAATTTTTGCAAACCATGCAAACTTCACGCACGTATCTCGAGGTGGATAACATATGCAACATCGTGCAATCCATGCAAACCATGAAAACGACACACACATATATCGAGGTGGACAACTTATTAAATGACACGCACGTATCTCGACGTGACAACCCATGCATACACCATGCACGTATGTCGAGGTGAACAACACATGCAACCTCATGCAATCCATGCAAACTATGCAAGCGATACACACGTATCTCGAAGTAGACAACCAATTAAACGACACACACATATCTCGAGGTGGACAACCCATGAAAACGACACACGTATCTCGAGGTGGACAACACATGCTACCTCGTGCAATCCATGCAAACGACACGCACTTATCTCGAGGTAGACAACTCATGCAAACGACACACACGTATGTCGAGGTGGATAACTCGTGCATACACCACGCATGTATGTCGAAGTGGACGACCTATGCAACCTCGTGCATTCATGCAAACGTCACGCTCGTACATCAAAGTGTGCAACTCATGCAACCTCGTGCAATCTATGCAAACATCACACATGTATCTCGAGGTGGACAACTCATACAACCTCGTCCAATCCATGTAAATGAAAAGGCCGTTGGAGCAATCTACTAAAACATGCATATATGTAAGTACAAAACCATGCATATAATCAAACTTAAAATCTAAATTACAACAATACCAGAGGCTTGCACTAAATGGCAATGTCCTTAGACGAAATTTCCTCCAATTCGGTGTATAAATGCTTCAAGAGGTTCGTCTCCAGGATACAACTGGATTGATCTTTGATTACACACCAACCAAAAGATCCTATCTTCTGCAACAGCCAAAATCTCTCTCTCAAAAACTAGGAAATTCTTTAATTTCGAAATTCTTTTTTCTATATTCTAATGAGGTTAAAACCCCTATTTATAGACCAAAAGACACCTCTTTTGAACAATCACAACTGTTCAAAATGAGACCAAAAGACACCTCTTTTGAACAATCACAACTGTTCAAAATGAGGCCATTAGTGGTGACTTTTCACCACTAATTACACACCTTTTAATAAAAACGAAAATTCAATGTAAAAATAAAAAATCTTGTGTTGTGAATTGGCTTAGTTATTTTAACTTTAGCCCCAAATGCCCCAAGGCCCAAGGCCTTATCAAAGACATATTAAATATCAAGTATTTAATATATATTAATCAATGGGGAATACCCATGGTCTTTGCCTCCAACCCCACATTCACTTAACTAAGACTTTCAAGTGAAAGATCTCTTATAAGGAAAGAAACAAAAAGTTTCTTTCCCATGTGGGACTAATAGTGGATACAATACAAACTCAATATATTTCAACAATACCCCACATTTGTATTGTATCCATCTGCAACCATGACCGAGTTTACTTTGCCAAATCACAAACACAAAATTTAAACAAATATTAAATAATAACCATTATTTTAAAAACAATTGAGAGAGATTATCATGTCATATTAATCAGGAAAGTGTCGCATAGACTTGAACTTACCCTAGTAAGATCATATCGAGTTCACTTCGTGACGCACGATGATGTATGTATCTTGAACTGTTCACTTTTTGTAGTAATCTAAGACAATATGTCTCACTTATGACATGATTAATTGATGCACGTTATTCTTTGTTGTTCATTTTGGTCCTGAACATATCATGGGTTCATGATAGCTTTAGAGAATTTAGCCTATTCATTCTCATAAATGCGACCCCACATTTACCATCATATAGGTGACTTATCTTTAATCATTAAATGCAATATTGCATACCCTAAACTTCTTATCAACACACTATCTTCATCATAGGAACAGGTAATTGTGTGTCCTGTTTGTTAAGTCAAGTCTAACCAGTTTGCCTATTGAACCTAGACCATGGGATCTCCAATCAGCTAGGTTAGGTTTCCGCTGGACTTGACTTACTCTATAGGCTTTAAGCCCATTCCCCTCGATAATATCTTCACTTGATCTCTTGGTAAGCCTTTAGTCAAAGGATCTGCAATGTTTTCCTTAGACTTAACATAATCAATACTAATTACTCCACTTGTGAGTAATTGTCTTATAGTATTGTGTCGGCGCCTTATATGTCTCGACTTACCATTATATATGTTGTTCTTAGCTCTTGCTTGTGCTGCCATACTATCACAATGTATGCAAATTGTCATGTGATCGGTTTTGGCCAAAGAAGGAATATCTTCTAGGAAATTTCTTAGCCATTCAGCTTCTTCAGCTGCCTTGTCAAGAGCAATGAATTCAGATTCCATGGTGGAACGTGCTATACAAGTTTGTTTTGTTGATTTCCAAGAAATCGCTGCTCCACCTAATGTGAATATATATCCACTTGTTGATTTGGTTTCTGTATTATCAGAAATCCAATTTGCATCACTATACCCTTCAAGTACAGGTGGATATTTTGTATAATAAAGTCCATAATTTAAGGTATATTTAAGATACCTTAGAACTCTTATTAATGCTGTCCAATGAGCATCATTAGGATTACTTGTGTATCTACTCATCCTGCTTACTGCATAAGCTATGTCGGGTCTAGTAGAGTTCATCAAGTACATCAAGCTTCCAATTACTTGAGAATATTCCAATTGAGAAATTGCTTCTCCATTATTTTTCTTAAGATGACAATTAGCATCAAAAGGAGTTGGAGCAGATTTACAATCGAATTGATTGAATCTTTTTAAGATTTTCTCAACATAATGAGATTGTGTGAGGACATAACCTTCGTTATTCCTTTTAATTTGAATTCCTAGTATTACATCAAATTAGACCTAAGTCTTTCATGTCAAAACTAGAATTCAACATCTTTTTGGTTGACATTATAGCATCATTACTTGTGCTCATAATCAACATGTCATCAACATATAAGCATACTATGACGCAAAAGTTTTTCATTTCTTTAATGTACACACATTTGTCACATTCATTTATTTTGAAACCATTTGTTAGCATAGTATGATCAAATTTTTCATGCCATTGTTTAGGAGCTTGTTTAAGTCCATATAATGACTTAACAAGTCTACAAACTTTATTCTCTTGGCCTTTGACTATGAACCCTTCAGTTGGTCCATATATATTTCTTCTTCTAACTCTCCGTTTAGAAACGCTTTGTTTTAACATCCATTTGATGTATTTCCATATTGTATAAAGCAGCCTATGACAATTAACATTCTAATGGAAGTTATTCTCAAACAGAGAATAGGTGTCAAGTAATCTACACCTTCCTTTTGTCTATAACCTTTTGCAACCAATCGTGCTTTGTATTTATCAATAGTACCGTCACCTTTAAGCTTTCTTTTGAATATCCATTTATATCCAATTGGCTTGATTCCGGATGATAAATCAACCAATTCCCATGTATTATTTTGTAAAATGGATTCAATTTCACTATTGATTGCTTCCATCCATAAAGGCGCTTCCGAAGACATAGCCTCCCTATAAGTCTCGTGGTTCATTTTCGCCATTAACGGACTTATGAAATCAGTCCAAAATTCTTTGGAACCTTAATTCTTTTTCCCCTTCTAGGTTCCAATTCTTGTTCTTGAACCCTTGAAGTGGTTGGTTCTTCTAGACTCTCTTCAGCCGTCCTTTTTCGTGATGAACCATTTTGTTTTTCCTTAAAAGGAAATATATGCTCAAAAAATGTAGCATCTGCAGATTCTATAATAGTATTATCACTGATATCTGAAATATGTGATTTAACTACTAAGAATCTATATGCTGCACTATTCTTAGCAAAACCGATGAACACACAATCTACGGTTTTAGGTCCTAATTTAGTCCTTTTTGGTAAAGGAATTTGAACCTTTGCTAAGCAACCCCACACTTTTAAAGTTTTGTAAGTGGGTTTTCTCTTTCTCCAAATCTCATATGGTGAATTATCAGAGTTCTTAAAAGGAACTCTATTCAAGATATGATTTGCAGTTAGTAATGCTTCACCCCACAAGTTTTGGGGAAGCCCAGAATCATTCAACATAGAATTAATCATATTCTTGAGAGTTCTATTTTTTCTCTCTGCCACACCATTTTGTTGAGGTGTATATGGCGCAGTGGTCTGATGAATAATTCCATTTGTATTACAAAATTCTGTAAATTCAATGGAATCATATTCTCCACCTCGATCAGTTCTTAATATTTTTATCTTTTTGTCAAGTTGATTTTCAACTTCTGCCTTATATATTTTAAATACATCAAAGGCCTCGCTTTTATTCTTAATAAAAAAGATATGACAATATTTACTACAATCATCAATAAAAGTGATGTAGTAGTTCTTTCCTCCTCTCGTAGGATTTGATTTGAAGTCACAAAGATCACTATGAATTAAATCTAATAATTCATTTGATCTTTCTTGAACAGACTTAAATGTTTGCCTAACAAACTTTGATTCTGCACAAACTTCACATTTATGTTTTAAATCAATTTTAAACTTTGGTAACATGTTCAAATGTACCATTTTATGAATTAATCTGTTATTTACATGCCCTAATCTAGCATGCCAAATATCAAATGATTCAATCATATATGCAGAGACAGTCATATACGCAGAAATAATCATTTTATTTTCGGTGCCATTAACGATTACAATGCTTAACTTGAAAAGACCTTCAGTAAGATACCCCTTCCCTATGAACATGCCACCCTTGGTCAATACAAATTTGTCAGACTCGAAAACAAGTTTGAACCCTTTCTTATTCAGTAAAGGGCCAGACACAAGATTCTTCCTAATATCAGGAACATAAATAACATCAAGTAATGTGATTACTTTTCCAGACGTGAACTTCATCTTCACTGTTCCTTTGCCTTCAACCTTGGAGGAGGATGAGTTTCCCATGTAAAGTTTCTCTTCACTATCAGCCGGATGAAACTCAGAAAATAAGGTTTTGTCACTGCATATGTGCCTTGTTGCACCAAAGATCGATCCACCATCCTTTGGCATCGAAACCATATTAGTTTCGAAACAATCTGCAGTGAGATCAAAGTCGATTATCAATTTCCATGTCGAACATTTGCTTGGTTGTTCACACCAGAATTATCAAAATTCTGATCTTTCTTGTGGCGACAATCTTGAGCCCCATGACCTCGCTTTCCACAAACCCAAAGAACTTCCCTTAATTTTCTTGTAATCCTTCCCCTTTGGTGCTAACGGCTTGGCGGTTCTCTTTAGATTTTTCTTGAAATTCTTATTCGGAATTTCGAAATTTGGACTTGCTTGATTGTCCTACCACCATGTTAGCATTAGCATTAGCCATTTCCTTTTTGTCTCCTTCCTGTGATCTTCCTCAACACGAAGTCGCAGAATGAGATCCTTAATGGACATGTCCCTTCGCTTGTGCTTTAGGTAGACCTTGAAGTCATTCCACGACGGTGGAAGCTTTTCAATAATGGCTCCAAATCTGAAAATGTTCATTTACGATGCACCCTTCAACAGCAATTCATGTATCGAACTTGTAGTTCTTCCACTTGCTTTACCACGGACTTTGAATCCACCATATTGTATTTCAAAAACTTGCCTACCACGAACTTTTTAGCCCCCGTCTTCGCCTTCGGTATTTCTTTCGAGAAGATCCCAAACATCCTTTGCGGTTTTACATTCATAATAGACATCATACAGTTGTATCATCAAGTCTATTCAAAATGTAATTCCCGCAAAGAAAGTCGAATTCTTCCATGCTTCAATAGTAAGGAGAGTTTCCCTGACAAAGGGTTCTCATCGATTTCTAACTTCTTCCTTCACTATGTTGGCAAGATTCATAGTGGTCACCGAACAATTGACATTTTCTCTCGCCACCTTTTAAAGTCAAGACCCTTGAACTTCTCTCGGTCTTTCATCTTTGGGATTGACAGATGTGGATTTCTCGCATAAAGAGATGCCATTTCAAACTAGTATGAAAACAACAATTTCGTATAAATCGCTGACTAGTTTTTGTAAAAACAGTGACAAATTATATGCAATCAACTATTGTATGTAAAACAGTGATAACATCATAAATATTTCGTCTAAGATTGTTGGAGCAATCTACTAAAACATGCATATATGTAAGTACGAAACCATGCATATAATCAAACTTAAAATCTAAATTAAAACAATACCAGAGGCTTGCACTAAAAGGCGGTGTATGAATGCTTCAAGATGTTCGTCTCAGGATACTACTGGATTGATCTTTGATTACACACCAACCAAAAGATCCTATCTTCTATAACAACCAAAATCTCTCTCTCAAAAACTAGGAAATTCTTTAATTTCGAAATTCTTTTTTCTATATTCTAATGAGGTTAAAACCCCTATTTATAGACCAAAAGACACCTCTTTTGAACAATCACAACTGTTCAAAATGAGACCAAAAGACACCTCTTTTGAACAATCACAACTGTTCAAAATGAGGCCATTAGTGGTGACTTTTCACCACTAATTACACACCTTTTAATAAAAACGAAAATTCAATGTAAAAATAAAAAATCTTGTGTTGTGAATTGGCTTAGTTATTTTAACTTTAGCCCCAATGCCCCAAGGCCCAAGGCCTTATCAAAGACATATTAAATATCAAGTATTTAATATATATTAATCAATGGGGAATACCCATGGTCTTTGCCTCCAACCCCACATTCACTTAACTAAGACTTTCAAGTGAAAGATCTCTTATAAGGAAAGAAACAAAAAGTTTCTTTCCCATGTGGACTAATAGTGGATACAATACAAACTCAATATATTTCAACAATACCCCACATTTGTATTGTATCCATCTGCAACCATGACCGAGTTTACTTTGCCAAATCACAAACGCAAAATTTAAACAAATATTAAATAATAACCATTATTTTAAAAACAATTGAGAGAGATTATCATGTCATATTAATCAGGAAAGTGTCGCATAGACTTGAACTTACCCTAGTAAGATCATATCGAGTTCACTTCGTGACGCAGTGATGTATGTATCTTGAACTGTTCACTTTTTGTAGTAATCTAAGACAATATGTCTCACTTATGACATGATTACTGATGCACGTTATTCTTTGTTGTTCATTTTGGTCCTGAACATATCATGGGTTCATGATAGCTTAAGAGAATTTAGCCTATTCATTCTCATAAATGCGACCCCACATTTACCATCATATAGGTGACTTATCTTTAATCATTAAATGCAATATTGCATACCCTAAACTTCTTATCAACACACTATCTTCATCATAGGAACAGGTAATTGTGTGTCCTGTTTGTTAAGTCAAGTCTAACCAGTTTGCCTATTGAACCTAGACCATGGGATCTCCAATCAGCTAGGTTAGGTTTCCGCTGGACTTGACTTACTCTATAGGCTTTAAGCCCATTCCCCTCGATAATATCTTCACTTGATCTCTTGGTAAGCCTTTAGTCAAAGGATCTGCAATGTTTTCCTTAGACTTAACATAATCAATACTAATTACTCCACTTGTGAGTAATTGTCTTATAGTATTGTGTCTGCGCCTTATATGTCTCGACTTACCATTATATATGTTGTTCTTAGCTCTTGCTTGTCTTGCCATACTATCACAATGTATGCAAATTGTCGTGGATCGGTTTTGGCCAAGAAGGAATATCTTCTAGGAAATTTCTTAGCCATTCAAACCTTCTTCAAATTTGCCTTGTCAAGAGCAATGAATTCGATTCCATGGTGGAACGTGCTATACAAGTTTGTTTTGTTGATTTCAAGAAATCGCCGCTCCACCTAATGTGAATATATATCCACTTGTTGATTTGGTTTCGTATTATCGTAAATCCAATTTGCATCACTATACCCTTCAAGTACAGTGGATATTTTGTATAATAAAGTCCATAATTTAAGGTATATTTAAGATACCTTAGAACTCTTATTAATGTCATTGTCCAATGAGCATCATTAGGATTACTTGTGTATCTACTCACTGCTACCTTCTTGCATAAGCTATGTCGTCTAGTAGAGTTCATCAAGTACATCAAGCTTCCAATTACTTGAGAATATTCCAATTGAGAAATTGCTTCTCCATTATTTTTCTTAAGATGACAATTAGCATCAAAAGGAGTTGGAGCAGCATTTACAATCGAATTGATTGAATCTTTTTAAGATTTTCTCAACATAATGAGATTGTGTGAGGACATAACCTTCGTTATTCCTTTTAATTTGAATTCCTAGTATTACATCGCCTAGACCTAAGTCTTTCATGTCAAAACTAGAATTCAACATCTTTTGGTTGACATTATAGCATCATTACTTGTGCTCATAATCAACATGTCATCAACATATAAGCATACTATGACGCAAAAGTTTTTCATTTCTTTAATGTACACACATTTGTCACATTCATTTATTTTGAAACCATTTGTTAGCATAGTATGATCAAATTTTTCATGCCATTGTTTAGGAGCTTGTTTAAGTCCATATAATGACTTAACAAGTCTACAAACTTTATTCTCTTGGCCTTTGACTATGAACCCTTCAGGTTGGTCCATATATATTTCTTCTTCTAACTCTCCGTTTAGAAACGCTGTTTTAACATCCATTTGATGTATTTCCATATTGTATAAAGCAAATATGGCAATTAACATTCTAATGGAAGTTATTCTCAAACAGAGAATAGGTGTCAAGTAATCTACACCTTCCTTTTGTCTATAACCTTTTGCAACCAATCGTGTTTTGTATTTATCAATAGTACCGTCAGCCTTAAGCTTTCTTTTGAATATCCATTTATATCCAATTGGCTTGATTCCGGATGATAAATCAACCAATTCCCATGTATTATTTTGTAAAATGGATTCAATTTCACTATTGATTGCTTCCATCCATAAAGGCGCTTCCGGCGAAGACATACTCCCTATAAGTCTCGTGGTTCATTTTCGCTAATTAACAGACTTATGAAATCAGGTCCAAAATTCTTTGGAACCTTAATTCTTTTTCCCCTTCTAGGTTCCAATTCTTGTTCTTGAACCCTTGAAGTGGTTGGTTCTTCTAGACTCTCTTCAGCCGTCCTTTTTCGTGATGAACCATTTTGTTTTTCCTTAAAAGGAAATATATGCTCAAAAAATGTAGCATCTGCAGATTCTATAATAGTATTATCACTGATATCTGAAATATGTGATTTAACTACTAAGAATCTATATGCTGCACTATTCTTAGCAAAACCGATGAACACACAATCTACGGTTTTAGGTCCTAATTTAGTCCTTTTTGGTAAAGGAATTTGAACCTTTGCTAAGCAACCCCACACTTTTAAAGTTTTGTAAGTGGGTTTTCTCTTTCTCCAAATCTCATATGGTGAATTATCATAGTTCTTAAAAGGAACTCTATTCAAGATATGATTTGCAGTTAGTAATGCTTCACCCCACAAGTTTTGGGGAAGCCTAGAATCATTCAACATAGAATTAATCATATTCTTGAGAGTTCTATTTTTTCTCTCTGCCACACCATTTTGTTGAGGTGTATATGGCGCAGTGGTCTGATGAATAATTCCATTTGTATTACAAAATTCTCAAATTCAATGGAATCATATTCTCCACCTCGATCAGTTCTTAATATTTTTATCTTTTTGTCAAGTTGATTTTCAACTTCTGCCTTATATATTTTAAATACATCAAAGGCCTCGCTTTTATTCTTAATAAAAAAGATATGACAATATTTACTACAATCATCAATAAAAGTGATGTAGTAGTTCTTTCCTCCTCTCGTAGGATTTGATTTGAAGTCACAAAGATCACTATGAATTAAATCTAATAATTCATTTGATCTTTCTTGAACAGACTTAAATGTTTGCCTAACAAACTTTGATTCTGCACAAACTTCACATTTATGTTTTAAATCAATTTTAAACTTTGGTAACATGTTCAAATGTACCATTTTATGAATTAATCTGTTATTTACATGCCCTAATCTAGCATGCCAAATATCAAATGATTCAATCATATATGCAGAGACAGTCATATACGCAGAAATAATCATTTTATTTTCGGTGCCATTAACGATTACAATGCTTAACTTGAAAAGACCTTCAGTAAGATACCCCTTCCCTATGAACATGCCACCCTTGGTCAATACAAATTTGTCAGACTCGAAAACAAGTTTGAACCCTTTCTTATTCAGTAAAGGGCCAGACACAAGATTCTTCCTAATATCAGGAACATAAAGAACATCAAGTAATGTGATTACTTTTCCAGACGTGAACTTCATCTTCACTGTTCCTTTGCCTTCAACCTTGGAGGAGGATGAGTTTCCCATTTAAAGTTTCTCTTCACTATCAGCCGGATGAAACTCAGAAAATAAGGTTTTGTCACTGCATATGTGCCTTGTTGCACCAGTATCGATCCACCATCCTTTGGCATCAGAAACCATATTAGTTTCAGAAACAACTGCAGTGAGATCAAAGTCAGTATTATCAATTTCCATGTCGGTAACATTTGCTTGGTTGTTCACACCAGAATTATCAAAATTCTGATCTTTCTTGTGGCGACAATCTTGAGCCCTGTGACCCTGCTTTCCACAAACCCAACAACTTCCCTTAATTTTCTTGTAATCCTTCCCCTTTGGTGCTAACGGCTTGGCGGTTCTCTTTAGATTTTTCTTGAAATTCTTATTATGGAATTTCTGAAATTTGGACTTGCTTGATTGTCCTACCACCATGTTAGCATTAGCATTAGCCATTTCCTTTTTGTCTCCCTTCCTGTGATCTTCCTCAACACGAAGTCGCAGAATGAGATCCTCAATGGACATGTCCCTTCGCTTGTGCTTTAGGTAGACCTTGAAGTCATTCCACGACGGTGGAAGCTTTTCAATAATGGCTCCAGTCTGAAAATGTTCATTTACGATGCACCCTTCAACGTGCAATTCATGTATCGAACTTGCGCTTCTTCCACTTGCTTTACCACGACTTTGAATCCACCATATTGTATTTCAAAAACTTGCCTACCACGAACTTTTTAGCCCCTCGCGTCTTCGCCTTCGGTATTTCTTTTCAAGAAGATCCCAAACATCCTTTGCGGTTTTACATTCACAATAGACATCATACAAGTGTATCATCAAGTCTATTCAAAATGTAATTCCCGCAAAGAAAGTCGAATTCTTCCATGCTTCAATAGTAAGGAGAGTTTCCCTGGACAAAGGGTTCTCATCGATTTCGGAACTTCTTCCTTCACTATGTTGGCAAGATTCATAGTGGTCACCGAACAAAGATTTTCTCGTCGCCACCTTTTAAAGTCAAGGCCCTTGAACTTCTCTCGGTCTTTCATCTTTGGGATCGATAGATGTGGATTTCTCCATTAAGAGATGCCATTTCAAACTAGTATGAAAACAACAATTTCGTATAAATCGCTGACTAGTTTTTGTAAAAACAAGTGACAAATTATATGCAATCAACTATTGTATGTAAAACAGTGATAACATCAGAAATATTTCGTCTAAGATTGTTGGAGCAATCTACTAAAACATGCATA
The DNA here is from genome assembly GCA_039657365.1 of Stephania yunnanensis. Classification (NCBI taxonomy): domain Eukaryota; kingdom Viridiplantae; phylum Streptophyta; class Magnoliopsida; order Ranunculales; family Menispermaceae; genus Stephania; species Stephania yunnanensis. The sequence continues at coordinate 12,557,062 of CM077592.1, forward strand.
TATGTAAGTACAAAACCATGCATATAATCAAACTTAAAATCTAAATTAAAACAATACCAGAGGCTTGCACTAAATGGCAATGTCCTTAGACGAAATTTCCTCCAATTCGGTGTATGAATGCTTCAAGAGGTTCGTCTCCAGGATACAACCGGATTGATCTTTGATTACACACCAACCAAAAGATCATATCTTCTCTGCAAAATGTGACCAAAATCTCTCTCTCAAAAACTAGGAAATTCTTTAATTTCGAAATTCTTTTTTCTATATTCTAATGAGGTTAAAACCCCTATTTATAGACCAAAAGACACCTCTTTTGAACAATCACAACTGTTCAAAATGAGACCAAAAGACACCTCTTTTGAACAATCACAACTGTTCAAAATGAGGCCATTAGTGGTGACTTTTCACCACTAATTACACACCTTTTAATAAAAACGAAAATTCAATGTAAAAATAAAAAATCTTGTGTTGTGAATTGGTTTAGTTATTTTAACTTTAGCCCCAAATGCCCCAAGGCCTTATCAAAGACATATTAAATATCAAGTATTTAATATATATTAATCAATGGGGAATACCCATGGTCTTTGCCTCCAACCCCACATTCACTTAACTAAGACTTTCAAGTGAAAGATCTCTTATAAGGAAAGAAACAAAAAGTTTCTTTCCCATGTGGGACTAATAGTGGATACAATACAAACTCAATATATTTCAACAAAGGCCACGCATATATTTCGAGGTGGACAACCCATGTAAACTCGTGCAATCCAACCAAACCATGCAAATGTAATGCATGTATCTCCGAATGCGCCATTCTTGTTTTCTGAACTCCGACGTAGCGTCCAGCTGGATTGTTCCATAACATGAATGACGCATTTTCAAAAGGCACTTTCGTGTATTTACAACAAAACTGTCCACGTGGAAGTCCGCATGATATGTCCCTAGGGATTAACACGAATGACGCATTTTGAAAATGAGCCATTCGTGTGCCTACGTTGCAATGTAAATTGTCTCCCACTATTGACGCCTTTTGAAAATGCGTTTTACATCAGTTAAAGAATAAAAAGAAATCATAACTTATTTTACTCATTTAAATCAACATTTGCTGGACGTTTGTAATTTTTTCCTCTCCGTAGTTCCGAAAGTTGAAAATCTCACGTTACAGTCCAGTTCTTTTCTCTCCAATGTTGTGTCTGATTTGTTCACTTTGGTCATTATATTCAGAGACTTTGTTTACTTGACAGTTTGTGGCAGCAACTATGACATTTATACCTTCAATCAAAGTCATAGGATAAAGGAGTTGAAGAGTCGAAACCAATCATCACAGCGAAATGTAAACTGTTTTTGAGTCTAACTAGAGAACTCGAGTTGAATCTTAATAGATCAAACTACTTAGAAAAAGTTTGATTAACATAACTGGTTGCGGCTCTATTATTGTATATTGTTTTTGTTATTTTGGGCAGTGTTTTATTTCATTTGTTGAAATTCCTGCCGCAAACATGTGTTTACTGAATTTGATCGACTTAGTTTTTCTCTGTATTTTTTCTTTTGCTGCGTTATACCTTTCATGATTCCTCATCTTAGGGACCATCGCAAAGTATACATACGTACAGAATGCAACTTCAACCATCAATATGTCAAGTCTAATCCTCAGGAGATTGAAAGGCCGCCACTTAAATGTTAACAAGTACTTGTTTGTTTAGTTTTCACTATTACCATTACTAAGAATTTGTCACATTTTCTCATAATATGGGTGATTTTATCTTGCACAAATCAGCTCTATAATTGAATCTTTTTAACTATCTTAAGGTGATTCACCGATCAAAGTAATTTTATGCATCAGAGTTGTGCATACATTGCTTCCCCTGAACATTTGGCTGATCCACCTTGCCCAAATCAGTGTCTTTACTCTCTTGATGTTCCTACTCATGTAAACTCTTCTCCTTTGTCTTTCAATAAAATTTTGTTGTTTCTAGTTCTACTGCTTTGTTTTCCTTAAATAATGTTGTTCCGAATATTGCATCTAAACTTGATGTGAATCTATGGCATGCATGTCTCAGGCATTCTTCGATCTTTTTCTGTTATTAAACATGTTTTGACTAAATGTTTCTGCAATTTACCAATGTCTGATATTGATTTTTGTGATTCTTTCTAATGAGATTAGCGTGTCTAAACCTGAAGAAGTAGTCCACACTGATATATGGGGCTCTTCTCATACAAATATTATGTTGTGTTAATTTGTCGATGCCTGCACTCATATTCTTTGTTATATATATATATATATATCTATCATATATATAAAAGCACGAATCACAAATTTTTGAGTGGTAATGAAATTTACCTATTTGCTCATACTTCTTTTTTTTTCATCTCCAAATCAATATTTTTTTTGTATCCAAATCAAACTCTAACTCCTTATCAATTCAGTACAAGTTTTTTTTTCTTTATCTCCAAATCAATCATGAACTCATTCTCATCAATCCAATACAATTTTTTTGAGGAAGTAATGTCATAGCATGATTAGCTTGTTTTTCATTCATATCTTATCTCAATCACATTATAGAATATTGATAAGCTAAAAAAAGGTACTTATATTTTTAATTTTTAGTACTTATATTTCTAATTTTTAAATTTTAATTACAATTTTGAATTTTGAAATATACTATCATATATATAAAAGCACGAATCACAAATTTTTGAGTGGTAATGAAATTTACCTATTTGCCTATACTTCTTTTTTTTATCTCCAAATCAACATTTTCTTTTGTATCCAAATCAAACTTTAACTCCTTATCAATCCACTATACGTTTTTTTTTTTTTTTTTTTTTTTTTTTAATCTCCAAATCAATCATGAACTCATTCTAATCAATCCAATACACTTTTTTGAGGAAGTAATGTACTAGCATGATTAGCTTATTTTTTCATTCATATCTTATCTCAATCACATTAGAGAATATTGATAAGCTAAAAAATGTACTTGTATTTCTAATTTTTAAATTTTAATTACAATTTTAAATTTTGTTAATAAATTCTTAGAAATTAATTCCTTATCATTCACATTAGAGAATATTGATAAGCTAAAAAAGGTACTTGTATTTCTAATTTTTAAATTTTGTTAATAAATTCTTAGAAATAATGAACTCCTTATCAATCCACTATATGTTTTTTTTTTATCTTTATCTTCAAATCAATCATTAACTCATTCTCATCAATACAATACACTTTTTTTGAGGAAGTAATGTACTAGCACGATTAGCTTATTTTTTCATTCACATCTTATCTCAATCACATTATAGAATATTGATAAACTAAAAAAGGTACTTGTATTTCTAATTTTTAAATTTTAATTACAATTTTAAATTTTGTTAATAAATTCTTAAAAATTAATTCCCGCGAGCGGAGCGAGCGGGGAAATTGTGCGTAGCACGTCTTGAAACTAGTATATATATATATATCTATCATATATATAAAAGCACGAATCACAAATTTTTGAGTCGTAATCAAATTTACCTTTTTGTCCCTCAATTATATCTATCATATATATAAAAGCACGAATCACAAATTTTTGAGTGGTAATGAAATTTACCTATTTGCCCATACTTTTTTTTTATCTCCAAATCAATCTTTTCTTTTGTATCCAAATCAAATTCTAACTCCTTATCAATCCACTACACGTTTTTTTTTTCTTTATCTCCAAATCAATCATGAACTCATTCTCATTAATCCAATACACTTTTTTTGAGGAAGTAATGTCATAGCATGACTAGCTTATTTTTTCATTCACATCTTATCTCAATCACATTAGAGAATATTAATAAGTTAAAAAATGTACTTGTATTTTTAATTTTAAATTTTAATTACAATTTTAAATTTTGTTAATAAATTCTTAGAAATTAATTCTCGCGAGCGAAGCTAGCGGGGGAATCGTGCGTAGCACGTCTTGAAACTAGTATATATATATATATATCCACTAACGTCTTGAAATTCGTGAATTTTGAAAAGTCGACTTTGTGTACGACTTAGAGACTGAATATGTATTTCGGTTGTTTGAGAGATCGACTTGGATATATACCGAATAAGGATTTTGGTAGAAAGATATACAAGCATTGGAAAGTCGACTTTGAGAGTTCGACTTGGTGACCGATTGGTGTGCGCACTCGAGTTGAAGTGTGCAATCTCTCTAGTTTTCTTCTCTCTACATTGAAGGCATATCAAGATCTTGAATCTGAAGACCCTCGGAGAGGCTTTGGTGATTTCTTGGTGTTCAAGAAAAAAGGTGCAAGGGTTTGATACAATTGGGGTAGTTTTTCTTCGTTCTTAGTGTGATCATCTAAGTTTTTGGAAGAGATATTTTTGTATTACTCCATTGTTAGTGAATCTCACTTGATTGAGATATCTTGTACTATTTATTCATATAGTGGATTTATTCGGAGTTTGGCCCGTGGTTTTTTCCCTCTGATTTGGAGGGTTTTCCAAGTGGCAGCAAAGGAAAGAAGCAGTTAGGTGGTTGTTTTGAGCACTACATGGGTGTGGTGGTTTACTTAGTCTCGAGTGATGTACATAGGACATGTGTCCTTGATAGTTATGTAACCAAATTGGCTGTTTTGCTATAAAGCCAAGGCATGAGAGCTTGAGAGGGAGAGCACTAGTTCATGCATGAGAGGCATGAATTGTATGAGATGCTAGAGTTGTAATCTCATTGAACTAAGTAATAAACTTTCTTTGTGTCATTGTTGCTGTTCAAATCCCGTTTTCGTTGGTGTGCTGAACTAAGGCGGTCCTTAGGTACCACGGGTTGGGTTGGGTGAGAAAAAAAAATTTCCTTAGAGTAAACCCCTCACTTAACGGCCCCGTTACCGTTACCATCTTTTGGAGGATCTGTTATACAGTTCTATCTGTGATGACTTCCCTAGGAATACTAGGAAACATGGCGAATGGAAACTAAGTCTGAATCGGTTTCAATCAATACCATCGGCAGTGGAGCTTAAGCGCGCAGGAGTTAGGGTGGTTAGGCGTGAAGGCCCGTTGAATTTGATGGATGTAAAGTTTCAAGCTGGAGTTTTGGAGATTCCGCCTATGCTTTTGGACTTCCAGTAATTCCACTTGTGCTCCAGTTTAAATGCCTACTTGAAGAATCTTCGTTGCCAGTTGGGTGCTAAATTGTGGTATTCTCCTAATTAATCATCACCATTACTTTACTCTTTAGCTTATTCGAATGATTTTTTTTAACATGTACCAACTATGCCTTGTTTGATTCTATATAATGTGAAAATTGAACTGTTTTTTAATAATGCGGTTCGTCGAAAGAGTTTCTTCCAGTGTCGTCTCGATATTTGTTTGTTTGTTCTTCGTTTGTCACTTCCCATTGTTGTTCTTCAAGTATTGGTTTGATATTTGTTCTTAATAATGTTCCTTTTCTTTATTTCTTTATTATCCAATCGTCGATGGGGAGCGAGATGGAAGAAGTGAACAGCGATTTCGATCACGAATTCCCAAAATACGAGTTGACCTCTTGCTATGAAAGGTTTTCCATTGCGAAAAAACCAAAACCAAAACCAAATCCTCATCCAAACCCTCCATCTCTTCTCCCTGTATTAATTTACATTGTCCCTCAAACTCAAACATATCAGCTCTTTTTTTGTTTTTTTTTGTTAAATTTATTGCATTGATGTCTGTTGTAGTATTTGTTTGTAGTGGATTACTGTATTCAGGGATATGTTGTAGTATCTTTTTGTAGTGTATTCAGGGATAGGAAGGTCTTTGTACTTGAGAGGATTAGTTGTTGTTTTAGTTAGGACCAAGTTCACAAGTTTTGTGTGATCTGGTCACTTGAGTGTGATTGACACACACACCACTATATAAGGTGAATCATGTGTGTTATGTAATCAGTTTTTTGAATCAATAAAGTGAGTTGTTTTTTGGTTTCTTGAGTTTCTAGAAGTTGTTCAATGTCCATAACACCCAGCGGTAAAGCAATCTATTACAGGGAGGGGATAACAAATATTACAATCCACTAAAGCTCGAAACAACATCCTTTCGAAGAGGACAAGAACCCCACGAGGGACGACAATCTCTTAAATGGAAGACAACGACCCCATAGAGGGAAACATGCCAGCTCGTTAAAGGATCATCAACCCCCACTCCGAATGTCCCTCTAACATGTCAGCTCTGTTTAATGTGCCCTACCAGCACGCCAGCCCCCTGGACTCATATTGCTCCGAACTGTCGCAACAGCTAAACGACTATTCTCAAAATTGTGGAGGCACGTGGATGGCGAAATTGAGGTTATCTAGTAATGATTATTAACTAGTTGGTGATTATCGAATCAAAAGAATACTTCTTGTTGAGTGAACGATAGAAGTAATTCTAAATTTACACTTATAAATACAAGGAAATTAGTAAATGGAATAGTAGGGTAGAGAAATGTTCAGCCCATTTATTATCTTGATTTTTTTAGGGTCATCTTGACTTAATCAATACTGTGGTTGTTTAACTTGTTTTGTTTTTTTTGTTATTCATATTTTTGGGGACTAACATTTTAATTTTTTTTATTATCGATGACATTTTAGCCATTGGTTATTTGTGCTTCATTGATGTCATTTGATGACAACTTGGGCCTCAAGAGTCTGTAAAATCTGCTACTTTTTTGATTGCTTTATTTTACTTTGGCAACTTAGGTCTCAGGGTCCTGATCCTTTCTCTTTTGATTATTAATCTGTTTGATTTCTTCACTTTTTCTTCTTGTAATTGGAATGGATATGTGGCTGCATCTGGATTTTACCCAGATAACAAAATACAACCTGAACTTGAGGTGTTTTTCTACATTTGTTAGTGCCATACTTGTCAATATTTGCACAACTTAGTAGCAAAGTAATCAACCACAATTGAAGTGATGTGAAACTATAAGAGTCAAAGAGTTACAAAAGGGACAGTTGCGATTGACATCAAAATATAAAGTTTCTCATTCAATGAAGTTTCTATTACGAATTTAGATTCTAAATGTGTTCTAGGGAGATCTCAAGAAGACTTTCTAATTATGTTCATAGATCATTGAAAAGGAAATTGCTACCCAATTTGAATAGCTCACATCAATATTGTTTTTAGGAAGAACACAAGGATTTATCAACTAGCAAGGGACGTTCTTCCTCATGTATTAAGTTTTTGGTTCACCAATTGAAATTGTAAACTTTTGTTTTTTGTTTTCTTTTTCTTTATTGAGTTGTAATTATTAAAGGGATTTTGGAGTGAACCAGTTAAGTGGACTTGACATTACCAATGGGATCTTAAGGTGATAGTTCATTATAGGGGTAAAGGGTAGTGTAACAAGCTTAGTGAGGGATCGTTGGTTAGGTCTTACATAAATCTCTAACTCTTTATCATTAGTGGATTCTTCACATCTAGTTGTGGCCTAGCAGATGTAGATTTTGGACCGAGCTGCGTCAACATCTCTTTGTGTTATGGTTTACTTTACAATTCGATTTTAGGTTTTTGGTGTGTTTATCATTGCATGATTGCCATTGACGATTCATAACTTTCAAGTGGTATCAGAGATAGGCACCCATGCTTTCTATTTCTCAAAAAAGTGTGATCCTTAGTTTTTAGTTTGATTCGCAATGGTTCAACCTATTCAATGCGAATAAGTCGAAGGAATGTCTACTACGAGACCACAAATGCTCACGAACTCTAACTACACATATTGGAAGGCTCGAATGGAAGGTTTTATGTTGTCTTTGGAAGTAAAAGCATGGATGGGCAATTGAGAAATGATACTTATACCCATTGTTGGATGGTTCACCAAAGAACATTAATCTTTGGATACAGGAGGACGAACGACTTTTGCTTTTAATGCAAAAGCTCTCAATGCTATCTTTAGTTCAGTACATCAAGCGCATCTTAAGTTGATTCCATCATATAAAATTGCCAAAATGCTTGGACTATTCTTCATAATTTCTTTAAAGTGAATGAAGATGTGAGAGACTCAAAGAAGATGTTGTTGTCCTTTCTTAGTTTGAAGCTCTATGCATGGGAGATGATAAGACAATTGCAGAATACACTGCTAAGTTGAAAGACATAACTAATTAAACCCAATAATTGGGTAAGTATATTCAAGTAGAAAAATGGTTGAAAAAGCTATTCAGTCTCTTCCTTCAAAATTTGATGCCAAGGTTGTTGCAATACAAGAAACCAAATTACTCAAGAATCTCCAATTTGATGAATTAATGTGGTTACTTACATTGTATGAGATGCATCTTTCTCAACAAAAGAAACAAAAGACAATGGCCCTAAAGGTTGCAACTCAATATCTCCTATCTGGCAATGGTTCCAATAAGGATGATGAGATGATGTTGTTTGCTAAACAATATGGAAAACTACTTAAAAATGCTCAAGCAAACATGTAGATGCATAGTTTAAAGCAAATTCTATCCAACCTAGACTTATTAAGTGCAGAGAATGTAGTGGATTCGAACATATTCAGGCCGAATGTCCAACCTTCTTGAAGAAATCAAGAAAGTCACTTGCCACCACATTGAGTGACAGTGAGAGTGATGATGAAAGCAAATGAGGCTAAAACAACTTTTATATGGTTTTATTTGTGACTATACCTAAAGTAATCAATCTAGTTGCAACTACCTCAGTTGCAACTCACTTTGTCACTGCTCTTGCATTTGCAATTCACTCTGCCAGTTGCAACTCACTTTATCACTACTCCTGCTGTTGCAACCAACTTTGTTGCAACTTTAGAAGTTCCTAATGATACAGGGAGCTATGAGTCGGATGTGACTTTGACATTGGAGATATTGATGATATTTCTATACGGGATGCATTTGAACAAATGCATGGACGATTGAGCATTATTGTTAATCGAAACATATCTTTAAAATAAGAAAATGTTTTTTTCAAGAGATTGTCTCTTAGTTGCAACTACAGTTAAAAACAAAGGAGAAGGAATTGACTACATGTAAGGTGAAACTTGCTAAGACAAAGGCCACTTTACATCAATTAAATAAAGACAAAGCCAAATTTGATGATATTTTGAAAATGGTCAAAGTTTCGAGTGATCATAGAGGACTTGGTTGCATCAACAAAGATGTTTCAACTTCTATCAAATCTGTTCCTATTACCTTTGTCCAAGGGACTAAAGATAATGCATTTCCTACCTAGCCTCCTACGAGATTTATTCCCACTTGTTTCTACTATGTGATTAAAGGACATGTTCCTCCAAGATATTTCAGGATGTTTTGTGATCTTGCAATAAGACAAAAAGAACTTACTAAAAAATTGAATGCATTTAAGAGACATGCTCTACCAATTCAACAAAACCTTTAATGGGTTCCTAAGACAACTAAAAAATGTGATGTCCTACATGTTGTGAGAGGTGATAACACTAAATCATTAGACAAGTCATTTGATCAATAATGCAATGCTCCTTACATTTATGATGTTCATTAGTTAGTTGATGCGAGAAAAAAATCGCTCCTAACTAGTTTACATTATTTTTTTCCTCTCTAATTTTTTTTGAGTGATTTTTTTGTAGGCTCATTTGATGTTGCAATAGAGGTTGCTACTATAAAGCTAGTTGCAATTGGACTTGATGGAAAAATGGTTAGAGCTTCTTCTTAAGTCATGTTGTTGTTGAAGTTGTTGCAACTACCACCTGGTTGGAACGATGACTAGTTATTTGTCATCTAGTGCTTGACTATTATTGGTTAGCATGTTTACGAATTCGAGGGAGTCTTTTACTATTTAGTACTACTAATGTATGATCTCTTACGACAAAAATCAAGAAACTAAAATAAACAAAGAGATACTTTATCTTAAAACCTAATTTTCATTAATCAAGAATCCATTATCAACCCTCTTTTAAAAATTGATCAAGCCTTATATATTAAGCCTAATTAAGTTAACACATTATTTGACTTCAAGTAGAACTCTTATTCTAATAATGACTTCTAACTTAACTAAAACTCTATGTAATTGACACGTATCGAATGAGTTAAAATATATAATCCCGATTAGATTACTAATGACCACAAGAACTATAGTAGTGACAATCACGGGGTCGATCCACGAAGATCAAGTTTCTAACTTAGGCTAATGAACTAAAAAGCAAATCAAGGGGATTCTCAAAAATGTTCTCAAGAATGAACTAAAAATAAGGAATAAAAATACTAAATGAATAAATCAATAAGGAAAAACAACCTAGACCATCGATATCACAAACTTCCTCATTTTGGCATAATTATACATATGTTCATCAATCTAGATAAAACGTGCAAATCAAAGGTAATTTAGACTAGTTATAGACCTGGTAATGTGCGCGGGTCTTCGTACTTCCCTATCTTGATGGTCAAGGTACAACAATGACCACTTCTCTAGCCAAACACACAACCTATACTCAAGCAAATTAGGTTTGGTGCGTTGATCGCTATGGGCTTTTTGAAGGCACTACACCTAGATAATCGGATCACTAGTGTGTCCAATTTAGCCTAGATTCTTAAGGTATTCTAATCGGTCCCAAAGAGGCTAATCAATTGGTAGGGTCAATTGCACTAGTGTGCGGTCTTATTGCATAAGGTCGGATGCTTACAACTAACTAGCTAAGGAATCAAGGTTTCAATATGAATTTATCCTCGATTATTCAAACTATAACAAAGGGAATAAAATACTATAAAAAGAAATTTAAATAAATCAAAGTAGATCTCACATATGTTTATGCCAAAATGGTAGTTTGCTCCACCTCCGATCTAGATCGACGAAGTTAGCGGACATGTTGCTTAAAACTCCATTAAAATCAAAAGAAAGTAAGAGAGGAAAATGGTTTTTTTGAAAAGAAGGGAGAAAATAACAATGCGTTGTCGTCCAAAAAGTGAGTTCTCCATAGAATACTTAAGTCATAATACAAAAAAACTTTCTAATTTGCTCTCTAAAAGAGATAGAAATTGGAATTGGGGGTTGGTAGAGTGACTCGTGCGCCGAGGCGGATCTGCTGGCTGTCAGAAGTTGTTTGCAGGGTTCTACCACATGTCACACGGTGATTAGGCGAGTTTGCAGCTACTTGCTGACGTGTCATGCAAAGAATAGAGGAGGGGACTACTGCAGAATACGCTGGCCAATGAGACGTTGCCACGTAGCGGTAGGTTGGAGGAGAGGAGGCTCGCATGACTTGTGCAAAATTTTGGGAGACCGAACTAATGTGCATATCAAGGAGAGTCAACAACAACTGAGGCGAGGAAGATTGTTGAGAACACATTGGACAAATGGCTGGATGCCACATGGAAAATGAGCAGGAGTGGAAAGGACGCATGAGAGAACGAGCGAAAGGATGCATCAACACACGGATCTCGAGGCAAGTCCAATGATTTTTGTTGCACAGTAACTTAGGTGTTGTTATTTTCTTCTGTATTTCTTTGGTTCTCTTCTCTCATCATCAACTGAATATTGTGTGTCTCAAGGCTAATCCAATAGTAGCTTATCACACATGTAAATACTCTATTTCGCATAGTTTTTTGCCTCGATTCAACCGCGCTAATCTTATTTTAGCTGGTAAACTTGATGAAGAGATGAGGATAATGATGATACAGTTAAGCTATGGTATATGATGATAATAGATGAGGATTCAGGCAAAGAAGAATGTGCTTTCAGGGGTAAAAAATTCACATTTGAAGAAATGTGTTTACTACTCAATGGAGAAATAAACCAGAGTTGCTTTCAAGTCATCAAATTCTCATTCAAGAAAATCAAAAATAATTTATCTTGTACATTCTGATGTCCGTGGTCCTATGAAGATAAGGGCACTTGGTGGTGCTATTTACTTTGTCACTTTCATTGATGATAATTCAAGAAAGTTGTAGATTCACACCTTGAAGACAAAAGACCAAGTGTTCGATATGTTCAAAAGTTTCATGCATTAGTTAAGATATATTTAGGAAGAAATCAAAATGCATTAGAACTGACAATAGTGGTGCTTATTATGACATTTTTAATGAGTATTGCTAGTAACAGGGCATTCGACATCAAAAGACACCTCCTAAGACACATCAGTTGAATGGGATAGCTAAGAGAATAAATAAAACTCTAGTTGAAAGAGTGAGATGTTTGCTTTTAGAAGCAAAGTTGCCTAAATCATTTTGGGGGTGAAGCTTTGAGTATGGTGGTACATATGTTGAATTTGACACCGTGCATTCCTCTGAATCTAATGTTCTAGAGAGAGTTTAGTAGGGAAAGGATGTTTCTTGTAATCAGTTACGGGTGTTTGGATGCAACTTTTTTGTTCATATTCTGAAAGATGAGAGGTCTAAGTTTCAAACAAAGATGCATTATTTATGAAAGATCAAATAATTTGTTTATGAAAGATCAAATCATTGAAGATGTAGAGAAAGTTAGTTGCCTAATATCAATGGTGATTTAGTTGATTTTTGGTCATTTTCTCCATTGCATGTTCAGACACATATTTCAGATACATTTCATGGTGCTCAGCATGGTATCAATGATGTTAATATTCCGCCATAGGTTGAGTTAGGTGATGATGATCATTACTAGTTGCCAGAGATTGAGTCAGGTGATAATGATGATCATGAGCAGTTACCAGTGGTATCGGAGGCTCCAGCTATTTTTTTCATTTAGGAGATCTGAGAGAATGAAGACAACTTTTACTTGGTACTCGCTTAACGAGTTTGTGTTGTTGACTCACGAGGGAGAACCTGATGTTATGCAGAAGCTATGCAAGAAGAACATAAAGATAAATGGGTTGAAGCAATGGATGATGAGATGAAATCATTGCATGATAACCATATTTGTGAATTGATTAAGCTACTTAATGATAAGAAAGCCTTGAAAAATAGGTGGGTGTATAGAGTGAAGTATGAAGAGCACTCTTCACAACCTCGGTATAACACTAGATAGGTTGTTAAGGGTTTTATTCAAAAGAAAGGCATCGATTATGATGAGATCTTTTCACCGGTAATCCAGATGTCATTTATTCAAGTTGTTTTAAACTTGGTAGCAATCTTGATTTGGAGGTTGGACAAATGGATGTAAAGACTACTTTCATTAATGGTGACTTAGATAAAGAGATCTATATGGAATAACTAGAGGGTTTCAAAGTGCATGGAAAAGAAAATTATGTGTGCAAGTTGAAGAAAAGTCTTTATGGCTAGAAGTAAGCTCCGAGACAATGGTACGAGAAGTTTAATTCAATTATTGGGGAGTAAGGCTACCATAAGACTACTTATGATTTTTTTTTTGCAGAGATTCTCTGATGACGAGTTTATTATATTGTTGCTCTATGTTGATGATATGTTGATCGTTGGCAGGAATGCTTCAAGAATTGCAAAGTTGTAGAAGTAGTTGAGCAAGTCATTTCCGCATGAAAGGCTTGGGTCCGATTAAAACATATTGTTGGTATGTGTATTTTCCGATATAGAAGTTCGAAGAAGTTGACTATATCACAAGAGTACTATATAGAGAAAGTCACTAAGAGATTCAACATGAACAAGGCTAAGGTAGTGAATACTCATTTAGCTATTCACTTTAAGATGAATGTTCAACAGTGTCCTTCTGATCGTATCATCAAATATAACTGTTTGATTGCAGTAATAATATGATCAACAAAGGTTGATTATGGATATCATCTTCTGGGAAAAGTGTATATGGACACAAAGGCTTAGTCAAATTCACTATATGTTAAGAAGGTATCTTTTTAATTGATTTAAACTAAACTACTCTTTTCTATACAAATAATGTAAATTAAGTTGTATTCTTATATCAAGAAAACTCTTAGTTCACAACTTTACCTTGGTAATTAATTATTATGCTTTCCATATCGTATTTCCTTCATCTTTCTTATGTGTGTCCAATGCTTAATTAGAATAGACATATTTCTTTAATATTCATTTCAACCAATTGTTGTGGTGAAAAAGATCATAATGTGCAAACTAGAACTCTACTTATTGGTGTGAAGAATAAGTTTCATATATCATTAAGTTTCAAATCTTTAGACTCATAAACACTTAAGTTTACTATCCATGTCCCCTTAATCAACAATTATCTATCGAGTGTTATATATTTTACAGTTGTGTTGTTCATATTAGCTTGAAAGCTTTGAAAGCTCTAATGGCCATGGTGACTTCTAAAACCACTAATCAATAAACATGAGATCAAGATGTATGTTCATAGCATTACGCATAAAACCAAACACAAATTCTAATCATTGCACTTCTAAACATTATAATCAATTCATACTTCTTGCATAATATTCATACCATAGGATCCATTGATCCCTAAAATAAATAAACGACTCACTCATCATCAAACACACACAATTTATGGTATTTTTACAATTAAAGATTAAATCAAATAACTTTAATCAAATCAAAGAAACAATACCGAATCTTCATAATTGGAGTCTTTAATGTATCTCCTTCAAAAATCTTCTAAATATTCAAATCTAATGTAAATTATTTTTATGTCTCAGCTCTGTCTATAAGTAGTGGCTGCTAATATATCAATTTACCGTTCTAATACCTATTTATACTCCTAAGACTCTTAAAAGTACAATTAGAAACCCTAATTAACAATTCCAAAAAACTTTACTTCCAAAACATTCTATTTTTATGTCTCACCGTTGTCTATAAGTGATCCACGCCTCTTGTGTAAAGTAAAAGCGCCACCACGACATCAACCTTACTTTTTGTGTTTTTTTCTCTTTATTTCATCCCAAAATCACTCCCATGTCTTTTTTATACCTTGTAGGCCTGAAAACACATAAATACCATAAATTAGAGCTCATTCTAGGATATTTAAACTAATTATACAATATATAAGTTTAATTAAGTACTTATCCCTTATACACATGAAGAGAAACAAGATATGAAGATGATTCCATATGCCTTTGTAATGGGAAGTTTAATGTATGCTATGATGTGTACGAGACCATATATAGCATATGCGGTTGGTGTGGTTAGTAGGTTCTTGTCTAATCCGAGAAGAGAGCATTGAGATGTAGTCAAGTGGATTATGAGATATCATACGAGGGACTACTTCTTTGAGACTCACTTTTGGTAGTAGAAAGCTAGTATTGGTTGGTTACACCAATGCATATATGGTCGATGACTTGGATGCTCGTAGGTCCACTTCAGGTTACTTGATGACTTTCTTAGGTGGGACAATATCATTCCAGTCCAAATTGCAGATATGTGTTGCACTTTCTATCGCCGAAGTCAAGTTCATTGCAAAAATCGAAGCATGTAAAGAGTTTTTGTGGTTGAAGAAGTTTTTTCAAGAAATTGGTTTCAAGTAAGAAAGATATGTGTTATTTTATGACAATCAAAGTGCCATTCATATGAGTAAGAATGCTTCATTTCACTCGAGGACTATGCACATTGATGTGAGGTATTATTAGATATGAGATATTCTCAATGATGACTTACTTGAGATTGAGAAGACTCACGTTAATAATAATGGTTCTAATATGTTTACAAAGGCATTACTAAGTCCAAACTTGAAGTATGTTGATGATCCCTCCTTCACTTAATTGAAAAAAAGGAGATTGTTGGGTTTTTTAACCCATTAGTGAAGGATAAACTTATCATTTTGTATATCTGTATAAAAGAAAATTTTGTTTTTTGATGAGAGAGAGAACCACAATTTTGAGCATGAGAGATTGGGAGAAGTTGTTTGTGAAGCTTTTAAAGCCCTAGCCTTCAAACATCATTCAAGCCCTTGTTTGAAGGTCCAAACGGACTCTATTTGAGGCGAAACTCGAAGAGGGAGTTCATGATGCTGAGCTCTACATCATCATTGGTAGAGCTTTAGTTAGGAGTTCTGAATCGACATAGTTATCTAGGATCTCACTTTGCTAACTTTAGTGATTTCTTCCCATTTCTCCAAGTGTTAGTGGTGTTTCTTACCAAGATATGTTTGTTGCCTTAATTCTTTTTTATGTTCATGCCTCTAACTAGTGTTAGAGAAGACTTGTGTATTTCCATTTCAGTAGAGAGCTTTCATAGGTCTAAGTCACCTCGTGCTTTTACTTCTCACTTTGAGAAGGTTTCCACGTTAAAATTCTTGTATGTATGGTTTGACTCTCTCATTTCCATTGTTCTTTACTTGGTAGATTACATATATTATGGTTATGGTCTTTATTTGGCAACACAAGAGAGAGGAGATTTGTTGTTGGTGTAAGTTCACCCCATCACTATTAATAACTCTGTTTTTAATATCAGTGTTTGTAATGACCAATATTTAATGGCATCGTTGTTTAGTTTAGTTTTAAACTTCGACCCCAACTCAAGCCCACGTGGATGCCTCGGATAGGATAGGACACGTCTGACTGGCATAATTATTGTTTGTTGGTTGCATAACTGCGATGTTAATTATTATTATTATTATTATTATATTGCATCACATATGTGTACGTTATTATCGGGTGAGTTGGTGTGACGGTAGTTATATTGGGAATCGTGTCAATGTGGTATTAGGTATGAGTTACTCGGGGATGCTAGACTAGGTCAACTAAAGTACATAGTGGATAATCGAACATAGCCTAAGTTAGTTAATTAAATAAAGTAAAATATAGCGTACCTCGAGATGCATGTCGAGGGGTGTGGGGTCCCGAGTGCCGGGGATAGTCGGGAATTAATGGAAACATAAATTATTAATAAATGTGACTAGGAACACCCATCATAAGTGGTAATGTGGTTATGTGAATTAATTTGGTCAAAGATAAATAAAGTCCTATAGTTTGGACAAACAAATTGGAGACTATTGATTTATACGGAGATGATGAAGATGTGTAGGAATTCTAGGCTAAATATTAACTAGTTAGTGGAGGCATGCATTCTCCTTGTGCAACAAGTGACATTGAGAGAGAGACACATGTCCTAGTAATTAACTTAGTCAAATTAAATATTTGCTTAATTAATCAAATTGCTAATCTAAGTATATAAAAACCAAACTTTGGTTTTCATGCAAACAAGAGAAGGAAAACTTAGAATTTTTGAGAGCAAAGAGAGCTAAAATGAACTGGATTTTTGGGACTTCAAGAATACCTAAGCTTGGAGGATCAAACTACAAAGTATTAAATAATAGGTGACAACTTCTACATCTCATTCATTTTTATTTCAATAAAAATGTTTCCATGCATGACTAGGAGGTGTTGAATGGTTTTGGCTTGTTGATTTCATGTTTTTTCTAAGGTTGAAGATGAATCATATACATGTCATATAACTTTGGTTTGAAAAGAATTAAGTCAAACTTGCTAGTAGAATCAATTATATTCATGAAAAATTAGCCAAATTTGCAAGGGCATAACTCCCTCAATACTTATTGGATTGGGTTGATTTTTTATTATGTCATTGTTATATGTTAAATGACTTATGACAAAAAATAATGATTTTTGGAGCTATATATTAGGAGAAATGATTTTTACAATCTGAAATATTAGCCCAATCCGCATAACTCCCTCAATACTTATTGGATGGATTTGTTTCAAATTTGACTTCTGACAAAAAATAATTATTTTTAGAGCTATATATTAGGAGAAATGATTTTTACAATCTCGCTGGACGGATTTGTTTCAAATTTGAGCTGTTTTGGTAGAATTGTGATATCTCTTTCATTTTAAATAAGAATTTTGCAAATCGAACTTTTTTTGAAAAGCTAAGATAGATACCAAAATCTTTTTTTGAGGGTAGGTTTTTGAGATTTGAACATTTTCATGTCAAAAAATGTGTTGCAACATAGGACCAAAATTGAGATTTTATTTAGTCTTTAGGGGCTAATTTAGGAAGATAAATGTAAAACCTATTCAATTAATCTGAATATAAATAAACACACTTAATTGACTTCGAGGGGATAGAGAGAACGAAGCTCGGGTACCAAAATCGAGTCGGGGTCAGATTCGAAGGAAGTGCGAGAACGCATTTGAGGTTTGTAAAACCCAATTGAAAATCACTTTTAGTATTTATCTGCTTTCATTGTTGTTTTACTCTATCAAATTCAATATGTTCATGTTCTATTTCATATGCACTTCAGTTATCTATACAAGTGTTATTTTTTTTTGAACGGACGGTTGAGTTTACTCTCGCTGGGTATTTCGTCGTGTGTTCATGGAACGCTAAAGCTTAACATGAGTATCAGGGGTCCTTAGTGAATGACAACCCGAGCTACTTTGTCGTACACATGTCTGTGGATCATAGGTTTATGCGGCCATCGGGAGGACTAGGTGATAGGCCAGTTGGTAAGCCCACTAAAGCGATCTGGGGACGTAATCCGAAGTATCGACTCGTCTGACTAGGACGGGCACACATATTTGCACTTTATTGTTATTTAAGAATGCGATGATTCATTTACAGTTGCCTGTTTACATTCCACATGTTTATTTAACAATATTTATGGACTTCCTTTACTTCATTATGTTAATGCCCAATGGATTTCCTTGGGATTTTACTCATTGAACTCGTCATCTGTTTTATTATGATGACTGAATGCAAATCCTTCTAGAGTAAGGGTAAGGAGATTCTTAGCAACTATCTTTGAGCTCACCCACTATTAGGCACACTACTCGTAGTTGTTTAATTTCATATTTTTGTCATATGTTTTGGGTTTATGAGAGACTTATAAGATACCTATATTTGTATATATTTTCTTTTATCGTCTTATATACAATGTACTATATTTCATGTTTTCCACAGTACTCTATATGACTTGAAAGTTAATAAAATCCATGTTTATGTTTACTTTAAGACTTTCGATGTAAATTACTAGTTATCTACTTGCAACTCTTGAAAACACAAGTCACACTTGTAAATGGTTAATTCGAACTAAAAAGACTGTAAATTTTAATAAATAATATAGAGAATATGATGACTAGCATGCACACCGAGGAGCGCTAACGTGGCGTTGACGTCGGCAGGTTTGTAGGACCAATGTAGCACCCCACCTGATTGTCTCGGGGCACAGGCCCGCCACAAAATTGTCAATATCGCTACTTGTAATGTTTATTCTGAACATAATTAACGAGAGAACATGATGAAAAAGCTGACTAATACGTTGTTAAGTCCTACGTAGCTAAGGTTAATGACATGATTTGGCTAGGCGGTTGTAGCATCCCCTATCCTGATTAGGGCGATACCCGTTTAAAACCCTAATTAAGC
Organism: Stephania yunnanensis; assembly: GCA_039657365.1. Lineage (NCBI taxonomy): Eukaryota > Viridiplantae > Streptophyta > Magnoliopsida > Ranunculales > Menispermaceae > Stephania > Stephania yunnanensis. Next base: position 12,576,214 of record CM077592.1, read on the forward strand.
CCCGATACACCAGTTAGAATCAATTAAAGTAACTATACAACCATCCTACATATTTGATAGTTGTAATACAATACATCTTATATCGAATAAATAATTGAAAACGTAGTAGAATTGAAACTTTTTCGATAAAACATAAGATATACAAAAATCGACATAAACTTCGTCGTTAAAACATATCCCAACTTTGTTTAACTCAAAATAATAATTAAATACAATATATAAACAAGGGAAAATCAACTCATCGTAGAGAAGACCATAAACTCCTAATTTTCTCTGTTCCTGAGTTAAAACACATATCAATAACCTGACATATTAATTGGGAATGAGTGCTCCAACTTGCTTAGTAAGCGATGCTCGTAGATTAATCAATTATCAACTAATATTAATGAATCAATGAATAGCAATATGAATCCAAAACATATCTATTCAGGCATTAAAATGATATAACAATAGATAAAAGAATGCAATTTCATATGTCAATTGCAACTGTACTCGTAACTTATATTTTCCTTTCAAAACTGAGTTATAAACTCCCGTTACCCAAAATTACGATTGATAGAACCTCTCACATTGGCTGACATGTGATTTCTGTGGTGTATCCAAGCTTAGCGTAGCTACCACTCAAATAGGAAAGAAATAATCGGGTAACTAAAGGTAGCTGAAGGGAAGGTGTCGGTAGCTAACCAATCACATTCATTGTCACTCCAGTCCGATTCCCCATCGTATCTCTTTCTGAATAATTTTTCATAAAAATCAGTTCAAGTCATAGTACATTGCCCCATTCCAATCCATAACGCTATATGAACTAATTATACTAATTACGTTGCATAATTGATAAAAATACGAGTCCCACTTACCTGTGCCTAGTTTTTCTAACTTTATATTGACTTACACGATTCCTGAGATCCATACACCTTTCCTCGTCGACCAAAAACCTAAAATAGATTAATTTCCATTAATTTAGGTCAAATACTCATTAATTAGAACCCTTAAACTGGTCCCAATCGAATCTAGAACCAATTTATCAAATTTTAGGCAAATGTGAAAATCTCAAGTTTTTCGAGGTAAAAACCTCGGTATAAAGTCTCGCCTAAAATCCTGAATTCTTTATTTTCATAGAAATTCATCAATTTCTATGAATTTAATCAAAATATTATTTTTCAAGATTTTTCTTATTTTTTAGTATTTTATCCTATTTTTTTATTAGTTGGTTTAACCTGAACCGAACCCGGTTCAATCCGGTTCGGGTCAAACCATTTTCTTCTTCCTCCAATAGCCCCGTGTTTTCAAAAAGAATGAATTTCTTCCATTGCTGAGGTTGAGTTTAATCTAACCCCGGGCACATTTGGGAAGGGGAGATGGCTCCCAAGCTGTCTCTTTCCTTAGACGAAGTCTAAGCCTCCCATCTCAAACTTCCCATATCAACAACACTAATGACAACAACATTAACTAATGCCCACAACATCAACAACCACTAGAACAACAATCAACACAATACAATTCACCTTGGAACTCCATCGCCTCTCACCCTCCTCGGTTTCAATGCTTTATTCCTCAAACTCTCGATTTCTCTCTCTTCTTCCTCTTATTCGATCCTTTTGTTTCGAAATGAAAATGGGTGTGGCGTTATGTATGTTCTAAAATATATTAGATTTTTCGAGATTCGTATGCATGAATCTTGAGGCAAACCTAAAGAATTCTTTCTTTATATTTTTATTTTGATCTTCCTCGAGATACATGTTTTGTATCTCAAGGTCGATCATGTAGCTATCAACCAAATCAATATAACCTCTTGATCGACTTACTTTGATCGAATACATTGATCTCTTCGAGATACATAACACATATCTTTAGGTAGATCTTATGACTAACCATAATTAACCACTTGATTGTCCTAGTGATGTGGTCGCATGCATCTCGAGGCCTGGATAACTTTTCAAAGTCACCAACATACAACATATTCACCTCCTCGACTCTCACGCTACGTGTATCTCAAGGTGAATCCAATGTATACCTTTATTTGATCTAAACCTTAGGATTCTTTATATATATATATATATATAACCCATATATAAAATATATATTCACCTATGTATTTTCCGCCCATAAATTTGTCGTGCGCGCCAACAACGACCGTTAGGCATGCACACTATTGTACTTCCCACGCGTGTCACCTCGACCCCGTGTATCACTAGGTGCCCACCTATTATTAATTAATTATTTATTTTTAATATATATTTATATATATACAATTATATATAAAAATATATATACACGCATATATATATATATATATATATATATATATATATATATATATATATTCATGCATTTATAATTTCGTGCACTCGCCAACTAGTATACTTGGACGTGCACATTACACAACGACTTGTGTGCATCACTCATAACCACACACGTCATTTGGCATCCCATAATTTTCCAATTGTCTAATTGTACGCTAATTAATTCAATTAGTTTCAATAAATACTACTACAATCCATACAAACTCCAAATGAAATGTAAATCTATGCACATGCTAATTGAGACAATTCAAGCTTAACTACGAGCCTAATTCAGGTTAATTACTTTTTGAATTAATATTAATCACCTGCTTAAAGTAATGGGTAGTTACAGTGGTGCCCTAGATTAATGGAGTGGTCGTCACAAAAATTGTCAACAAACACATTACCATGAGAGTCTTGAAGAGCGTCCATTACTAACTTTGTATCCATGTCATCGATTAGTGAACAAAAGTGTTTGGTTGCCAAAAACTTCAGTTTTGTCTCCACACCTTTTTCAACTGGGTAGTTTTCGACACCATCGTCAACTGCAGTCTTAAGTACTTGATGACTTGTAGATTGTGGAATAACTTTGATAACAAGATCGTCATCTCCAAAGACCACCATGTCTTCAATGAGTCTTCGTCATCAACATTAAAATTTGGCGCCTCGTCAAATTTGACTTGTTTTTCCTCATCTTTAAATTCATCTTTCCTACTAAAAAAAAATTTTCTTTTGTTTCTTCACCAACAATAGATTCACTTTGATGGATTTGAGTAGAACATGAAATACATTGTACCCATCGAACAACAAATCGAACCTCTATTCATTTATAACAAACACTTCGATGCATTGTTGGTGAGTCTTCTTGGATGGCATGATTTCCCAATCACTCGGATCGATTTGAAGCTCTAATACCAAACTGATGTAGCGAAAGTCTTCTAAACTGACTATTAGACTTCATGAATAATACAACTCAAGGTCTTGAGAATTAAATCGCTAATTCAATAAAAGAAATAACGTTCTTTATTCATCAAAAGTCAAAATCCTCGGTTACATCTAACTTGGCTATATATGTATAGGCTGTTAATTAAATGTACATAACTAACTAAAAGAACATAATCTAGCTACCTAATAGCAACTTTTTAAAAGACATATCTTCCACGTTGAAACACACCTAAATAAGAAACTTAATTCCTAAAGATTCGTAAATTAAGATAAATAATGTAACGAGTCTAACGACCCTAAAATCTTAACTAGTGCCACGTGTTACCATAGGCTCTAGTAAGGACTCCTGATGATGTGATTAGGTCTGTATTAGGTCAACTCCTTTATGAATACTTTCGAGAATAAAATAGAGGATGAAGTTGTGTAATCGAGATAGGATTTGTCCCTCTCATATAAAGAGAGATATCTAGTGGATCCCTCGATGTGTTAGACTGTTAAAGGGCCTAGTCTAAGTGAATTGATATTGATCAATGTCACTTGGATGTTTTTAGTCTACCTAGAGATCGAGACTAGTACGATTGAACATGTTGGATGACAATTCCATGCCTTTTGTTTCATCAAAAGGATATCGTGTGACAAAAGGATGTTATATACACTATTGATTAGGTTGTATCGATTTGATATTCGGACAACTTGGGTAGTCATAACGTCTTGCTAGAGGCCGCTTATGACTTGTATACCAAAATGTGTTTTGGTACACTGCCAACGTTGTATGAGCCTATTGGGTCGCACACTAAGAATGGTTTTGCGAGATGTTAAGATGGTTCAGAAAAACGAATTTTATATGATAAGATTCATGACAGAAACGTCCTTGTGGTGTATTACACTTATACTTCTTTAAGTAGGGGTATATGTGTAATTTACTTAACCGTCTATATACAAGGGTTGTATAAATAGATGCTTTAAGTTAGAATACACGTACAGATGAAAGATCAAAAAGGCCGAAACTCTATTTTCGTTTTAAAAACGGTTTAGGGTTTTTGGTATGCTCTAGATCATTTTGGAGAGAAAAACAAAATGTTTGGTATTCTCTCGAAACTAGCACTTTGAATCTCTACGCTTAGTTCGTGTGTGGACTACTGCGGTAGGGTGTTCGTCATCGCGGCGCGCTTAGAGATCGATTAACCTTCAGAAAGGTACATTGCGACCGAGGTATGATTAAGTTTTCATGGTTTAAACGTTTTTAATGGAATTAGATTCGGATCCTGTTGGGGTTTTGTCAAAATTGTTTTGTAATCTCCGCTGCGTATTAACCCCAAAACCAAAAGTTGTATCAGAGCCATCGAGTTCGATTCCATTAAATTCATTGCATGTTTTCTTCTGATATATACATGATATATGATTGAAAGCATGTTAATAGTTGATGTATATGTGATATATATATAAGTTTTCTGTGAGATTTATTATCATGTTTTGTGTATATGATACATATATTCGTGATTTAATTGAAATTAGTTTCGTACATCCATGTTAGGTTAATTCGAATAATTTTAATCAATTGAGTTTCGTGTTCTATGATCCATGACACCATTAGGTTCGATTGTGATAGTAGTTCATGATTCAATTACATGTTTGTGATTATTTGGATGAAGACCGAAATTATAAATAAATAATTTTCGAAATTATTTATTTATAAATAATTAATTTTTGTAATTATTTATTTATCTTGTTATATCTATTTTGTTATGAAGTTTCTATTTGATAAAGATAGATAACAAATTAGAATAGGAGATAAATATCAAGAATCTTGTTATTGGTGATATGCTAGGATTCAAATATCTTAAATCCAAAATAAATAATTAATTTTCAAAATTATTAATTTATCTTGTTATATCTATTTTGTTATGAAGTTTATATTTGATAAAGATAGATAACAAATTAGAATAAGAGACAAATATCAAGAATCTTGTTATTGGTGATATACTAGGATTCAAATATCTTAAATCCAAAATAAATAATTAATTTTCGAAATTAATTATTTATCTTGTTATATCTATTTTGTTATAAAGTTTCTATTTGATAAAGATAGATAACATATTAGAATAGGAGATAAATATCAAGAATCTTGTTATTGGTGATATACTAAGATTCAAATATCTTAAATCCTAATTGGATTAGGATAAGATGATTAGTTAGATGTGGGCCCGGGTTAATTAAAATGTTTTAATTGACTTAATTACAAATATATTAAGGTGTTAATTTATGATAATAAAATCAGCGAAAAATTATGATTTTCTATAGCGAATTTTAATTTTCAGAATTGAGATTCGTCTTCTAAAAAAAAACGGGCGCTACTTCTAATTTCAAATCTCTCATTGATTGGCCACAATGGACCGCCGTCTAACTAATCCTAGCGTACGGAAATTCTTTTGTTAGTGAAAAGTATAAATTTTTTTTTCCAAATTGTTTGGTGATTGAACAAATCAATAAAATATATGATATTTCATTGTTTACATAAAATCACTAAAACTGAATAAAATCCCTCTATTAAATTTTAAGTCTCGTGCCATCCATTTTGAACACTTGTCGAGGCCTCGATCACACTAATATAGTTTCAGCCATAGTTGGGTGTATTGTATTATCTTGGTGAGACAAGTTGGGTAAGAGTTATCTTAATGTTTAAAATGGTCCGACTTAATAAAGCCATCAAAATAGTTTTGAGCTTTAGGCAAATGATGAGATAAAAACATGCTAAGACATAAGATGTCCAATATCTCAAAAAAGGATCTAAAAATTACATAAGATGTAATTGGTAACTGTTACCTACCTAAATAATCTAGTTCTCGTGTTTCATGCCATACTGCCATAGAATTAGGTGAAATATGGATTTTAGTCCCCTAAATAAACAAGATATGTTTTAGGAGGGTTGTTAATTTAGTGGGAGTCCATCTTCTATACTAAAATAAACTTTGCATAATCTTTATTGTAGATCAATGGCCTCTTCAAGTAACAATAATCCCCTGTCATCGCGATCCATCCTTAAGAAGGATAAGCTATCTCGGGACTAACTTTCTTGATCGGTTCGTAAACTTGAGAATTGTTCTTAAGCATGAACGCAAGTTGTATATCCCGGATGCTCCAATCCCCGAGGCGACCAATGCTACAAAAAGTTTGTGAAGGATGCGCATAGTAAGCATGTCAACGATTCTACCGATGTTGCATGTATTATGCTTGAAACTATGGTTCCCGAACTTCGAAGGACATGGAACTAATGGAAGCCTACGACATGGTCATAACGCCGAAGGAAATGTTCCAACAAAGCAAGCTAGGCAAGAAAGGTTTGAGACAGTCAAGAACCTACATTCTTGCAAGATGACCGAGGGTGCGTCGCTTAGTCCTCATTGACTCCTAATGACTATTTTTTATTGATGATTTCAAAGCATATATGGTTATGTATATTTAATGAAACATAAAGTTGAATCATTTGAGATGTTTTGAACGCTTTCAAAATGAAGTGCGAGAATCAACTTATTAAAACTATCAAAACACTTCGATTTTATGGGATTGTCTCATTGACTCCACCAACTTATGTGTGTGCATTATTATGACTATGAGATATGGCAAATGGATGTAAAAATAATATTTCTTAATGGAAAGTTGCTTGAGGACGTGTATATCACACAACCTGAAGTTTTTTTACATCCTGATAATTCTAGGAAGGTATGCAAGCTTCAAAGATCTATTTATGGATTAAAGCAAGCTTCTCGGAGTTGGAATCTTCGTTTCGATGAAGCAATCAAGGATTTTGGTTTTATTAAGAATGAAGATGAGCCTTGTGTATACAAGAAGGTCAGTGGGAGTGTAGTTTTTCTGGTACTGTATGTTGATGATATATTACTCATTGGAAATGACATCCCAACATTGCTGAGTGTCAAGTCTTGGTTATGGAAGTGTTTCTCAATGAAAGACTTAGGAGATGCAGCCTATATCCTAGGGATAAGGATCTATAGGGATAGATCTAAGAGGCTAATCGGTCTAAGTCAGAATGCTTACATAGACAAGGTGCCGAATAGGTTCAGTTTGCAAGACTCTAAAAGAGGATTGTTGCCAATGTCTCATGATATAAGTCTCAGTAAGATTCAATGTCCTAAGACAAATGGTGAGCGAGACCGTATGAATAAGATTCCATATGCATCAGCTATTGGATCTATCATGTATACCATGCTATGCACTCGACCTGATGTATCATATGCTTTGAGCACTACAAGCGTATATCAGTCAGATCCTGGTGAGAGTCACTGGATAGCAATAAAAAACATTCTTAAATACTTAAGAAGGACTAAGGAAATGTTCTTGGTCTATGGAGGTTTTGAAAATGATCTATATGTAAGTGGTTACACAGATGAAGTTTTCCTATTTATATCCAAATGCATAGTTAAGGTTATCAAAGTGTAGAAATTACAAGTATTTGGTATCGAAATGCATGCGCGGCGTATCGGGTACGTATGACGAGTCGATGAGAATTATGGAAAGCTTAGGCTAGTTATTTAATTTGGTTACGGAATCAAATAAAAAGTATGGACATACACATGAACCAAGTAGTAGAGATAATGTAAAAGGCCTAAGTTAAAGGAATGTGAACGAATGACACACCCAAGTTACACACTCGACTTAAAACAAGGAAATCGGTTTATAGATGCAAAAAAAAACAAGGTTAGTGACAACCTAAGGGTGCATGTAAATAATTAAAACTCGGTGTAAATGTTCCTAGAGATACCCAAGATGAAATCTAGAGAGACATGGACACTAGACTATAAAAAAGAAAGTTAGAACATTTGTTCTTAAAATGTTCCAACACATTTAAGAAAAGAAGGAGGAGGTGGATGGAAATTCAGAGAGCAAGGGGGATTAAAGAAGGGAAATCAAGACAAGGAAGCTAGAAGATCAAGCTCCCTCAAGAACACAAAGTAAGTGCATTTCTTTTGTTCTTGAATTAAGTAGGATTGAAAATTAGGGTTCACTAGAACATTTTTTGCCTTTAATAGAGGTTTTAAAACCCCTATTAAATAGAATGTTATTAAATGTCATGTGAAAATGTGTTATGTTTTAATTTTTAATACATGTGTTACATAGAGATTTTTTAAAACTCCTGTCAATTATGTGTTATTTAATAACACCCCCTTTAATCGAGGTTTAAAAACCTCTATTAAATACCGAAATTGTTCTAGTGGTTTGATGTATGCATTAATTAAATCTAAAGTTGCTACTGGTTTTTGAATGCATTTTGATATCTGAATCTCATTTTCTTAAATTTTTTTGCAAATGGTTTCAAGTAAATTCCAAATTTGAACTTGTAGTGTGTTCATGCATGTATGAATTTTAATGAATTAATAATAAATTTGATTTGATTGATTTTATGGATGTTGTCTTTGATGTTGTATGATGGATGATACCCAATTGTTGTAGTTTTTGACGATGGAGATGTCGTAGGTGGGATTTGGGTCAAAAACCCCAAATCTTGACCTGCGTAAATATAGTCTACAACGATATGCGCTATCTAGGCCAAATAGCGCACTATAGTTTCTACAAATGGGACAACTTGATATGTTTTCATTAAACGACCATAACTTTCTCATTTTAACTTGGATTTTTATGCTCCCTATACCGTTGGAAAGCTAAGACGGAGAAGAACAACTTAGAATCATTAGTCTTTCAAAATTAAGTCATATAATTTATCAAAAATGGGCTGAAATTTAGAGTTCATCCGGGGGATAACCCATTTTTTAACTTTTTGAGCTGATTTTGGGTTTCGACTTTCCAAAGCCTTCCACTCATCGGGTCTAGATCAATTTTCTCAAATCAAAGTTTCTTCATGTCATTTCATTATCGATTGATTTTCATATCATTTCGGATTATCTAACACATGTCTCCAAACGCGTTTTGAATTATCAAAGCTATGTTTCTAAAACTTATATAAATTGGATTAATTTTTGTAAATGGATCTCCAACCAACATAATCAACTCCTAATTAGGTTTTAATAGATGTTTTATATTTACTAACACTAAACCTAAGATTCAAAATCTTTCAAAGTCATTTTTGGGTGTTTTGAGTCATTTGTAGATTCATTTAGATTAGTTAAAAGGCGATGAATGACTAGAAACTAAATATGGACAAAAATGAACTAAATGGAATCTAAAAAATCAAGACCAACTAAAATGGATGTCAGGAACTAAGCGGATAGATTCGGGCATCGGAGGCTAGTTCGGGGGGCGTGTTAGAGGCCACGAGGCGTATTTTATGCATAGTTTGAGTTAAGTAATCCATCTAGAGGATCAATTCCAATTTTCTCATATTCTCGAATTTATTTCTTGTTATTCCATTTACTTGGACTCTATTCTATATCGTTAAGTGTCTAAGGCTTGAGTGTGTTTGGAAGGTACTTCTGGGTTTGGTGCTAAATAGACAAATGTGATCTTACCCCGAGTACTGTATCATAGGTAGCAGATATGGGTGAGGTATTCGAGGGACTGATGATGCCCCCACGGTATACCGAACTGCGACTGTCGACTTGAAGAGTCGCGGTTCTGGAAAGTCTAATAGTGGCACCCGCTTTTAAAGGGCTTAGCATTTGACTCGTAGGTACTCTTTATTCGTTGTTATCGCTTTCTAGTCCATTTACCATGAATTTTTATTTACTTTCTTGTCCTTTAAATTCCCGCATGATATTTAGACTTCTTTATTCAAATTCATGAATTGTGATTGAAACTTTATTGTCTTTACTCATTGAATTGTCTCATTTAGTGACAATTGTAGTTCCATAGACGAGCAAGGGCAAGGGACCGGTGATCAGTGAATTCCTCTGAGGACTCTAAGAGAGGCTTCTCCTCTTGCTTACTTGTAGGTTCTTACGCTTTCGTGCATATATATATGACAATTTTTTTATAACACTTAGGGATTTCTTTAGGATTTGAGTGCCACACGATACATGTATATTCATGATTTCCTTTTTACTGACATCATATATATACATGTTATCTATACACTACAGGGTTCCACACCCTTATGATGTCCGACTCTATATCTTTAAATAATTTATATTTAGTTAAGTTTACTTCCACTATTAAACTATTAAAACTTGCAAATCACAACAATTTAACTTTAAATCACCGAATAATTTATGATAATAGAAAGAGCTAGAGGCTGACTAAGCCTACCTTGACCTTACTGGGATGACTTTGGGGTCTACGTAGGTTTAAACAGGGTGGGCCCTAGTTTGTAGGGCTGGGGCCATCACAAACAAAATATTTCTTTTTCTAATCTAACAAAGTCTAATTTATTATTATAGATAACTTCACTATATGAGAATCTTTACTACTAGTGTATGGACATAAACTTTCTAAAGATTTTTAACGATAACTATATATACTTATAATAAAAATAAAAGAATAATATCTAAATCTAACATGACGCCACTAATTAACTTTTGGTGTGTGCGCCAACTTGTCATATCGATCCTCCCGTATATATGCCATAACGACATCGATCTCCATCACTTTTGGAAGATATATCCACTAACTACTAGAGCTTACTGTAAGCCCAATTGCATGCAGTTAGCATTATGTTCATGCATGATAATATTTATCTTTATAGTAATGTACGTTGTTGTTACACGTTGATGAAAAATGAAAATGAAGTTGTAGTATTGTAAAGTTGTTGATATGCCTTGTAGAGTTGAGTTCAAGACCATAGCAAAATGTAGGTCATTAAGTTAGATATATTGATGTTCTTTAAGTGGTACATAATCAATCGTGTGATGGTCCTTTAAACATCTTAGCGGCAAAACAAATTTTAAGTTTGAGATTTTTTTTTTTATTAATAGTGTTGAAATTTAAAATAAAATAAATAAAAGATTCGATCTGATTTAATAGCTACAATTTACATTGAAATCTATTTTCTTATTACATTGAAGAGAGACCTTACAAGAGAAAGGAAATAAATATTTATTGACAATGCTTACACATATATGGACTTGGTCAAAATGACCCATTCATACCACTATATACATGCACCCACTTCACGAACTAGTTTTTTTGATAGGAATGAGGTTTTATTCTACTAAAGCTAATATATATATATATATACATGGCGAAGAACAATGTGTTCCTTATAAAATAAAATCGAAAAAAACCCCACTAGTGTAGTAGGGAAAAAACTCGTCGTCCCATAAACCTTCGGTCCCCCATAATCAAATTAAGTTGTTGATGTGACGTAATCTAATGTGTTGTCGTAGTTCCACCGAATCAACTAGGTTGAACCTTTGGTCCTACGGCGGGAACTTACAAATGTAGGTAAAAAAATCACATCAAGTCTATCTCTTGAATACAAACTACCCATTAAGCCCCGAGCCCCCATCTTCTTATTAATCCTCCCCCATTATGTGAGCAAACTATCTCACCCCACATAGTGGAGCCCAGTCATAACCAATTCTGATTTGTCCCCATTTTTTGGCAACCCCGTATGATTTGGCCCATAAAACCATCTTGTGCTTTGCTTGTAGCCACACCTCCCCATATGTCCGAGCCTTATCCTCAAATGTATGCCTATTCCTCTCTTCCCATACGCCCCATGCAATAGCATTAAGAACAATCCTCCATAACAGAACCCTATATGCCCCAATACCCTAAATAAGTTGGCCCCAAATATCTCTGAGATGCTACTAGGCTCATTCCAGTGCTAAGTTCCCCGAGCAAGGCGACACATAATTCCTTGGTTTATGCGCAATGGAGGAACATGTGGTACACAATTTCGCTCTCTCTTCGACACAATACGCATTGAGATGGATGCAGACACCATCTTGGTCGTCTCATTTGCATAACCTCCACTGTGTTGATCTTTTTGTGGTATAGAGTCTAACAAAACAACTTGACTTTGGAAGGGCTAAATACTTTCTATATCACATACTAGGCCTCGAATATTTCTGACCCTTACCCTTTAGAACATTTTCCCATATTTAATTGAATATGGCTCGTCATTCAAGTGACCACTATTTATGTATGTCAGCTCACTCTTAGGTGGACAAATGCTAGTTGTCCTATCACCAAGTTGAGTTGGGCACGTTCCTTCGTAGAGGTGTGTCTCCTCCTTAGTGCTAAGTTCCATACCATCCTTCCATCCTCCTCATTTTTTCTTGCTGCCTCATACACCATCATCCTCGAAGCTCTGGTTAGGGCGTAAATAAGAGAGAATTGAGACATAAGGTTACTGGCTAAAATCCAAACATCATCCCAAAAGCTGATCTAATGACCATTGCCAATGTGTAATTTGGCCTCTTGCCTAAATTCTGTAAAGAGCTTACGTTATGAATCTCCACGGGCTTCTAGTAGTAGCTCATCTTGGCAACTCGCATCCCACCCATTCCTGTCCATACCGAGATGACTTCAAATGACACACGCCCATAATGATTGTTGCACTATCGAGAATCACCATAACCATTTCATTGCGAAAGCTTTGTTGGATGTCCCTAAATCATCCACCTCTAGACTTCCCCTCTCTATTTCCTCGATCACCCATTTCCACGAGATTAAACTTGTTGATTTCTTCTCCCCCATTATGCCCCATAGAAAGTTTTTTCATGAGGGAGTCTATTCGGGCAATCATGCAAAAAGGCATGAGAAAAAGGGATAGGTAATAAGTCGGCACTGTGTATAAAATTGAACAGAGCATCGTCATTCTCCCTCATTTAGATAACCACCCCCACTTCTAGCTATCAATCATATGACCAATTCTCCTTATAACTAGGTCCTATAACTATTTGTTTAGAGGGGATCCTCATAATGGGAGTCCTAGGTATTTCATTGGCCATGTAATCGTCTCACACTAGCATATTATGAGCTTTTAGAAGCACTTCCGACTTCGCGACATTAATCCCTACCAACGCACATTTAGATAGGTTGAGTTTAGGCCCGATATAAGACAATATAACTTTAAAATCCTCATTAACTTATTAACCGAGTCTCCTCCCCCATTTGCGAATATTAATGAGTCATCGGCAAACTATAAATGGGTAATGTGAACTTTGTCTCAACTAACGTCAAGTCCCTATACCATCACGTGATGTTTTACATTGTCTAGCATCCTTCCCAAAATATCCACTACTAGGATAAAAAGTGAGGACAACAACGGATCCCCTTGCCTCGACCCCCATTGTGCTTGGATCTTTCCTATGGTTTGTCCATTTATGAACATTAAGTATGTTACCGAGGACACGCACCGTTGAACCCACTTACGCCACTTCGCCCCTAAACATTTCTTCCGTAGGACATAATCAAGGAACTCCCAATCTACCTAATCGTAAGCCTTGGCGAAGTCTAATTTCTGCACATAGGCAAGTTTGTGCTTTGATCTAGCTTCTTCTATGACCTTATTGGCAACAAGGGCAAGATCGAGCATTTTTCGGCCTAGTATAAACACATTTTGTTCTCTTGCAATAGTCTTGTTGAGGACCCCCATCAGCCGTGAAGCCATATTTTTACTAATAATCTTGTATAGTGATGTAACCAAACTAATTGGCTTGAAATAAGACACTTTGCAAGCTTGGTTATTTTTTGGTATTAGACACACATACGTTTCATTTTTTAGGGCACTGACGATGCCATTCTCTGGAAGTCTTGAATGGGATTCATGATGTCATTTTTCAACAATCCTAAAACTCTTTATGAAATTCCATTGAGTATTTATCTACCCTTGTGGCTTTGTCTCATCCGCACTTATTGACAACCCTCCAAAATTCATCTTTTAAGAAGGGCTACTCTAATCCTCGAGCCTCCATTTAAGTGATCTGACCATATTCGATCCCATCTATTTCCTACGTATTGTATCTTTCCTTAGTATATAGTTTTGAATAGAAGTCCAAGATAATATATTCAATTCTCCCCTCATTTTCCGTGAATGTTCCATCTACACCTTGGATTTTACCAATATAGTTTTTAGACTTACGGGATGACATGACTTGATGGAAGTATTTTGTATTCGCATCACCTTCTCAAATCCATTTGACCTTCGCTTTTTGCCTCAACATTTGGCTCTCATTTGCCAACACCTCTTCTAATTCATTTTTAAGCACAACCATATCTGTTTCTTCTCTTTACACCAGTCCATCAAGGTCTCCATAAGATCCAACCGATTAATTTCTTGTGTTACATTCATTTTCTTTGTAAGAACAATCCCAAAACCTCTAAATTCTATGTCTTTAATTTAGCCTTTAGTTGTTTCAATTTTCGTAAGAAGGCTTACACATTCGTGCCTCATATTTGGGACTCCTCCCACCATTTCTAGATTTCACCCCGGGGTAGATGGTGCTTCAACGACATATTTTCGAACCGACATGGAGTAGGGCCCCATTTGATAGGGCCAGTATCTAGCATGATTGGGCAGTGGTTCGAGGTAGTATGGTTTTCCAAAGATTGCTTTTCATTAACAAATTGCTCCCCCCACTCTTTTGTGAACTAAAGGTCCAACCATGCACAAATTTGGTGACTTTCAAAATTCAACCATGCAAATTACCCATTTGTGAGGGGGATGTGGTGGCCCTCCCACTTCGGGGTGACATGTCTCCGTGTACTCCCTGCCCGGTGGGCCCAACTACAAGTGTTCGCACCTACCCATCTACCTCTTATTTCAGAATTCGTGTCCACGTATGTTTCATCAAATTAGTTAGTGGATTATCAATATTTTCTTAACTTATTCCCTTTAAGTATTTAAAATTTTATTCCAATGCCTAACCATACTAGTGGGTTGTATCTTTCAAGTTAATATACATCAGCGGAAGCCTTAATTGATACAATTAGAATAAGTAACTAGCATGGTAAACATTATAAATAAGAGCAAATCCTACTGTGTGAAAACTCAAAAATGTACTATGTATAAAAATGCGATAGTACCATAAACAAGGTATGCATACATGTACCATGTCATCTCAAGTCCAACAATACTTAAAATAATACAAAGTATCAAAATAAGTACATACTAGTAGGTGTTTGACGACGGCAATCAGATATAGTCGTCTAGGATCCCCTTACCCTTACTGGTACTAAGATATGCACTTAATCATCACAAAAGATAGATAATGAGTATGGTAAGTAAAATCCCAAGGAACCCCTTTGAGCATTCACATAAATAAAGTAAGGAATTGCAAGAAGTATTGTCAAATAAACATGTAGAATGTAAAGACAGAAAATTGTAAATGGCTCATCGCATGAATAGATAACAACTAAGCTAAAAATTATGTGTGTGTTCTAGATGGGCTAAACTGCACTTTGGGTAACCAAGTTCCCACCAGTGGTCGCGCCCAACTAGCCCGATACTTGGTCCCTCACAATGCTGGCCAAATCCGCTGAGTCATCAACACGTGCATCAAAAGCAAGCTCAGATTAATATTCACTGAGGGTCGGGTCACAAATGCTACATTCTAAAGCATCATGAACAAACAACCAGAAATCCGGGGGAGTAACCTGAACCTACTTCCAAGTAACATTATAGAATAATAAAATCAGTAAGGAAATGATATGAATGAAATTCAAATAGAATCAAATACTCAGTGTTTTTAAGTAGGGTTTTACAAACCTCAAATCGCTATCCGACCTCCCGGACTCTTGTATCCCACCCGTCAACTCCCCGACATAGAGCTATGGTCCACTAAGTCCTTGAAGTCCAATTTTATAAATTTAGGTTGTATATAAGTGTTTAGATATGCATTAAGTTGAAAATCACCTAAAAAGCCCTTAAAATCATATTTTATCTATCATTAGCAAGCTAATAGATCTACCTAGCGCGTTAGGTGAAGTTAGCGCACTAGGGGATCTATCTAGTGCGATATTGTTTTTCATTTTGAAAAACAACTTGAAAATCAGAACGATTAGCATGCGTTAACCCAGTTTGCCCGCTAATTGCCCTATGTGACAAAATTTTCAAGTCGATAATTCTGTCATTCCCCTCTCAAATAGTTAACCTAACTTGGTTTACATACTATCCATATCAAAGTGACTCCAAAACATCAGTTAGACTCACCTCAAAACAACAATTAAGTCGAAATCATCAAATCCTAATATTCTCTCATTTTGTCCAAATTCCATAAAAAACCCAATACATGCAAAATCAGTGATAAATCCTCAATAGAAATGATTATTAAACCCATAATGTAGAATGTTTCCTTCAAAACCCAGGGATCTAACCCTCCAACTATAATTTTACAAAAAAACACACAAAATAGGTTCATTGATGAGTGTATGAGATAAGGAATATGATTACCTTAGTTTGATCACTTGATTTGTCTTCCAAGGTGTTGAAATCCCAGCTTGAAATCCCTTATTATGCTCTAGTTTTCTCAGATTGGATAAGAATTTCAGTTAGTGGAGATTAAAATCCCACTCACCTCTTATATATAGTTTTGGTCTTGATCAAATGTGCATACGTATCTCGAAGATTATCTTGTGGTCTCATTTCATGTTGTCCCACACCACTTGATAACTCCACTAACACATTCATCTCTTAGAATTACTCAATATGATCATCTTGATGTCCATCTTATTGTCCTCATTATTTAGTTCAAACTATAGGCTTATTATTTATTTAATTTATATAGCTTACATTAAGCCTTATAAACCATATGGTTAGTGTTTTGTTTTTCAAAATTAACTAACTCATAGTCCCACTAACCTTCGGCTACCCAATATCTGGTGCCCCGCGTATCGACATGCATTTTGTGGTGCACCATAACCTATTGTTTAAATTTCAACTTACTTAGCCTATGGTTACATTACCCATTTCAATTGAATTACTTAGTCATATTAATATGAATTAGTTATGTTCCCTAGTGTACCTGTACTTCGCGTTGCGATACTCGCGTTGACATGCATTACAAGGCGACTACCCGTCACACAACCTCGCATAATATAACCATTCAACATACACACATGCGATGTATTAATAAATAATTTCAGAAAAATCATCGCAATTAAATAATACAACATAAAATTTACTAGTGTACCTAGGTCGACATTTGTCCTAGCCTCCCCGCGGCGTCCACGTGGATCCGAGCTGGCATCTATGTCTACAATTACAAAATAAATAACGACATTAATAAAATGGGTGTTACGGTTCTTCCTAACTAAATTAAATTTTGTTCCCGAAACTTAATATAACTGAATGTCGTAACGTGAAATAACTTAGGGTATCGTTCTTGCATCATTAACTCGAGCTCCTAGGTAAGTCTATTTGACCCATGATGCTGCCAACAAACTAGGGCCTTAGCGAGCTCCCTATTACTTAAAATTCAAACTTTGCGGTCAATGATCTCTATCGGCCTCTCCTCTTAATCCATGTCAGGCTAAACCTTAATCTGCCCTAAATCAATCATCGGTTTGGCCCTTAAATCAAAATGTGAAATGTCATCCCCCTCGGTAACTTGACGATAAGCGGCACCGGCCTAATAAATCTTGGCGCCATCTTCCCTTTAATGCAAAAGGGGAAACCTTATGATATACCATGTTATAAATCAAACCCTCGTGATACCGATCGTCGTATTTTTTCTATCTATCATGTAGCTCATAATCTCTAACGATCTATCTTATCTTTCTCTTTGTGATCAACTACTATCTCAGGCCCAACGGTCATTGTATCTTCCACCTTTGCCCAATTCACAGGTGATCTACAAGGCCTCCCATACACAGTGCCTCAAATGGTGGCATACGAATACTCGCCTGATAGTTGTTATAATATGCAAACTCACACAAAAGAAAATAATCCCTCCACGAACCTCCAAACGCAATATACAAACCCCGAGCATATATTCCATAATTTGTATCAATCGCTCTGAATGTCCATCGGTTTGAGTACGATAAGTCATACTAAACTGCATCCTGGTGCCAAACTGCTTCTGTATAGCCTCCCAAAGCCTCAAAGTCAACCTGAGATCTCTGTCCGACATAGTAAAAATTGGTGCCCCATGTAATCTAATAATCTCCCACTCAAATAATATGCTCAGTGTGGGAACGTGTATCTCATAGAAATTAGAATGAAATGAGTCGGTTTTGTTAGTTTGTCAATCACAACCCAAACTGCATCGTGACACCTCGATGTATGCAGTAGTCTACTGACGAAATCCATGGTGATGTTCTCCCATTTCTTCTATGGAATGGGTAACGATTGTAGTAGTCCACCGGGTCTCCTATGCTCAGCATTCACCTACTGGCGGATGTGACAACTCATGAGGTACGCCCCTACGTTAGTTTTCATTCTTGGCCACCATAATAGTTGCCTTAAGTCATGATACACCTTGGTACGACCAAGGATGAACTATGTAGCGAGACTGGAGTCCATCATCCAGAATCTCGTCTCGTATCTCCTGATCCACATGTACCCACAATCTCCCTTGGTGTCTCAAACATTGATCCATGGTCTTTGCCCAATTAGTGCACTCCGGATCCCGAACCAGACCCCTAAACAACTCATAAAGCCCATCAACCTTCTAACATTCAGTAACCCTCTCAATTGATATGACCAGAACTCTTATCTGACAAAAAATGTGGTGCTCACCTGTAGTCGACACCTCTATCATGCACATAATTATTACCTCCTATAACAAGCTATGCTCATATGACATATGTTGCAAAATAGTTTGACCATCAATCCCGTTCCTACTCAATGTTCCCTACGACGTTCGCTTTTCGAGGGTGATACTCAATAGCAAAGTCGTAGTCCTTCAATAGCTCAAGTCATCTCCTCTTGCATATTCGGTCCCTTTGAGTGAGGATATATCATAAACTATGGAGATTTGTATACAATATGAACCTCTCTCTATAGAGATAGTGCCTCCAGGCCTTCAATGCAAAGACGATTGTTGCAAGCTCCAAGTCGTGCATTGGATAATTCCCTCATGGGGTCTCAACCATTTGGAAAGATAAGCAACTGGTGTACCCTCATGCATCAACATACATCTAAGACCAATGCCTGACGCATCCATATAAACTGTCAAAGTCTTGCTCGGCTCGACAATGTTAATACTGGTGCGGAAGTCAACCTCCTCTTCAGTTCATAGAAAGCTTACTTACATTCCTCCGACCAAATCAAATCTAACATCCTTCTTCGTTAGTCTCGTTATCGACACTGCAATCGAGGAAAAGTCCTATACAAATCGCCGGTAGTATCTTGCCATTCCGAGAAAACTTTGAATATCGGTAATAGACTCGGTGTCCTCCAATCAATGATAGCCCAAATCTTCTCTTAATCCACATAGATACCCTAATCACTAATGACATGTCCTAAAAATCTCACCACACTCAGCTAGAAGTCACACTTACTAAACTTGGCGTGCAATCTGTGCTCTCTCGATGTCATCAAAATTGCCTTGAGGTGTCTTTCGCGATCCTAACAAGTCCTACTATAGATCAATATGCCATCGATGAAAACCACGAGAAATCTGTCTAAATATGGTATCAAGACCCTGCACATCAAATCCATGAAAATTTATGGGGCGTTAGTTCGCCCAAAAGGCATGACTGTGAAAACGAATTACTCGTAACTCGTGCTGAAAGTGGTATTCTGGATATCTTCCTCTCGAATTCTCAAATGATGATAACCTGAGCGAAGATTAATCTTCAAGACGAATATGGCACCTGCCAATTGATTAAACAAAATCTATCTTAGGAAGTGGGTAACGGTTTCTAAATTGTCACTTGATTTAGCTTCCTATAGTCTATGCACATCCTTATAGAACCATCCTTCTTCTTCATAAATACACTGGAGCTCCCCAAGGTGATATACTAAGGTGAATAAAACTTTCTCCAACAACTCATCCAGTTGTCGTCTAACCTCATCCTGCTCCGATAGTGACATCCTGTAAGGTCTGCAAGTGATCGACTCTGTCCCGACATTAACTCAATGATAAACTTAACATCTCATGGTGGTGGTAATCCCGATAGATCATCCGAAAATACATCGAAAAAATCTCTAACTACCAAAACGTCCTCAATCCTGATCTCTAACTTAACTACTGGTTCAACTATCGCTGCAAATGCCTCCATCTCATGCGATGTAGCTAGTTAGCCCCTAGAGATAGGTAAGTCAGTCGTGGATCTAACTAGTGAGAACTCTAGTGTCTTAGGAATACAAAACTCAATGGTCTTACCATAACAATCTATTCGTGCATGATAGGGTGATAACCGGTCCATCCCGAGAATAATGTCAAACTCGAGGTACTTTAATACTCGAAGATCTGCCAGCAACTGATGTCCTTTAACCTTTATTATCACGTCTCTATATATCCGGTTAAGGTATATATTATCAACAACGGTCGTATTGAGAACAAGATGTGTGTCTAGTATTTGTGTATCTAACCTTAACTTTCCAATAATGCGCCTAGCGATAAATGATAAAGTGCTACCAGAATCAAACACAACATGCATAGGTCTACCAAAAATATGTAACGTACCCTCAACGAGTTGTTTAGTCCCCCTGCCATTCAGCTGCAATACTGTATGGACTCTCTCTAGCCTGCTTTGGCTCTTAACGTAGTGACGGTGGTGTCCTATAGTCTACCCTCAAATGTCTCCTCTGACCACACTTGTGACATTTGTGGTGGTTCTACCTACCACCTATCCATCTCCAAATCTCGAACCGTATACCTGGTCTCTTTGACCCCTATCATGTCCCTCTAATCTCGACCCTGATAGTACATTTATAGTGGTGGCCCTACGCTGATCAGTCGGTGTTGGTGCGATGGCATGAACTGGTTGTCTCTCCTCATACTGGAACTGACTGCCCTGGTGATCATCCCTACGGCTCTGTCCCATTTGTCATTCCTCTGATCTCTATCTAAACGATCCCTCTGTCTCTTTGACCTCCGGTTGGGCTAAGAATTCTGCCCTATCTGTATTATAGTCCTAATCACACGTTTGCCATCCTCTCGCATCAGGTAGGTGTGATGCGCCAAAGCTCCATCAAATATGTCATGCAGAGTGGTGCCCCAAACGATACCACTACCAAAACAATCCTATCCTCAACTCCTTTGATGAAATAGTTTATCCGCAAACACTCCGTCCCAGCTACATCCATCGAGAACTGGTGTAAGTACCAGAATCTCTTTATATATTGCAGCAAAGTCCGGTTACCCTGTCTCAGGGTCAAAAACTCCTCTCTCTAGCGCAACCTCCCTCCAGGGTATATATTGATCATAAAACAACTCCCTAAACTCAGCCCATGTCATCGGCTCTGGATGGGTATCATGATATATGGTCCACCATACTTTTGCATGGCCTCTTAAGCATGCCCCGAATAATCGTGCTTGAACACTCTCATCATTCTTCATCAGTTTATGGAAACACTGATGAGACAAAATCCACTTCCCCGCATCCTCGGGGTCACTACCTCCATAAAAGATGCCTCGCTAAAAGTTTACAAACTTTCCTAACATCTTCGCCTTTGAGTCAAAACGAATCCCGGTGTAGTAGAGGTAGTAGTAGTAGCGCAATCATCTGATCTGGGGTCATGGGTAGAGGCATAGGAGTCGGCGTCTCCAATAGAACAACAACTATGGTGGCTCTCTTTGTTTATGTCTCCGCTGCTTCCCTCTCAATGGGTGTCTTGGGAACAATCGAGGCAACGACTGTCTCTACAGATACTACAACTACTACTGGCTCTCTGGGTGTGGAAATCATAGTACCAAACTCTATCAGTACGATGGTCTGATCCCGTAACAAACATAGTACCTCAGCCATTTATGTCTCTTGAGCCAAGAGCGATCCTCCATACTAGCTATAATCGAGGAATTTCTAGTTGCATCACTAGTCTGACCAGTCTCATAAGGCGTAGTCGACTGTCCATCTATAATCTGCATCGAGAAGCGTGTTTTGGATAAGCCTCGGTGTATATACGTATATCATATATATAAAATGGAAATATAAGACGTATATAATCCTTATCTTTACCCGCCTCACATCACTTCCCAACTAAAGTTCTAAAGCAATAACCTCGGGTTTCCACAACTAAAGTTTATTTATTAAATTTTATGCTTTTTCATTTTTACATTCCCAAGTTCCTAAAACAACCTATCTCTGATACCGACTGTGGCGGCCCTGCCGCCGGGGTGACGTGCCTCCGTGTATTCCTTGCCCCGGGTGACGTGTCCGGCACTTGCCCGTCCAACTCTTGTCTCATAATTCGTGTCCACATGTGTTTTATCAAATTAGTTAGTGGATTATTAATATTTTCTTAACTTATTCCTTTTATTTAAAAGTTTCTTCTAATGCTTAACCATACTAATGGGTTGCATCTTATAAGTTAACATATATAAGTGAAAGCCTTAATTGATAAAATTAGAATAAGTAATTAACATGGTAAACATTATTCATAAGAGCAAATCCTACTATGGAAAACCTCGAAAACGTACTATGTATAAAAGCGATAATACCATAAACAAGGTATAAATACATGTACCGTGTCATCTCAAGTCCACCATTACCCAAAATAATACAAAATATCAAAATAAGCACGTACTAGCAGGTCCTCGATAGTGCTCAATCAGATGTAGTTGCTTAGGATCCCCTTGCCCCTATTGGTACTAGGATATGCATTCAATCATCGCAAAAAACAGATGATCGAGTATAGTAAGTAAAATCTTAAGGAACCCATCTGAGCATTCACATAAATAAAAGTAAGGAATTGCAAGAAGTACTGCCACGAAATGTAATGACAGATAATTGTAAATGGCTCATCATATGAATAAATAACAACTAAGCTGTCAATTGTGTATGCTTGCTCTCTAAATAGATTAAACTATACTTTGGGTCACCAAGTTTCCACTTGTGGTCGTGCCCAACTGGCTCGAAACTTGGTCTTTCGCGGTGCTGGCCAAATCATCTGAGTCATTGACACGTGCACTAAGGGCAAGCTCAGGTTAATGTTTACTGAGGGTCGGGTCACATGTGCTACAATCTAATGCATCATGATCACACAACCAGGAAATCCAGGGGAGTAACCTCAACCCATGTCCAAGTAATAAATTAGAATAATAAAATTAGCAAAAAATGATAAGAACGAAATTCAAAACAAAATCAAATACTCGTAATTTTTCATTTGGGTTTTATAAACCTCAAACCGCTCTCCAACCTCCCTGAACTATCGTATCCAACCCGTCAACTCCCACCGACGATCCACTAAGAAAGCTATAAATTTAGGTTGGTCCATATGTATTATGTTGAAAATCACCAAATAGCCATTAAGTCCCCAAAGTCCAATTTTATAAATTTAGGTTATATATTAGTGCACTAATTGCCTTTGTGATAGAATTCTAAAGTAGAGAATTATGTCATTCCCCTCTTAATTAGCTACCCTAACCTAGTTTACATCCTCTCCATGTCAAAGTGACACCAAAATATCGGTTAAACTCACCTCAGAACAATAATTAAGTTAAAATCATCAAATCCCAACGTTTACTAATTTTGGCCAAATTTCACAAAAATCCCAATTCATGCAAAACCAATGAAAAATCCTTAATGGAAATGATAATTAAACCCATAATGCATTAAATTTCCTTCAAAAACCAGGGATTTGAACTTCCAACTCAAATTTTACTAAAAACACTCAAAAATTAGTTCATTAAAGAGTGCATAAGATGAGGAAGATGATTATCTTAGTTCAATCACTTGATTTGACTTCCAAGGCGTTGAGATCCCAGCTTGAAATCCCCTCTTATGCTCTGATTTTCTAAGATTGCATGAGGATTTCAGTTAGTGGAGATGAAAATCCCACTCACTTGCATATCCTAGAATTACTCAATATGATCATCTTGATGTCCATCTTATGGTCCTTATTATTTAGTTCAAACTTTAGGCTTATATTTAATTTATGTACCTTACATTAAGCCATATAAACCATATGGTTACTGCTTTGTTTATCAATATTAACCAACTCATGGTCCCACTAACCTTCGGCTACCCGATATCCGGTGTCCCATGTCTCGACACCCATTTCGAGGCGCATCATAGTCTATTGTTTAAATTTCAACTTAATTAGCTTATGGTTACATTACCCATTTCAATTGAATTACTTAGTCATATTAATATGAATTAGTTGTGTTCCCTAGTGTACTTATACTTCGCTTCTCGATAACCGTGTTGACATGCATTACGAGGCGACTACCCATCACACAAGCTCACTTAATATAACCATTCAACATACACACATGCGATGTATTAATAAATAATTTCATAAAATGCATCGCAATTAAACAATACAACAAACAATTTACTAATGTACCTAGGTCCATGTGTATCCTAGCCTACTCGCGGCGTCCACGTGGATCCGAGCAAGTGTCAATGTCTGTAATTACAAAATAAATAACAACATTAGTAAAATGGGTCGTTAGAGGGGAGGTCAATTAACTCCATTTCCCGTATGAGGTTATCAAAGTTGATCATGCTCCTAGTCACCCTTGGGCTGTTGAATTTCTCCTCCTCATATCTTGTTACATTGAAATTCGTTACCACGCACCACATAGGTCCACAAATCCCAAATAGGTCTCCTAGTTCTCCCTAGAAATCCTCCCAATGTCTTTTAGATGAGGACCTATAGACCCATGATAGCCACCATTGCCCATTTCCTTCCTCCTTTGCTTTGATGGATATCGAGAAACTCACCACTAAATAGTTAACTACTTGGACTCTTTTGACATCCCACATCACTACCACCCCTTCTTATTCCTACCGACGATAAGGCCACCTACTGCTTATACTTACTACCCAGACACTAGCTGCTTCCCATCTCTCAAATTCATCTTTCTTTGTTTCTTGTAGAACTACAATATCTGGATTAACCCTTCTAATCTCTAGCTTCACCTTCGTGCATTTATCTTTAGAACCAAGCCCCCAAACATTCCATGAATGTATCCTCATTGGTTAACTATACTCCCCCTGTATACCCTTCACTACCCATGTACTCTAACGTCTATCCAATTTGGTGTAGTTGACCCCAAACTCAAGCTTTTTCTTCTCTCGCAGCAAGCTTGCCTTAATATTCTTTGATCTCGGTCTCCCGGTAATTGAAATGCAACATTCATGCCTTAGTTATTATAGTTTTGCATCCCCTGAGTTGTTGGGCTAACATATCTTGAATCTCGATTGCCTACCCTATCTATCATAAACGGATCTGGTAGCCCCCTCCCCTCCATCGCCCCAACCATCCAACATTGGGTTGGAGATACTCTCTATCAAAATCAATTTTTTGACCAACAATAACATCCACAATAATGTCATCAATAAGACTAAGAACTGGTTTTGTAAAGTAATTACCTTCTTCGGATAGGGCAATGTCGTCATTATGTTCATTTGCTCTTGGTCCCGTGGGATCGAAGCGATCAAAGTCCTCATTCGGATCTGCCTCAATTTCTCTTGTTTCTGGGATAAAGTTATGACAGGAAGACTCGGCATCCGAGGAGTGGTTGTCGCTAAGGTCGTCATCCTCCTCCATTTGTACGGTCGATTACCCCTCAAAGACTTTCGCTTCATCGTACCTAAGCACCACTGAAAGACTGCGAGGTGGCTTTTATTGAGGGTAACTTTTTTTGGTTCAACCCACCGAGAACGCATGACGTCTTTTTTTAGGGCTTTTAAGACTTGGGCTCATCCCTCTCTAAAATTGTAAGCTTATTTTGGGCTTATTTTGGGCCTGGTCTAGCATTACTCCCACTGGGCTTGTCGCCCCTCTAGACATTTCTCCCTCTCATTTAGGAGAGATTTTTGGGCTCTTACTCTTTTAGATGGACTACCCAATTCAAGGCTCGTCCCAAGTTGGAAAGGATTGGAGTCATTTGATCCTTCTACCAACCCTATATCATTTTGAACTACTAACTGTTTGCCCTTATCTGTCACCTACATGGTTACATTGGCACAACCTCTTATGCCTATTTGACTTTCCTTTTCTATGATTGATATGCATTTTCATCGTGGATGAGAATGTGTACCACCTTTTTTACGTACTACATGAGGATTTAGAGATCCTCTTCCTTCTTGATTGGTGGATGCATCAGTCTTACCTCACGCGAGAGGGAACCAATACTAACGACCTTTGTTATTATGTGTCGGCCATGTGGTACAATCTCTCGCCCTCTTTGGTGTTATGTTTCACGTCAGTGTTTTCTTCCTCCAGGCACCCTTCACTAGGTTAAGAAATGGACAATAGAACATTATGCTCCTAGCATGGCACCACCACTTGGTTTGCGAAAAACATTGTTGGGTCACCCCAGACATAGAGCCATGCTCTGTTCAGTAGGTTGTCGTCCTTTGTCATTGCCCAAGCTATCTTGATGAATCCCCCGTATTTTGAGCCAATCGCCTTGTACACTTGCTTTGACCAAAGGTTAATTGGTAATCCCTCTATCTTCACCCACTCTTCTCTACACATGAACCTATTGGTTTGGCTATGGTGGAGGAGGGTCCAGCTTTCTACTCGATCCACCATGGCCCCTTAGGCTTTTGTCATGGTGAAGCACATATTCCTTCTCTTTGTCGTCCATACAATACATCATTGCCCTATCAGGGCCGAAGGGCAGGACTTTCACTTCTCGTTTCTTGCCTACTCCTCACATATATTCCACTATATTCCACCAGTGAGGTACATGATGATCTAAAAATGACCATCGCTAACTCCCAACGTTTCCCTGTGGTCTCCCCCATTAGGTAGATATTTAAAATCTCTATTCCATGGGGGAGCCCTTAGGGAATGTCTTATGTAGGCCCTCGTCTCTCTACCCTGTTTGTAGGAGGCGAATGCACCATCATCACCAGGGGGGCATTTATCAAGAGGCTTTTGATTGTCTTTCCTCTTCCTCGATATACAACGTATTGAGGAACGCACCCCATCCCTTCCCAGAATCAAATGGAACAAGGATGATGTTCCACCATCGAGGCCCTATTCTCCACAACTTGAGTATTTTTCCCAAGCGATTTTTGAGAGTCTAAGAGACAAGCATTCCATTAATTGTCCCCTCTGGAGTTTTACCTTACCCATGCTTTCATCCCGATGAACTTTGCTAACGCCCTATGTACCTAGAGGAGCTCGTGGGTATCCAACATTAAGTCGAATATACATCCCCTCGAACTTTCCTGGATGTTCACATCCCCTTGTCGTAGATATGTAATAGTAAACTATTTTTTCTCAGACCAAAATCTTTTACATTGGCATCCCTGTATCAGCTGAGTATCCTTTCTAGCAAACCACATTATTCTTCCTTCTCCCCCATCACTTCATGATTCCCTTCTTTTTGATGTTCTACCCATTTGTTTTCCTTATCGTGACCTCCACCCATGTTCCCTCCTATGACGGCTCGATTGTTGCCACTGTAGTTGTTATTGTGACTACTCTTAGGATCCCGTAATCGTCTTTGTCCTCGCCATTTACACTTTTCTTCCACTTCACTAACTAGTAACTACCCATGTACACACATAGTGTACATTTGATTATTCATCACTTAGGAATTAACATCACCACTTGGACTAACAACACTTCATTTAAATTTGAATAATATTCTCTAACAAATATTCATTAATACTTTATTTTTTAACTGTGCAGGACATTAATTTGCAATCTTGGCAGTGTGTATATGGATTTGGGAAAGGATTAACATATCTTAAGAAAGTAGAAAACTCTTTAAAGGTTTTGCAAGTTGGAAAGTCTGCTTATTCTATTTGCGAGAGAAGTGAAGGCCACAATTATTTCTCAATTGGAGGTCAATACATGCTGATAATATGGAGAAGCTCTCAGAGAATGAATCCTTTTTCTCTATCTCTCTCTCATACAAACAATATCGGGTTTGAAGGCTAAGTGAAAAACATCATGTGCATCGTGAATATGTGATTCTTTGAAGTTCTTCAATTCTTCTCAATTGATTAGAATATTTCCAAAGTAATCAGTATTTTGGTTACTATTTATGTGTGTTTCACATCGCCGCCTAGGTGTGAAGAAAAATGAGCAAGGGTTCCCACACATAGGACGTGTGTGGGTAAAGAAGCTAGTCCCTTCACATCGTCGCCCGGATGTGAAGAAAAATGAGCAAGGGTTCCCACACAAAGGACGGGTGTGGGTAAAGAAGCTAGTAGATACCATGATTAGAAGGAGAGTCAATATTGCTTGCCTCCAAGAGACAAAATGGGTAGGAGAAACGAATAGAGAAATAGGAAGCATGGGGTTTAAATTGTGGTACACTGGTATAGATAGAAAATGCAATGGAGTAGGAATTGTGGTGGATAATGATTATAAGGATAAGGTCGTAGAGGTTAAAAGAATGGGGGATAGATTGATTCTAGTTAAATTAATTATTGGAGACGAAAAACTGAACATACTTAGCGCATATGCACCACAAGTAGGATTAAGCGAGAGCATCAAACGCAAGTTTTGGGATGATATGGATGGATTTATGCAGAGTATACCATTAGATGAAAAGGTTTTTATTGGAGGAGATTTAAATGGGCATGTCGGGGTAAGTAACGATGGGTTTGAGAGAGTTCATGGAGGTTTTGGTTACGGTAATAGAAATGAAGAAGGAGAATCAATTTTAGAATTTGTTTCAGCATATGATCTTGTCTTAGCAAATACAAGTTTTAGGAAGAGGGAGTCGCATATAATTACTTTTAGTAGTGGTCATAACAAAAGTCAAATAGATTTTCTTTTAACAAGAAAAATAGATAGAAAACTATGTAGAGATTTGCAAAGTAATACAGGTGAAGCACTTACTACCCAACATAAGTTAGTAGTACTTGATATTAAGCTAACACAACGGAATAATATGAATAAAAGAGTTAATGACCCTAGAATAAAGTGGTGGAACCTAAAACATAGTAAACAAGTAGAGTTTAGAGAAAAACTACTAAAGGAAAATGTTTGGAATCTTGACTTAGATGCTAATACAATGTGGCTAGAAATGAGTAGTTGCATAAGGAGGGTGAGATCAAACATATTAGGTATATCTAAGGGCTTGAGACCTCCAAAGAAGGAAACATGGTGGTGGAACGAGGATGTCCAACGAGCAATTAAGACTAAAAGAGAGATGTATAGGAAAATACCTAAGTGTTAAGATAAAGATGCGTACAATCAATATAAAGAAGCTAGAAAACAAGCTAAAAAAGTAGTTAGTCAAGCTAAAACAAATTTCATGGAAGATCTATATACAAGGTTAGGTAATAGAGATGGCGAAAAATATATATATAGGCTAGCCAAATTAAGAGATAAAAAGAAACAAGACCTAAGTCATGTAAGATGTATTAAAGACGAAAATCAAAATGTTTTAACGCGCGAGGAGGATATTAAGGAGAGATGGAGAAGTTACTTCGATAGTTTATTTAATGATGGCCAAGTTGATACTATAATAGATGAAAACCCACACCAAGAAAGAAATGTAAACTATACACGCAATATTAGAATTGTAGAAGTTAAAGAGGCATTGAAAAGAATGAAAATAGGGAAAGCATGTGGCCCAGATGATATACCCATAGAGGTTTGGAAATGCTTAGGAGAAATCGGATTGACTTGGTTAACAAAACTTTTCAATAAAATTTAGAATCAAAATGGATGCCAATGGATTGGAGAAGAAGCACGCTTGTGCCAATCTTCAAAAATAAAGGAGACATTCAAAGTTGCTCAAACTACCGGGGAATTAAACTTATGAGTCACACTATGAAACTGTGGGAGAGAATAATTGACAATAGGCTAAGGAGAGAAACAACAATATCAGAGAACCAATTTGGTTTCATGCCTGGGAGGTCAACTATGGAGGCGATTTTCCTTGTAAAACAATTGTTAGAAAAATATAGAGAAAAGAAAAAAGATCTTCATATTGTATTCGTAGATTTAGAAAAAGCATATGATAGGGTCCCTAGAGATGTTCTTTGGTGGGTTCTAGAAAGAAAAAAAGTGCATGCTAGATACATAAACACTATTAAGGATATGTGTGATGAAGTAGTAACGAGTATAAAGACATTTGGAGGAGCTACAAAAGAATTTCCCATTACGATAGGACTACATCAAGGATCGGCTTTAAGCCCATATCTATTTACTTTAGTTATGGATGAACTAACTAGACATATTCAAGAGGATATACCATGGTGTACGTTATTTGCAGATGATATTGTCTTAGTGGATGAAACCAAAGATGGAGTGAATAGGAAATTAGACTTCTGGAGGAATACATTAGAATCTAAAGGCTTTAAGTTGAGTAGAACAAAAACTCAATACATGCATTGTGAGTTTGGAAACACTATACATCGAGATGACGGAGTGGTAAAATTAGGGGAAATAGAAGTTTCTAAGGTAAACCACTTTAGATACCTAGGATCAATCATATAAAATGATGGTAACATTGAAAATGATGTCACACATAGAATTCAAGCTGGATGGAAGAAATGGCGGAGTGCAATAGGGGTGATTTGTGATCGACATGTTCCTACTAAGTTAAAAGGAAAATTTTATAGGACCGCAATTAGGCCAGCTATGCTCTATGGAAGTGAATGTTGGGCGGTAAAGCAACAACAATTACATAAAGTGAACGTAGCAGAAATGAGGATGCTTAGGTGGATGTGTGGTAAAACTTATAAAGATAGAATAAGAAATATAGAAATTCAAAGACAAGTAGGAGTAGCACCAATTGATACAAAGATTAGGGAAGGGCGGTTGCGATGGTTTGGTCACTTGCAAAGACGGTCTACAAATGCCCCAACTAGAAAACTTGACTCAATAGAAACTGTAGAAATTTGACGAGGTAGGGGCATACCAAAGTTAACATGAGATGCATTAATTAAAAGGGATTTGAATGGTTTGCAAAGCTCACCATCAATTGCACTTAATCGAGCACAATGAAAAAGTTTGATCCATGTAGCCGACCCCAGTTAATTTGGGACTGAGGCTATGTTGTTGTTGTTGTTGTTGTTGTATTTATCGGCTTGAATATCTTTACCAAACTGCCTTGATTATTAGCACTCCATGCCATTTGATCTATCTCAAGTTGTGAATCCAAGATATGGGATGTTAGAAAATCAGTGTGCTTGTATCATCATGTATATATTGTAACGAAATCAACAAGCTTTTAAAGGCTCAATAAGGCCACAAACTTGGTTCAAGAAGTTGAAAAATCTCATGTTATATATAGTCTAGTTTGTTACTGGAATACAATGAACTACGGACATCTTGCATGTTAACCATCAATTTATTTCGGTTGTCACCCATGTTATACAAATTGATTAGTGAATAACTTATTACTAAAGAGAGTGATTGATTTGAAAGAAGAGTCTAAGAATTGTATTAATGTGGACAAATTGAGTATAATAGGGTGCTCTTATTTATACAGCTGAACAAGGCATAAAATAAGGAAAGTTTATTAATACTACCTAAATACCAAAATATAGAAACTACCTAAATCCCTAAACTACAGAAATATTGCAACCAATACAAAACATTGGGTGTTTAGTGACCTTAATTTAGTAATTTAACGACATTAATTAGTGTCTCTAAAAATCTTACCCACGCATGATATAGTGTCGCCACTTGTTTTGTAAAAGTGATGTCGCTCCATTTTTTTGGGACGCAAAATGTATGCGTTGGTAATATTTATTTAAGACACTTTTGAAATAAGTGTCCTTAACATGGGGATTTTTTTTTATTTATGTGTCTTTAATTTTAAGACATTTATTTCTTATGCGTCTTCAATTTGAAGACACTATTTATTTATGCATCCCAAAATTAGGAACATTTGTAAGTTTAGCGTCCTTAACTTGACAACACTTGTTAACCTAATGTCTCCAATTAACAACCCTTACACACTTAATGTCCTTAAATTAACAACACTTGTGCACTTAATGTCTCCAATTAGCAACCCTTACACACTTAATGTCCTTAAATTAACAATACTTGTTCACCTAATGTCTCCAATTAACAACCCTTACACACTTAGTGTCCTTAAATTAACAACACTTGTGCACTTAATGTCTCCAATTAACAACCCTTACACACATAATGTCCTTAAATTAACAACACATGTGCACTTAATGTCTCCAAATTAGCAACCCTTACACACTTAATGTCCTTAAATTAACAACACTTGTGCACTTAATGTCTCCAAATTAGCAACCCTTAAACACTTAGTGTCCTTAAATTGACAACACTTGTGCACTTAATGTCTTCAAATTAGCAACCCTTAAACACTTAGTGTCCTTAAATTGACAACACTTATGCACTTAATGTCTCCAAATTAGCAACTCTTACACACTTAGTGTCTTTAAATTGACAATATTTTTGCACTTAATGTCTCCAAATTAGCAACATTTACACATTTAATGTTCTTAAATTAACAACATTTGTGCACTTAATGTCTTTAAATTAGCAACCTTTATACACTTAATGTCCTTAAATTTACAACACTTTTGCACTTAATGTCTCCAAATTAGCAATCTTATTATTATTATTATTATTATTATTATTATTATTATTATTATTATTATTATTATTATTATTATTATTATTATTATTATTATTATTATTATTATTATTATTATTATTATTATTATTTGTAGCTATAAAAACAAACATAAAGAAAGACAAATGAAAACAATTTATATACTTTTCAATTATTTTTCAATTCAAAAGAGAACTACAATACATTCTCAAAAATATATTTTTACTTACAATGATATCAACATATATACTAAAAAGATAGAAACTTCCAACTATGTAAAACAAAAGTATAAGATGATATTTTTGAATTGATATGCTCATCTTTCTCAACATTACCATTGCACCAAAAACCTCATGTTCAACACTTTTCTACAACTGCAAAACAAACAAAATCAACCCAAACACAATTAAATCAAGATATATATGAGTCAAAATCATGAGGTAGTCAATATCATCATAAATCACTTTTTCAATATACATAATGAATTGGGCAAACTAAAATACATAAACACATATATGTAATTTTCACGAACATCTTTCCACTTAACAATAAGCAATTGTAATATCAAACAAGCCTCGAGTCAAATTGTAAACTTTCTAAACAAAAAAAAATGATATATTAATTACTAGACATACATATATAGCTAAAATCTCTATAAACTTGAAAATGTCAATTGTTAACCTAAAATTCATACCATTGACGGCCATAGAACTTTACCAGTTTTAGCCCTCGACAGCATCCATTTTATCAGAGTAAACAATAAACTGCAAAACATAAACAAGTGTAAGAGTTGATTCAGAGAAGTATTTAAGACATGTAAATATGAACATGTGCATCCAACCAAACAACCATATTACGCTCATGATTAACTATTTAAGACATGCTAGCGTTCACACACTTTTCTCCATTATGGCACAACAAAACTTCATGCTAAGTGACGAAGTCTTATGTACATCCTATATGTTTCAGTCTTTAGGGTTAGCCTAACTGGGTTGGTGGTAATGGAGTGTCATTCATCCCTAGATTCATCAAGATCAACATATTATTAATTTGCTTGACATGAAACTGATTATTTTAGATTAACAATTGGTTCAAGTCAATTGCAGGAGATAAAAAGAAACTACTGGTTATTTTAATAAGCATAAAAGTTTAATAAGAAAAAT
Source organism: Stephania yunnanensis (assembly GCA_039657365.1). NCBI lineage: Eukaryota > Viridiplantae > Streptophyta > Magnoliopsida > Ranunculales > Menispermaceae > Stephania > Stephania yunnanensis. The sequence continues at coordinate 12,610,093 of CM077592.1, forward strand.
TAAGAAATTTAAAAAATTCACAAACCTGGTCATCAATGGAAATGACATTGTTTTTAGGTGTTGGAGAAAGATCACCCAGAAACCCCCTAATAGTTCACAAAAGAGAGTTAAGATGGAATTAAAAAAATGTACAAACATCATTGGAAAGTGAAAGAATGGTTGAAATGAACATCCAACCTATGAAAATAGCTTTTGAAAGAGTTTCATACTGGTGTGAAACTCATCCATATCCCTTGTGACACTGTTCAACCTTCTTTCATGTTCATTTGTGACATCGTTTAACCTTTCTTCATAAGCTTTAGTCACACTCTTCAAATTTTCATCATAGTCCATCTTTATTGCGATTGATTTTCTATCATAGTCCTCCTTCATACTCTCTATCTTTGCCTCATAAAGGGAATGCATATTCTCCATTTGGTGTTGAAGCTTATCTACTTCAAATCGAGATGCCCTTCATTTTGGTTGTAGTGCACCAGAAAGTTGTGTTGGTGTGACCCCCAATCCATAGCCTCTTACCCTCCCATACTTGTATTCTTTGAAAATCGAGGCAAATACAACGTCTTCTATATCGTAAGCACTATGATTTTCCACCGTCGCAGCATGTTCTTCAACAAGACTGATCGCTTTCTCCGCTAATTCTTGTGCCTCTCTATTGATGAAATTCTCATCTTTTCGTTTATGGGTGACAGAAAAAAACTCAACTCTCCCTGGCCTTCTTTTGGGTCATATCCTATGGCAACATGAAACAAAAAGATTAATTAATTTTAAGACTAAATATATATATATATATATTAATAGTAGAGAACTTACATAATCGTGTCTAACTTTAGCAAAGCTTTTGGATCTAGCCGTATGTGGCGTTTTATAGTATGTTCGTGTCGCTTTACCCCTTTCAGAGAGATGATTTAAAAAATATAAAAAAATGATGTATCACATTTATGATCCAATTCCATTAAAACACATGTTAACACATGAATATTGTAAATTGATAAATATTGTAGACATGGAAAAGTTATATGGATCATACATCTTTCTTATAGTGGGTTATTTTCTGTTCTTCAGTTAGTAGTTTGTATTTAAGCTATTCAATTTCAATGAAATCACGGACTACTCTGAAATTTCATGGCAAAATGATTATTTAACAAGCTTTAGTCTTTGTTGAAAGCAATGAAAAATAACCGCTAAAGCAAGAAAAACAGTACCTCAATAAAACTATAAAGAAATCACATTACTAATAGCTATCCAACTTATATTTTTAGCAAGCTAAATTTTTGTCATGGAAATACTGCACAACATAGGTCATGAAAATAATACTTATATTATAAGTATCAATGAGAGAAAATAATGCACAACATAGGTCATGAAAATACAACACACAAAAATAAGGATGGTTTCTCAGTCCCCAATGATTAAAAAGAAACCTCTTTGCGGCATAGTGTGCTGCAAGTTTTAAGAGAATTGACTGAGAAAAAATATCAAAGAGATTGCATGAAAGAATTGAGCATTGAATGTAAAAGAATTAAACAACTAGTGCAAATATAATTTATTTTCATTCACTTCACAAAGAGGCTTTATAGCCATGTCTACAATATTTATCAATTTACAATATTTATCAATTCCATTAAAACACTAATTAAAAGAAAGAAAACTTATCTCTCAAATTTAAAGGCATAATTGTTACTTTTGATTTTTCAGAAAACCAATAGTGTACCATAGCTTTCCACTGATTAGGAAAGAATCCAATCGGAATTGATTTTTCAATCTCCTCTCTAGTCTTGTCAGCCTTAAAATACTTAGACTTTAGTTCAAACTTGTGCTCCTTCCATTTGCGCGCAACAGACTGAAGGATCCACTTCTCTACTCCACCATCATTAGGGATCTCAAAGAACCTCTTTTGTAATATATAGGTGATCAAATAAATCAAAATAAATATGTATTCAGACATTAAGGAAAATAAGAAACTCACTTTGAATGACAACATGAGAGGCTACCTACCCATTGAATAAAAACATTAAGGAACCCTCTTTTTCAATCTCTTATTTCTATCTCAAATTCATGAAATATAACATATCAATTTACCTTGGTAAAATTTATCAAAGCTTGCTTATCCTTCTTAGGCATCAACCTCCAATCCGTCCGTTTAACGGAACAATGTTCCTTTTTCCTTGCAATTGTTCCCAACCATCCACCTAAAATCCTTCCTCCTCTTTTAATTGGTTGGTCATACTCATTAAACTCAACCACAATTCTTTGGCCTTCAGGCAAACTAGAGACGTCATTAGTGCGTGTGAGTCCTCGCTTTTTTCGCACAATCCCTTGATTATCTATAAAAATTTCCAATCAAACATAAAAAAAGAAATGAATCATATAATATTTACTAACATTGGCATACAAAATATCATAGTGTCATAAACAACAACAAGACGACAAACAATTGATATTTACCTCTTACTTTTACATCATCATATAAGTCATTTTCGACCTCATCTTGTGTTTCATTGTCATTGCGTTGATCTTCACTTGGTGGTTGAGTCTCATCACTATCAAAGCTTTGTAGATCTTCATTAGTGTTTGTTAAAACACAATCTACATAGCGCTTTTTAGTCATATCTAACAACCTACACACAAGTCGCAAATCAATTTGATCAATTAATTCATAATTGCAATTGAAAAACAAATGGTAATAGTTAAAAAATAATAAATGTTCAAACACTGAAATTAAAGATTAGAAAGCGAAAGGAAAATCGCGACGTGCAATAATTTCCTCTATTAACAATTTTTCATAGCAAATTTCCTATTGAAAGTCTAAATTCAAAAAGTATTTTGTACATTTTGAGATCAAACAACAAATCAACACTGACAAGTTAAAAACAACAATTGAGAGTGAAACAATCCCATTACCACATAGATGGCAAAATACATATAGTAAATATACATGAAATTCTATTCAATGGATTTCAATCACTTAAAGTTCATGTAACACCAAATGATATGCATTGAAATGTAAAATATTTCAAAAATATATACCTTTGTTTGAGAACCAAAACTTGAAGACAATTCAAAATCATATAGTAAGCTTCTTCAATGTAAATGTAAAAAGCATTCGTTTCCAAACAAAAAATAAAATAAAAACATGTGGTTCCTTTTCTTTTTTTACTCTCATTTTTCAACTACTTTTTGTTTCTGAACAGAAAAAAGAAATTCTGAAAACAATCTTCAGAAGTTGAAGTGCCATATTCAAATTAAAAGCTCAAAACAATCATTTCGAGTCTCATTTCAATAGCAACGAAGGATTTGCAGTCATGTACTAATCAAGATACAAGAAAAACAACTACTACATTAGAAAATGTAGTTTATTTCATCATGTTGGTAATGGTGGCAAAGTGAACAAAGAAAATGTCAATGCATTTCTCATGATTTCTCATAGCCATTCAATTCATAGCTTAATTACAATCAAAATCGATTCAATCATCTAAATCATGACATAATTGAATGAATTCATGAATCATTACATACCAAATTGAAACACAAAACCTCAATTAATCAAACAAACAAACCAATTGTATAACACTCACAAACCCTAACTAAAAGATGGTGATCTCTCGATGGAACCACCGCGGCGTACTGAGCGAGAGAGATAGAGAGAGAGAGAGAGAGAGAGAGCGATGCACTCCGAGAGAGAGAGAGAGAGAGAGAGAGAGAGAGAGAGAGAGAGAGAGTGAGAGCGCGCGACGTACCTAAGAGAGCGAGAGAGAGGAAATGTTGCTCAACTGAGATGGAATGTATGTGAGGGCGTATATATATATAAGTAACCCAAAATACCGACAATGCTGATCATTTAAAGACTCTAACATCATAAGTTGAGTAACCCAAAATACATACCTCCAACTTTACTTGGCAATCCCATAGACTCCAACATTTGATAAAGCTGGTCCTTTATCTCTTGAGACACCTTCCTACTGAAATGCAAGGACGATTTTTGAAAATTTACTACTTGACCAGTTGCAGCTTCATAAGTAACATGTCCAAATACAAATAAAACAACAAATGTATCAACCAATATCAGTACACCTATAGCACAAAACCGAACCCGTCCCTATGAATTGCATATGGGAGCTCAAAGGCAAATGTACGTTTGGCGCACTACTCATATACAAAATTCAATGGTGATATAGATATAGATATACACCATTATCGTAAGGTAATCCATGTACGAAAGTACCGGCCTATTTTTGAAAATAGGAAAGTGTGCTTCACTGATGAAATGCACATTATCGTAATGTTAATCCACCTTCGCGTAAACCTCATTCGTGTCATCACAACTTCAAGGAAGGGCCACTCGACTCAATCATATGCTTTACTCATGTTAATCTTCATAGTGTATTCCTATCAAACCAATGATTAATTTCAAAAGCAGAGATTACAGTGTCAATGATTAACCGGCCGAGTATAAAAGCACTCTTGCATTCAGAAATAATTTCAGGCAATATACATTTTAGCCTATTTTCCAATAGTTTAGAGACTATTTTATACAACAATATGCAAACACGTTCAGGCCATCAGGTAGACACCTTGAGTTAAGAAATTGCAGACACGCTCTAGATATCCCCATTCCAACAATATGCCAGAAATGTTGATAAAACGCAGGGGTTCGTATCATCCGGTCCGGGGCTTTTCTCTTGCTTCATTGAGAATATTGATTCCTTCACTTCTTCAACTGTATATCTTCGAAGTAGAAACATCTTGTTCTGCTAATACCTTTCTCATCACGCCTATTAGAGTATCCAGCCTATTGACAAGCAAGAACATATAAATGCCTTAAATAAATAAGAGATGACTAAATTCAACTTGAAAAACATTTTTTTATATACATAGAATTACATACATATGCAGCATATAATAAACATATACTCTCAGGCCAATTCAACTCAGTAATTCAATATGCTACATCTGAGATTCGAGTTCATCAAACTCAACTAGATAAACGGTATGTAGCATATGTTAAGTGTGAACCACACAAATCTTACTTTGAAACCCTTCAGGGATCAGACATTAGATCATCAAGGGAATATTTTTAACACATGTAAGAAGGAATTTGAAACACATTAAAATAGAGGAACGGGAGCAGAACTTTCTAAATAAACAAGACCTTGGTTGTTGGATCAATAACATAGCATGGATTCCTCCCTTGTCCTTCAAAGTGCTTCAGCCCTTTGGTTTCACATGAGCTATATACTATAGCAGATTTTCCTACCAAGGCATCACGTGGCGCGGTGTACTGAAAAACCCAATTGAAAGTTTATATGACAATAAGGATCTAATTAACAATTGACGAAACAAAAGATTAGTTTCTTGTACCTCCTTCCTCAATCATTGCTTCTACGTTTAACTTCTCTATTAATCATTTATATCATCATCGTTTCTCAACTCTGAATTCTGCTCTTCGAGTCTTCTTAGGGCTCTCAAATATTTGCATTCAAGGATATATTCAGGTATTGTAAATCCATCCCATAAGTTATCATCCTGTTTAAACAAAATAATTCTCATGTCAAGACCAAGCCAATGGGATATCGCACAAATTCAAAAAAGAACGAAGGAACTCACATCAACAACAATTACACTTGTAGAAGAGTACTTCGATGGTGATGGAACTTCTACAACATCATTCTCCAGATCTAACAACTGAAAGATGATGTCAATTTTCTTTTCCTCTGGGGTTGGCTCAAGCTCCCAAATTATCTGAAAACAAGTTATACAACTTAGCTAAAAATAGATGCATATTGAAATTCATTAAGATTCTATGTAGCCTACATAGTAAGTCATGTTGCAAATTCAAGAATAATATAATACTCTGAACAACACAATTGAGATAAGTAATAGGTTGATAGTTTATAATACAGTTGTAAATCGCCAATTAATGATGTGATACACAAATAAATGTAAAGCTCTTAAATAAATGTAACGAGGAAAGCTACCTCATCTATATCTTCAATAGGGATAATAACCTACAAAAGGTGGTAAAGGAATACTATTATAAGAAACAAAATTAGCATTTCATCCAAGGGGAAAAATCAGTAAATAAACTAATGTCTAGTACTCATACTTGAAGTGATTAAATGAGAGTGTACTATGTACCACAGATAAGATTGGATTTCTTTTTTAACAAAACTGTGGAAAAACAAATAGACCAGATTATACAATTCTAAGTAACTCAAAAAAGCTAAGAGATGAGTACCATTGGTGGAAGCCACTATAGTTGTACTATTCATCAATATCTTCTCTTGGCTTCGTATGAATCACTTTATACCATTCATTAAGCTTTGGGTCTTGCACATAAAACACTTGTTTCGCTTGAGATGAGAATACAAAGGGGTCATCTTGCAATGACAGACCGGTATGAATTAATTTAGAGAAATTAACCAAAGTGCAACCATTAGCATCTTTTCTTAATCCCTTTGGTGACTTGATATCTACCCAATCACATTTGAACATCACAACCTTGAACAATCTATAGTAATCTATCTCAATTATATATGTAAGAACTCCACAATATGGAACCTCATCTACCACAACAACCACTCCATTATTCTGGGTTTTTCTGAATCGTTCTCGACTTTTGGTATGAAATCTAAAGCCATTTATAATGAACCCACTAAATCTTCTGGCAATATTGTTTGGGCCTTTAGCAATAGAAATTAATTCCTTTGAAGCATTGCTCTTTGTCATTCGCGAGACCTAAAACATCATACATAAAATATTTAAGAATATTTTCTTTCAAAACATGCAACTTTTTTATAAAGAAAGTAGTAATGTTTGTCCACCACTCACTTGGTTGCAAAACCACTCTGAAAATCTCTCTAATAGCCACCTCTGTTCAATTCGTTTGTTAGCTCGGTTTGGCCGATAAACCCTTTTTTGTACACTCAAAAACTCGCTAAAAGAATTTGCAAATCAATTATGTTTCTATATAATAAAGAAAATAAATTAAATCATTTATTTTTAATAAACTTACCTACGATAAGGAGATATAAATAAATTAAATCATTTATTTTTAATAAACTTACCTACGATAAGGAGATATTTCGTCAAAGTGTAGCATCACATAACGATTGACTTGTGCTAAGGTCAACTCATCAAGAACAATGCTTTCTGTTTTCCCAAAATACGTCCTCCAGTTGTGAACATGAACTTTCCACTAGTATCAACACGATCAAAATTTCTTTGCGGACAATTGATCCTTGTTTCTAGTCCTCCAAGATATCTTGAACAAAATATCAAACATTCATCCGCAATATAGCCTTCTGCAATTAAACCTTCTGGATGTGCTCGATTTCGGACATGTGATTTTAAACGCATCAAATCCCTTCAAACACGAGAATTTAGATAAAAGTTAATAAATAGTAACGCATTCGAAAATAGCAAATATTTTATAAGTGAAAAACATGAATAGTATATATATATCACCTTTCAATTGGAAACATCCATCGATACTGAACAGGACCTCCAAGTCTTGCTTCAGCAACTAAATGTATGGTTAAGTGAACCATAATGGTAAAAAAACTTGGAGGAAAGATCTTGTCTAGAAGACAAAATGTTTTAGACAAACTTGCTTGTAATTGGTCAAGCTCGTGCACATCAAGGCTTTTACAACATAATGACTTAAAAAATGATGAAAACTCAGAGACGACGGAAACAATTTGAGGAGGCATGGATGCTCTTAATGCTATAGGAAGAATATCCTGCATTAATATATGACCATCGTGGCTTTTAAGATTTGAGATTCTACGCTCTTTTAAGTTTACACACCTTGAAATGTTTGATGCATAACCATCTGGAACCTTCAAGTTCTTTAACACTGTTAAGAAAATTTATTTTTCCTTCGAAGTCATTGTGTACAATGCATGAGGCAAACATATAACATCATTATTTCCACATATAGGATAGAGTTCACGCCTTATACCCAATTCCATCAAATCAAGCCTTGCTTTGTAATTGTCTTTACTCTTGCCCTCAAAATTTAGTAAAGTGCCAATTAAATTGTCATAAACATTCTTCTCAATATGCATGACATCCAAATTGTGACGAAGAAGATTAAACTCCCAGTATGGCAAGTCAAAGAAGATACTCCTTTTCTTCCACAAACAAGGTGACATAGAAGCACCTACACCGTCACCTTTTTTAGAATTGACAAAAGTCATGACGTCTCCATTAAAATCACCATTATCTTCAAAAACTTCTTGACGACTAGACGTAACTTCTTTTTCAGAGTTTTCAACTTGTACATTAGATCGTCTTTTGTTTGTTTTCAAAGACTTTCCATAAGAGAAAACGACACCATGCAATTGATTTAATATTTATGTGCCTGAAGGTGTTAAATGTGCTCCTCGTAACTCAACGGTGCCATCAAATATATCTTTTTGGAATCTAAAAGGATGATCTTGATCCAATCATCTCCGATGGCCCATATAACAAAACTTACCCCCATTTTTTAACCATCGAGAATAAGTCAATTCCCCGCAACACGAGCATGCAACTCGACCTTTAGTGCTCCAACTAGACAAATTTGCATAAGCAGGAAAGTCATTAATAGTCCATAAAAGTGCACCATGCAATTTGAAGTTTTGCCTTGAATAGGCATCAAAGGCATCCACACCATCCCATAATTGCAATAATTCTTTAATTAACGGTTGTCAGAAACATCAATATCATTACCTGGCCCTTTTTCTCCAGGAATCACCATAGACAATATCAATGACGATTGTTTCATGCAAACCCAAGGTTATAAATTATAAGGAACTAATACAACTGGCCAAGTACTATGTGTGGTACTCATCGTTCTGAAAGGATTAAAATCGTCACTTGCTAAGCCAAGTCTCACATTACGAGGATCTGCTGCAAATTCAGGATGACGCTCATCAAAGTGTTTCCATGCCAAAGCATCGGCAGGGTGCCTTAACTTTCCATCTTTATTTCTCCTTTCCACATGCCACCTCATTGATGCAGCTGTTTTTGATGACATGTTATGCCTTTTCAGCCTTGGAATCAATGGAAAATACCGTAAGACTTTAGCAGGTTTTTTCTTTTTTTGTTTGCCATCATTACCTTCTAATGAATCACCATCTTCATTTGTGACTCTTATCCATCTTGAGGACAAACATTTTTTGCAAGATTCACAATTGGCATTCTCACCCCAATACAACATGCAATCATTAGGACAAGAATCCATTTTTTGATATCCTAATCCTAAGTCCTAAATTATTTTCTTAGCCTCATAAGACGAGGATGGTAAAGAAGTGCCACTTGGAAATGCATCAATTAATAGCTCGAACAACATGCTAAATGACTTGCCTGACCATCCATTCAAACACTTCAGATAGTATAATCTCAATATAAATGAAATCCGTGAGAATCTCGTACATCCTTGATATAATTCCTTAACACAATCTTCCATCAACATTTGCAACGGATTTTATCTGAGTTTGTTGGTGATGGATTAACAAAAGAATGGGCATTCATCACATTTTATGGATTTTGCACTTCGGTGGGTAAGCCCATTAAAGGCATAGTACAAGTTGTAGGATTTGAAGTTCTCGTATTAATAACCCCAAAGCATCATGAAGAAGTTCTCGTATTTCAAAGCCCCCGTCATTACTTGAAGGCATGACACTAGTTGTAGGATTTAAGTCATTAGTCTTCGCACTTGATGAAAAGAAAATGGGTTCTCCATGAAACACCCAGTTCTTATATCCTTCTAACATACCATTCCATAACAAGTGTCCGTGAACTTTTTCAGAATCCAATAAATGTCTATTATAACATTTTTTACACAGGCAATAGATTGCTCCATTAACGGATGTTTTCTCAATAGAAAATTGTATGAACTTGGATACTCCGTCTAAATAAGCTCTGTTTGACCTTGACTTATTCATCCAACTTTTATCCATTTATTTTCTGATTAATAAAATATCATAATCAATTAGACCAAAAACTTAAAAAAAGAACGCTTCAAATAAATTACATATTTTTCCAGCAAAACTTAATCATGATACACAGTAGGATTCAGTATGTAATTACCAATTAGTGTGAATCATTAATGTAGTTTGAATCACACTCCAGTTAGTGTGAATAAAAACTAATCCAGATACAATGCCTAGGTAATAGCAAATATCATTGCTGATTGGTAGTTTTTATGGGAGAACATATTTGAGCTAGACAATGTAATCAAATCGTCAACTCTACTCCAAGTGAACAACCAAATCAACTAATCAAACATAAATCTAAACCCTATGACTGCAAAAACCAGTACAAAATCACCAAATCAACTAATCAAATACAAATCCAAACCCTAAGACAACAAAAACCAGTACAAAATTGTCAAATCAACTAATCAAACACAAATCAAAACCCTAAGACTGCAAAAATCGAATAGAAATCGAATGAATTCATGAGTTTGATGAGTTTGATGAAAGACGAACCAACATGCAAAATATGGAAGCTCATTACTATAAGGCAAACACCAAAACTGCCATATCCAAAGATCCATCATATTGACAGTTAAAAACTAATTTTCAAAAAACATATGAACTGACTTTTCTAAACCTTCCCAAATCCCTCAAAAACTTTTCTAAAGTTCCAAATAGCAATGAGCATATTTAAATTGATATACAAATATTGATTTGAAATGTTTAAATCATGATTCATAGCCTAGAGTCCCCAAATTTGTTCACAAACCATGACAATAATAAAACTGCAAAAATCCCAACTTAATTTTAAAACATGCTTCATACCGATTGAATTCGATCAAAAGCACTGCAACTCGATTCAAATCATCAATAAACCTTGATGAAACCTATTGGAATCCTAAAACAGTTCAAATAGGATCTATGAACATCAAAATCTATCTAAGGCCTATTAATTTCCACAATTTACAGCCACCCAATCATCAAATGGAATAGTGCCTCCTTTCTTCTTCCCAAATTGAATCTCAGGTAATAACAAAACTCGAAAATTTTCAAATCAACAAAACTAATTGAAAAATCAACGATTAGCTGAACACGTGTAAATTTCTCACAATAACAACAACATCCTCTTTGTTTCCATCAATTCTCAACGTAAGCAACAACAATAACAAACAACAACAAATATACCAACAACAAATCATACAAGAACGCTAACAAACTCGAAACCAATTCGATAACTAGAAATTCGTACCTCCCTCAATAATTTGGAAGAGGAAGCGTGATTGTGAGAGGGATAACGAGACGAGCTGTCGAAAGGGAGGAAGAGAAAACTCAAGAAAATAAAGAGAGGACGAGAGGGACTAGAGTGATAACACAAAATCTACTGAAAATTGAACCAATTCGACGGAAGTCTAAAACCCTAAGAGTGAGAATCAGAAGAAAATGCGAGATTCGCAGGGGCTAGAGTGAGCGAGTGACTGACTGACCAAAATCGAGAGGGAGGAAGAGCGAGACGTGGGGGCGGATGCCGTCGGAGGAGAAGAGCCAGACATCGGAGGAGGCAATATTGCAACTATAATAGTTTCCTTAATGCCCTCCCTCAAACTTAAGATGGTTTATGAAAACCAACTTGAGGTTGTTAATCAAATAAGTAAACATAACAAATCTAAGGTTCGTTGTGAGGCAACTCAATGACCACCCAAGACGGCAATAAACATATTAAGATATGCGTAAAGTCTAAATAGCATAACAACGAAATTGTAGAACAACGACATCAGAATAGCAAGACATCAGAGTCGACGACAGACAAATAGACAATAAATAGCGGAGTCGACATAGTCGATGGAAGACAGACATTTGGAAGACGCACAGACGATGGAGCAAATGAGCCGATCAATTGGATGTGGCGAGGGAGCTTCTCCCACACATGCCGTACACCAAACACGCAAATGCACGGGTTGAGAGGCATGCGAGATAATCGTTAACAAACATGGTGTTTGTTTTCATAAACATGGAAGATGATACCAACCATTTGGGTGGCCCAATGGTTTGGTATGGATTGTAGAAGTGAAATGACATGGGTTTGAAACTAGGTGGGTGTAAAGGAGTATTGTCTCCAATTTATCAAAAAAAATAAACATGGAAGATGATGCAAGGCTGATGCAAACACATATATGGTGATCGATGCACGGTTGACACGAGCAAAGCGCGTGATGCACAGGTACACGTGCCGGCAGGTTGAACGCATGAGATGTAAGTAGAAAGATCACACCATACATGGGTTGACCACGCAAATAACAAATAGAGTCAAAACTTGCACAAACACACTAGAACTATTTCTGTATTTAATAAAAAATTTTAAATCCTTATTAAATAGGGGTGTTATTAAGTAACATCTAATTGATAGGAGTTTTAAAAAACCTCTATGTAATACATGTATTGAAAATTAAAACATAACACATTTTCACATGACATTTAATAACACTATTTAATAGGAGTTTTAAAATCTCTATTAAAGACCAAAAATGTTCTAGTGACAAATGCATATGGCGCACGGGCCACCTGCACACGGAAGCAAGTAGGCAGAGGATCGAAGAACAAATAATAAAATGAAAAATTGAAACTGTAAGCATCAACAAAAAAAAACAAATACCACCACGAATCGATCGTCGACTTGAGAGTCGACTAATCTATTACTAAAAATCAAGCTCTGATACCATGATAGATTTTAAAGAAAAGTCTATGAATTATATTAATGTGGGCAAATCGAGTATAATAGGGTACTCTTATTTATAGAGTTGAACAAAACATAAAATAAGGAAAGTTTTCTAATACTACTTAAATACCAAAATATAGAAACTACTTAAATACCTAAATTATGGAAATATAGCAACTACTATAATAGATGTGGATTGAACTTCAATAGTCACAAATGCTCATCGTTGTGGAGCATCTCCAATGGTAAATGTGGATTCAAGGTCCAACCTAACATTTTTAGGCCTGGGGTAGCATGAGAATATGGGCCTTATATATAAATCGTGTGCTATATTAGACTTAATTTTTTAAGGAAAATATTAACATAAAAAGTATTACATATTTTTGAAGATAATATGATCCATACAAATAATGAAAGATTTTAACGCAAAGTTAATTGTTTTTTATATATGCCAATTAAATTAGTTATATATAATGCTAATTATTTATGAATAATAATTATTAATTAATTATTTTCTTAATCTAAACAACAATTAATTCCTAGAAAGAAAATAATAGTTTTATTTAATTTATTACAATCGTTTAAATAATTGAATTTTTGAGTTTATGTATGGTGCTAATAACTTTTTAAGCAAAATAATAGTTAATTTTAAAAGAAAGTTTTTTATTAATTTATTACAATTATAAACAAAGAGAGATAGTCATTTAAGTGGAGCCTCTCTACAACCAAAACGTCACATAGTGGGTGGATGATGGATAATCTAGCGGCGATTGACGTGCATGCATAAACTATCTCTAGTGCCTATATAAAATATTATTTTTTGAATTTTTCTAAGAAAACCTAATACATCGAATTATTTGGGGGCCAATCTTAAGGTGAGGGTTTGGGGTAACCAGTCGCCCCGCCCACCCCGAAAATTGGCCCCGTGTGGATTGTAGGCATGAATTGATGTCACGTCAGCAATGAAGAGAGGATGTCTATCCTAATTAAGTGACTTGAATATATATTGAATCTCAAAATTGCTCTTCAATAGTCAATGTGGATTGAACTTTTTATTTTAAAAACGTAATTATTTTTTTTACATATTTTGAAGAGAATCGGAGGCATTGTTATAAATTGCACTGTCTAAAAGTAGATATTTGAAATAGCGAATGTTTATTCTCCGAAAAGTACTAAACTACTTCAATCCCCCCAAAACTATGAAAAAAACTAAATAAAAAAGAATTAATTAGTAACTAGAGATTTTATATCCTAAAAACACAAAAATGTACACATAGTTATATCACTAATACAGACTTATTATGCGGTTCTATGTTGGTTAGTTGCTGATATGACACATTGGCAAATTAAAGCAGAGTGTCATCCTCTTGATGATGCACATAGACAAACATACAGTAATTAAGTACTAATTTGTTTGTTTAGTTTCAACTATTAAGGATCGATGATAATCTGAGAGACACTAATATATAGGAACTTGTTACCTCATTATATAATATATATCTATCATATATATAAAAGCATGAATCACAAATTTTTGAGTGGTAATAAAATTTACCTTTTTGCCCATACTTTATTTGAGTGCTAATAAAATTTACCTCTTGCACATACTTCTTGCGTCTTCCCTTAAAATTAATAAATTAATTCAACCTAATTCTAATTGCACAAATTTTTGAGTGGTAATGAAATTTATCTTTTTGCCCATACTTTATTTGAGTGTTAATAAAATTTACCTATTTGCCCATACTTCTCATGCTTTCCCTTATAATTAATAAATTAATTCAACCTAATCCAAATTGGATGATAATAGAGGAGTCTGACTTAAATTAAAGATCAACAACTCAACGACTTGAGAGAACGCTACCTCTTCAATGTCTTGACACTACCTCTTCAAATCGATCAACAACTCACTGATCAACCACTTTCATTCCTCTTCAAATCATTCATTTCATGTTTTCCTTCATCGATTCATTTGCTGCTTTCCTTTGCTCTTCGATTCAAATGTGAGGTAATCCACCTTTCTTCCCCAATTTTTTTTTTGTCGTGTTCATTAGATTTGGTATTGGAAATTCTTAGATACCCATGATCGAGACTTTTTATAGAACTTTGTAATTCTTTGTTCTATGCATTTTATGTGTTTGATGTATTGTCGAAACCATAAAGTCAATGTTTCGTGAAATGCCTATGAGAATATTGAATTTATTGTTTCATTGCCAACAAATTGAACCTCTGATTTTATATATGCAATTGATGAGTAGTTAATTAACACTATTTTATAAGGTGTTTAATTAAAGTCAAATCAATATCAATGGATACCCAAGTCCATAAATAGTGTTACAATAAATCTATCTTATCTTTCAATCATTTTTTTTACAAGAAAGAGGTATATGTATATATCAAAATTATCAAAAAGTGTACAGAGATGAATTTTGCTTCTACGCATTGTTCATTAATCTTTGTTTTGTACCTAATAAATTTATCAACAAATTACCCAAAATAGCTAATAAGATTTATAGTTTTGAGCTAATAAAATTGCAAGTGCTCCTAATTACCCCTGCACATTGTTCTCTTGGTGCTTTCATGCATTTTTACCATCTCCAAAAGTCAGTGTATTATCCATTCAGAAGCCTCTGAATTCCATGTGATGGTATAGGTTTTGTTTGGTGTTCCTTCATAGATCACCACCTTGGTCCCTCCTCTGTTCAGTTGGGCATAAAATTCTTTCCCACCCTCTCTTTTTTAAATTGCATTTTGTATATATTTCTAGGGCTATGCACCAAAAATAAGAAAATAATGGAAAGAGATCAACTAAGACAAAGTCGTTTATGTGGAAGATGTGGTTAAAGGACTACAAAGTTCCACATGGTACATGAGATAAGGCAATACAACCTTTGTTCTAATCTTTCTTTCTTTTTTTCTTGGTCAGGGTGTCTAAAGCTTTAATCCCAACTAATTCAATTATTTACATTTATAATTTCAAAGTTATTCTTTCTATCTATAGAGTTTGAGGTAAAGATTGAACTTTATGTACAATTATACTGAATCTCCACAACCAAGTGTTCACAAATTAATGGGTCAAACCACTTGTGTGTTTTTTTTCCTTATTTCCTTTTTTTTAGGAAGTAATGGCCTAGTATGACTAGCTTGTTTTTTCATTCACATCTTATCTCAATCACATTAGAGAATATTGATAAGCTAAAAAGGGTACTTGTATTTCTAATTCTTAAATTTCAATTACAATTTTGAATTTAATAAATTCTTAGAAATTAATTCCCGCTCGCTTCTCTCGCGGGTCAATCGTGCGTAGCACGTCCTGAAACTAGTATATATATATATATATATATATATGAGTGTTTTTATCTCGGACAAATTGATCAGTGGTTTTTAATTAATTGAATATGTTTATTTACGATATATATATATATATATATATATATATATATATATATTTATATATAGACACACACACACAATGTTTTCATTGCATTGCATTGTAAAAATCATGAAGACAGCCTGACGCGCGTCGAACGCGTCAATAATATTTAAAAATACCTAAACCAACTATTTTGTAGAATAGTGGCAAAGGGTCGATCCCACAGAGACTGGTATTCTCTCTTCGGTCAAAAATAACAAAAAAGAGGGAAATCGGGGTTTGAGAGTGAATGAATTAATTACCTAATTATAAAATAATTAAAACAATTAAAATAAAATTGAAAAATAAAATAATAAATAAAAATACCTAGGACAAGACATACAAGTTCGGTTCGATAAAAGATTGGATTTGGTCGTCGATTTATGTAAAGTATGCAAATCAAAATATCCTAGTGTAGCTATAGACCCGGTGACGCACGCGGTTCCTCGCTCTTCCCTGTCTCGGTAGCCAAGGTACGACGGTGACTACTTCCCTAGTCAGACACACAACCGCATATTCAAGTGAATTGGATTTAATGTGTTGACCGCAATGGGCTTCGTGAAGGCACTACACCTAGACAACCGGATCACTCGTGTGTCCGATTTAGCTCAGATTTCTAAGGTATTTAACCGGTCCCAAAAAGGTTGAATCGATTGGTAGGGTCAATTGCCACTGGTGTGGTCTTATTGCACAAGTACGGGTGCTTACAACACACTGGCTGATAAATCAAGATTTAAACAAGTGATTAACCTTGATTTTTAAAACAATACCAAAGGAAATAAAATATTAATGAAAAGACTTAATTTAAAATAAATAAATCTCGCAAATCCATTATTTAAGCCCTAGTCGAACCTCCTCAGCCTTGCCTAAGTTAGAGGTTTTAGCCTCGCATCAAGAACATAAAAGAAAAGAAAAATAAAATAAAAAAGAATGGGGGAGAAGAAGAGAATTCGGCCAGCAGAGGAGAAAAAAATGGCCCCCCCAAGGAGTGTGTCTGTTCATCCCAATTTATAAGTTTTTACTATGCCACGTGTCGCCGCCATTGGTGGGGTGGTGGAGTGCGATGCCACGTGGCGCACCGTGAGTGATGGTGCGATGCCACGTGGCGGAATGTGGCCGGAAAGCAAGTGGGTGTAAGGCGGGATGTTGGGTGAGTGCGATGCCACGTGCCGAACGCGATTGGTCAAGAGGAGGGTTCGCCGACGTGGCGGCGTGTGATTGGGCGAGAGAGGCGGTGAGGTGAGTGCGAACCCACGACGGCGATTGGTGGAACGGCGATGACGTGGCGGCACGCGATGGACGGTGCGGCGACGTGACGAGAGTGAGAGAAGAGGAAGTGGCCACGTGGCGAGTGCTTGATAGGGTGGTCAAACGGTGCATTGTGCGCGTTGACTCGGTCGATCATCTCGCGATTGTGCTCTCGCGCATCCCGAGGACGATCGACGGCTCCCGAATCGCATGAAGAAATTGTCTTGCGCGTGACGTGGCGTGCGAGCTGATTGGTCGGGACGTACTGTCCACTATTTGACACACCGCGCAGCGCACACTTCGAGGAAATTGTCCGGTGTCTGATTTTGACATGTAAATACTCCATTTTGAGTATTTTTTCGCCACAAATTCAACCGCGCACCCCGTTTCACCTAAAAATGACAAAAATTATTATTTAATATATTATTTTAAATATTTTCAATAATTAATATACTAAAATTAACTATAAATTACCTATAAATTATTGACTTATCAAATACCCCCAAACTTGAGACTTTGCACGTCCCGAGCAAAGGTGTAAATGACACACAGACCAAATTCGACTTCACTCAATCCTAGACCCGACCCAAATTCATGGAGTTCCTTTGATTTACACAGTTGCCAGGATAATAATTTACTTAAGAAATTTCGGAGTTGTGATTTATCGAGAACAACAACCCAAACACAATTGAGATCCCATTTTTAAGACAAAGTTATGGTCAAAACACCATTAGGCATGCAAGTATACAATTTACTTAATCAGCTATAAGCACTCGAGCTAAATCTTTTTATTTGAGGAGTTTTCGTACGTTTTCGCCTTTACTTTATACTCTCTATTATTATTTTTTTATTTTTTTATTTTTTTCTCCTTTTTTTTTTTTGATACGGTCCCTGCTCCATTTCCTGTGGACCGATTTCTCACTTTTCCCACCACAAGTTTCCCTGCTCCATTTCCTGTGGAAACCTGTGGGACTCTCTATAGTTTGAAAACTCCTGTTAGCCCTTCTCACTTTCACTATAATTAAGCAATTTTCCAAAGATTTATTACTTGCACAATTTCAATTATCTGCCCGTTTTGGTGTGTAGCACAAGGCTTAACCATCATACTAAGTCCCTACTCATGAAATCAAAAATGCTAAGCTGTGGACTCGAGTGAGTATTTCTCCTACTTTTTCCTTTCAAGTCAAAAAGGCAAGCATAATGTACTCATCCACAACCAAGGGCATGAAACACAGTTTCGGGTGACTCTAAACAATATAATAATAAAAACTATACTAAATACATGCATGAAGGTGTATCACTCTCTAATGAAGTGAGATAGATGAGTATGGAAGGAAAAGAAATGGAAGAAATGAATGAATAAAATATACGAACACCACCAATACCGTCCGACAACCGCGTATAATTGAAAAAATTTAAACGATCTCACCTGCGGTCTTTCGCATAGAAACCCTTCCAAATCAGTCCATAAATCCTAATGTACCCCCAAACTTATTCCAAACCTTGTCCTCAAGGTTCAAAACAAGTTAAGGGGATCCATGCAACAAAAAGACAAAGAATAGCGGTGAAAAATGAATTGGATAAGAAGATGATACAAGAGCATGCATAAAAAAAATCGTTAAAAACTAATAAATAAAAAAAATGCAATAAAATAAAGTCTGGCCGCCTCCCAACGAGCGCCTTTCTTTATAAGTCTTTGGCTAGACTCATTGTGATTCATCACGTGATGCCCTCTCCCTTGGAGATGTCCACAACAAATGGCGCATCAACGTATTTGGGCAGTGCTGCATGCATGCCCTCTTTCAGAGTTCGGAGCTCATTCGGGACCTCTAACACAAAAGAATCTGTCGAGTCATGGTCATCCAACACAAAGGTGTCGGTAGTGTAGAAAATCCGCGAACGCTCCTTTACTTCCACCCCTTGCAAGATCTAACAAATATGCATGGGAGGGTGGGTGGTTTTACCAACATCAGAGGTTGGTCTTCCTTGTTCTCTTTCTGGGGCTCTTCCGACCTCTTTGAAATGACTTCAATTTCTTTCTCGGCTTCATCACCGTCATATTGTGCGATAGTAATGTCTGGCTCATGTGAAGAAACGTCTAGTGTTTCCTCTGGTTCGCTCAAATGCTCGTCCACAATCGAGAACTCATCAAACTCAACACTTTTAGATGTATCAGCATTCACAGTCTCATCTGAGTCAAAATCTGGTTGCGGAGGCAACTCTTCATCGTCCATCAAATGCTCAAGTATAGCGGTAACTTGAGCTTCTGAATTTTGCAACTTTGGTTTCATATGTTGTATATCCTCCTGCAAGGGATGCTGATTGGTGCTTCGAGAGAGCCAATCGGAGATCATATTTCTCTCGATGTCAGCAATGGTTCTCCGTTCATGTTGATGATTTTGTTGAAAAGTTGGTTCTATGAATATCAAGTCATTCATCATGTCTCGTATAGGTCTCTTTTCATGTTGAGGAATCTGTGGACTTCGCTTAGACATATAGAAGTTGGGTTGTGGTGATGCATAAATGGAACCATAATGATTCTTATACTTCGAATACGGACAAGCATACGTGGGATGAAAGTACTCCCCACAATTTCCACAAACCCTGACCTGTTGCACAAAAGATTGCGAGTTAGAAAATTGATGTCCATTATTTGACATACCTACCCCATTCATAGCATGATAGTATGAGTCTTCGAATCGATCATAATTATGGGTGTAGGAGGTCATTATGGAATTACCTGCAAAAATGTTAGAAACAAGGAACTAGATACAAAATAATAAAATAATAATAATAATAATATAATATAATAATAACCAAAGAAAGAAAAAGACCAATCCCCGGCAACGGCGCCAAAAATTGACGCGCGTCGAACGCGTCAATAATATTTAAAAATACCTAAACCAACTATTTTGTAGAATAGTGGCAAAGGGTCGATCCCACAGAGACTGGTATTCTCTCTTCGGTCAAAAATAACAAAAAAGAGGGAAATCGGGGTTTGAGAGTGAATGAATTAATTACCTAATTATAAAATAATTAAAACAATTAAAATAAAATTGAAAAATAAAATAATAAATAAAAATACCTAGGACAAGACATACAAGTTCGGTTCGATAAAAGATTGGATTTGGTCGTCGATTTATGTAAAGTATGCAAATCAAAATATCCTAGTGTAGCTATAGACCCGGTGACGCACGCGGTTCCTCGCTCTTCCCTGTCTCGGTAGCCAAGGTACGACGGTGACTACTTCCCTAGTCAGACACACAACCGCATATTCAAGTGAATTGGATTTAATGTGTTGACCGCAATGGGCTTCGTGAAGGCACTACACCTAGACAACCGGATCACTCGTGTGTCCGATTTAGCCCAGATTTCTAAGGTATTTAACCGGTCCCAAAAAGGTTGAATCGATTGGTAGGGTCAATTGCCACTGGTGTGGTCTTATTGCACAAGTACGGTGCTTACAACACACTGGCTGATAAATCAAGATTTAAACAAGTGATTAACCTTGATTTTTAAAACAATACCAAAGGAAATAAAATATTAATGAAAAGACTTAATTTAAAATAAATAAATCTCGCAAATTCCATTATTTAAGCCCTGGTCGAACCTCCTCAGCTTGATCTTGCTAAGTTAGAGGTTTTAGCCTCGCATCAAGAACATAAAAGAAAAGAAAAATAAAATAAAAAAGAATGGGGAGAAGAAGAGAATTCGGCCAGAGGAGAAAAAATGGCCCCCCCCAGGAGTGTGTCTGTTCATCCCAATTTATAAGTTTTTACTATGCCACGTGTCGTTTGCCATTGGTGGGGTGGTGGAGTGCGATGCCACGTGGCGCACCGTGAGTGATGGTGCGATGCCACGTGGCGGAATGTGGCCGGAAAGCAAGTGGGTGTAAGGCTGGGATGTTGGGTGAGTGCGATGCCACGTGCCGGAACGCGATTGGTCAAGAGGAGGTTCGCCGACGTGGCGGCGTGTGATTGGGCGAGAGAGGCGGTCATGAGGTGAGTGCGAACCCACGTGGCACGTGCTGATTGGTGGAACAGCGGTGGTGGATGACGTGGCGCACGCGATTGGGTGAGAGGGGCGGTGCGCCGACGTGGTGGACGAGCCGGGCGAGTGAGGAGAAGAGGAAGTGGCCACGTGGCGAGTGCTTGATAGGGTGGTCAAACGGTGCATTGTGCGCGTTGACTCGGTCGATCATCTCGCGATTGTGCTCTGCGCATCCCGAGGACGATCGACGACGGCTCTCGAATCGCATGAAGAAATTGTCTTGCGCGTGACGTGGCGTGCGAGCTGATTGGTCGGGACGTATCGTCCACTATTTGACACACCGCGCAACGCACACTTCGAGGAAATTGTCCGGTGTCTGATTTTGACATGTAAATACTCCATTTTGAGTATTTTTTCGCCACAAATTCAACCGCGCACCCCGTTTCACCTAAAAATGACAAAAATTATTATTTAATATATTATTTTAAATATTTTCAATAATTAATATACTAAAATTAACTATAAATTACCTATAAATTATTGACTTATCACAGCCTAATTGTTATAGGATATACTAATCATGTGGGGGTCTCAATTGTTAGGTATAAAATTATAGGTGTAAGAGGTAGAGGTTCGAATATTTCGCTTCTTCACTAGAAACAAGTTTCTATCTTATCCAAAAAACCAGAGAGCATGCAACCCTTTGGAGCATTAGGGATAGGATCACTTCAAGAATCACACATGGTCTCATTATTGAAAACAACCACACTAATTGCTTTGCTTCATCAGGCAACTTATAAACAACTCAGAAAGAATGTAACGCTTCAAAAAACAGTTGTTACAAGACGATGAATAATTGTTTCTGAATCCTACGTACGTTGTTAAAACGTATTCAATATATAACTGACGTATTACAATGTATTATTAATTTTAAAAAAATCACGTGTAATCTTATATTAAATAATATAATAATAATGCAACGCGTTCAACAAATCAATACATATTAAAGTTATTCGAAAAATGACATTTGTTTATGTGTTAATTATGTATTTAATAGGTTTTGACTGCGTATTTGTCGACAACACACTATTTAATGTTATAATTTTTATTAATTTATTTACTTATTTATTTTTGTAGTGAGAGTTGGTATGAGTTTGTATTAATGGTTATACTAATGGGGCTTGTACGTAATTATCAACATACAGTCATTTACAAGGCATTGGTGTATCAATTAGATTCTTTAGAACCAACTTGAACTTAATCTATACTCTTCTTTGTTAGTTTCAATATTGAGAGTTAACATATAAAAGTTGATTTACAAAGTATCTTAATTGGTGAAGTCTCACTTGCATTGATTCATCTTAGGATTATAATTGGCTTGTGAGAGGAGAACAACTTATACCGCTTTACTTGTTGTAAGTGACAAATAATTCTCAATTGTAAAAGTTTTAAGGTTTATTGGTGAATAGACCAAGTTGTGAATCCTATTGGTGTATAAGAGAGGTTGTAAAGCCTATCAGGGAATAAACAAGGTAAAGTCCTAGTTGCATCTAGGCAATTCAAATTCCTAGCTGAGGCTAAGTGGTTGTAAAAGTCCTTATTGCGGTAAGATAATTGTAAAAGACTTAGTAGAGATTAGGCACACTAAGCTTGGGGCTTAGGTGTTCACTTATTGGAATATAAGTGTTGGTTCAAAATCCTAACCAGGGAGGTTAGATATAGTGGATGTAGACTGAGCTAATTGAGCCACTATAAATCGATTGTATACTTCCATCTCTTCTACCCCATTTTTGTAGTATAGAATTTCACTCACTTGAATCATTCGGCATATTGCTATTGCTATCACTACTACATGCGCTCATCTAACTTAACTCTTGATGTGAACTTAGAGATTAGCAAAGAAAGTTTTAAAAAAGCCTAAATTGGCCACCACATCCAATTCACCCCCATATTGGGTGACATTAACAAAAACCTTTATGAAAGGTCCTTTATAGAGGTTTAAAACCTTTATTAAAAGCAAAATATGTTCTAATGCTAGTAATTAATTCTTACTTTTTACAACCAGAAATTATATATATATATATATATATATATATATATATATATATATATATATGAAGTAGTTCTACGGTGATTGAAAAAAAAATCACCATTCATTCATGGTGATTTAAAATCTTGACTAATCCAATGGTGAATATAAAGGCTACATTAATGACCCTTAAATATGTGCACAAGTTCCAAGAAGGTATATTCATCATTGGATTTAAATTCAATGGTCAAGATTTAAAATCACCATGTATGGTTAATGTAGCCTCTATCGCTACAAAAAAATAGCAGATCAGAAACGAAAATTTTCGTATCTAATTTGCATAAATTCCGTCTCTAATTCAATTCTGCAATGGAACAGAGACGGAATCTATTCCATCTCTAAAATCGTCGACTCTGATTCAGTTAACAACAAAAATGTGTTTCCGTTTCTGATTAGAGACGAAGTTTAGAAACGGAACAGAGACGGAACAGAAATAGAAATTCTTCTAAATGGTACAATTGTAATTGCATTCCGTCTCGAACCGTTGCTAATCAGAGACGGAACAGAGACGGAATTAATGAATTTCGTCTCGATCCAGTATTGATTATAACGATCGTAGACAGAATTATGGTATTCCATCTCTGATCCGTTGCAAATCAAAGATGAATCAGAGACGGAATTATTGAATTTCATCTCTGATCCGTTGCTGATTTATGTAGCTATGCCTCTAAAATTAGAGACGGAATGACAACGGAATATCTGAATTACGTTGCTAATCCATCTCAATTCCGCTTTGTTTAGTTTTCCAATCTAAGCTTAATCCAATTGGTTCTTTATAAACATCTAAACCTGATAAATACAACCATATGACCTGCTCCATCGCCTGCACCCCCTCCAACAACTCCTTGGGGGTGCTAACATTCCCCATAAAAGCAGAATTCGACATACATACACAAATCAACAATATATACCAACAACAAATATTCAAATGAGAAAAAACATAAAATTCGATATTAAAAAAAATTTATATATTCACGAAACGTAGTCAAGTATAATAAATGTTTAAGATACCTAAGTATCCATAAAAAAATTACAATTCTCATTGTTCTACAACAACCATAAAAATACCTAAGTATCATAAAGTTGTCCATCCCTCGTTGTGCTAGCACCTGGGATGTGCTAGCATCAGGATCTACGTATCTTCTCTTCTTTCTCCATAACGACCTGAGACTGTAGACACATCCTTTGGGACACTCACCCGCCACCTTGTAGTACACCGCCTCATTATCCACCAGCTGGTCCGGTGTAGTCTGGTGAGCTCCTGACGTCTCCTTTAGAGCTTAGCCTGTATGGATCAACAATATTTTGTTAACAATATAATAGTAGCATTAAGTTGAGAAGGCAGCAAAATATTCAAATTATGTTACCACAACGGATGATAAAGTGTGCAAGTTAAATAATTTACTCAAAAATGCTAATTAGTGCCATCAATCCTTTCCAATTGTTTGGGTTTCTACTACCATTACAATAACTTTGCCCGTCTACATTTTGATTAAGATAAGAATGTTTTTGAGTATAACATTTTTCCTCATCAACTGATCATTGTGTTGGGGAATTCCCCATCGCAGAATGCAATTTACATGCAGATCTAAACTATATCAATTTTCCCAACCTGGGCAGTCACATAAGACTAGGAAGCACAACTAACAATGGACTTCAATAAACAGATTTGGTCACTACCAACTACAAAACCCTCATGCTCTTCCTAGCAACAAATTCCCAGAATGTAGCGTGAAAAGATAGCAAGACATTCAAAACTACCTGAGATGGGCACTTTCTGTATAAAAATGAAAAGCCCGTTTCAGAGCCCAATCCAAGGATCCTTCATCAATGCCTTCGAAGACAAATTTTAGAAGAAAAAGAAAAGTGTCAGTCACAAGATTTTGTTTAAATGATAGGGTAACTAGAATACGGAACTGTTTGCACAAGATAATTGCTTTGTCTATGTAGTGTTATTTGCTATTTGATTATCTTGCCCTTCTACCAGATAACTTATTCATTCCATTTGACAATCCATTTGCATAAGAACAAAAACCTAATGGAGCTGTACTAGATCAGACAACACAAAATTAAGGAATTTTTTTGTTTTTCAAGTGTTTTTTTGCCAAACACAAAATCTCAAATGTTTCAGCATGAATGTCCACACAAAAAACCTCATATAAGTTACGCAACATTATTCACAATTAAGTTAATTGGACGAGCATTTGTATCTTTCTTCGAGCAATGTAGCTCTTACAAAGAGTTTCAACAGAATTACCTATAAGTCAAAAGAATCTGAATGTTGCTGCCTTGGTTGTGCTGCAAAATGAAAGTCTTGTGGTCATTAAACTAAAATTATTTATCTTATCAACTTGATGATGGAACACAAATTTGATGTATGCGTCTTGTCATTCAACTAGAAGCCACTTGACATTGTAAAATAAGAAATGCAAAGGTGAAACTAATAGAATGGGAAATGAGAACTTGTCAACTTGATATTGGGCGAAATCGATGTCTGCATCAAAAAGCAACAAACTGAAATAGAATTACCAATCCCCAACTAAAGATTTATGAGTAACATTAATTACCAAATTGGCCAGGCCCTCAAAGTCTCTTTGGACTCGACCATCTGAAGCTTTTCCCAATAGAATAAGTTGTCCCCCCTGCATGATAATCCAATGGGAACAAGATGAGTAGATGACTACCAAAATACATAATGTGAAAGAGGAGATGCTTAATTTTTTAGGCCAAAGCATGTTTCGATAAACTTTGGACTGAATAAAGCCAACAACAATAAGAGAACTGGTCTGCATAGCTAAACAAGCATTTATTAATAAGAAAAAAAAACCAAGCAATCTGAAACTCTTAACCTATGATCAGCAGCGTCCATAATCAATTTACTGTTTTATCTTCACCAAACACTGCACTAAATAAACTCTTAACCTATGAAAATATTGTTGAGCTGCATGTGTATTTTAGCAGTTTGAAGTATTCAGGTTACACTTATGGGCTAAGGAAGACAATTATTATATCAGGGTATATGGAAGATAGAGGAGTGCATATTGTAAGAACTCCTACTTGTCACTTAACGGGGTAATTAGCATACATACGCTCATAAATAAAAAAATTAACAAATCGACATAGATTAAGAACTGAACTAGCCCAAAAGAAAATACCACAGAACTGATATAAATTTGATTTAAATTGAGGAAATCACAAAAAAATGGAATGAGAAATATGAACTAGCCCAGATTGAAAATCAACTTATGTACATTAAATTTGAAGGAACATAGCAATTTCTTTTTTTTTTTTTTTTTTTTTTTTTTTTGGGGGGGGGGGGGGGGGGTCAAAGATACATAAAACCCTGTCATTGAAGTTATTAAATTTGTAGTTTACCTCTAGCATGATTTGATTTTCTACTATACTTATCAAATCGAGTTCATAATTTTCGACGGTACATAGCTACTTGTGTGTGCAACTAACACAATTTATTAGAAGGGGGAATCTGAGAACCTACCTAACTACATGAACAAAAAGCTTTGCTTCTATGCATTGAATAAATGTGGTTGGAAACAACTTTCTTAGCTACATGACTGATACCAAACAGAGTATGATACTTGGTCGTAAAAATAAAACCAACAAGGAGTTCAAAAAAAAAAAAAAATCATAAGTTATAAGAGGCATACAAATACCACATAGTATCAAAGCTCCTAGTACTTGTTCACTCGTACCTCCTTAAGGTTATAGGTTTATTCAATTCTCTTGGAATTTTATGTGAAATAGCAACATTAACTAAAAGAGTAATCATAGTTTTTTGAACCCTATCTAGTAGTAGAAATTATATAATTATAGGTACTATTCATCTATACCTACGCTATTGGTAGCTTTATCTACACACATGCATATACACACAAGTGAATCAAATATAGTAGGAAAAACATGAAAAAATGTGGCATAACAATATCAAAGAATGTAAATTAAAAAATAAAATATAGCACAATTTTCAGTATTGGCAGCTCGAAAACCAGTGAATGCTTGTTGCTTAATGGCAACCAAAGCTCCCTAAACAATTTGCGGAATCTATCTCCAGCATGACATCGAAATTTGCGCACAGTTGCAAACAAACTCCGCTAAACGATCTACATTTCAAATCAAATCAAACCAATTTAATAATGTAAGACCAATCTTCAAAAAAATAAAGAAAACAAGGTAATCACATAGAAACCCAATGCACAAAAAATGGTTTTTTTTTCTTCAATCAATCGTATTCCTACATAGTATCAAAATCAGAACTAATAGGAACATGACCTGGAATCAATGGAATTAACTGTTTAGTTACAACATCTGAAGGATGACTAAGTCTATGATGCCATGAACAATTATGATTACTTACCGTAAATGACTGAGGAAGCTCTAAAGTAAAGGAAACTAAATCAATGATGTACAAGCCAGCTATGACTCTCCCAACAAAGAAGAACTTAAGTACTCTCAAGGTCCCGTAATAGATAGAAATTGGTAAGGAAAGTGAATTTAACAGTGGAAGTAGCAGTAAACATACTGATTGAAATTAAATTGTGCTTGAAAGAAGAAATATGAAGGCAAGACAACAACAACAACGACAATGATGTATGCGAAAAGAAATGGTGACCTAACTATGACTTTCATAAAGATCAACAATGATGACCAACAACAACAACAACAACAACAACAACAACAACAACAACAACAACAACAACAACAACAACAACAACAACAACAACAACAACAACAACAATACAGAGGATTTAGATACTTTCAGAATAGAACGGAATTATTGGAGTAAAACCCAATCTTGGTTGTCTTGGTCATTTGTGGTATTCTTCTCAATAAAAAAAAACACGGCATATAAAAAGATTTTAATGAGCTCTGGATCAGCACAAGAGATATCTCTGCGATCATTCCAGTATGAAGAACTAGAACAAGCAACAAATGGTTTCAAGGAGGAGGTGGGAAGAGGAGCTTTTGGTACGTTGCCCAACAACAATCAGACAATTGCAGTGAAGAGACTACACAAGAACCAATCATTCAATCCAAATTGTAACACCCATTGGGGGGAATAGGTGGTGGCGGAGGCAACGCCGCCTCCGCACCATTAGCCCCAGGAGAATCCATCTACCAGAACAATAAGCTGCAAGCACACAAATAACACCAACAATAACCACCATAAGAACACAAACCCTAAAACCCAAAACCCAAAACCATATATATATAAAAAGGTAAAAACTTGTACAAATCCAATTAGGGAAAACTGTGTCACTCACAAGTAGCTTTGCAACAACTAAAACATGGCAAATTGAACATAACTACAAAACCCAGATCACAACAGAGAAATGTAGTTCACATTTCATTGTTACTCGGTAGAACAAGCATAACCACAAAACAACTAAGCATGCAAGAGAAGAGCAGAACAAAAACTTCTAAACCAAACAAAATACACCACATTAACTTAATAGATCAAGTGAAGAACACCAACAAATGCACATGAAAGCAAAACCAGCATGACAATGTGAGCAGATACAACAAATCAAAACCTAGAAACTAAAAACCAAAAACCTCCCACAAAAATGTTAGCACTAGAAGCTCTAATCAGGGTGGGGCGACGGCTTAGGGTGTTACAATTTTTATTTTTTATTGTTACCTTGACGAGTTCGGCGACGGCTTAGGGCGGGGCGTAGGTCGGCGACGGCTTAGGGCTTCGGAGGCTCCAATCTTTGGCAGCCGGCGACGGCAGAGCCGACGGCCTCGTTGCAGCCACAATCGCAGCGACGACATAGATTTAGGGTTTGGGAAAGAACGTCCTCGACGAGAGCGGTGTGAGAGAGAGCTAGGAAATGTCGGTCCGACGAGTAGAGAGCGACCAGAGAGAAGAGAGCAGTGAAAGAGAGAGAGTGGTGAGCGGAGATGACCGATGAGAGATCGGTCACTGGTGAGAGCAGAGAGTGGTGAGGAGTAACCGGGGAGAGAACGGAGAGCCGTGAGCAAGAGACGGAGAGACCAGAGAGAGAGAGTTGAGAGCAAGAGACGGAGACGATCGACTTGTTGGGGGTTGGGGATTTGGGGGCGGTGACCGAAGAGAGAACGGAGAGCAAAATGAGCAAGAGTGTGAGTAAGAGACGGAGATACCGAGAGAGAGACGATCGACTTGTTGGGGGTTGGGGATTTGGGGGGGGGGGGGGGGGGATTTAGAGACGATCGACTTGATTGAAGCACGCACGATTCTCGAGATTTGATGAACGGTTATAAGAAAAGAAAGTTTTGGTGGGAATGTTAGCGCCATTTTTTAGAGACGGATTACAAATATCATTTTTTTGGGGGGGGGGGGGGGGGGGGGGATTTGGAGATTTGATATTTAATTCCGTTGCTAATTCCGTTTCTAAATATCATTTTCCTTGTAGTGTATATTGACCATTGGATTCAAATCCAATGGTCAAGATTTAAAATCACCATTCATGGTGATTTTTCCCAATCACCATAGTAGAACTACCTATATATATAGTGGCGATTACAAATTCGATTACAACTGTATGTCGGGAATAATTGCAATACTCAATCTCTCAATTACACTTGTCATTCCTTTACAATCATCACTTACTCTCTAGTTCTTAGTGAAAACACAATTTGCCAGCTTATTCGGACTTACAGCTTCCTAATGCTCCTTTTCAGGCCCAAAGGGAGGCCTTGAATAGGCTCATTTGTAACATTACACCCATAATCATACGAAACCTTGGCCTCAAGGTTAAAAGCCAGAAACGCTCAGTTAAACTCACTAATTGTTTCCCATGTAGCACCAGAAGTGGCTGGCTCTGCCACTGAATCAAAACTTGAGGAGTAGGGACCCTGGAATCATAATGGTGCGATGACCCTTGACTGCAAAAAGAAAAAGCAAAGGTTGGGAGCCTAAGAAATCCACATGCACGGGCATTGTAGTATGAACAGTATCACCAAAACACTTCTCAAAAAGTGAGACAAGGAATACATTGTAGATACGTACTGTAGAAGGTAGGGCGACCTTATATGCAACTTCACCAATACGAGCTAAAATACTAAAAGGTCCATAAACCGCTTGCTCGGTTTGTTGTAGGGATGATTAGCCACAGTCGTTCCCCGAAAAGACTTAAGTTTTAATGTACACCCAAATCTCCCACAGTAACGACTGCTTTTGTGTAATGGGCATTTTTTGATGAAAAAGAGGCGATACTTCATCTGTGCGATGGGCATTAACATGATGAACCATCCGATGTTGTGATCTAGCCAAATTCCCTTTCAAGACATTCAAAACTAAGGTACATTGGGAAAGTAAATCATCTAAAGCTGCTATGGAAGAAGTGCTAGACACATAATCCAAAAGAGAAGGTGGAGATTGACAAAAAAACGGCCTAAAAGATTGTCATTTGGATTACCCAGTACCAAGCTGTGTTGTAGGACCATTTAGTCCAAACCAGATATCGGTGCCAATTTTTGGCAAAATTCGCAGTGAAACAGTATAAGTAATTTTCCAAACAACACTTGAAAGAACATCCGATTGTCCATCTGTTTGGGGATGGTACGCACTCCTCATAGTAAGTGTTGTGCCCTATAGCTTGAATAAATCCCTCGATCCGAGACAATCGAAGAAGGCATCCCATAGAGTCTGATGATCTCATCCATAAAAAATGCAGCCAAAGACACACTTGTAATGTTGGACCCCAAACCAATGAAATGAGCATGTTTTGACAAGCGATCAACAACCACCAATATGATAGTCTTACCAATGAGAGAGGTAGTTGGGTAATAAAATCCATAGCAATAGAGTCCTAAATCTTAATTGCTAGGTATGGGCAGAGGTTGCAAAAGACCTTTGGGAGCCTTTGTAAAGGGCTTTACTTGTTGGCACACTAAACAAAATCAACAATTGATCTCCTCATATTTGGCCAAATAAAAGCAGTTGCTAACTTTGACTAAGTATGTTGCACTCCAGCATGACCTTCCGTAGGTGTATTATGAAATTCATGCAGTAGAAGGGACTATAAAGCTGATTGTGAGGGCACCAGGATTTGGCTTTAAGATAACAACTTATCTGAGACCATATAAGATGGTGTGTTAGGACTTGGTTACAGAGCTTCAGCAAAAAGTGACTTTCCCTCAGGTGATTGTACGTAAAAATTACGCAATGCTTGGAGTAAAACATGCATAGGACGAGAAACACCCTGTATGAATTGAAATGAGCCCTCAAGGAGGCGAGACAGAGCATCAACATATGTATTATGGTGTCGTGCTTATAAATGACCTTAAGTTCAGAACCAATGAGTTTGGTTATCCACTTTTGTTGCTCCAGAGTGTGGATCGTTTGTTGCAAAATTGGATGAAGACTTTGATGGTCGGTAAAGATAGTAAAACGACAGCCCAAGAGGTATTGTCTCCACTTACGGACACCTTCATCAAAGCATAGAATTCATTAACAAAGGCCAAAGCCTTTTGAAAAGTTGGAGGTAGAACTTTACTAAAGTAGATACTTTGTAATCAAGCAATTACTGCTCATTTTCTTAATTGAATTACAATAAAACTCGGCCCAATCTTTTACTAAAAGGATTGAGCCGAATAAACAATGAGGTTCCTAATTCATATATGTTGTATTTTGCATAAGCATAAATAAGAAACATTATAAAATCTAAAATATATTGAATAACAGAGTATTCTATACTTCATCTAGATCTACATCTCTTAACTACAAGATTTAAGACTAAACAACTCTTTTATTGTTGGATCTATAATGGATCCTAAGATCCTTAGGATTAGTGGTTTTTTTATATCCTGTAGTTTCGGGCCTTGGCTCGAGCCAAGGATCACAAACAAAGGCTTCGAACCATCCTGTATATTGTTCTTTTCGTTCCGGGTTGCATATGATATAAACTTATCTTATTATTCTATGAAATTCTATGAAATTCTTTATCCCATAGAAGAGAACAAATATTTCTCTTTTTGATGATAATTGGTACTCGAAGCGCATCCTACTCTTGCCATTAACCCCTCCATCATTTTCATCCCCACTAACCTCCACACCTCAGTTAACCCCTCCATCATTCCCCCTCTTTACCATCACACCCTGCTGTTTTACCTCTTCTTCACGAATTCTCTGACATCAATACCCTGCTTTCAATGTGTTCCATCCAGCACCACATAGACCTCCTCCCTGGTTTGACCCTACCCAACTTGCCCCCACTACCGTATGAGTCCATCTAAGCATGCCATTCTCCAACAACAAGTGCATGCCTTGCTCCATAAAAGCTTATTGAGAGAAAGCATAAGCCCTTACGCTGTACCCGCCTTGCTCACCCCAAAAAAAGATGGATCATAGAGAATGTGTGTCAACAGCCGAGCCATCAACAAGATCACCATAAAGTATAGATTTTCAATCCCTTGCCTCGATGATATGTTGGATAACTTGACAGGGTCCTCTATCTTCTCCAAATTGGACCTTCGGAGTGGATACCATCAAATTTGTATCCGGCCAGGGGACGAATGGAAAACGACTTTCAAGACTAAAAACGGCCTTTACGAGTGGTTAGTCATGCCTTTTCGCCTGAGCAATGCTCCTAGCACCTTCATGCACCTCATGACACACATCCTCAAGCCTCTCCTAGGCATTTAAGTGGTGGTTTACTTCGATGATATCCTGGTGTTTAACAAAAGCCTTGATGAGCACCTTTGCCACCTCCGAGCAGTCATGCTCATCTTACGTACTAACCGGCTTTTTCTTAACATCTATAAGTGTTTGTTTTGTCAAAACAGGTCATTATTCCTTGGTTTCATAATCAGCCATGATGGTATCCATGTTGATGAACACAAAATACAAGCTATCAAAGAATGGCCCGTCCCTTCCTTTGTCACTAATGTTTGAAGCTTCCATGGACTTGCCACATTCTCTGTGCGTTTTATTCGTCATTTCAGCACCATCGGTGCCCCACTCACCGATTGTTTGAAGCACCAAAAGTTCAATTGGGGGACTGCCCAACAACACAGTTTCGATTCCTTAAAAGGCCGACTATGCTCTGCGCCTGTCCTTGCCCTCCTCGATTTCGACAAGGCCTTCGAGTTGGAGACCAAAGCCTCCATGACAGGTGTAGGCGCAATACTTATGCAAGAGGGCAAGCCTATCGGCTTCTTCAATGAGAAACTCAGTGAAGCCCATCAAAGGTGGTCGATTTATGAACAAGAGTTGTATTCTGTAACCCGCGCATTACATTATTGGGAGCCCTACCTCATTCAAAGGGAATTCATCTTTCACACGGAACATGCTGCCTTGCAACATTTGAACTCCTAAAAACACCTCAATTGGATGCATGCTCGTTGGGTCCTCTTCTTACAAAATCTCACCTTCATTTTCAAGCACAAACAAGGTGCCATGAATAGGGTCATTGATGCCTTTTGTCGCCGTTCCCACTTGCTCACCACCCTCAGCTTTTACTTGATCAGGTTTGAGTTCTCGAAAGACTTATATTCCTCTGATTCTGATTTCAGTGACATTTGGTCTAACTGCATCTCACACTTGGCCCCTGATGATTTCCACATCTTTGAAGGCTATCTTTTCAAGGGTCCTTTGCTATGCAGTCCTAACACCTCTCTCCGTCTCTTACTTATTGAGGAGCTTTACTCCAACGGTCTTGCTGCCCATCTCGGCTGTGACCAGACCACTATTCTTGTTAGCGAATGCCATTTCTGGCCCCACTTCAAGATAGATATTGCCAAATTCATTGCTCGTTGTGCAGCTTGCCAATCGGCTCAAGGTTCTGTTGAACATTGAAGTTCAAGTTTTGTATAACCTTTAGTCCCACTAGGCAATCTCTCTATTTATAAACTTTTTGTTCAAGACTTAGCCATTCATAAACATAGTTATTATTTTTCGTTTTTTATTTTTATTTTCGTTTTTGAAATAAAACAAAAGAGCACCAACAGTTGCTAAGTTCGAATTAGGAGTTAAATAACTATCAATTAGTGGCACACTAATTAAGACCACTAATTAGATAGTTATGGAAAAACTGTCCAGTAATTGGACAGTTAGATGTTTATCTACAATAGAAGAGTCTTTTGACAGAGAAAATATGGTTTTTACGAAATCAAATTTTATGTGATTTGTGTTTACTTAGAGAGAGACGATTTTGCAGTTTGAAGGTTCTTTGATTGGTGTTTTGATCAAAGAGCAAACCAGTTGTATCCTGGAGACATAACTCCTAGTTGAATTCAACACCGAGTTTGAGGAAATTTTCTGTCTTAGGTCATTGCACTGCAAGCCTCTGGTACACTTTGTTTATTAATCTTCTTAATTGTTAAATCAGAATGTTTAGTTGCTTGTGATAACAGTGCCATGTTGATTTATTGTTTAATATAGATTGCTTGGATTAACAGGTTCCACCCAAAACAGTGGCCTCTACTCCTTTTACCCAATCCCCGCCAACATTTTGGAAGATTTATCTAATGGATTTCATTTTTCGCCTCTCAAAGATGCAATGAAAATTAGACTCGATCTTTGTCATAGTTGCTAGATTCTCTAAATGTCTCACTTCATTCCTTGCAAGAAGGCCTTGGATGCCAGTCATGTGGCTAATTTGTTCTTCAAGGACATCGTTCGTTTTCACGGTGTCCCTCATTCCATCACTTTGGATCATGATGTTAAGTTTGTCAGTTATTTTTGGCTCTCCCTATGGTGCAAATTTAACACTTAGTTGAATTTCAGTAGTGCATATCACCCGCAATCGGATGGACACACAGAAGTTACTAATCGTACAATAAGAAACATGCTTCGTTGTCTTGTGGGTAATCATCTGAAACAGTGGGACGCAACCCTCCTACTAGTTGAATTCGCCTTCAATTTCATAGTCAATCGGTCAACTGGATTCTCTCCGTTTCAGGTGTTCTTCACCAAAGTTCCCAACTTATTGGTTAATCTTCTCCCTTGCCCTGAAACATGGCCACAAGATGGCTAGTCACCTTGCTGACCACGTCTCCTCTATCCATCACCAAGTAATTGAATAACTACGTAGCTCCAACAACAAATACCAAGTAATTTAGTAATGGTTCATCTTAACAAGCAGAGGCTCCAACACGTCCCTAACAGCAAACTCCACCCCAGCTGCATTGGTCCCTTCCCAATCAAGTCTAAGATCAATGACAATGCCTATGTCGTCGATTTGCCCGCCGATCTAGCCTTCCACCCAATGTTTAATGTTTTCAAGCTCACTCATTTCCACTGTATGGACGATGCTCCCACTCAAAATTTGAGCTCGGGGATGACCTCTTTTAAAGAAGTGGCTTGAACTTAATAAACGATCTATCAGGGTTGCACGAATCAAGATATATAAATAGTTCCTGAGCACTACTTTTATGTTTCTGTTGGAGAAAATCAAAGAGAAGTAAAATTGAATAGAGAGAGAAGAAAAACTGATCTATATAAAAGGAAGAAAAACAAGAACTGAAATCTGGTTATTTTATTTCTTGATGCTGCGATCTGTATAAAAACAGATTTGCACGTGTATTTTAATACACTTAAGTAACAAGAACTAAAGTTGGAATAAAACTCTTATCCTAAAAAATAGAAACTTGTATCATAATCTAACTTATCAACAACTAAAGGATAACTTAAAGAGCAAGAAACAAAATAACGAAAAATAGATAATTAAATGTTGATGTCCCTAATACATTGCAGCAGTTAAAAGCAATATCGTTAATACTCCTCCTTGCTTTAGTTGCTGCAAACTCCAAGCTTTACTCTAAGAAATTCAAACTTGCTTCTTGACAGAGGTTTTGTTAATATATCAGCTAGTTAAAGATCAAACTTGCAATACTTCAAATTAACTGAACCTTCCTTCTACACTTCTCTAAGAAAGAATAATTTGATGTTGAAGTGTTTTGTTTTCCCATGAAAAATAGGATTATTAGAGATAGTAATGGCAGCTTGATTGTCAACAAACAACTTTGTGCATTCCTTTTGCTTCAAATGTAAATCTTCTAACATTTTCCTTAACCATAAAACCTGATTTGCAGCTGCTTTGCTTCGCGATAAATTCACCTTCTACTGTTGATTGAGCCACTATACTTTGCTTTTTAGAATTCCAAGAGAACACTCCTGAATCAAACTTGAAACAATAACCATATGTATTTTCATATCATCAAATGAGTCTGCCCAGATCACTTTCGGAGTAGCCATGCAACACATCATTCTGACTTGCACAAAATTTGATTCCATGATTCAATGTCCCTTTCACATATCTAAGAACTCTTTTAGCAGCTCTGAAATGTGTTTCAGTCGCATAATTTGTAAATCTAGATAATAGACTTACGGAATATAGGATATCATGTCTTGTAGCAGTTAGATACATAAGACAACCTACTAAGCTTCTATAATAGGTTTCATCAACCTTTTCAGCTTCGTCTTCTTTGCATAGCTTCTCTTTTTGACACATGGGAGTATCAACACTCTTGCATTCATCCATTCTATATTTCTTCAAAATATCCTTGGCATACTTTCTTTGACAAATGAAGACTTCTTCTTTCTTTAATTTGTTTCCATCCCTAGAAAGTAAGACATCTCTCCAAGATTTGCCATCTCGAAAGTTTGCATAATTTCTTCTTTGAACTTTTGCACAAGTTCTTCATTATTTCCTGTGATCAACAAGTCATCAACATCAAGTGAAACAACCACAAAACTGATTTCATCACCTTTGATGTAGAGAGTCGATTCATTGAGGCTTTTGTTAAAACCCAACTCCGTCAAGTGCTCATCAATTCTACTATACCAGGCTTTTGGAGCTTATTTCAAGTCATACAAGGCATTCTTAAGAATGTACACATCATCTTCTTTTCCTTTTGCAACAAATCCTTCAGGTTGCTCTACATAGATCTCCTCCTCTAATAAGCCATTCAAGAAAGTTGATTTGACATCAAGTTGATAAACTTTCCAGCTCTTTTGTGCGGCTATTGCAAGCAACGACCTGATTGTCTCCAATCTAGCAACAAGAACAAAAGTATCAAAAAAACCAACACAAAAAATATGAGCATAGCCTTTCATAACAAGCCTATCTTTATGCTTGTTGATTGAACCATCAAGATTCAGCTTAGTTCTAAACACCCATTGTACGCCTATCACTTTTTCCATCTTCAGGCCTTTTCACCAGTTGTCAAGTTTGATTTTTCTCAATCATGCTTATCTCCTCCTCTATGGCAGCAACCCATCTTGAATCTTTTGCAGCTTTCCAGAAGTTTGAAGGTTCAAGTAAAGTAACATTGCATGATAGATAAATTCTGAAAGTGACCTCATACCTCTAACTGGTACATCATCAACCAACTCATTTGATTGAGTTGTAATTTTGAAACATGGATAGGTTCTGAAATTGGATGCTTTCTTATCCAATCCCACTCATCATTTTCCATGAAATACACATATCTGCTGATCAGAATTTTCTTGGTGTTTGGTTGAAAAATTATGTATGCTTTAGAAGTTAGGCTATAACCTATAAAGATCCCTTATTCTTATTTTTTGTTTAGTTTGTCCCTTTTAATTTGAGGAACATAAATAAAACAAAGACGTCCAAATACTTTGAGATTTTTCAAAAAAGGTTTGAATCCAAACCATACTTCATATGGAGTTCTTCCAACTACTGCTTTTGTAGGCAGCCTATTTAGAAGAAAGACCGCAGTATGTGATGCTTCTGCCCAATAATCTCTCGAAAAATTCTTCTCAAACATCAAGCATTTGGCCATTTCCATTATGGCATGATTTTTCCTCTCAATAACTCCATTTTGTTGTGGAGTATATGGAGCAGTGAGATGATGTTCAATTCCAGCTTCTTCACAAAATATATTGAACTGATTTGAGGTATATTCCTTGCCATTATCTGATCTCAAGACTTGAATTTTGTGACCACTTTGTGTTTCAATCTATTGCTTGAATTTCTAGAACACACCAGCAACTTCTTATTTGAATTTAAGAAAATAGATCCAACACATTCTTGAGTAGTCATCAATGAAAATCAAGAAATACTTACTCCCATTTAAAGATGGAGTAATATAAGGTCCAGACACATCAGTATGAAATCAGTTTCAACTTCTCAGTGGCTCTCCAGGTTGCCTATTTAAAGGGAAGTCTTATTTGCTTTCCTTGATGAGGAAGTCCTTGAACCATATTCTTCTTCTACAAAGTCATCACAACTTTATGATTAAAGTGTCCAAGCCTTTTGTGCCAATATTCTACATTAGTTGTCATGAATGAATAGGCTACATTTTCCTCCTTTAAAGGATCTAATGCAAAGCTTTTCCCCTTCATATTAACTTTAAAAGCATCTTCACCTTTCGAGTCTTTGATCAAACATTGATTGTTTTCAAAGATTATTTTGAAAAATCAACATGGTATCAGAGACGACGATTCGATCGGGACCTGTCGAAAAAAAAACCCCTTTGATAGATTTCGGTCCAAGGTGGAGTGTTGAGATGTGTGGACCGAAATAATAGTCCCACATCGGATAATCAAAACTTCATAGTGAAGTATATAAATGGTGATCTCCTCTTAACTAGTACCGAAGCCTTTTGAGATAAAACCTCATACTTATAAAAATTGAAAGGTAATCAAGTTGGGGACATTATCGGTACTGGCGGAGATCATAGGCTCGTGGAGAAGTGCCGCGGGTATGAAAAATCATAGTTTCTTACCTTAGTTGGTAGTCATTTTTGAATTCTCTAAAAAGTGTGTAACAGGTAGTGATCCCAAGGAAGATTCTCTGAGATCTCTTGCATCTCAGAAAAGGTCCCCCATACCTCCAATCTGTTGGTCCAGTGCACACCATGTGTCTTTTTTCTTATAGTGCCAATCATGGGCTATTAATGTAAGGTCTCTCAAGATGTAAAAGTGGTGAATCATTTAAAAGTACAAAGAATCGCCTCCAAGGCTTGAGCTCTAGCTCTGGTTACTTCCTTTATTGTTCCTTCCTTCCACTTCTCTGCGTAAAAAGTTAGCCACGTACTTCCGATAATAACCTGCAAGCACCAAAAACGATCTCAATTACTTCACACTCTTAGGTCCTAGCCAATCTCATTTCTTGAATTTGTCTAGATCAACTAAAACACCTCGGTAAGAAATTATATGCCTTAAGTAGGCCACCGTAGAATACCCAAATTTGACCTTCAGAATACTTGACAAATAGGTGATTTTGATGGAGCAGTTGCAACACAGTTGTGAGATGTTTCATATGTGTTTCCTAATCTATACTGTAACCAAGATTATCATAAAAAACATAAGAACAAACTTGCGAAGAAAGGGTTTGATAACCCAGTTCATAGTGGCATGAAAGGAAGAAGGGGCACTAGTCAAGCCAAAGGGCATGATCACAAACTCGTAATTGCCTTCATGAGTTCGAAAAAGCAGTCTTGTCAATAGCCTCCTCACTAAGCCACAACTCATAGTACCTGGAATTGAGGTCTAGCTTGAAGAAGAATCGAGTCCCAAACAATTCATCAAGCAATTCATCCACCGTGGGAATGGGAAAGCGATCCTTCACTGTTATAGCATTAAGAGGACGATAATAAACACAAAATGCCACAATTCGTCTTTTCTTTACTAGGAGAACCGGGGATAGAAAGTGGCTTGTGCTAAGACGGATGACACCATTAGTTAGCATTTCAGAGACCAGACGCTTAATCTTATTCTTTTGGAAGTGGGGGTACCGGTAAGGATGAACATTCACCGGAGCTATACCCGGTAATAAAGAAATTCGATGATCAATGATGCGAGCTGAGGGTAGGGCCGATGGTCTCGAGAAGACCTTCGTGAAGTTCAACATAACATCTAAAAAATTAGGCGCTAAACGTTGTCCTCCTAGGCATAGCAGGTAAGGAACATCCTGAAATTGATAAAATGAAAGGTGATGTAATGAAGCCACACTATCAGTAGATTGGTGGCAGCATACCTGGTCCACAGAGAGTTGTGTGCAAGTCAGGGATTGGATACCATGGAGATGGAAAGGCCCATATGCTGCTGTGAATTCCATGAACATTTTGTTGTAGCCGAAAGTCACAGGCCCTAAAGATTTCATCCATATTGGTATTGGACGTTCAACACCACATCCGCAGCATACAATGGAAGGACGTATAAGTCCAACCCTGTTACGCAAGTGCCCCTGTCCATGGACATTTTCTTACATATTATGGGGCAGCCCAAAGTGTTCCCATCACCAACTGTTACTTCTGATTCAGCAGTGGGCTAGATTATGAGGCCCATGTATTTAGCGGATCACGACTGGATGAAGTTATAGGTTGAGCCCCCATCCATAAATGCATTTATGGATCTACCCAAAATGTAGCCTGGCAGTCCCAATGTGGTGGGTTTGACATGACCTGTTAAGGCATGGAGAGAAACAATCAGGTTTCTCTGTTTGATCCACAAGGTCCTCAATGGTGGGGGTTGCCGATCTGCGTAGCCGCAGGCATTGGATCATACACAAAAAAACATGCATATTAAAGAACCTATCATTCTATTCAAACCTAGAATGTGTATATCATAACTAACACAAAAAATTATTATGACTAACTAAGAACTACAACATATTATGCTTCAATTCAATTACAGAGAATTAAATAAAATTATACCGAGGCTTACACTTAATTGCAATGTCATAAGATAAAATTTCCTTTAATCCGATGTATAAATATTGCAAGAGGTTCGTCCCCATGATACAACTAGTTTAATCTTTGAATACACACCAACCAAAGATTCTTTTTTTTTGTTTTGCAACAACGAAAATCTCTCTCAATACTCAAAACCAGTGAAGACAACATCAAATTCAAAAATTTTACTTAGTACCCAAAATGAATTTTAGATAATTTCTTTTATAAACCAAAACCACCTCATTTTGAATAGTTGTAACTATTCAAAACGAAGTTATTTGTGGTGTGGTTAATTAACTACCAATTATCCCACTAATTAAACACCTTTTCATAATCTAAAAGTTGCAACTATTCAACCACAAAGTATTCATTGTGAAATTATTTAAAGTTAATGTAAAAAGTAAAAACTTTGTTATGAATTGGCTAAGTTATTTAATCATTAGCCCAAAAGACCCTAAGGACCAAGGCCCTACGGACCAAGGCTCTATCAAAGACATTAAATATCAAGTATTTGATATGCATTAACCAATAAGGAATACCTATGGACCTTTCCTCCAACCCCACATTCGCTTAACCACTTACTTCAAGTGGGTGATGTCTTACAAGGAAAGAAACAAAATGTTTCTTTCCATGTGGGACTAAAAGTTAGGTACAATACAAACTCAATGAACTTTCAAAGTTCAACAATACCCCAAATTTGTTTTATAACCATCGTCATTCCTGACTGGATTTACTTAGCCTAATCAAAAACACAAATTTTTAAAACATTTGAGAGAGATTATCATGTCATGTTAATCAGGAAAGTGTCGTATAGACTTGAACTTACCCTAGTAAGATCATATCGAGTTCACTTCGTGACGCAGTGATGTATGTATCTTGAACTTTTCACTTTTAATGGTAAACTAAAACAATATGTCTCACTTATTACATGATTCCTGATGCACTTTATTCGATGTTGTTCATTTTGGTCATGAACATATCCTGGGTTTATGATAGCTTTAGAGAATTTAGCATATTCATTCTCATAAATGCGACCCCACATTTACTATCATGTAGGTGACTTTTATTTAGTCATTAAATGCAATGTTACATAACCTAAGCATCTTATCAACACACTTACTTTATCATAAGAATATATAATCGTGTGTCCTGTTTGTTAAGTTAAGTCTAACTGTTTACCTATTGAACCTAGACCATGGGATCTCCAATCGGCTAGGTTAGGTTTCTACTATACTTAACTTACTCTATAGGTTTTTATTCCATTCCCTTTAATAATATCTTCACTTGATATCTTGGTAAGCCTTTAGTTAAAGGATCTGCAATGTTTTCATTTGACTTAACATAATCAATACTAATTACTCCACTAGTAATTGTCTTATATTATTATGCTGATGCCTTATATGTCTTGACTTACCATTATATATGTTGTTCTTAGCTCTTGCTTGTACTGCCATACTATCACAATGTATGCATATTGTTGTGATTAGTTTTGGTTAGCAAGGAATATCTTCTAAGAAAGTTCTTAGCTATTCAGCTTATTCAGCTGCCTTTTTAAGAACGATGAATTCAGATTCCATGGTGGAACGTGCTATACGCGTTTGTTTTGTTGATTTCAAGAAATTGCTGCTCTACC
This sequence comes from Stephania yunnanensis, assembly GCA_039657365.1. NCBI lineage: Eukaryota > Viridiplantae > Streptophyta > Magnoliopsida > Ranunculales > Menispermaceae > Stephania > Stephania yunnanensis. The sequence goes on from CM077592.1 coordinate 12,652,783, forward strand.
TAATGTGAATACATATCCACTGGTTGATTTGGTTTATGTATTATCAGAAATCCAATTTGTATCACTATATGCTTCAAGTACAGGTGGGTATTTTGTATGAAACAATCCATAATTTAAGGTATATTTAAGATACCTTACGATTCCAATTAATGCTATCCAATGAGAATCATTTGGATTACTTGTGTATCTACTCAGCATGCTAATTGCATAAGCTATGTTAGGGCTAGTAGAATTCATCAAGTACATCAGCTCCTAATTACTTGAGAATATTCCAATTGAGAAATTGTTTCTCCGAAAATCTTTTCTTACAATGACAATTTGCATTAAAAGGAGTTACAACAGGCTTGCAGTGAAATTGATTAAATATTTTCAAGATTTTCTCAACAAAATGAGATTGTGTAAGAACATAACCATCTTTATCTCTTTTAATTTGAATTCCCAGTATGACATATGCTTGACTTAAAATTTCATATCAAAATTGGAATTCAACATCTTTTTGGTTGACATTATGGCATCCTTACTTGTGCTATTAATCAACATGTCATCAACATATAGAAATACTATGACACAAAAGTTCTTCATTTCTTTACTGTACACACATTTGTCACATTCATTTATTTTGAAACCATTTGCTAACATAATATGATCAAGTTTTCCATGCTATTGTGTTAGAGCATGTTTAAGTCAATATAAAGACTTAACAAGTCTACAAACGTCATTCTCTTGGCCTATAACTATGAACCCTTCAGGTTGGTCCATATGGATTTCTTCTTCTAACTCTCCATTTAAAAATATTGTTTTAACATCCATTTGGTGTATTTTCATATTGTATAAAATACCTATGGAAATCAACATTCTAATGGAAGTTATTCTTGAAACATGAGAATATATGTCGAAATAATCTACACATTCCATTTGTATATAACCTTTTGCAACCAATCATGCCTTGTATTTATCAATAATACTGTTAGCTTTGAGCTTTCTTTTGAATATCCATTTATATCCAATTGGCTTGATTCCGAATGGTTAGATCAACCAATTCCCATGTATTATTTTGCAAAACGGATTCAACTTCACTATTAGTTTCTTCCATCCATAAACACACTTCCAGTGAAGACATAGCCTCCTTATAAGTCCGTGGTTCATTTTCAGTTAGTAGACTTATGAAATGAGGTCCAAAATTTTTTGGAACCTTAATTCCTTTTCCTTTTCTAAGTTCCAATTCTTTTCTTGAACCCTTGAAGTGGTTGGTTATTCTAGACTCTATTCGGCCGTCTTTTTTCGTGATGAACCATTTTGTTCTTCCTTGAAAGGAAAAATGTGCTAAAAAATTTAGCATCGCAGTAGATTCTATAATAATATTTTCATTGATATCTAAAATATGTGATTTAACTACTAAGAATCTATATGCTGCACTAGTCTTAGCAAACCCAATGAACACACAATCTACAATTTTTTTAGGTCCTAATTTAGTCCTTTTTGGTAAAGGAATTTGAACCTTTGCTAAGCAAACCCACATTTTAGAGTTTTGTAAGTAGGCTTTCTTTTTCTCAAAATCTCATAAGGAAAATTATCAGATTTCTTAGAAGGAACTTTATTCGAGATATGATTTGCAGTCAATAGTGCTTTACCTTACAAGTTTTGAGGAAGTCCAGAATAATTCAACATAAAATTAATCATATTCTTGAGAGTTCTATTTTTCCTCTCCGCCACACCATTTTGTTGAGGTGTATATGACACAGGGTTTGATGTATAATTACATTTGTATTATAAAATTTTGCAAATTCAATGGAATCATATTCTCCACCTTGATCGGTTATTAATACTTTTATCTTTTTGTCAAGTTGATTTTCAACCTTCGCCTTATATATTTTAAATACATCAAAGCCTCACTTTTATTTTTGAAGAGATGACAATACTTACTACAATCATCAATAAAGGTGATGTAGAAGTTCTTTCCTCTCGTAAGATTTGATTTGAAGTCACAAAGATCACTATGAATAAAATCTAATAATTCACTTGATCTTTCTTGAACTGACTTAAATGTTTGCCTAGCAAACTTCGATTCAACGCAAACTTCACATTTATGTTTTAAATCAATTTTAGATTCAAATGTATCATTTTATGAATTAATCTGTTATTTGCATGCCCTAGTCTAATATGCCAAATATCAAATGATTCAACCATATAGGCAGGACAGTCATATACGCATAAATAATCATTCTATTGCTAGTACCATTAATGATTACAATGTTTACCTTGAAGAGACCCTCAGTAAGGTTCCCCTTCCCTATTAGCATGGCACCCTTAGTCAATACAAATTTTTTAGGCTCGAAAACAAGTTTGAGCCATTTAGTAAAGGGCCAGATACAAGATTCTTCCTAATATCGAGAACATACAAAACATTAAGTAATGTGACTACTTTTCCAGACATGAACTTCATTTTCCCAATTCCTTTGCCTTCAACCATGGAGGAAGAGAATTTCCCATGTAAAGTTTCTCTTCACTATCGGTCGGATGAAACTCGAAAATAATTTTTTATCGTTGTAGATGTGCCTTATCGCACCAATATCGATCCACCAACTTTAGGCACCAGAAATCATATTAGTTTTAGAAACAACAACATTGAGATCAATATCAATGTCATCAATTTCCATGCAACATTTGCTTGGTTGTTCAAGCTAGAATTGTTAGAGTTCTAGTTTTACTTGTATGGCGACAATCTTAGGCTCTATGGCCCTGCTTTCCATAAACCCAACAACTTCCCTTAATTTCTTATAGTATTTCCCTTTTGGTGCTAACTACTTGATGGTTCTCTTGAAACTTTTCTTCTAGAATTTCTAAAATTTGGACTTACTTGATTGTCCTACCATCATGTTAGCATTAACATCATCCATTTCCTTTTTGTTTCCCTTCCTGTGGTCTTTCTCAATGCAAAGTCACAAAATGATGTCCTCAATGGACATGTCCTTTTGCATGTGCTTTAAGTAGACCTTGAAATCATTCTATGATGGTGGAAGCTTTTCAATAAAGGCTCTAGTTTGAAAATGCTTATTTATAATGCACCTTCAACGTACAATTCATGTATCAGAACTTGCAGTTCTTCCACTTGCTTTACTACGGACTTCGAGTCCACCATATTGTACTTAGAAACTTACTTACCACAAACTTTTTAGCCCTTGAATCTTCAGTTTGGTATTTCATTTCGAGGAGATCCCAAACATCCTTTGCGTAGTTTTACATTCTGAATAAACATCATACAAAGTATCATCGAGTCTATTCAAAATGTAATTCCTACAAAGGAAGTCAGAATTCATCCATGCTTTAATAGTAAGGAAAGTTTCCTTGGACAGAGGTTCCAAATTAGATTTTGGAACTTTTTCTCTCACTATATTGGCAAGATTCATCGTGGTTAACTAAAAGATCATCTTATGCTGCCACCTTTTAAAATCAAAACCTTTAAACTTCTCTGATCTTTCATCCTTGAGATTGGTAGAGGTAGCAGTAGTGGATTTCTTAGTTACAAGAGATGTCATTTCAAAACTACCATACAAACAACAATTTCATATAAATCAGTGATCAATTTTTAAAATCAGTTGTTAACAACAAAATCAGTAAGTGGCTAACAACAAAATCAGTGACCAATTATATGCAATCAACTAGTGTACGTAAATTAGTGATTAATAAAACATGAAATTTTGTCTTAGATTGTTGGATGATACAAAAAAATATGCATATTACAAAACCTATAATTTTATTCAAACCCAGAATGTGTGTATCATAATTAACACAAAAATTCTTATGACTAAATAAGAACTAAACATATCATGCTTTAATTCAATTATAGAGAATTAAATAAAATTATACCAGAGGCTCACTTAATTGCAATGTCCTAAGATGAAATCTTCCTCCAATCTGGTGTATGAATACTGCAAGAGGTTCGTCTCCTAGGATGCAACTGGTTTGATCTTTAATTACACACCAACACAAAGATCTTTTCTTTTGCAATAGTGAAAATTTCTCTCGTACTCAAAACCAGTGAAGACAATATCAAATTCAAAAATTTTACTTAGTACCCAAAATGAAGTATAGATCATTTTTTTATAAACCAAAACCATATCATTTTGAACAGTTGTAACTATTCAAAACGAGGTTATTAGTGGTGTGGTTAATTAATCACCAATTATCCCACTATTTAAACACCTATTCACAATCTAAAAGTTGCAACTATTCAACCACTAATTATCCACTACAAAATTATCTAAAGTTAATGTAAAAAGTCGTAAAAACTTGTGTTATGAATTGGCTAATTTATTTAATCATTAGCCACGAAAGCCCTAAGGACCAAGGCCCTATCAAAGACATTAAATATCAAGTATTTGATATGCATTAACTAATCGGGGATACCATGGACTTTTCCTCCTCCTACCCAACATTCACGTAACCACTTACTTCAAGTAGGTAATGTCTTATATGGAAAGAAACAAAATGTTTCTTTCCCATGTAGGACTAAAGGTTAGGTATAATATAAACTCAATGAACTTTCAAAGTTCAACAATACCCCACATTTGTATTGTAACCATCGTCATTCCTAACTAGATTTACTTAGCCAAATCACAAACACAAAATTTTCAAAACATTTGAAAGAGATTATCATGTCATGTCATGTTTGATTTGCTAGTTAAGATCATCTATATGTTTGTGTTGTTCATGTCATCTTTAAGTTTATGGCGTGTGCTAAAAGTATAACTCATGAACATTGCTTCGAGGGTGGTCATTTTGATTGTTTTGTCAGCATAAGGAACCTAATTGTTTGATCTACTAGGAAATGAAGGCTATTGACCATTTTTTCTCTTGCACAGTTGTACCAAACTGAAATTAAATAATAGGATTGATGAATTTGTGATGTAGACCTCTAAAAGCCCAAAGGAGGACAGTTGGAAGACAAACACTAGCTTTGATTTGTTGAAGGGGTTCTTTTGAGAAGTAATCTTTGAGGTATCTGATTCAATTTTATAATTTGCATCATGTATGTACTATTGAAAGCTAATTGTTCTCTTAGTTTTTCAATTAACCTATGAATGCTAGTCTTGATAGTTTTCTTTTAATGATTTGGTTTTTCATTTGAGCTACAATTTTTTCTTCCTTCGAAAGATTTCATGTTTTTGGTTTGATATTTTAGCTTGGATCTAAGTTGCAATTTTTTTTTATCTTGAAATACTCAGTGAAGGAAAAGTTTTGATAAATATGGGCATGTGATGCAAATCAGAGTTTGTGTTAGATTAAGATTTCTTAGTTATTAGATAATATTGTTAGAGTTTGTGTTAGATTAAGATTTCTTATTTATTAGATATAGATTACATAGTGTTTCAGTTAAGTTAGAAGTCATGATTAGAATATGAATTATACTTGGAGCTAAATAATGTGTTAACTTAATTAGGTCTAATATATATAAAGGCTTAATCAGTTGTTAATAGGGGTTGAGGATGGATTATTGGTTAATGAAAATTAGATTTTAAGAGAGAGTATCTCTTTGTTTGTTTTAGTTTATTAAACTTTGTGTGTTCGATCACAAGTTAGAAACTTGTTTCTTTAATTCGGTATCCTGATAAAACCTAGATGATTGAAAAGTTATTGGTATTATGTATTCCCTTTATTAAACTTGTTTGATTATTAACTTTATGGGTTTACCTTGATATTGGTTTGTTTATTGTTTCCTGCTTGAATATATGTACTAATCTGCTTTGATTATTAGATCTCAATCCCATTTGATCTTTATCAAGTTATGAATCCATGTGATTTTAGATAATCAGTATGCTTGCATCAATCCTGTTAAAATAATTTATCCATTTAAAGGCTTGTAATAACCTTAATAAATCTAATCCTAATCATCCACCTAATAGGACTATGATGTGGTGGCAAATCCTACATGGCGACTCGATCGGAACTTAGGCGTCGACACTAAGATAAATATAATATTTTATTATTATGTGATGCTCGTATATATGTGACATACACTTGTATATGCAAATTCATATAATTTAATTGTCAAATTTATGAACAAGAACTACCTCGAGATGTGTACATAGACGAACATTTGGCTAGGTCGAGACATTAGGTGTTACTTAGATCACTTTGATAAGAATCAACTTAGTTCATGATTTGATTATTTAGGTTGATTCTAATACCTAAGTTAAAATTAAATCAATTATATGTTTGATTAGCCTAAGTCCAAGTTGATGTTTGTTGGCTTTGGGATTAGCCTTAAAATGAGGGTGTAAAAGTTAAACTAGGAAAATCCAAGATCCTAAAAACACGTAGGTTAGCTAAATTTTGGCCACATGATAGGGGCATTTTTGGCACATCCTAAGCCACAAAACTAAGAAAAACACTACTTACTCTTCAAACCCTTTCTAACTAATTTATCATTTTCCCAAATTTGAGAAAGAAAGGAGAGAAAGAGAATTGAAGATTGATGGTTGTTTGAGTTGGTCGGGAACACAAAACAAGGCCTTGGTTAGTTTATTCTCCACCATGATCTTGTCATTCTCATATCTCTTTATTAGTTCTCTATGCTTTTGATTTTAGGACTTAATGGAGGATTTAAACAACCCTTATTTGTTGAAGTTTTTATAGTTAAAACCCATATTGTTATTGATGTCCATTATGATTGTCTTGTTTAAAGGGTGGATCATGGTGCATTGGGCTTAATGGATGATTATTGTTGTTATTGTGTTTATGTGTGGCTAAAAGACCCAGCTATGACTAACCAAAATTTGTTGTGAGATTTAAAACTGCCTCTAACACTTGAAAGCCATCAATCATGGCTCAGTTGACCATAGTTCAGTAAGTCATAACTTAGCCATTCTTAAGCTTTCAGTCTTGGCTCTGTCAACCATAGTTCAGTCAGTCGTAGCTTAATCATTCTTTAGCACAGCTGAATACACAGTTGAATATGGTCTCTACAAAACGTGTTTAATGGAATTAAGGCTCAACCAAATTGGGTCATTACATTTTATAGTTTGGTATGTCTTAAGACAACTAAATGTGGTTGTTATAGTCATGGTTCAGCTAATGGTGGCGTGATCAGTTAGGATTATGGTAGGTCGTGGCTTACCTTTCTATAACAGAGCAAAATAAGACTTTTATAAGAGACACATCTAAATGTAAACCATTACACTTAAGAGTCCCAACTCAATCAGTATGGCGTAACTAGTGTGTTATAGCCCTGGTCTAAATGATTTTTCTAAGAAAGGATATAATCAACTGCTAGCCATATAAACAACTAAGCATAATTCAATCATTACAGACCTATCTAACTTTAAATCAACCAATCACAAATACAACCACTAAGGTTGAAATAAGATTTAAGTTTAATTATGATTTATGGTCTCTAAAACACTTAAATGAACTAAATGGATACCAGGAAGCTTATTTATTAAATTCGAGTATTGGGAACTAGTTTGGAGGCATGTTGGAGCCACGATTTACTTGATTTTGCATTTTTGGGGTAAGTAAACCAGTAAGAAATTCAATATTAATTATTTTTATTTCCTTGCTATATTTGATGAAATGATTGATGTTATTGGACTCTACTTCCCTACCGAGCGACCTAGGGTTTAAGTAGTCGTGTCCACTCACATGTTAATCAGCCCACTGGCTCTCATGGCTTCCTAACGAGTCTAAATCCTCTGAGTGAGCATCCACTAGGTGTAGGGGCTCCTATCAGGTATTCGAGTTCCACTGTGGTTGAGCATCCGGTTAAGTATGTGGCTCCCTTTGGAATATTCTTGGATTGCATCTCTAGTGAGCCAACAATGCCGAACAGATTAGGTGCGATCGAAGCGGCTTGACTCGCCACACTAGTTTTAGACACTTATACGTTTTAAGCGGCTTTGAGTCCACTTGTGCAGAGTGTCAGTACCACTTACTCCCTATCTTTTTCTTTCGGTCACTTGGTCCCTACTATTGATAATTGTAGGCTGTTTATCATATGCTTTACTAGTCTTTCTCTCTCAGCACTTTATTTCTTTCCAGCATGATTCATGGACTCATTTGTTGTTTAATCTAAATTACTTTTGAACTTCTTCTGGATTTACTTACTAGGATTGTTTCCTCTTTTGGTGATAATTGCATGTCCTTTTAGTAGCAATGGCAAGAGCCTATGATCGGTGACTTCCTCTAAACTTTCCTCAGAGTCAGCTCTTCTCTGCTACTATAGTAGGTTTGTTTTTGATATTTTGGACTATACTTAGAATATATTTACTTGGTTTTTTGGTTACATTAGGGCTTATTTTGCGTCGGGAGAAGTTTGATACATCTATATGACTTTTCTTCACACTATTTGTCACTAGATATATACATGAGATCTACTTTTACAGGGTTTCCACATCTAGGTATGTTCCTGACGACCATTTACTTATTCAAGTTGCTTTAAATATTTTTAAATTTTACTACATAAACACTTAAGACTTGTTAAACTAAATGACAAACATCATAAGCAACTAATGATTGAATAACTTGGATAAGAGGCTAACTAGGCCTACGTGTTGACTCTGCGGGAGTTGACCGAAGATCTATGTAGGATTAGGCTAGGCGGGGGCCCAATGTTTGGGGTTTGGAGCCGTCACAAGGCTTGAGGCTACATTTCTCCATTGGGATTAAATTTAATTCATTGTTTTAGAATATAATTATATCCAACTTATATTCAGTTCATGTATGAGCCCAATTAACGTAGATGTCATATAATAAATTCACTAAACTGTTTGATTTATATTCGTAATTGTTTGTTGCTCGATTAATCATTTTGTTTTGAATATCAATGTTTGTTAGCTACCATGCTCAGTGAATTGTCAATATCGCTACTTGTACACTAAATTATTTGACAGCTCAGCGAAGCCTACTAGAGGTTTTTCTTCTTTTTCCTTGTCTTGTTTAGTAAGAAAGAACCATTACTTAGTTTAGAAAATTGAAAAATCTTGCGCTATTATCCGGTTTTTTCCTCGCAAATTTTGTATCTAATTTGTTAACTTTGGTCATTCACTCATTTGATTTAGAAACTTTGTTAACTAGACAGTCTTCACTGTAACTACGACATTTATATATTTCAATCAATGTCATGCGATAAAGGAGTTGAAGAGTTGAAACCATCATCACAAGTAAAAGTAAAAGTAAACCATTTTTAGTATAACTTATAGAGAACTTGAGTTGAATCTTAATCGATAAACTACTTGGAAAAAAGTTGATTGTAGCCCTATTTTTGTATATTTGTTTTTTTTTAGATTTTGGGCGATGTTTTATCTCATGAGTTGGGCTGACCATAGAAACTCATTTGCAAAATTCTACTTTTAGGATTATAGTAGAAATTTGAGTTAATATATCAACTTAATATTTCTTTTTACTTTTTCTTTTGCTATGTTATACCCTTCCTAATTGCTCATCTTAAGGACCATGATAAAGTACACATGCCTACAGAATGCACTTTCAACCATAAATACGCGAAATGCATCCTAAGAGGTTGAAAAGCTACTTCAATGTTAACTAGTACTTGTTTGTTTAGTTTTCACTATTAAAGATGATTATATGAGAGATAACCATTACTACAAACTTGTTACCTTTTCTTATAATATGTGTGAAACTTCTATGGAACAAGTTTATTGAATATATCCTTGAACGTACAGTGTGGTGCCCTATTTATAGAATAGTACAAAACAATAAATATGGAAACTTATGCGATGTAAGAAAATTACTAATTTACACAATCTGTGGAGAAATTATAGTAACAAATCTCTCGTGATCCTCGAGAGATTTCTCCAATTATAGTAAAAGAATATTAATTTCCTAACATCCCCCTGCAAACTCAAGGTGGTGGTAATGAAACCAACTTGACTTTGCAAATTAATTCATGAAAGCGGGCAAATGACAATGCTTTGGTGAAGATGTTAGCAAGGTGATCACGATAAGAAATAGATATAAGAAAGATAGTCCCATCCTGAAGATGTTGGCAAGTAAAATGGCAGTCATTTTCTATATGCTTAGTTTGCTCATGAAAGACATCATTATGAACAATCTAAATGGCACTACGATATATCAATACAAAATGGCAGGAAAGGAGTAAACAACACCCATGTCTTGTAGCAACCATCGAACCCACAAAAGTTCAGATATAGTGTCTACAAGTGAACGATATTCAACCTCTGTGGTAGATGGAGAAACATATGTCTATTTCTTACTCCTCTATGAAATGAATGTGTCACCTAAAAAGAACTAGAAACCATTATGGACCATCTATTAGTTGGATCACTAACCCATTAGCATCGGTATGCATGAAATGTCAAGGGGGATGAACTAGAAAAATGCATTTCATGAAGTAAAGTTCCCTTGACATAATGGAGAATGTGAAGAATAACTGTATAATGGGTAGTTCAAGGAGCTGCCATAAACTGACTGACAACATGAACAACATGAGTTATGTCAAGTCAGTGATGGAAAGATAGACTAAGCTGCCTACCAATTGATGATTTAAATTTGGATTATCTAAAAATGTACCATCAATAGGTGTGAGTTGAGCATTATATTTCATAGGACTAGAAGCAAACTTGCTATCGAGATACCAGCTCGAAACGGTAAATCAGATGCATACTTGACTTGAAATGGAGAATATCCAGAAGTGGAAGTTGAAATTTCCAGACAAGGAAATTAATAAAGCTGTCTATGGTCATTCATATCAAACTATTGATTGAGATATTTTTGAGATCTGAAATACCAACACTATCATTGCGGTAATGATCATATCATCAACATAGAGTAATAAGAGCACATATCCATGATCAGTCTTGCGAACAAACAATGCATTATCATGTGGACTAGAGATGAAATGAAATTGATGAATAGCAGAGCTAAACTTTGCAAGCCAAGCATGAGGGGCTTGTTTTAGACCATATAGTGCTTTCTTCAGCTTACAAACAATATTCGGTGGATGATCATATCTAAGAGGAGGTCACATATAAAATTATTCATAGAGTTGACCATTAAGAAATGCATTTTTGACATCCATATGAAACAATGCCATTTTTTTTATAGATGCAACAACCATAAAACTGTGAACAAAGGTTAATCGAGCCACAGGAGCAAAATCCTCTTTATAGTCAATTCTTTATTCCTATTGGCGACGAGTCTAGATTTATATCATTTAGTTGTGCCACTAGCAATAGTCTTGATTTTGCACATCCATTTGTAGGAAGTCGGAGATTTGCTAAGAGGAAGTGACACTAAATCTTAAGTTTTTGTTTTCTCTAAGGCTTGTGATTCATCATCTATAGCTTGTTCCCACAAAGTATTAACTCTAGCTTCCCTATATGTGTTAGGTTTATAAAGTAATGCAATGGTATAATTCACAAAGGGATGTTTAAGGTTAAGAAGACTGACAACATAAGGTGTATGATGAAATGGTGCCTTGTTTTCACGACATGATGGGTGGACAGGCCCAGATGATGTGAATGAACTTAACTCAGCTAAAATAAAAGGAACATGTGTAGCATGATCTTCAGACTAGGCAACATCATCATTGGGGATAGGTGGAGGTTCTACAACATCGTTGACACCTGAAAGAGGCTGAAGGGATGGAACTAAGTCATTAATATTAGGGAACAAGTAAATGGACAAATCAATGAAGTATAAGTTAGAATGAGAGAAATGGAATGAGGATATTGATGAAAACATTTTATATTCCCAAAACGTAATATGCCCTGATATTCAAAGGCGTTTAAAGATAGGATCCCAACACTGATAACCTTTATGTTTAATTCCATACCCCAAGAAACAACACAACAAAGCACGAGGCTCAAGTTTTGAATGCTCGTGAGGCTGAAGAAAAATAAAATAGGTAGAGCCAAAAACTTGAATAAGATGGTACTCAGGAATGCGTTTATGATGACCTTTCTCAAATTAGGGCATTGTCCGGTCTAATCCCGTTATTAAGCCTTAATCTTGCCACATAGGACTTAACAACAAATTAATCAGTCTTTTTTCCAAAATTTTCTCCTTATTAATTAACTTTCTTATAAACTTAAAATTTATTCAATGGAAGTCTTAACAATTTAGTAGAAGCAATTAACATATACCTAAGAATTGTGAAAAAACCAAGAAATAAATATCAAATATGTATATATATATATATGAAACAACGATGATATATCATCACGTATATGGTCAGGGTACTATCTCTCAACCCACAATATATAGAACCCTAAAAGTATGTAGAAGACATATACAACTCATACATCAAAACCAAAAATGTACAAAACTTGGTGTAGCAACACTCTACTGGCTTAGAGGTAGTCACCGATTTGCACCCATCGTCATAAAAATGATGGTGAGTACAGGAAAATAGAAAGTAACATTAAGAGACATTTATTCATATTTCTAAATATATAAGAAGTATCTGAAAGCATAATAATAACAAAAGAAATCATGCTAAAAGATACTATAGTTAAACAATATGAGACTGACATTTGGCTAAGTAGTAATGAACTAGTGTCGGTCAACCGTGAGTCCTATATGAATGCCTTATTCCACTATATAAGGATGGGCATGTGATATATGTCCTTGCTAATAACCCCAGGTCCCATACCCGTGTGCTGTAGAAGATAGTGGTGAGATGTCGATCACCCCAAAAGTCTAGTGATCCCCACACCATCTTTATCATGTCATGGTCCTAGATACAAGAACTACTTTCATTCCCCAAGAAATGACATGGTATAGGAATCCAACAAAGTAATTGCATATCTAATGCATTAAAGAATTTAGATGTACAATACCATCAAATATCTACCTAATAGTATGCCATTTCATTTGACCGAGTGTAACAATAATAAAAAATGACATAGCTCATGATTTATAGTCAATGAGACTATTTAATCAATAATCAATACCATGATACAAAACTTATGAAATGAGAAAGGAAACAAGTGATAGTATTTAGATTACAATAGGAAAATCAGTTTAAAAGGACTGGAATTGAATGAAAAAATAGGAATGAAATGTAAATAAATATCTCAATTGGTTTACTTACAATCCATGTAAATCTCCTAGTTAATCTGGCCTTTCGACACCTTAAAACTAATATGCAAACCCCTGAGACTCTTCCCTAGTTTCCTAATATCATTCAACATGTTTTTGAGTTTTTTAAACCTTTAGTTAGGGTATTGAACTTGTTTATAGTGTTTGAGTTTAAGTTAGGAAATTCTAATTTTTGGGTTGTCATAGCACTTATGATCTAGGTAGCCTCCCAAGTACACCAATGACCTAATTAGCATGCTATCAAGTTTCTCTAATGCGCTATACATAGTTAGCACGCTAGTTGATCATACCTAGCGCGATATGTGCAGGAAAACTCAAAATTATGCACTTTAAATGATGAGTTTTCTCCACGTGGGGCCAACTTCTAACACCTTGGGATCTCTTTACAACATCTCCAGAGACCCAAGACACCATCAATAACATAATAACATCCACATTTACTTTATATCATGAATTTATCAATTTAATCTAAGTTCTTAGTGTAAGTAAATTACCTAATTGATTAACACACCTAGCTTGATCAACAACTCCTACACTAAATTCACCAAATCCTTGCTGATTTCTTCCTTCTTTGATTCTTTTTTCTACTTTGCTTAGCTCTAATTTTGAAAATGAAATGGTTTCTTTTGCATGTGTTGATCATTCCAATCTTATATATTAAGATAAGATTAGTAAATAGCCATTGACCTTTATGTACATATGTATCTCGAGACTAATCTAATGGCCTTAACCTTGACACATTTCCCATTAACTCTCCACTAACTTCTTCTAACTAACACCTATGTCAAACGCTTTGGTTTCTAGATATGCCAAAATTTATCTCAAGGAATATCAAATGGATATTATTTTAAATTTTAACTTAGGTACATGTAATGTAAAATCAACTATAGCAACATTATTTCAACTATATGAGCTACACTAAGCTTGAAATGAACTCACCACATCATGCTCTACCTCGGTCCCATTCCAGCATGCATCTCGAGGCGCATCCCTACACACGTCTCAACACCTAAACATAAGTAGGAGTACTTAATAGCCTACACATATACAATACACTAGGCATACAACACAACAAATCTAACATATACATTGGCCGCCTTGCCTCAGTTAATGCACCTATCTCAATATAGGTCTCACGTCATTGGTCACTGATCCTGATTAAGGAAATCAAAAGCAAATTAGGAATTAGGGCCTTAACAATTCTTCCCAACAAATAGAAGTTTCATCCTCAAAATTAAACTTGGGTTAAAATTATACATGACTAAAAAGGTACAAAAATCTACCATGCATATAGTCTTCTCATTTCCAAGTGAGCTCCGAATCACCATGAATTTGTCACTTGACTAACACCTTTTAGATAGACATGTCTCTCAACCGTTGTACCCTTCAATCTAAGATTTGTATTTGATGCTCCTAATAAGATACATCCTCGCTCAGGTCAATCTAACTCAAGTCACCGTTTGTCGTACGCATGCCTTCGACTTAGCTAGTCAAAGCATAGAAATATTAAAGACTGGATAAATCCTCGACATCCGTAAATGTAACTCAAGCTTATAACCAACCTCTCCGACCTGTCTCTTGATCTTGAAATGCTTGATAAATCTTAGTGCTAACTTGCCTTTCAAACCAAATTTGTGAAGAACCTTTTGAGGAGAAAACCTTTAAATACATAAAAGCTCATTCGACAAATGTTAGATCCGTTCAATACGTGTTTGCATATTTCTTCAGCTTCTTTTAGGCTCTTTTGAGCCTTTGGCGAATCTATCATACCTTTTTCGTTTGATCAACAATAATTTTAGGCCCCACTAACTCCCGATCCTCTAGCTTAACCCAACACGATGGCGAGCGATAGGGGCTGCCATATAAAGCCTCGAATGGCGCCATCTCAATGCTAACTGGATAACTATTGTTGTATGCAAACTCACATAATAGTTAATACTCCTCCCAAGATCCGCCAAACTCAAGTACACAAGCTCGAAACATATCCACGAGAACCTAAATTAACTCTCAGTTTGCCTATTAGTCTAAAGGTGAAAGGCTATGTTGAACTGTAGGCGCATACCATACTGCTTCATGCATACTCCACCATATCTTGGACCTACACATAACATCTTTATCTAACGTGATAGTTAATGGCACCCGATGCAATCGATAATCTCCATCTTGAACAATATGTTTAATTGGTCAAATGTGTAGTGAGCTACAACTAGTAAGAAATGGGCAAATTTTGTCAACCTATCCACAATCTCCAATATATAATCATATCATCGGGCATTCTTTGGCAAACCCCTAACAAAGACCATGGCTATGTTTTCTTACTATCATCGTGGAATGGAATGTGGCTACAATAACCCTCCAGGTCTATGATGCACAACTTTCAATTGCTGAAAAACCCCATAGTTCCTAATGAACTCTGATATGTCCGCTTTCATCCCAAGCCACCAAAAATGTCTCCTCATGTCATAGTACATCTTAGTCATGCCTGGATGAATAGTGAACCGAGAGTGGTGTGAATCCTGAAAATCTCATCTTTTAGCCATTCTACTACCGATATCCATAATTTGCCTAAAAATTTCAAATGTTGATATATTGTATCCATCCAATATGTACAATTAGTACTCTGGGCTAACTCACTAAATCTCGGGTATAAGATGTCGCTCTTTGACCTTATTTATGCACGAACCATCACTTGAGTGGCGATAGGAATATCTAAATGACTCATCATCACCGCTACCTCGAGTAATCCATACTCATGCGTTATATGACATCTTACAACCTCTACATCTCTAGTCAATTATTACTCAGCGCATTGACAACTACATTAGCTTTTTCCTGGGTGATAATCAAAGAAAAATCATAATCATTAAGAAACTCCTATTGAGATTTGGGGATCATGTGCAGTGAAGTTTTTGAAACTTTTTTCGAACATCCCCGAACCAAGATCCTATTGATTCTATTAAATTGATGTGCCAATAAAAAAATCATACCTTAACAATAATAACTCAATGTTTGCCTTATTTTGTGTTGATCGATTCCTTTAAGACGCTGCTAGAAAGGAACATCCTCTATCATAAATCTACATATGAACGAATGATCACGATCCGAGTGATAGCCTAAAAATCTTACAGCAAAATTTCTCATAAAAATTCTCCAAGAAAATTTCTCTCGGAAAATCTCTACCACAACTATGAACTTAATGTCTTATTTATAGTACATTAAGTCGAATTGTAAAAGAACTCCATCTCTTAGTCACACTCCAAATAAAGTCTTAGATAAAATCCAACTCTAAAAAGTATAAAGTCATAGATAATCTATAATTACTAATCCAACAAGAGTTGTAATTTATCTAAAACTCAAATAAGAATTAAATTCATACTTTAATTCCAATTAGAGTCCTATTAAAAATAAGATTTACTAATAGATAAAATCTCTAGTCACACTAGAAATGTAGGAAGTTTCGAATCCTAGTCAAACTAGGACGATTCATGAGAATTTTTAGATGAGTTTTATCAAATAAAATTCATCAAACTAGATAATAATATAAATCGCGCAAATTCTCTCTTTGTGTGCGACCCAATAGGTTCATACAATGTTGGCAGTGTACCAAAACCATTTTAGTATACAAGTCATAAATGTTATCTAACAAAGCATTATGTCTACCCAAGTAGCATGAAGATTAATAAATCGATACAACCTAATAGATAATGTATATCATATCCTTTTGTTACGTGATATCTTTTTGATTCAACTTAAGACATGGAATGTCATCCTTATAGTTCAATCTACTAGTCTTGATATCCGAGTAAATTGAGATTGTCAAGTGACATTGATACAATCAATTCACTAGACATGGCTATTTATCAGTCTAACATATCGAGGGGCCCAATTTATATCTCTCTAAAAATAGGGATAAATTCCACTTGATCACACAACATCCACGCATTAGTTGAACAATGACCAATCACAATCTTTATAATCATCCAGTTAAAGACTACGTTTGATTGTGTCTAATCATTGTGCTCCTAATGTTTGAGTCTCTAGTGATCTCAAGTCAAATGACTAAATGATATAACTCTCATGAGAATCACTTAGGACATTGACCATGTATTGTTCTCATAGCGGGTCGGTCAAGCATCTGTTCTCAACACATACCTATAATCTTAATCCGTATCCATATATATATAATTGTCACATGACTATCAATTAAGACTCATACTAGTCATAATTTATTATTGTTCACATACCTATATTTAGAATCTTGATCACAAAATTGTATCCATTTCTGTCCAGCCTCTAACAATACCAACACTGGTGTGGTAGTCAACAATATCTTCATCTAAGCCAACGCCTTCTTGTATTCCTCAAATCAATCAAATCTGACATCTTTCTGGGCCAATCTTGTAATTGGAGAAGCAATCTTTGAGAAATCCTTCACAAATCTACGGTAATATCCTGCTAACCCCAGAAAACTCCTAATCTTCGTAACTGACGCCAGTGCTTGCTAATCTATAATAACCTGAATCTTGGCTAAATCTATAGCAATACCTGCTGCTCCAACAACATGTCATAAAAACTTGACATCTGACAGCTAAAATTCGCACTTGCAGAACTTAGTGTAAAGTTTGTGCTCCTTTAAAGTCTGCAACGTCTCCCTGAGGTGCTGCTCGTGATCCTCTTGAGTCCTTGATTATTTCAATATATCATCGATGAAAACTATCACAAAGCGGTCAAGAAATGGTCTCATCACTCGATGCATCAAATCCGTAAACATGGCAAGAGCTTGGTCAAACCAAACGACGAGACTATGAACTGATAGTGTCCATATCTCGTACTGAACATTGTCTTAGACCTATCCTCATCCCTGATCCTAAGCTGATGATATCCTGATTTCAGGTCTATCTTGGAAAAAAGTTGTGCTTGTCTCAGCTGGTCAAATAAATTGTTTATCCGTAGTAATGGATACTTGTTCTTGTTTGTCACATCGTTCAACTGTCTTTAGGCAATACACAACCTCAAAGTACCATCCTTCTTCTTCACAAACAAGAGAGGTGCTCCCACGGTAAGATAAAAAGTGTAATAAATCCCTTTTATGCCAACTCCCATAACTGACTCCTCAACTCCTCCAACTCTCTTGCAGCCATGCGATATGGTGGTGTGTGCTTGGTACTAACTAAATAATGAATTCTATCTCTCTTGGTGTTTGTAAATCAGGTAAGTCCTCTAGAAATACATTTAGAAACTCACACATAATCGAAATCTCCTCAAGTCTGGGTCTATGACTATATAAATCTATACCCCAAATGGAAATTATACCCTCAATGGTCCTTTTGTGGCATCAGCATTAGGCTATATTACCATGTGTATACCATCTTGACTATGTGGTGAAATCACGGCTACTGGTTGTGGAATGTCTAATCACATGCCTAACCAAACCATACCTGAAACAAGTAATCGACCTACGCTGACTCTATGTCTGATCCTGGGCACATGCGAGTCATTGTCCCTTGTCGAGAACCAATGCAACCTCTACCTCTACCTCTACCTCTACCTTTACTCGACCTCTAACACCCTCCTTCTACTAACGAGGCCTTAGTGGTGCTGGAAGAGCTATAGTGGGATGCTGGAACATTGGTTTGATTGGTGTTGGCAAGGGAGGTGTACCAATTATAGTATGTAACGGAGTATGGTTCATAAATAGGGTATTAATGAGGTAGTTGTCCCTGATCCTTGAGAATCTCTCTCCCATCTCCTTTGTCTCCTCCTATCAAACTCTTCAGTCTAATTCACGAATAATGTTGGTCCCAACAGTGTCCCATAATCAACTCTATTTATATAGTAAGTCTCATGGGAAAGTGCATGCTTATAATCTCGTCCAAAGTCCTGACACCTGAACTAACTACATAAAATCTTATGTGTAGCTGCAGTCCATATTTGAAATGGTACACATCCTCATATTCATCTCTCACTAAATCTCTAGCACATTGCCTCAGATAGCCGTATCTGTCTCTATAGCTTATCATCGACTCATCAGCTCTGTCTTAGGTTGATAAACTCCTTCCTCACCCTCTTCATTGCCAAATGCATAAAAAATTGATGGTAGAACTTTTTCTTAAAGGCATCCCAAGACTAAAAGTCTCACTATAGTGTATACGATGAAATCTCAACTCGAAGTCTATCCTTAAGACTCTATGCAACTTCTTATAAGAAACAATACCACTTCTCAATCTTTCAAAATCTTGTTGACCATCAAAGTAAACTAATTTCAGTTTGATGAAATCCTTCACCAACTGAACCTATGTTGTCGAGCTAGAAAATGTACAAGAGAAAGACGATGTATAAACTGTCTCTATGGCTGGTGCTATCAATACTACCAATATAGTCTGTACTATCAGAGAGGCTACATTCAGTAATGTGGGAGTGGTAGTAGTAGTAAGGGTTGGTGTTTGTATTAGTGGAGCAAAACATGATGTTATCATGGCAATGAAATCAACTAATTTTTATCCCTAGCAGCTACTCGGACAGATAGCCTCTAAAAATCATCATCAAATGGAATAGGAAACCGGCTTCCACTAGCACTTGCATCCGCGCCATCGAGTGAATTAGCCATCAACGTTTGCATGTTGATAACAACTTGAATTAGCTACTACGTAGATAACACATTTATATATATATATTATTGAAAATAACATGTACATATAATAAATCCCCATCTCACTTTCTAACTAATGGTTTTTAGTAAAGGATCATCCGGTTTCCACAACTACAATTTATGTTTTCTTGTTTAAATTTTATTAATTACTTATTGGAAATGTTGGTCTTTGATACCAACTATAACTTTGGTTTCACATTGTAGAATAACTACATTCCACTTACCTAAGCTTTATAAACTTAGGTTATATAAACCTAGGCTCTGATACCACCTACGATGACCCATTCTCAAATTAGGGCACCGCTTGGCCTAATCTCGTCACTAAGCCTAATCTCGCCATGTATGACTTAACAACGAATTAGTCAGCCTTTCTCCAAAACCTTTCTCCTTACTAATTAGTTTTTTATAAACTTAAAAGTTATTCAACAAAAGTCTTAATAATTTAGCTGAAGCCTTTAATATGATACCTAATAATTATGAAAAAATAAGTAAATAAAGATCACATAAGTATATATACATACATATATATGAAATGACGATGATATATCGTCATGTATCTGGTCAGGGTACTATCTCTCAACCCACAATATATGCAGACTCAAAAGTATATGGAAGTCATACAAAAGTCATACAACAAAACCAAAAACCTATAAAATTCAATGTAACCGCACTCTATTGGCTTAGAAGGAGTCGCTGATCTTCTCTTTCCTTGGTCTGTTACTCGATGGATATGCACCGTCATAAAAAGGATGGTGAGTACAAGAAAATAGAAAGTAAATTGAGAGACATTTGTTCACATTTCCAAATGTACAAGAAGTATCTAAAAGCATAATAATAGCAACTATGCTGAAAAGAAATCAAGATACAAGATATTACAATTAAATAATATGAAACTCACTTGGCTAAGAAGTAGTGAACTAGAGTTGGTTGACCGTGAGTCATATCAAAACTCATTTTCCACTATATAAAGATGAAGCTATTCTCTACATCTTTGTTGAAGGTCGGAGCTAAGCTCTATGCTTCTATAATCTTTCATTAGTGCAGTCACCACCTGTGATATATGTGATTGCTAACAACCCTGGGTCCCATACCTAGTGTGCTGCGCAAAATAGTGGTGAGATCATGATTACTCCATAAGTCTAGTAACCCACGTGTGCCGCGCCATCTCTTTCATGTCGTGGTCCTAGATACTAGAACTACTTTCATTACCTAAGAAATGACACGGTATAGGAATCCATTAAAGTAATTGCATATCTAATGCACAAAAAAATTAGATGTACAATGCCATCGAATATCTACCTATAGCATGTCATTTCATTCGACTAAGCATAATAATAATAAAAAATAACATAGCACATAATTTAGAGTCAATGATACTATTTAATCAATAATCATTACCATGATAGCAAACTCATGAAATGAGAAAGCAAACAAGTCATGGTATCTAAAATATAATAGGCAGATTAGTCCAAATGACTGGAATTGAATGACAAAATAGGAATGAAATGTAATTAAATATCTCAATCAATTTACTTATAATCCATGCAACTTTCTAGTTAATTCGGCCTCTAGACACCTTAAAACTCGTATCCAAACCCCCAATATTCTTCCTTAGGTTCCTGATATCATTTAACATGTTTTTGAGTGTGTTTATACCTTTCGTTAGGGTATTAAACTTGTTTATAATGTTTGAGTTTAAGTTAGAAAATTCTGATTTTTGGGCTGTCACAACACCTAGCTCGTTGGGTAGCCTACCTAGCGTGCTATCAAGTTTCTATAGTCCGCTATTTGCAGTTAGTGTGCTAGTTTATCATACCTAGCACGTTATGTGCAGGAAAACTTAGAATTATGCACTTTGAATTTTGAGTTTTTTCCATATAGGGACAACTTTCAATATCTTGGGATCATTTAAAACACCTCTAGAGACCCAAGACACCATCAACAACATAATAACAACCACATTTAATTTATATTATGAATTTATCAATTAAAGCTAAGTTGCTAATGTAAGTAAATTACTTAATTGATGAACTCACCTAACTTGATCAACACTTCCTACACTAAATTCACCAAATCCTTGTTGATCTCTTCTTCTCTCTGATTCTTCTTCTCTACTTTGCTTAGCTCCTAAGTTTAGAAAATGAAATGATTTGATTTGCATGTGTTGACCATTCCAATCTTATATATGAAAATAAGATTGTTTAATAGTCATTGATCTTTATGTACATACGTATCTCGAGACTAATCTAATGGCCTTAACTTTAACACATTTTCCACTAACACTCCACTAACTTCTTCCAACTAACACCAATATCAAACTCATTTGGTTTCTAGATATGTCAGCACATATCTCGAGGAATATCAAATGACTATTGTTTTAAATTACTAACTTAGGTACATTTAATTTAAAATAAACTATAACAATATTATTTCAACTATATAAGCTACTTTAAGCTTAAAATGGACCCACCACATTATTCTCTAACCCGGTCACATGCCGGCATGCATCTTGAGGAATATCTCCACACACGTCTCGACACCTAAACACAAGTAAGATTGACTTAATAGCCTACACATATACAATACACTAGGCATACATTATAACAAATCTAACATATACCTTGACCACCTTGCCTCGGTCAATGCATATATTTTGATGCAGTTCCCACATCACGAGTCAATGATCTTGATTAAGGAAATCAAACTCGGTTAGGAATTTAGTCCATGACAGTTTTCATAGAGTCGTTCATAGGGAGATTGATTGTTGGTAGCCGAAGAAGGAATACAATTAATGATGTAGACAGTGGTGAAAATGGGTTCTCCCTAGAATTGCATAAGACATGAAGTAAAGATTACAAGAGATTGAGTGGTGTCTAGAATATGCATGTGTTTTCGTTCAGAACTTCCATTTTGTGCAAATGTGCTAGGATGTGATTGATAAATAATGGTGCCATTCATGGATAAAAATGAAAGATACGATGAGTCCTTATATTCCATGACGTTATCGGTTCAAAGAACTTTAATCTCTTATGAAAATGGGTTTTTGAACATTTGAACAAATTTAATGTAAACACCTGTAACTCATATTTTCTTTGCATGAGATATATCCAAGTAAAACAGGAAAAGTCATCAACAAAAATACAAAATTCTTAAACCTCCCATTGTTGGGATGCGAAAGTCCCCAAATGTCATAATGAACAAGATCAAAAATAGAAGATGAATCATAATCACTAAAGGAAAAGGAAAACATGATCTTTGGCTACGTGATAAGACACACAATAAAAATGCTCTTGTAAAATAGAAACTAACACTTCACTATAAATCAATTTATTCAAATGGTGAAAAGAAACATGACTAGATGTAAGTGTCAAATACCAGATGTGACAGTTGCACTATAAAAAGACGGATTAAAAGACGATTAAAGAGAGATGAGTTCAAATAATCTACCTTCTTTATGCCATGTCCCAAGGATTCGACTTATCTTTGGATCCTGTACATAACAACATCAAGAAAAAGTAAACATGAAGACCAATATCACATAGTTGACCAATGGAAATAAGGTTAAGTGACAACTTAGGAACGAGAAGTGCATTTTGTAGTGTCAAATTAGAAGTTGATATCGTTCATAAATGACTAACAAGTAAGGTTGAGTCATCAACTATTTATATAATAAGTGCATGGGACATAGGTTGTTTAAATGAAAACAAATAGGATTGCAAGGTCATATGATTAAAACATGCAAAATCAAGATACCAATTGGAAGAAGTACATGGTGTGACAGATAATGCATGAGAATTATGATTACCATGAGATACATGAGAATTATGATTACCATACTAAAGACTATTTATATAACAAGTGCATGGGACATAGATTGTTTTCATAATAGCTTCAATGAAAAAAGAAATAAATGAAAATAAATAGGATTGCAAGGTCATATGATTAAAACATGCAAAATCAAGATATCAATTAGAAGAAGTACATGGTGTGATCATTTGTTTCTTGTGATCACTCTATGGTACGTCAGTGATGTCGACAAGAGCTCTTCTTGATCTTTGGACGTCTTCATCATCGCTCTCCGAAAGAGATTCAATAGCCACAACACAAGCGTCTTTGTGATGCTAGCTCCCTTGCTCGTTGAATTTCGTTGCTCTTACCCAATACTCGAGAGCCTCATGAGTTCATGCACAAAATAGATCTGAATTAGTCATACTGCTACGTAACAACCATGTCAATTATTGCAAAAAGATTCTTCCTTTAGCTTTAGGTATAAGGATTATTCTTTGTTTTGACTTTTATACTTTCGATTCAACTCGCTATCACCGAGATTATTGTTAAAGTTATCCTAAAAAGTAGAGGAACTAAGCACAACAATTTGTTTTAAGTTTCGCCTCAATTTACTTGTACTCCAATTTTAACCTTTTTGCATGAAGTCTGTTGTCCCTGTGAAATCCAAAGACGTCGTCAATTATGATTACCAACATAAAATGAAACTTGAAACTAAGGTACTAAAGAGATACCAAGACTTGTTCATAAAAGTAAATGAAGTAACTGGAAAACTATAAGATGAATATATACCTCGGTGTTTCTCAATGAAGCAAGTGCTACACAAGCTCTAAAGAAAGAGCATCATGAAGATCATCTTGAATATATGTTCTGATAAATGGGTGGTTGCATAGGAAAATGTGCTAGCTAGAAGGGTTTGTGACTACAACTAAGGATTGACCAGGAGAGGGACCAGAATTTAACTTGGACATTAGTTTGTGACATTCAACCCTCAAGTGACCATAATTCTAAAAGAAGCTTCAAATTCTCTCTCCTTATTGGGACCTTTTATAATTCTTAATCAGGCATTGTGACTTTCAATGTCTGTTGATGACAATAATAACACGTGTTCATACTCGAAGATGAAGATTGTCCTGGTTGACCAAAAACAGTGGCAAAATGGTCTCAGTTGTGCGCACTGGCTGTAAGGTTGTCAATCTTGTTTTTTCATACAGAAGCTCAACAATAATGGTTTTCAAGTTTGGAAATGAATCTTGATGAAGAAAAAACCATGACCTAGTTTAAATTCTAATCTCAGGGCCATAAGAAGTTGTATCACATGCATTTGTTCCCTACATTGCATAAACAATAAAGAATCTCCATTGCAAAGAAATTTGGACTCAAAAATGATAACTGATCCTAAATAACGTGCATTTGAGAGAGAGTCGAAAATAGTCTGATCCACTTCTTGCTTCAAATTATGCAGTTTGCACAATAATTGAAATTGTTGAGCAATGTCTGACTAGAGTACATTTTTCTAATAAGTCCCAAACTTTTTTGGCTGTTGGAAGACGGCCAAAATGCACTTTAACGGAGAGTGCACGTGTTCCATATCCCTATCAGAATTTGATGATTCTTGATGTCCTGTCTTCAAGAAGTTCGCCGAACTTATCCATGGTTTCATTTTCATGTCTTGTAGGAATTATAGTATCACTAGTCACATATCTCTGAAGTGAAAACTTAAGATTTCTGCTCCCACAAGACATAATTAGTGCCACCGAAATAAGTAGTGATTCGCTAAACAATATCAACTTTCTCCATTATGAAAATAATAGAAAGCTTGAACGCACTTGTAGAGAAACGTGTAACGGATCGCAGGTGTGGCTAATGCAGCTGAGCGTCGAGTCCACGAGCAACGGCAGCGTGACAGAGATGCGGCGAAAGCGTGAAATTTCGAGCAGACACGGACGGGCAGCGTGGCTGGTAGAGAGAAAGGTGGAAAGTGAAAGCAGCAGTAGCGTACGTGGCGCTTAAAGCATGAAGGCAGCTGTAGCATGTGACGTGGAGCGGAGCAGCGGATAGATGCAGCTGACAGATGCACTGGACTAGCAGATGCGTTGATCAACCATTGCATATACAAAGAGACAGGCATAGCAACGCAGTCAGATTAGAAAATAGGAGCGACGAACCTGATGCAGTGCTTTATATCTCATGTGGTTAGAGAGAATTAAAATTGATTTCTCTGCTTATGCATATTTATGTTTTCTTTTGATAGAAAACAAAAAAAAAACACTTGCATACATGTTGAATAGTACTGCCTAGAACACAACTACTTGCAAGTAAAATTGTAGGCCCAGAGTACTTCAAAAGAAGTTGATTCAATGAAACAAGATGCTAGACAACTATGTAGTTCTTTTTCTTCTTCACGAAGAAACAGCAACGCCACTGCAATTTTTCTTTTTCAACGCATGCAATAGCACTTGCGATTGAACAAAGTCTCACACACTAAAACAATTTAAGCTTTTAATAGCACCTAATACATAAAGGTTTTAATTAAGTAACCCCTATGTATTAGGTAATTAGGCTTTTAATAGCAACTAATACATAGAGGTTTAAAAAAACCCGTCTCTAACCACTACATCCGATTAAAACAAAATACATTCAACACCTCACGAACCCTAACTGTTCTCATCGTCTTCACAGCGACGTCTCGTCATCTCATCCTCTTCACAACGTCGTCTCATCGTCTTCACAACGTAGCGTTCTCATCGTCTCGTCGTCTCGTCGTTTTCACGGCGTCTCTCATCGTCTTCACAGAACCCTAACTAGGGTTCTCACTATCCTCCTTGTCAATTCGCTGTGATCCCTCACTTTCTCCTCATTCGATAGCTTCATCTTCTCGAGATCCCTCACCTCCTCATCAACACCTCCATTTCGATCCCTCTTTCACCTTTTTCGCTCGAAATTTGACGAGCAGGTATTCTTTCGATTCTTCTTTATTATTTTTGCTCTCATTGTAGATGTTTATGGATCTGAATCATTTAGAACTTGTTAAAGTTTTCTATGTGATTGATCGATTTTGATTTGGTTTGGTTTGGTTTGGTGATTTGAGCACAATACTTGACCTAGATTGATCAAAAGTTTGAACACTTAGATTTGGATAAGCGATTTCACTGATTCGCATTGTTGATTTGTTATGTTTGTGCGAGATCTCAAACTTTGGCTCTCAAATTCAAGTTTTTTGGTTGAATATGGTCTCTATTTGTAAAAATGCCTCAATGAGATTAGGTGAAATGAATTCGTTGATGGTGTTGTGGAAATTCTGATTGAGTTTATACAATGTGATAGACAACTTGAATTAATTTCTAGTTCATATGTTCTTTATTTTAATCATGCTATAACATGTTAAGAGCCTTAAAAGTATGTATTTTTAGTTTAGCTAGTAAAGTACTGGTACTGGTTCATTGGCAGATTATGGCTTCTAGTTTGAATGGATTGAGAGTTGAAGACTCACTTTTTAAGATAAGGTTGGTGTTGGCGAGTCTTGCTTTTGGTTATTAAATTGTGATCTTGTGTGTGTTCTATTTTCATATAAGTTGATGGTATGTCGTTTTGCCCCCCATTTGTCCACCTCCTTTACAATAATCTTTAATCTACTTGACAATCAAATTTTGAAGGCCCGTGAGTATTTGATGGTAACTTCTCTTCCACAGATCTTTTGTTTGGGATTATGTTTAATAATAGTGGGAATAGAATTAGTCGAACATTTGCTTATCCATTATCATTTTCCATTCAAATTTGGTTTGTTGCTTCAGTCATCAACTCTTACGAGAATTTTTCTTTACTTTTTGTGGTAGTTGGAATTTTCATCTTTTCTTCCAAAAAGGGTATTCGTGGAATTTTCTTATCATTTCCTTGTGTGCATTGCTTATCTAGTGTAGCATAATTCATTATTTAGGATAAATACAACAATTCTTCATGGCATTATTTGTTTATCACCAGTATGATTAAATAGTGTTTGCAAATTTGTTTATTGATCTATACTCATAAAAATTTATGGAAGTTGTTTTGATCACATGACTGACTGTTATTCTCATTTTATGCAGTGGACTTCACATTAGAAGAATTACAGTCATTACGTGTAAAGTAATGTTTTAAGTTCCGTGATCAACAATATAATTGTGAGTATCAATCTAAAAAATTCTATAATGACCGGTGAAAATTTTCTCTTATACTGATTGTGCTTTTCTTTTGTTAGTGTTAGATTTAGCTCATACATTATTTCAAGTTTGAAACTGAAATATGAAAAAGGGAGTGGAAACTCTTTTTTTTTTGTATTACTCAGGAACATAAATCAATGTCTGTTTTCATAATCTTTTGCATTTGTTATTAATGCCCCTACTAGCCAAGTAGTATGAAATGCTATGGTTATGACATCTTGTAGATGATGTTATTTTATAAAAAAGTCCAAAAGTAGGATAACTTCTCTTCTAGGTTTACAACCCTGGTGTAACCTGCACTTCTCATGCTTCATGGGAGAAAGCATTTCATTATTAGTCCATCAACGTTTGTGGAAATCTCATAAAAGTTCTAAATATGAAAAAAAAAGATATTGTGAATTTGTAATACACTATTACATGTCGCTTTAACATCATCATTTTTTCTAAATCGAGTTTAATGGAAGGGTTTAATCCTAACAATATATTATATATAAATTAAGTTATTGTAGATAGTGACCATGATTCAAATTAATTAATTTGGGTGTCAAGTTGAGATTATTTTTATAATATATTATTGTAATATGCACTTGTTTATGTTTTATGACTTTTGTGCATAATATTATTTTTGTGATTGTGTATTACAATCAATTAGGAGTTAAGAAATGTTATGAAAATTCAGCCTCTATGTATTAGGCGATTAGGCTTTTAATAGCACCTAATTCATAGAGGTTGTTAAGTAACCCCTATGTATTTAGGCTTTTTAAAATTCAGCCTCGCACAATAACTTGCATGGATAACAAATAACAATAATTCATTCTTGAATGGGTATAGGGGCGAGTTTAAAGAAAAGAGGAGGTATTAAATATTGCCGTTCTTCAAATTTAACAGAGCAAAGATTACAATCTCAGGATGGATAAAGGTTGGGCCAGACATTCGAGGTTAATACAACAACAACAACATAGCCTCAGTCCCAAATTAACTGGGGTCGGCTACATGGATCAAACTTTTCCATTGTGCTCGATTAAGTGCAATTGATGGTGAGCTTTGCAAACCATTCAAATCCCTTTTAATTAATGTATCCCATATTAACTTTGGTCTGCCTCTACCTCGTCGAATTTCTATAGTTTCTATTGAGTCAAGTTTTCTAGTTGGGGCATTTGTAGGTCGTCTTTGCAGGTGACCAAACCATCGCAACCGCCCTTCCCTAATCTTTGTATCAATTGGTGCTACTCCTACTTGTCTTTGAATTTCTATATTTCTTATTCTATCTTTACGAGTTTTACCACACATCCACCTAAGCATCCTCATTTCTGCTACGTTCACTTTATGTAATTGTTGTTGCTTTACCGCCCAGTTTAAAAATTTTCCTTTTAACTTAGTAGAACATGTCGATCATAAATCACCCCCTGTTTCCGCCATTTCTTCCATCCAGCTTGAATTCTATGTGTGACATCATTTTCAATGTTACCATCATTTTGTATGATTGATCCTAGGTATCTAAAGTGATTTACCTTAGGAACTTCTACTTCCCTAATTTTACCACTTCGTCATCTCAATGTCTATATGTATTCGCTTTTCGTCCTACTAACTTAAAGCCTTTAGATTCTAATGTATTCCTCCGAGTTCTAATTTCAGTTCACTCCATCTTTGGTTTCATCCACTAAGAAAATATCATCTGCAAATAACATACACCATGGTATATCCTCTTGAATATGTCTAGTTAGTTCATTCATAACTAAAGTAAATAGATATGGGCTTAAAGCCGATCTTTGATGTAGTCCTATTGTAATGGGAAACTCTTTTGTAGCTCCTCCAAATGTCTTTATACTCGTTACTACTCCATCATACCTATCCTTAATAGTGTTTATGTATCTAGCATGCACTATTTTTCTTTCTAGAACCCACCAAAGAACATCTCTAGGGACCCTATCATATGATTTTTCTAATCAACGAATACCATATGAAGATCTTTTTTCTTTTCTCTATATTTTTCTAACAATCATCTTACAAGAAAATTCCATAACCTTAATTGGTTCTCTCGATATTGTTGTTTCTCTCCTTAGCCTGTGTCAATTATTCTCTCCCACGTTTTAATTCTCCGGTAGTTTGAGCAACTTTGAATGTCTCATTTGTTTTTGAAGATTGGCACAAGCGTGCTTCTTCTCCAATCCAGATTATTTTTATAATATATTATTGTATCATATGCACTTGTTTATGTTTTATGACTTTTGTGCATAATATTAAGTGTTTATGTATCTAGTATGCACTATTTTTCTTTCTAGAACCCTTTTTGTGATTGTGTAACGGTAGTTTGAGCAACTTTAATCTCAGTTTGTTTTTGAAGATTGGCACATACTAACCTTGTATATAGATCTTTCATGAAATGTTTTTTAGCTTGACTACAATCAATTAGGCTACATCCATCTCTATTACCTAACCTTGAGTTAGAAATTCCAAACATGTTTTATTCTAGTAACTCTTTTATTCATATTATTCCGTTGTATTAGCTTAATATCAAATTCAGTTTTCCTATTTGACTATGTATTAAGACAAGCGATTAGATTCTCCTTCTTCATTTCTATTACCGTAACCTTTATGAATAAACCCATCGCACCTAATTCATAAAAACCTTTTCATCTAATGGTAGGTTGTTAATCCTACTTGTGGTGCAACCCCTATGTATTATCCCCCAATCTTTTAACCTCTACGCTTTAGGCTTTTTAAACCAAGGTACCACAATTTAAACCCCGTGCTTCATTTCTCTACTCTTTTCTCCTACCCATTTTGTCTATTGCAAGCAATATTGACTCTCCTTCTAATCAACTTCTATTGCATGGATAACAAATAACAATAATTCATTCTTGAATGGGTTTTTTTCTTCAGGGCGACGATGTGAAGGGACTAGGCGCGTCCTAGTTTAAAGAAAAACACAACCTTGCTCAGGAGGCATTAAATATTATATGTTTGATCCATTTCTTCAAATTTATGCTGTTTGTCACCTATCGCAACCCTCCTCCATTTCCCAAGAATGGAAAATGAGCTTAGGGCAAAAAAGATTACAATCTCATGATGGATAATCTGGACTTGGTGTGGGCATAGGTAGGCATTCGAGGTTAATATTATCATATTATCTTTTCATAGTGATAGAAGCATTCATATTTTTTGTAAGGTTGAAACTTAATATTCAAAGTTTTTTTTTGTTATTAGAGTTTCAAAATAATATTGTAAAAGAGCAAATGCATTCGTTCTTCAAGCTCAAGCTAGAGAAGGACATCCATAATGAATTAGGTGTCCTTGTCAAAACTGTCGAAATGTGTCTCGTGTAAAGTGTTATATTGCTTACAACCATCTAATCATATATGGATTGGATCCCATATATACAATTTGGTTCCATCATGGAGAGAGTAGCCCAATTGTAAGGAATGAAGTTACAAATGATGAAGGGAAGGAGTTGCTACGGATGAAGGAGATGAAATTACTACGGATGAAGGAGATGATGGGGATGGAGTTGATACGGATGAAGGGGATGGAGTTGATAGAGATGAAGGGGATGAAAGAAATGGAGTTACTAAGGATGAAGGGGATAGAGTTGTTAGGGATGAAGGGGATGGAGGAGATGAAGATCTAGAAGATGTCAATATCCAAAATGATGACGAAAGGTTATTTGAAGAGGACATAACTCCACCTCTCTATTCAGGTTGCACAAAGTACACCAGATTTTCTGCCGCCGTGATTTTGTATAGGCATAAAGCTATTTATGGTCCATGTAATAATGATTTTAATGAACTATTGAAGATTGTGGTAGACATGTTGCCACAAGAAAATATTCTCCCTAAGTCGTTGCAGAGGTGAAGAAGTTGTTAAAGGAGTATGAGCTTCATTATGAAAAGATTCATGCTTGTGTGAATGATTGTTGCTTATTTAGAAAGGAAAATAAAGCTTTAGATGCATGTCCTAAATGCAAGTCATCTAGATGGAAAGTAAGTAAATCCAACAAAGAGACCAAAAAAAGAATTTCTGCTAAGATCTTAAGATATTTTCCTATCATACCGAGATTCAAAAGAATGTATGGGTCATTGGAAATAGATAAGAATTTACTGTGGCACTCTTCCCATTTGATCCAAGATGGTAAGATGCGACACCCAGTAGATTCAATAGCATGGGATTTAGTTAATCACAAGTGGTCTGAGTTTGCATTAGAGCCTCGAAATCTTAAGCTTGGCCTTTCATGCGGATGGATTCAATCACTTTCGTGATTTTAGCTCTCTATATAGTTGTTAGCCAGTAATGTTAGTCACTTACAATTCTCCTCCTTGCCTATGCTTTAAGGAAGATAGTAAGATGTTAACATTATTAATTCCAGGCCCAAAACAACCAAGAAATGACATAGGTATTTATCTACAACCTTTGATTGAAGATTTGATGAAGTTGTGGAAGGATGAGGTAGTTGTATTTGACGAGCAACTCAAAGCATTTTTAATTTGAGAGTAATCTTGTTGTGGACGATCAACGATTTTCCAGCTTATGGAAATTTAGCTGGATGTTTTACAAATGGAAATCTTGCTTGCCCAATTTGTGGGGTTAATATATGTTCAACATGGTTGACTTCAAGCAAGAAAACTGTATACATGGGCCACAGACGATTCCTTTAGCGTGATCACATTTTTCAAAATAAAAGTACTTGGTTTGATGGAACTTGTGAAGAGTGTGGAAGACCTAAAGTAATGAATGGATATGATGTTGCGAATGCAGTAAAGAATATAAAAAAAGATTGGGGGAAAAAAGACAAAAAGAAAGAGAGATGTGAATCAGGGGAAAGAGACACGAAAAGAAAATGGACAAAATCAAGGAAGAATAATACATCTGAGGTCGTTGAAACCACTGGAATCTGGAAGAAGAAGTCCATATTTTTTAGTTTTTCATATTGGGAGGTATGATACTAAGTTGATGTGTAAAAATTTCTTTAATTATTTGAAATTGCAGTAAACTATTTATCGTTCTTTTGAGCACTTGGTATTACGCCACAATTTGGACGTTATGCACATCGAGAAAAGTGTTTGCGAAAGTATTATTAGCACAATTCTTGATATAAAAGGTAAATCAAAAGATGGACTTAGTTCACGAAAGGATTTGGAAAAGATGGGAATTCGGCAGAGATTGCATCCTCAAGTTTACGGGAGTCGAATATATCTCCCAGCAGCATCATTTAGACTTTCTAAAGCTGAGAAGCATATATTTTGCCAAAGATTTTCAAATATGAAACTTCCAGATGGTTATGG
Organism: Stephania yunnanensis; assembly: GCA_039657365.1. Classification (NCBI taxonomy): domain Eukaryota; kingdom Viridiplantae; phylum Streptophyta; class Magnoliopsida; order Ranunculales; family Menispermaceae; genus Stephania; species Stephania yunnanensis. The sequence goes on from CM077592.1 coordinate 12,685,776, forward strand.
ACCCAACTTTGTAAATCATGTATCACTATAGGATTGCACCATTGTAGGTCTCAAATCTCATGACTATCATGTTCTAATGCAATAATTGCTATCTGTTGCTTTGAGGGGACTTCTACCCAAAGGACCTCGGATTGCAATATTTCGATATTGTAATTTTTTTAATGAATACCAAAGAGTTGTAAATAAAAATAAACTCTTGGATCTTGAGAATGGAATTGGGGAAACTTTATGCATGTTAGAGAGATATTTCCCTCCTTCATTTTTTGATATCAAGGTTCATTTACCAATCTACTTGGCAAAGGAAGCTCGCATAGGTGGACCGGTCCAATACCAGTGGATGTATCCATTTGAAAGATATATGAAAAAGCTCAAAAGCTATTGTAAGAATCGAGCAAGGCCAGAGGGATGCATGTCATAATGTTATATTGTTGATGAGTGCGTGCGATTTTGCAGTAGAAAGTTAGAACAATCAACTGACATTGGAGATCAAGAACGTCAGGACAACAATATTCGTAATGAGACAATGTTGGAAGGAGAACCAATCTCAGCAGTACATACAAAAATGTTGTCAGACGATATGTTGGAAAAGACACATCGATGTATATTATTCAATTTGAAGATTGTTGAACCTTATGTAGAGTAAGTATGATAGTTAATTAGATCATTTTGTTGATTTGAAATCCTGATCAGATTTCTTAATTTATATGTTTTGAATGCATATCAATGAGTTGAAGGGTAGAGACAAATGCCTTGGAAGGAGTGCAAGCCAATTATGGATGAAACATACAAAGACATTTAGTGAATGGTTTGAAGAAAAGGTTGTAAGGTCTTCAACTATATTTTTAGGTTCAATTCCAACAATTATTTTAAAACTCGTGCATTTTTTCTTACAACTTACAGTGTATATCTTTATAGGTTAAGTCTTAGAATGTTGGTGTGTCAAACATGTTGCATTGGATTTCTCGTAAACTAAGAAAAAAATGCACTTTCTTGTTCGGGTTACGCAATTAATGGATTAAAGTTTCACACAAGAGATGTTGAAAGAGTTACTCAAAATTCTGGCGTGTTTGTTGAAGGTGTTGATAGCCTTTGTAGATCAAGTTCACGGACAATGCATAAAGAAGAAGCGAGGTTGATTATTACGGGGTTATAAGAGAGATAATGATATTGGATTATTTTTTATATTGATTTCCCTTATTCTTGTGTGACTAGGTTAACGAGGAAATGGTATGAAAGTTGAAGATGGGTTAACCTTAGTAAACTTTAACCAATGTCACAATCATAATGATCTATTAATTTTGGTAACTCAGGCCAAACAAGTGTTTTATTCTAGTGAAAATGATTCATCAAACTGGTGCGTTGTGTTAAGAGCACCTCCTCAAGGATTGTATGATATTGCAATGTACAACGAGAATGCGCAACCATCATTTTCTGTTGTTGACATATCGCGTGTAGATTTGGACACTTGCGATGATGATGGAAGTTATGTTAGAATGAACTGTTAGGGTCAATTTGTGTAATGGAGTTAAGTTGTAGCCTTATTCACGAATGACTGATCAAATGCTTATATTAATCACTTTATGACTGATTAAGTTATAGCAATATTATTTTCTCTTATTCTTATGCTAATAATTTCTCTTTTGCTTTTCTTTGTCTTTTCACATGTTCTAACTAGAGCATTGTGCTCATTTACTAATTATAATATTTTCTTTGGCTGAATGAATAGAGTTCAAAAGCTGCAAAAAAGAGCACAAGAAAAGAAAAATAAGCCATAAAAGCATTGATGAGTCGAAACTCAAATGTTGGTGTGAGGATAAGGTTTCCATAAAGTTCTACATATGAAGCACCACCTTCATCATGTGACTCTTGTTCTCAATCAATAACTAGGACCTTCAATCAACAACAATGAGAACAACAAGAAGAAGAGGAACAGGAACAAGAGCAAGAACAAGAACAAGAGCAAGAACAAGAACAAGAATATCAACAAGAAGATCAACAAGATGAACAACAACAAAAAAGGAAAAAAGGTCCAACCAAGCTTCCTTCACTTGCCAGAAAGAAAAAGTACTCGTTACTTTCAATGATAGAAATCAGCCCATTGGTGAAAATGCAGATGTCTTTTCTTCTTTCTTGGGAATCATGTCACGCGAAATGGTGTCAATTACTTTGTCAGATTGGCGCCAACTCAAGGGAAATAATAAGAAAAGAATATGAAATTTTATTGAGGTTAGAATTCTATTTTTTATATAAAAGTATAAAAAGTACTCTATTTGATTGTGTTTTATTCTTATTGCAGGAAATATTTATAATTCCGGATAAAGCATCTCATGAAAAACATATATTACAAAGAATTAGGCATTTGTTTGGAGCATGGAAATCAAGGCTTACTAAGGAGTTAGAAAATGGCAACGACAAAAAACCAGCCACAATTGATGAAAAGTTATGGAAAGAGATCAAAAAACATAGGAGATCTAGCAACTTTCGTGAACAAAGCAATAAAGCTAAGGAAATTAGAGCAAAGCGAACGATTCAACATACGACAAGTCGAAAAGGATATGCTCGCCTTGAATGTGAGATGACAAGTTTTATTCATTTATTCTATTACTTATACCTATATTTAAATCTTGTATTATTTATTGTTCTTATGCTTATAGATTGAAGAAAAAGACGGTGCTAGTGTTTTCAGAGTTGAGGTGTGGATTAGAGGGCATTCAGATAAAAAGGGAAACCACACAATGTCAAAATTACCGAAATTGTGGTGAATTAACTAATAGATCTTTGATATTTTATATTATTAAGTTTTTATTCTATTTGATGCAAAATAGTAGTTGCTTGTTTCGAAGGATAAAATCAATGCATGTAATCAAAGTCAATGCTCGGAATCTACTGCTCAATCAATTAACAATGACCCTATCTCACAAGTTTTTGGTACCGAACACCAAGGTCGAGTGAAAGGTCTTGATTTTGGAGTAACTCTTACCAGTGTAGGTGCAACAACTCAGAATAATGCTATCATCAAAGAACTTATGGGTTTGAAAGAGAAGTATGAAAACTTATCTTCCTATGTTTACAATCAACATAAACAGGTACAAATTGATATTTTCACTATACACATATGTATATTTATTTATATCGTGAACAATATTCATTTTTAAATTGTGTTGCTTATTTTTTATGATAGGGTCAATAAGGGGGAGACGGGCACACTTGTACATGCCAGGTAAAAAAATATTAATCTACTAAACGTAAGTGTTAACGGATAATTAAACTTCATAATTTCTTATTGAAGCCACAAAATGGGAACTCTTCGAATAAGTGTGGAATGAAGTGCAAGTTGATCGATTGGGTTGATGGTATCAACATAGTGGTAGAAGGAGAGATTGCGATAGATGACCCGCTACATGTTGTGGAGGGCGCTCCTATTGAGGTTGGATCTTACATGGTGTGGGTGCAAACAACCATTGACCATAATGCTTTGATATGGAGGACTCAAGCAAATATGAGGACAATAGAGCAAGCTTTAGGGGAATCGATTCCATGGCCCAAACAACATGTCTTCATACCTAACACTTAAGGAAAGTACGTTTCAACCATTTAGTTTTATTTTTTGACTTATCTTGTGTCTCTGAATTTAATTTTTTGTGCTTGCAGATGATGGGAAGAGCATATAGATGGTGCTAGAAACTTGATGAGTCTCAATGTTTCATATTTGTCTCAATATTTTCTTTTTCTTTTATTTTTGCTCGTATATAGAAAAGGAGCTTATTTTGTTTAGTTTTAAGTGCTTTGTATGAGACTAAGCTTTGTTACTTTTGTATTTCTTTAAATACATTTTGCTTTGCTCTCACTTCTCTATACATACATGTGTGTGTCTCTAACATATGGTTGATGCTTGTAACATGGACATAACATCTCTCCATCTATCCTCATTATTATAACTGCCATCCCTTACTTTTGCTTTCTTTCCATTCCAACTCCTTCATCTTTACAACACATCCTCCGCTGGTAACCTACGCATTTATGCTCTCTCTCCTCATACTTTATCGGCCTTTCGTCCTTCTCATGTAAGTCTAACACTATTCAATACTTGATTTGAGCAGTGATTAGTATGGATTCACTATTCAGTCTCTTGGCTTTATGTTGAATTGCAATTGTGGTTGTGTTATGTAGATCCAAATGAGTACATGGTTAGAGATGGAGAGACCAACGAGGGCATCTACTTTATTTGGGATTGAGAGGTAATCAAGTATTTGAATTATGCATCTTTGATTGTGATTTTTGTACGAATACGATGAATTTGGGAATTATGCGGGCCTCATAGCGCCGTCGGATTACTTGCGAGCCTCCTTAACATCTGTGCTTTCATGTGAACTCCAAGGTCTTCTTTTTCTGCCCTTCTAAGAAATAGTTGGAAAAACTTCGATCTTTTTAATGGATTCTTGATTCTGTTCTCATTTACCGAAATGGGTTTCTTCGGGATTGCCTTTGATTTCTAAAATTAGGTACTGGGTCAATTTCAAAATTGCTCCAAATGTTAGTTTTCGGACAATTAGGGCTTCTTTAAGTTTCATTGAATTCATTGAAATTTTGGGTTTGTATGACTAGTTCTAGTAAATTCTCATGTCAAAGCAACTAATAAAGTGAAAAAGGAGTAGACTGAGTGATAATTTCAATGTGTTGCATAGTCAATTCATGGTGTAACAATAGAAAAGTAGTTTTTATTCATACAAAAATGGCAAAGCAAAGTAGTCTTTATGTTAAGTTACTTTGTTATTTGTTCTTTTTTTTCAACTTTCTTTTGATTCATGGCTTCAGTCAATTCTAGATTTTTTATGATGTTTTTATTTGGTCAATCCGGTTAATTCTAGGTTTTTTTATTCATGGCTTCTGTCAATTCAGTTGCTCTTGTAAGATTCTTGTTAGAACTATGATTTCTATATGCAATTGTTTGCTAGAACTATGATGGAATTTATTTTGATGCTTCATAGGTGATATTTTGCCTACTTTGTATAGGATTCTTGAGGCAAATGGTGTTGTTCACTCCCAAAAATAAGATGTGGCATATTCTTTGTTATCTCATTGTAGCATGAATAGAAGGCTCTTCGGAAGACAAAAGGCTTCTGAGTTCTTTCTAGAATTGTATGTCGATTTTCTTATTTCAATGTCGTCTTTATTTATTATCATTATAAGAGTTGAACTTTTTAGAGAAAGATATGGAATTTTTTATGATAGCTTGTTACAGAAATTGTAGCACTTGGATTACTGAACTAGATTTCTTATGTCTTCTAATATTTGTTGATTTTCATAGGTGAAGGACTGGTGTTTGAGTTGATTACATGATATGGATGCTAAAACTGAATGCATTAAAACCAAGATGAATATGTATGTAACTCTATTTTAAGATTTTCCTTGTTACATTTGCTGGAAGGTGAGCTCTTATGTCAATCTTCTTAAACTAATTTAATTTTGTGAACATATGCAAGCTGCACACATTTGCAAGTATATCTACTTATTGTGAGTTGCTAGTTCTTACCCAAGTTATGGGGGGGGATGCAAAGGATTATTGGTGAAAGTAGGAGAGCTCATGGAGTTGTGAGGAAAATTACTTTTAGGTTATAAAGAACTTTTGGTAGTGTAATTTAGCTATTTTCATTTGTAGCTATTCCTATTCATGCACTCAGGTTTTATTCACTTTGTTTTTCTTATGAAAATGTGAATGTAGTGATAGGTTGTTTAATCTTAATGTTTGAGTTTTCATATGTGCCATTAGAAGTTCCAATGAGTAGAGAATTTAACTGTCAAGTTTAAAGGTGCTTCTTATTTGCTGCCAAAATAATGTATTGTGGAGGTGAGGCCAATGTGGTTCATTTTCTTAATCTGAAATGGCTAGTGGGTTTCATGGAGTGCCAATTAAGCATGTCTGTGTATTGCAATTTATCTCAATTGTTGTTGTTGTTAGCAAATCATTGAAGTTGTGAATCTCTCTTACTAGATCGAAAGACTAGGTTGTCTACTTATATATTTTTGTTATATATTACTACTTGTCATTTGGTGTTTGCTTGAGTCTTCCCTATTTCACTTGGACAAGAAGAGGATTACCAAACACTATTTCAATTAGGTTTAAGTTTCGTCAACTCTTGAATTGTTTATGACTTGCATCTATCTTTGCTTCCCTTGCAGTGAATCCACCATTGCCAGCACTCTCATGGCTTAAATTGCGTTTGCATTCATCGGCGTTTCATGTTCCTTTGCAAATGAGGAAGTTGTGGACTATTTATTTAGTTTGTCGTTTAACAAGTTTTGTGTAGGTTCTTTGAACAAGTTATGGATATACAACGACTATTCAACATTTTAGTGAATGGATATATTGTTCTGTAGTTCAATATAAATAATTCTGGGCATTCATCCATTAGTTTTTTAAATGACATTTGATAGGAGTTTAAAACCCCTATGTAAGCCTCTGAAGGTATTATAGAGGTTTCAAACCCCTATGAAATCACTACAATTGATAGGGGTTTGAAACCCCTATGTAAGACTCTAAAGATATTATAGAGGTTTCAAACCCCTATGAAATAGTCAGAATTGATAGAGGTTTGAAACCCCTATCTAAGCTTTGAAGATGCGATAATGCCTTAAAAGATAACGCTTTTCATAGAGGTCAAAAACCTATATGAAAGTCTTTCATAGAGGTTCAAAACCTCTATCAAAAGTTGAATTGTTCTAGTGACACCTACACAGGTCCTCACAAGACTGATTCTCTCTGATACCATGTGAACTTCTATGAAACAAGTTTATTGAATGAATCCTTGAATGTACAGTGTGGTGCCCTAATTGTAGAATAATACAAAATAATATACATGGAAACTTATGTTATACATGGAAATAACTGATTTACACAATCAGTGGAGAAATTATAGTAACAAATCTCTCGTGATCTCTGAGAGATTTCTCCAATTGTAGTAATAGAATATTAGCTGCCTTAAAATGTGGGTGTTTTTATCTTACCCATATTAGAATCTTTAACTGAATCTTTTTGACTTACATAAGGTATTTCACCGATAAAAATAGTTTTATGCATCATAGTGGTGTATACATTGCTTCTCCCAAACATGTTGTCGATCCATCTTGCAAAAATAAGTGTCTTTACTCTCTTGATGTTCTTACTCATGTAAACTCTTCTTTTTGTCTTTTAATAAAATTTTGTTATTTCTTGTTCTACTGCTTTATTTTCCTTACATAATGTTGTTGCGAATATTGCAAATAAAGTTAATGTGAATTTATGGCATGCTTGCCTCAGACATCTTTCTCATTTTGTTATCAAAAATGTTTTGACTAAATCTTTTTGCAATTTACCAATGTCTGGGGTTTTGAAACAAAGAAAAGATAGGAAGAACAATTGAAAAATTACGCAAGGAGAGAAATCATTAATGGAGTCCCAACAATCTTTGTTTTGGGATCTCAAGTGTTCAGCCACACCAATAGAACTAAACAATGATTTTGATTTCTCTTAATTTCTTAAAACCGCTCATACATGATATTTATAAGAAAACTGTATCCTAAAACTCTTGCTTCTAATTTGATCTAAAACCACAAATTAGAAATTTTCAAGACACTTAAAAATCCTAAATCTTATAACTTTCCTAAACAAAATATTTAAGAAATTGAAACATACCAAACACAAAAAGTTCCACTCAACTAAGAAATTTTTTAAAATTGAACTGTGCATTTTAGATTTTAGAGTTTATAGGCAAAATGTTACTTCAACTAGTGTTTTAAATTTTAGAGTTTTATCTAGTTTATTTTGAAATTAGCTACTAACCAAACACATCTTATTTGTCGAAATAGCTTTTAATCTAGCTTATAATCTAGTTTAAACTTACCAAACATAGCCTAGCCAATTAAAAATAGTTATACTTTTAATTTTAAGATTTGGCTTTTTATGTCATTTTACATTAATCAGCTTTTTAATCAGATGATTATTCCAAACAATTTCAATTGATCATTTAGATTATTAGCTATCGGCTACTAATCACAAGATTATTAGTTATTAGCTTTCAACTAGATTATCAGTTATCAACTAGAATATCAACTACTTTTACCAAACATAGCATAAGTGCCCAAAATTCAAACAATGAAAATTAGAAACTGTTTCGTAACGCACTAATTTTAACAATGTTAGATATTCATTTTCTTTTTGATTTTTTCAAATTTGGGAAATTACATGCGTTTCCTTTTTGTTCTCTTGAGATTACTGTGTTAAAACCTATAGAGGTATTATGGTGTATACCAATTACGGTTTCACCTCGAGATTTGTATACGTACATCTCAAGAGGGTTTTATGATACGCTCGAGTCTAACATTGACTTGATAAGGAATAATCCCATAGGATCCCCAAAATTTTATTAAATCTGTAATAAACTTAGATTTGAGGAAAATCTTACCAAAAAAGGAAAAATCAAGATTCGCCAAATCTTGCCAAAATAAGAAGTTCAGATTTGATAAGATTTCGATGGGAAACCAACAAGGAGTAAACCATAAAAATATAAATATAGAAGCAGATTAGAGGAATAGGCTCTCTTTTATAACCCTGAGTCTTCCTTTTTTAAGAGCCCTAATCTAACTTAAGCATCAAAGTTTTCTCCACTTAGGTCCCCACTCCGGTCCGTTTGGCAGTTTGCATTCTCGAAAGGTTGTCAGCACTCACCTCGAGATTCGTGCGACCCACTGCTAAAAAACATCTTGCAGTAGTTGACGCATCATCTGACACTAGAAGAGGGGCCATCAATCATAGTGGTAAGAATAAGAGATTTAAGAGCAAGGACTCCTCAACATCAAGAATGAGTTTCTGGTCATATTTTTCTTGAGATCCTAGAAACTCATCTTCGTGAACCTTTAAGCGATCTCCATAATGAAATGATACATACATTTAACCTACTAACTTAGGGATGAGTTAGAGCAATGATGTGTAGAGAAAGGAGAAATTTTGAGAACCCCTAGGAAGAAAGAAATAATGAAGTATACGAACTACGAGAAAAGTTTAGTCACTAGCAAGATCAATTCAAAGCACTAAGTTGGGGGCAACTTGACATAGCAGTCTCTGAAGGTTCTCAAATTAGGGAATAATGCCCAATACGTTCATGTTATGATTAAACGAAAGATGGAACAAGTCTCCAGGAATGCCTCAGAGACCCTACAACAAAAAAGGAACCCATTTTGTTATAGGGATTGTTGAGGAACTTCTTCTGAAAGGATTTAAGATGCCAAGTATTAAATATGACGTCACAAGGGATCCAACTGAGCATGTCCTAATTTCGAAGCACCCTTATTTTTACATGGCATTTCATATGCGATCAAGTGCAAGGTTTTCCCTCAAACATTAAGAGAGCTGTTCAAAATTGGTATTGCAAATTACCCACAATATTAATCAATTCTTCAGACAATTGAGCAATTCGTCAACCAATTCAAGAGAAACAAAACTCAGGCTAAGAGTTCAGCATCCTTGATGGCAAGACGACAAAAGAACGATCAATATTTAAAAGACTATTAAACTCGTTTCATGAATGAAGTATTGAAAGTCTGAACATGGACCAATCGATAGCAGTGGTTTCCCTAACTAATAGGACGACCAATGAACACCTCAATGTTTCCTCAACCAATAATCCACCTAAAACTATGGCTGAATTTTAAAAGAATGATGAAAAATACATGACAGTCGAGGAGGTTGTTCAGTCTGAATGAGATGGCAAAAGGTGAGGTGCTTGGGAAGATAAGTGTAAGGAGCAAGCCAAAGTCCCAAGAATGACTCTACTTTTGTGCCAAAAACTGGAAGTTCCTATAGATTTCATTAATATACTCCTCTTAACTCCTCAAAAGGATAAATATTGCTTGAAATCTAATCTGAATAATATGTTCGATGGCCAAAACCAATGAGGTCTAATGTTGCAGAAAATATAAAACACTATATTGTCATTTTCATAAAGATCACGACCATGACACTGAGGATTGCAAACAATTGAAAGTGGGAATTAAGTTCCTAGCCCGACAGGACGATTGGAGAAATTCATTAAGTATGGAGACAATAGGTATGTCAAAGACTCAAAGCCAGTGCATCGGGAAAAGACATTAGAAATGATTGAAGCAGAAAAGACAGAGAAGATAAATGGAAGAGTCATCAATGTCATATTTATTGGACCAGGACTTTGAGCAATACCTCTTCATCTAGGAAGGCATATACAAGAGAATGCCTAATTATTGAAGTTCCACATAAAAAGATGCATATTGATTTAGAGATTACTTTCAGTGATGCAGATCTAGAAGGAGTGACGTTTCCGCATGATGATCGAATAGTTGTTGAATTAATGGTTGGAAATTTCGGGGTAAGAAATGCTCAAATTGACAATGGATCTTTCGTAAATGTGTTGTATTAGGAAGCCTTCAAAGGAATAGGCTATGAAGATAATCAACTCAATCCTTGTACTACTTCTTTGTTATGGCGGCCCAAAATCCCAAAGCAATCAAGGCTCTGCCATGCCACCAAAAGCGTCACCAGGTCATGCCGCATCATCTGCGCTCTTATCCAGGACGGCCCGCAACAAGTACTTAACCTTTTCAATTAGCTTAACTATTTCAATTATCCAGTGTTTTTTTTTAAATATGTTCTTAATTTGGTTTAGTTAGACTATTCATTTATCTCATTTAACTTATTTGATAAGTTATTTAGCTTCCATTGGTCTTTTCAACTACTGTGTAAGTTATTTATTGTAAACTATCAATAATTGTGGAATTCTTTCATTTTAGATAAAGCGAATGATAATTAATGAAAGTTTTACTTCATTAACAAACCCTAAGTAGTGGAAACCTCATCAAAAAGATACCATGTATATATAAGGTGACAAAATGTGCAATAGGATCAATATGCATGTATCATCAGTGTATCAAGTTTCCCAAAATATACTTAAAGTGGTAACATAATATATACAAACACCTACGAGATGGGCTAGCAAAGGCTTTCCATGATCAAATAAAGTTGACAAGTAAGGCCTTCCCCTAGCTCGTCATAGGATCTATACTCGGTCATCCATGCAAAAAGTTGATGACGAGTCCAGTGAGTAAATCCCCAAAAGAAACACAAGTTGAATTTAATAATAATATAAATAAAATAACTACAAATCATGCTAGTCAATAAGAAATGCACTAAAAAGGGCTATAAGCATGACGATAAGTTGCTAAAAAAGCAATAAATATCGGAAGCGGGTGTGGTATATATCTGCCGAACTTTAAGATTGATAACACTGGATCAAGGAAACTCTGGTGACCAAGCAACTCCCCACCACCGCTCTAAGGTTAAGGAGGAACTCTGTTGGTCAAGATTTTAAAACTCCTAGCATATTGCCTTAGGAATATGTGTTGGAGTTAACTCCTCAAGACAACATCTCTCAAATCATCGACTCATGAAATAACTATCATGCGTAGCCTAGGGCATATCCGGAACATAGTAGCAACAATTGGATCGCTAATCACGAAGGAGCCAATAAGGGGTCATACCGTCCCATCGACTATATACAAACACACGCGGGAATGAAGTACTCAAACAAACCCAAATTGGCATAATTTAGCGGTATAATGAAATAAAACAGTAAATAAATGTTATGTGTTTTTAGGTGAGGTTTAATTACCAAAATGCGATAAAAACTTGGTCATACCTGCTCGCTTGTTCCTAGAATGCTTGTCCATCGGTCCCTTGAGCTTTTCTAGGCCCTAAATAATCCTATACACCAATTTTAAAAAGTTTATAGTCACAATAATTGATTTTTATATTATGATAAAAAAATTAGAATTTTATTCTAATATTTAGTTGTAACATCTTTTTCGCGTTACGTTGTGGTGCCAAATGCCCGAAAAAGTCTTAAAATCCAATTTTATACCTTTTTGATTTCTCATGTTTTTTGTGATTTTTTTTTGAATTTTTTGTAATTTTATTTATTTTGTATTTAATTGTAAATTAAATTAAATTTTAATTTTTAATGGGGTTGGGCCTAAATGAATCGGGCCTCACGAAGCGTGCATACGAGCTCCCCCTCCCCCTCCCTAACCTAAATCATCTTCCCCCTCATAGGTCATTTTTTATTACTTTTTTATTTTTTTTTTTCCTTTCTTTTTCCCTTCTTCATCAACAACACCATCACCAAACATCAACAACAACAGTAAAAAATCATCAAATCTATCACCATCATCAACATGCAATCATCATATGCATTAAGAACACTTATTTTTTCCAAATTCATACAAATTACTTTAATACTTCAAATTCATGATATCACAGAACCACTTGATATATGGAAAACATAGAGGAAATCATGATTTCATCTTGACATTTCTTTTTGCAATAAAGCCTCAAAGTTAAGCTTGCATTCATGAGAATTGAAGAGGAAAGTGATGTAGAACCATTACCTAGGCTTGGATTGTGCTAGAGTTGGATCTTTAAACCTTGAATACCTTTATTTGCAACCCAACTAGCCATAAAATTTCAAATTTCTAGCCATTATATGCTTACTTTCTCAAGAACAATATATGCTCTAAATTTGCATGTTGAGCAAATGCCCTAAGTCCTCTTTTTATATTAATTCACCTAATCAAGTCCCAACACACATATCTCGAGGTTCATCAAGGTCTCCTATTAACTCTAGCCATGTTGTTGTGTGACACATGTATCTAGTTAATAAGTCAATACAGGGTTTTCTAATAATTTTCTTACTTAGGCCAAGATTCCCTTATTTAGCCTAATTACACATCTTAGGAACATTAATGACGTAAATAGCTTAGTCTATGCTTTATTGGTCAATGTACATATCATTCTTAGACTAAGTCTTGCCTACTCAATTACTCGGCACCATTGCGCATCACAAGGCATGTCAGATGCATTCTTGGCCTATTAACAATTTAATCCATTTTTCAGGCTTGTTGAGATTACTTATCTTTAATTATTATTCTTTTGCCATTAATAAGTTTGCCTAAGTCATTTCATTCTCATACCCTCATTGCACGCATCTCGAGACAATATTCACTGCAATCATAACTCACTCAAAATACGATAATCAACGGTACACATGGCGTAATGCATAATTCAAGTAAAGCGACCATAATAAACAAACATCACACAAATATAACATAAAGAATTATACCTTGATTGGCATGCCTTAGACTAATCTGTGACATCTACATAGGTTTGAGTTGGGTCCTAGTCTGAAATTAAATAATTAAATAATCATTAAAATATGAGGGTCATCACATTTATATGGTTTCAATGGAGCAAAGGCAAAGGTAGAAGGGCCGATCATGTTGCCGGTAACCTCGGAGGGACGTCACGCCAAGTTACACATATAATAAACTTCATGGTAGTGAAAGTCCCTTCTACTTATAACATCATATTCGGTAGAACGGGTCTTAATATCTTCAAAGCCATTCCCTCGACCTACCACCTTCAGTTGAAATTCCCTACACCAAATGGTTTGGGTGAAATAAGGGGTGATAAAAAAATGGCAAGAACTTTTTATTTCATGGCCACTAAATCAAGCAAAGTTGGTGAGCAAGTCTTGCATGTGGATTTAATGGACATAAATGATAGCAAGTTATAGCCATAGCCGGTAGAAGATTTAATCCCAATCATGTTAAATCCATAAAGCGATGAGAAGGCTTACCTACATGGGATCCAGTCTCAACAAAGAAATCCTCGAAACTTTTCCTCAATCTTTGAAAGAAAACCAGGTCATTTTTGCATGGACTCCAGAGGACATGCTGGGGATAGACCCGGAGGTCATCAAACACTGGTTAAATGCAAATCCACAAAAGAAACTAGTAAAGCAAAAAAAGATCTTTCGCCCAAGAAAGATAAATAGCTATTGATGAGGAAGTAGACAAGTTGCTGAAAGTATAAGTGATTGAAGAAATCAATATTCTATAGTGGATTTCGAATCTAGTCATGTTTAGAAGATCAATCAGCAAGTGTCGGATGTGCATTGATTTTATGGATTTGAATGATGCATGTCCAAATGACTACTTCCTTTTTCCTAGGATTGATATTTTGATTGATGCTACAACATGCCATAAGTTGTTAACATTTATGGATGTTTTCAGCATATATAATCAAATTCATATGGAAGAGACATACATGCTAAAAGTTGCATTAATCACTTCAGATTTATTCAATAGCAACATACTCACCCAATAGCAACATACACACATGCGGTGCAATATAATAATAATAATAATTTTAAACACCACATATAGACAACTACCATCCATAAATAACATATTTCCTCAATTTTCATGTCCAAGCCAACCGAGTTGTCCATGTAACGCCCAAACTACAACCGTTAATCCCCGAGATTAATGCTAATCCTGGTTTAATTAATTTGGGATGTCACAATTCTCCCCAACTAGGAGAATCTCATCGTCGAAACTTAAATCTCTAGTATACTCTTGTGTAACTATCCTATCCCCGTGTGACCACGCCTCAAACCTTGATAATCCCTCTCTACAGTCCCTTAAACACCTCTACTAGACTATACTTCAATACATTGGGGATCCACCAATGGGCCTTTCAGAATTGCTCCATTGGAGTCCCTTAAACACCTCTACTAGACTATACTTCAATACATTGGGGACCCACTAATGGGCCTTTCGGACTTGCTCCATTTGGCCATCACCTAATAGCCCTTCATATAACCACATCATCAGGTGTTACCACACGAGATGTGCCCAGCAAGCCTTTTCCTATAGCTTTTCAGTCCTTCACATAACCGTATCCTCAAGTGTTGCACCGCACGCAATGTGCCCAATTAGGCCTAAAATACAACCATTCATATCTTCATCTTCACAGATAGGAAACTGTAGCAAAAAATATTCACAACGCCATTTAGTCCTGGTCTTTTTTTCTTCTTTTCGTGAAGAGGAAAGTGTGGCAAGATACATTAACAATTGCCAACTTACTCCCAAACCCAACTAGGCCATACTAAGATTCCCTTCTAGGTTCCCACCAGTGAGCGCATCTAACTGGCCCAATACTTGGTCTTTGTTGTGGTCAACGTAGACCCACAATGCACCTACATACGTACCAGCATAATAGCTCGAGTGGTTATCCACCGAGAACTCCTGATACACATGTTATGGTCTAGTAGTTACTCATCCTTGTCTGAAGGCGATTCATGTCCATGAACATAGTTAACAATGTTCATGGTCATTATCAAGCTTTGAGTACTGATGGTTTCGGTTGTGCTTTCATTAACTTTGCTTGTGTCCATACCATCACAACCATGGTATTGTTGTAATGCTTCACCGAGCAAAATACTCTAACTTAGGCAATGAAACATGATCTCATGACACTATGACTATGGCCATCATGAGTTAATCTCGCTCATGTATAACTCATGTATAGTCTCATCCTGCCTTTTTACAACATATACTTAATAAGGTCACACACCTTGTATATAATACCTAATGGAGAGTACCACTCATCCACTAATAAGAATTTTCAATCTTTTTATTCTCATGTCTTCTAAAATCTTTGTGTCTTCATATCCTTAAATCTGCAAATCATATGGCCATTCATCCCTCTATAATGATGCCCATCTATTTCACTTACTCTATTCACAAAATCTAAAATTCCCTCTGCGATCTCATGTTTTCCACTTTGTCTCATTAATCTCTATCGCCCCTGGTCCTAGTTGTCCATTTTTATTGAACTTGATTTAAATCTTGGTGTCGTGATTTGTTCGATGTCTTCTCGCGTAATTGTAAGCTTGTTCTTGCTTGCACTTATTGAATTGTCCCTTTTCAGATGAGGTGGCGATGTGGGCCCCCATCGACCTTATTGTCTGAGGGAAATTATAAAAACTTATGTGGAGTTACTCGGATTGTCATGATTGCGAGACTAACTCAAGTGCTCTAACCAGAACTAAAAGTGTATGTCATCGCTTTCATGTACATCTCAGTCATCTCAACACTATAAATTATCCATAGGTCTTCTATCTAATGCTTTGTCTCGCATCTTCTAGCTATCCTAATAAGACTTTATCTACTCCTAACCACCTTCCCGTAAGTCTTATCATTATTGTCTTTCTATATATCTTCAAATCAAAAGCACCATCGATCTAGAACTAGTGGCTTATATGAATTCACCATCAAACCTCTCATGTTCTATCAAGATCTAAGCTAGGTTCCCATATCAATCAGGTTGAGAACTATCACTTCCTCGATAGTCGTGTCATGGTCTGCAATATGCATAAACTGCATAATCACTAACTAAAATCATCACTTTCCTATTTAGCATGAAATAACCACATATAATCACATGCATTCATCATTATCTTCTTAAACATGAAATTTACATATATAATAAAGTAAAAACATTAGGTTCTCATTAACTATACAAAATGATCGGACATTTAAAATCATCATCTCTACATACTACGTATCATCCTCCTGAACAGGGGCTCTAATCCATAATGATATCGCTGGTATCAATGGCATAAAGATCCATGGGCAATTGAAATGATGATTCCCTTCTACTTCACAATGCGAACATACTTGAGGGCACTCCTATCCCAATGATGTAGGCTCGTCACCTTGCAAATCTGGCTCTGGCATAAGTGGCGTTATAGTAACTGACACTAGTCTCCAAAGATAGTCTTTCTTATCATGTCCATGTTAGCCACATCGAAAATACACCTACTTCGTCATTTTGTTTTTCCCCGTCGTTTCCTTGAACTTTGGCTCGAGATCCTCTTGTTTTGTGTTCGAGGTATGTGTGATCGATCATGCTCTCTACTTGCATGAAGACCTACCAATATTAGCATGTACCCCTCTTGTATCATTTGCCTAGTTCTTCTATGTTCATCTCCAGAGTTATGCTCAACTGAAACTGGCTCTGGTTGGGTTGAGGTGACTACTATTAGATTTTGAGATGTTATAGCCACAATTGTAGCGCGTGTCGTAAGTACAGCGGTCTGATCTTGTAATAGTAGGAGTACCTCAACCATCTAAGTCTCCTGGGCTGCAAGTCAATCCTCCACACTCGTTATAATAGGAAATGCCTAGCTGTAACACTAGTCTATCGATGTCAAGAGGCGTAGTTGACTGTCCGTCCATGATTTGGATTGAGACACGTGCTCTGCATTAGCCTCAATATATATACACATATGGTGTATAATAAATTAAAAAATAACATGCATATAACCCTAAATCTACCCGCTTCACATCATTTCCCAACTTAAGTTCTTAAGCCACAACATCGGGTTTCCACATCTAAGATTTTTATTATAAGATTTTTATTAGATAAGTTTATCAAATTTCTTTTAACTTTTCCCAAGGCTTCATCGACCTCTCTCTAATACCAAACATGGCATTGGTATAAGGTTAAAGAAAAAACTAAACTTCATCCTTTAGTATCCATCAACCTAGCTCTGATACCATCTGCATAGCCTTACTGCCCCGTGGTGACGTGTCTCCGCGTACTCTTTGTCAAGTGAGCCTAACTATAAGTGTCCAGTACCTACCCGTCCTCCTATTAGCTTGAAGTTCATGTTCACGTTTATTTCATTAAATTTGTTAGTAAATTATCTATATTTTCTAAATGATCATCTTTAAGTATTTAAATATTTGTTAAGTTCAATAATTTGTGGTTTATTCAAATCTAACCATATTAATGGGTTGTATTTTACAAATTAACATAAATCAACGAATGCCTTAATTGATTCAATTAGGTAAAGTAATTTATCATTGTAAATATTATTCATAATAGCAAATCCCACTGTAGAAAACCCGAAAAAGTACCATATATATAAGCGACAGTATCATAAAACATGGTATACACATGTACACATCATCTCAAATCTACCAATACCCAAAATAATACCATAATATCAAAATAATATAATCATATACGAGTATGTCCAAGACCGTCAATTAAAAGAGATAATCGCCTAAGATTATCCTTTGTCGTTACTTATAGAAAGATCTACACTCGATCACCCAACAAATACAATGACGAGTCCAGTGAGTAAATTCCCAAGAGAAGACCACACAATATTAAGCAAGAAAACAAATAAAACTACAAGACAAGCAAGTATGCTATCTGGCAACATAAATACATACTTCTATGAATGTAGGGCAATATAAAAGACTCAAATAGCATACAATAATAGTAATACAACACAATAGACAATAATCAAACAAAGTAGCAATTAAAGAGGTAAACGAGAATGTAAACATACAACAACTAAGTTAATATGCACATAAATGTCTTTGATGAAAACATAAGGATATATTGCGTGTAGCAGACTATTCCATACTTCAGAGCTAAGGATTTATCTTATAGGCTTCTCCAACAACCTCCACAATCTCATTTCCTTAAATCTCGTGATGCTGGCCAAATTTGTTGATTCACTGACATGTGCATCTAGTGCAGCTCGAGTCACAATTTACCCAGGGCATGACCATACGTGCTATGATATAATGTACCCAAGTTCGTCCACACATCCCGATGTAAAACCCCGATAAACAAATTAATCAGTCAGACAAACCAATAAAATAAATAGTTTGGCACCCATCACAGGCATAAGAAAATCGAACCAAATTTTGTGATGCATTCTCAAAAGGTTTATGCACCTCAATCCACGCTTCGAATTCCCCGGACTCCCGGATCTGACCCGACTATCTCCCCAATACCTGAGCTATGGTCCATTAAGTCCTTGAAGTCCAAGTTTATATATTTAGTTTGTTTATAGGTGATTGAGATATTTATAAAGTGAAAAATCCTAAAATAGCCCTTTAAATTCAATCTATACTAAAAACTAATAATTAATCTCTAAAAAATACTAATTAATTTCCTCTAATAATACCTAGGCTTCCAATATATAAAAATCCTCCAAATTGTACTCCAATACTGATTTTAGGGGTTAGGTACGTGACTCGTGCGTCGAGGAGCATCCTAAGGGGTTTTTTAGATCAAAATTCCGAGTCTGCCACGTGTCAAAACGCTATTCGCTGATTTTTCACTACCGCTCCACGTGTCAGCTGCTCATTGGACCGTCTCTGTTATCGCGCTGAGATGTCGCCGCACCATTCGCTGCTCTTGGCGCGTTCGTTGTGTTTGTGCTGATGAAGCGCCACGTGACAGAACGCTATTGACCGAAACACGTTAATTGGACGCGTCTGGGCAATAGGAACGCGCCACGTGGACGAAGAACTATGTAAGAAGGATTCACGCGAATACGGCGAAAATCTGGGAGTCTGTGTGAGCATGGATCTCGAGGCAAATCGACGGATTCTGAAACGCAAGCAAAGAAAAGCGCTTGTGAGTGACGTGGATTCGCCGGTGACGCGCGCTCTCTCGATTGGTCCACGCTGGCCGTTGTTGGCACCTCCGCTTCTTGACGTGTCATCTACGATTGGTCGGAACACCACAATCGCTATTCGACACGCCGCACAACGCGTATTTCGAGGCAAACTGTCCGGCATCCGATCACTGCTAGTAAATATTCCATTTTGAGTATTTCTCCGCTACAAATTCAACCGCGCACTCCGTTTCACCTAAAAATGACCAAAAAATATAATTAAATATATATTTCAAATATTTTCAATAATTAAATATACTAAAATAGACTATTAAATATATAAAAATACTAACTTATCAACACCCGTCACACAAACTCATCCGATAACAACATACACACACGCAGTGCAATATAATAATAATAATTTTAAACACCACATATACACAACCATCATCCATAAATAACATATTTTCTCGGTTCACGTGTCCAAGCCAACCAAGTTGTCCATATAACGCCCGAACTACAACAGTTAATCCTCGAAATTAAGGCTAATCTTAATTTAATTAATTTGGATCGTTACAATGGGTATTTATTCTTAATGGTCAGTTAATTAAGCTGTCTATAATCAATGCACATACATAGGATTATGTCTTTTTTCTTCACAAAGTTGAGTCTATAACTCTCGTAATTCCTTCGATGCCATATGATACAAAGGAATAGATATAGGTTTAGTACCAAGAATAAGAATAAATATAAAGTCAATGACACATGGCGGTGGAAGTCTAGGCAAGTAAGATGGAAAGACTTATGGAAATTCACAAACCACGAGTATCTCATTAACATTAAGTTTGTGACTAGGATTTCCAAATGTAACAACTCCCTCCATAACTTTTAAATCTCAAGGAGTAGCTTCCCCTCCACAAGTTGCAAGTCGTGAATGATTATTATAACAACCTAAATGTAATTCGTCGTTCTTTATGACAAGATTGTAGACGTTGCCGACAGCTTAAACGCTCGTGGGACCCGCCGTTAGGCTTGTGCGCGTTTGGAACTAAGTAAATAGTAATTTTTGTGTGCTAAATTGTTAATTTGTGATGTTTATGTCAAAATAGCTTAAATAGCATTACACAATATGAGTTATTATATTTCATTTGACGTGCGAAATTGTGTGTAACGTATTCGCCTCGAGATGCGTATCGATGCATGTACCGAGTAGTTTAACTGACTTAATACTAGGCCAGGGAAATAATACACACAAAATAAACAAAATTGTCTATATAAAGAATATAAATGCATATTTAGTGCTTAGGGACATGGTAGTACGCATATGTCGCAGTTCGAAACAAGAAATCGGGCATTGGAACACTCGAAAATGGACTTTTTGAGTTAAATACAAGGGTAAGTGTGCTAAAGGTGTCCCAATAGGAGTCATGAGGGGTTGGAATAGGAGCAAATGAGGTGCTTAGGACGACCTAGAGATGTGTAAGTGAGTGGAGATGATATTCAACATTTATATAAGTCAAGTTTTCATGTATTCCCACCACCTGTTCTCTCTCTTATCTTGTTTATCTGAGCTTTAGAGGAAGAAAACTAGGGTTTTGGTGAGTTCTCTTGGTGATTCAAGGAGTTTGGAGGAATGAAACATCAAAACCAAGGTGAGCATCACAAACACCACAACTTCCTCTATCTTTTTATCTTAATATTAGAGGTGTTGGTGATATTTTTGGAGGTTATTAAGTTAGTGTTGAGATAGGTTTCTAGTGCTTTGAGGTTGTTGACTTTACATACACATCTTGTTGAGATAGGTTTCTTAGATACACATCTTGTTGACTTTAGATCGAGGACATTAGTTACCATCTGATTTGAGTGTTAGAGTACTTAGAGTTTGATGCGATGTCCGGGATAGATTGGTTATCATCCTATCATGCATAGATCGATTGTTTCAATAAGACTGTGACATTTGACATCGAGGGAATTCCAAGGTTCACATTCGTTGGAGTTGCGGCTGCATTACCTATCACGAGGGGCAGATTAGCTACATCGTAGGAAATGGAAGCATAAGTGGTTATGGTAAAGCGGAGCATAAGACGATGCAGGTCGAAGATGTCCCTATTATTTGTGAGTTCCCAGACGTGTTTCCATATGACTTTCTTGGTTTGCCAGCACCTCGAGCTATGGAGTTTATTATTGAGCTATTTTGGGGACTCAACCAATCTATAGCAGACCGTATCGGATGTCAACATCGTGGGAGCAAGAGGAGTTAAGGACCTAGTTAGAGGACTTACTGCAAAATTTTTATTCACCCTAACATGTCACTTTGGGGAGCTCCTGTTTTATTGGTAAAAAGAAGGAAGAGCTCTGATGCGTATATGTATTGACTATCAGAAGCCGAATCAAATGATGATTCATAATCGTTACCTACTTTCGAGAATCGATGTTTTATTCGATCAGTTGTTTAGGGCCAAGTTCTTCTCGAAAATTGATTTATGATCAAGATTCCATCAGTTGAAGATTTGAGAAGAGGATGTAGAGACGATTGCATTTAGTACGCGTTATGGCCTGTTCGATTTCACGGTCATGCCATATGGGCTGACTAATGCACTAGTGATCTTCATGGATTTAATGCACAAGGTGTTAAGTCCATACTTGATCGATACTTCATTGTTTTTATTGATGACATTCTGATATACAGTAAGACTCATGTAGATAATGAGAGTCATCTCAGAGATGTATTATCAACACTAAGATAGCATAGTTTGTATGCCAAATTCAGCAAATGTGTTTTTTGGCAAAGTGAGGTGAAGTTCTTGGGCCATGTTATTAGTCGTTAGGGCATATTAGTAGAGGTGACAAATTCGGGCGATTATTGACTAGAAAACACCCGAGTTTGTATTTGACACTTGGAGTTTCCTAGGTTTGGCAGGATACTACATGTGATTTATACTGGACTTCTCGATGATTACAGCACCGCTTGACGAGGTTAACCTAGAAGGATGTTAGATTTGAATGGTCACAGGAATGTGAGGAAGCTTTATGGGAGCTGAATAGGAAATTAACTTCGATGCCAGTTTTGTCTTTACCGGTGGCAGGTTAAGGTTTTTTAGTTTATACTGATGCATCAAGCACTAGGTTGGGTGGGGTGTCTATTGTGGGGTTGGTGGGGTTGTGGAAAACCTAGAAAATTTGTAGCTGGTTACTGTCCAAAACACGATTAGCGCGCTACTTGCTAAATCTAGCGTGTTAATGACAAGTAGCGCGCTAGGCCAGAAACTTAGTGCACTAATGTTCATTTGGGCTAAAGAACGTATAACTATCGCAGCTTGTAGCTCGCTAATGCCTAGACCTAGCACGCTAATAGACCCCTGTTTTGACATAATTTGTGTGAAATAACTTAAAACACATCCAAATGACTAAAAATCACCTATACATGGAAATAGGTCATTACGGGTTGTAGTTTTGAATATCCAGGACTAGGCTGAATCGAACCAAGGGTTAGTAACGGTACACGGAATGCGGTGTGAGGTGTGTAGTATCCCAACTAAAATTACTTGAGCAGTATTTACTTTTCTTTTTGAATTCATGGTCTGTCTTGTAATACTCTATTCTTGTATGTGTATAATGGACGGACGTTGAGGCTCACCCTCCATGCCATAAGTTGTTAACATTTATGGATGTTTTCAGCAGATATAATCAAATTCATATGAAAGAGACATACATGCTAAAAGTTGCATTAATCACTTCAGATTTATTCAATAGCAACATACTCACCCGATAGCAACATACGCACATGCGGTGCAATATAATAATAATAATAATAATAATAATAATAATTTTAAACACCACATATACACAGCCACCATCCATAAATAACATATTTTCTCAGTTATCATGTCCAAGCCAACCGAGTTGTCCATGTAACGCCCAAACTACAATCGTTAATCCCCGGGAATTAATGCTAATCCTGGTTTAATTAATTGGGCTGTCACAATTCTCCCCAACTAGAAGAATCTCATCGTCGAAACTTAAATCTCGAGTATACTCTTGTGTAACTATCCTATCCCCGTGTGACCACACCTCAAACCTTGATAATCCCTATTTACAGTCCCTTAAACACCTCTACTAGATTATACTTCGATACATTGGGGACCCACCAATGGGCCTTTCAGACTTGCTCAATTGGATTCCCTTAAACACCTCTACTAGACTATACTTTAATACATTGGGGACCCACCAATGGGCCTTTCAGACTTGCTCCATTGGGCCATCACCTAATAGCCCTTCACATAACCACATCATCAGGTGTTACCACACGCGATGTGCCCAACAAGCCTTTTCCTATAGCTTTTCAGTCCTTCGCATAACTGTATCCTCAAGTGTTGCATTGCACGCAATGTGCCCAATTAGGCCTAAAATACAACCTTTCATATCTTCATCTTCACAGATAGGAAACTGTAGCAATAAATATTCACAATGCCATTTAGTCCTGGTCTTTTGTTCTTCTTTTCGTGAAGAGGAAAGTGTGGCAAGAAACATTAACAATTGCCAACTTACTCCTAAACCCAACTAGGCCATACTAAGATTCCCTCCTAGGTTCCCACCAGTGAGTGCACCTAACTGGCCCAATACTTGGTCCTTGCGGTGGACTTTTACCTCTAATTGACAAATCATTCACATAATGTTTTAGGCAAGTCCTTGGCTAACAAGGCATCGCTATTCATTGGTTTCATTAGTGATAGCAACCCTCTCTTGATTGGTCAGGTTGGGAACTGATGCATTACTGAACTTGTTGACAAAATTTCATCTCTGAATGAACTTATTGATCTTGCGGGTGATTGGCGATACAAATTTTGAGCCGATCCTATTAACGTTTGAGCGAAAGCCTTGCACTTGATCGCATCTAACATATCATGTAGAAATAAGACTGCATTAAAATTAAGGACATGTCAACATAGACCCATAATGCACCTACATATGTACCAGCATAATAGCTCGAGTGGTTATCCACCGAGAACTCCTGATACACATGTTATGGTCTAGTCGTTACTCATCCTTGTCTGAAGGCGATTCATGTCCATGAACATAGTTAACAATGTTCATGCTCATTATCAAGCTTTGAGTACTGATGGTTTCGGTTGTGCTTTCATTAACTTCGCCTGTGTCCATACCATCACAACCATGGTATTACTGTAATGCTTCACCAAGCAAAATACTCTAACTTAGGCAATGAAACATGATCTCATGACACTATGACTATTGCCATCATTAGTTAATCTCGCTCATGTATAACTCATGTATAGTCTCATCCTGCCTTTTTACAACATATACTTAATAAGGTCACACACCTTGTATATAATACTTAATGGAGAGTACCACCATGATTCTGTCTTCATCAAGTTTCAAATCCGATTCCAAAAAGTGATACTTTATTTCATGGCAACAATTGATGACTAACGTTTCAATTTTGATGATGTTGATGATTTGGATGATGTTCACTAATGTTGATGAGCCCAAGAAAGACAAGGATGCAATGAATTTCTATGAATGCTTGGATAGTGGGTGCGAACCACGCCTGAACACTAATTAGAATTTTCAACCTAGTAAAATCATCAACAATGACATAGCAATATGATTTACCCCCTAGACCTTGTGTTTGGGTGGGTCAGAAAAAAATCCATATGGATGAGTTCTAATGCTCTAGTCACATCACTTGTTACTTTCATCTTAAATGATGAGGAACAAGTTTTTGATCATAGCTATGCAAGAGGAACTAGGTCATTTTGTTAGGAATAAGGTATGGATACTAGTACCTAGACCTAAAGACCATACTATCATAGGCACCAAATGGGTCTTTAGAAATAAAAAGAATGAGAAGGGTGAGATTGTAAGGAACAAGATTAGGTTAGTTGCACAATTATAATTAAGAGGAATGAATTGACTATGAGGAAGCCTTTGCACCGGCAGTAAGACTAGAAGCAATTCGGAAGTTGCATGTTTATGTTTGCTAAATGGGTTTCTACTATACCGAATGGATATTAAAAGTGCAATCTTAAATGGCTTAATCAATGAAGATGTATATGTAGAACAACCACCAGGTTTTGAAGACCATGATCATCCAAGTTATGTTTATCGTCTTTAAAAGGCCTTATATGGATTGAGACAAGCTCCTTGAGCTTGTATGACCAACTTAGTGCATTTCTAATTGACATAGGGTTCAAGAAAGGAATGTTACATCCTACTTTGTTCATTTTGATTAAAAAGTGTGACATGCTACTTGTTCAAATTTTCGTTGATGATATTATCTTTGGGTCATCCAATACACGCTTATGTGATGAATTCTCATCATTGATGACCAATGAATTTGAAATGAGCATGAATGGTAAACTAACAAACTTACTAGGCTTGCAAATTAAGAAACCCAAACATGGTATTTTTATAAAACAAGCAAAGTATGTGAGGGACATGCTAAAGAAATTCAAAATTGAAAATTTGAAAGCATGTGATACTCCTTGTAGTTCCATCATCAAAATGGACAAAGACCAGCTAGGAAAATCCATAGATCCTAAACTTTACCATAACATGATTGGTAGTCTCTTATATTTGACCATTATTAGGCCCGATATTATGTTTAGTGTGTGTTAAAGTGCTAGATTTCAATCCAAGCCTAAGGAATCTCACTTGAAGTGTGTTAAGTGTATATTTCATTATCTTTGTGGGACACAAGATTTGGAATTATGGTTCAACAAAGCCAAAAGTTTCAAACTCCGAATTTTTGTTGATTCCGACTATGCGGGGAGTCTAATGGATAGGAAAAGCACTTCCAAGTTTTGTCATTTGCTAGGAAATTCACTAATTTCATGGTTTAAAAAGAAAATTTTCATGCTTTGTCTATGGTCGAAGTCGAGTATATGGCTACCTGAAGTTGTTGTGCTCAAGTCTTGTACATGAAACAACAACTTAAGGATTACCAAATCCAAGTTGATGATTTAATTTCAAATTCCAGAGAGAAATTAGCGCGTTAGGTCTACTAATTAGTATGCTAATTGTCTCTGATTAGCGCGCTAATTCAAAGACCTAGCGCGCTAATCGTCCCTGACCCAGATCACTTATCCGCATCACCAGTGCGCTAATTTTATCATTAGCGCACTAATGTCGTTTGGCCAGGACCAATATATAACTATTTTTAACCCTAAATTCTTATTTTTCACACATCACTCCTCTCATTTAGGTCTTCATCCTCTCCAATGACTTTTCCACGATCCCTAGATATATTCCATTACTTTCTTTGTCAATATGGGTGTTTTTACTTCCTAGACCTAGAATTGAACCACCATTTTCATCTCCATCCTTGAGTTTGTACACATGTCGACCCAACCTCCACCCGTTCCACTACTAGTCCCATTACCCATCCCACTGCCCGTCCCACCCCTGCGTCATCCTCCCGTCGTCCCCCATGCATCGTGTTGTCGAGTATTCATTGTATAGTAGCGAGTCCAAGTCCGCCCATTCATTAGCACCATCCCATACCACCTCCTAATCATCATCCCGTCGCGAGACTAGGCCTTCTAGTCACCGTAGCGTCACCTCGGCCACCGTCCCAGTTAATGGCCCTAAAAAGAGGGTCGGTCCAAATCCCCATACGATCTTAAGTCCATTTTAGAGTTGGTCAACCTATGGCTTACGAATGCCAAAATCCTTAAGCCCGCCATTGTTGATCTCGTGTTCTTCGACAAGGCTCATCTCCCAATACGATAGGTTATCTCCATATCGGGGTAGGCTACCTTTTGTTAGTATAAGCATGACTATAATCCACCATTAGTTCGAGTCTTTTATTCCAATCTTGCAAGGATGAATACCTTTATCATTTAGTTGTCTATCGGTGGTCGGTTAATCGAGATTACATCGAAGAGCCTCACTCAACGGTTTGACCTTCATTTGCACCCTCCGACCACTACCGTTGGGTGTAAATTTCTTAGTTGGCCATTTAATCAGCTCGAAGTGTTAAACTTTTCACAAGGTCTGATAAGGAACTCATTGTGTATCAATCTAGAGTCACTAATGCTGACTTCAAGTTTGTGCCTCACCTACTTCATAAATTTAGCACAAGGTTATTTTTCCATGTGGCGGTAGTAAGAACTACGTCACATTACTTGACATGTTTGTCCTCGGGCACCTATTTCGTGAGATCCTCTTAGATCGCCCCACCTTATCATCAACTACATGACTAGCACGTGTAGATCTTTATTTCATCTCCTGTATGCCCACATCATTACTTCTTATCTATAGTCAGCCCAAATAAATCTTAATTTAGGCGGTCATCAACTCTCTACCTAAGAAACCATTGACATGGCCACTCTAAAGGCTATGATGTAGATATATCCGTCACGCACAAAGATGGATTCGAAAAAAAGATATCCCAGATGGTTAACACTACGAGGGATACGAGTCTCCACTTCCCACCTATCCTCTAGTTGTTTTTTATGTGAGAGACTACCTGACTACAACTTTTGTTCCCTCATGGTGATGATGGTGATAACGAGGCTCACCGGGACATTGCGACTCCAGCTCCTCGTGTGCGGCATTCACAACAACCTCTACACTATCCGACGCTTTATGGCATTGCCCCTCCTCCCGAGATGTCTCAATCGACAACGTACCTCTCTGCGTAGTTGGGTTTTATGTGTGAGTACATGACCCGGGCCTTCATAGCCATCGACACCCGCCTTGAGCGTCAGGGTGATCAACTTTGTTGCATAGAGGGCCATCTACTGCCAACCAGGCCTGCGCAAGATGACCCTACTTTCGATTATGCGCTTAAGACATCTTCTCATTAGGAGGATCATCTTCTAAGCATAGCATAGTTAGGGGGAGCACTAGGCTCATCTATGTATTCTTTAGTGTTTTGATATACATTTGCTATGTCGTGGACTCAACTGTTTAGGCCACAACTATGTTAATGTTCATTTTCAGCATTTAATATCATGAAGAAAAAATTGTGAATCACTGAGTTACTGTTATACTTTTGTTCATTTCCCTATATTGGTTGCATGTAAATTACTTTTATTGATATACCTATTTTTGTCATGTAATATGCATGTAGTGAGGGGGGTTTTCCACCCACTTTGTTGTTGTTATATTAGTGGCTAATTTTTTGTTATCCTTGTTGTGAGAGGGAGCATGGCCCCAATTTTTGATGATATCAAAAAGGGGAGAAATGTATGTGTTGAACTTGACATTGTTTGAGATTTCACTATGGATATGAATACACGCGAATTCCATTTTTGATTATCAAATTAGCATTGTTTATTATCATCAAAAAGGGTGAGATTATTGGACTAAGTGGTTAGTCACTTTTACTCCACCAGGGATTTCGATGGAAACAAATAAATGAAAGTATAGTAATAATTTTATCAAGTGTGTTTAGCCAAAGTTTGTAGAATATTACATCTCAAGTGTTCAAGCCAAACAAGTTCAAGATTCGATCCACACGAGGAAAGGAAGATGAAAGATCATATTACATGTTGTAACATTTATGTAAGGTGCATAGGTTCATTTACGCAAGCCTAATGCATTAGTTCATGCATATCATATTTTTCAAATCACCTTTTAAGTTTTAAGTGATCATTTGGAGTTTTAAATGAAACTTACCACTTGAATCAGTCTTATAAGTTCAAACTATTTGAAACCATATTTTTACATTCACATCATACTTTAAAAACCATGTGGAAGTTTTCGAAATGAAAAACTTGTTTTGAAAGGTTTTTGAAAAGAAAACTGTGTATTTGCATAAAAGCCCCTATGTAAGTCATGAAATCGGGATTTTCCATTTTTAGCATTTGTGAAAACATCCAAACCATCTAAATAGGTTCTATGTGGTAGGGCCTCGAATGCGATAAGAGGTTACTAACTCTAGGGCAAAAATATTTATTTTGAGGCCCCTAATAGTCAGTGCGTTAATGGTGATATTAGCATGCTAATTGCAGAGATAGCACGCTAATGTTCAGCATTAGTGCGCTAGCTTAGAGGATTAGCACGCTAGGTCCCAATATTAGCGTGTTAATTTTCTTTCTAATAACTTTTTATAAAGCTAAAAATCACACTTTAATTTCAATAGATGATCAAATCTGAGCCTTTAGATTTCTAGAATGGTCAAAAACTATTAAAAAAGAATGTAGAATATTCTCAAACCACCTAGAACGTTATATTGTCTTATCAAGGAAGGAAACCTTATTGTTCTCATTGATTTCAAAGAAAAGCTTGAATTTTTGTGTGCTATCACTTGTAATCTTTCTAAGCAACTGAATCACTCTCGAAACTAGTGTTATTGAGGTGTTCTAAAGCTTACAACATCCACTCTAGAAAAATTTTCAAATCACTCTCTCGGGGTTGTAGGAAAGTCCAATTTTCTAATTTTCTAGCGCTTAAATTTCATATTTTTTGTGCTTGATTTATGAAAATCATTTGCTATATTCTTGAACACATTTATCTTAGGTTTTACACTTAAACTTGATTTACTAAACCCTAGAACTGGTGGACAAGAATTTGTACTTAAAGTTGATTTTTATCAAACATCTCGTTCTTTGGATTTGAAATCGGATCTGCTTTAATCGATTCATTTGAATCGGTTTCATATTTGAGATTTGCACAAAATCAGTGATATACTTGCATTTCTCATTTGTTCTCATACTTGCTTGCAATAAAGTGTTTAGGCTCTAAGAGGCTTTCTTGTATTTTAATTCGGTGTCGCTTTACTTTGTAAAGTAAATTTGGTTATTTTCATCTATTCTTCAAAAGTGGCTAATTGTAATACTTAGTGGGATCAAAGTCGAAGGGAAGTCCTAGTTGAGGATAGACATAAACCCTTGTTGCGGCTAGGTAGGAAGTCTTAATTTGTGATTAGGTATTCTAGGCTTGTACGCTTAGGTTGTAACACTTATTGGAAATATAAGTGGGTGTTTGAAAATCCTAATTGAAGAGGTTAGGTAGTGGATGGAGATCATTGGATCGAACCACTATAAATCGCGTGTCTCTTTCCATCTCTTATATCCCCTTCATCTTGCATTGCATTCATACTTGCATTTTAGTGAGAATATTGCATCTTTATTAATAAATTATTTTAAAAATTTGATAACTTCTCGATACACCCAATTCACCCCCACCTCTTGGGTATGGTTTCACCTATTGCCACCAGTCACGCCACATAGTGAGCAATAGGTCCATATTTTCAATATAAATGACCATTTGTAATTAATATTTATGTAGTTTGAAGGTTGAGGAAGAGGAACAATATGTCAAGTTTTATGATACACTAGTAAGAGATTATACTCTTCCAACATGGTTTTCTTCCAATTTATGTTTGAAATAGTAGTTGCAACCGAAGTAGCTAGGTTTAGAAAAAGAGAATTAGGACAAAGATTTTGGGCTTTAAAAATGTCATATTTGGCATTGGTAACCATAGGATAGGTGTTGACAGGAGTGGGTTGTGTACTGATGGAAGTATTATATTAATAGAAGGTGAATAATTGATGAAAATGTGAGGAAAAACTGGTATATATAGATGGATAGGGTGAAGCACAATTAATAATAGGAGAATTGTTGAGAAACAACTACCAATATAAAATAATAAAATGTTAATGCTTACAATATGTTGTTCCCAAATTCGTTATCAAGCTGTTGATAATGTTTTCATGCTCGCTAATATTTTGGTTGGTGAGTGGTGTTGAACTTTGAAGTTCATCAAGTTTTTTTTTTTACTTTTTACTTTAACTTTAGTTAATTTCGTAGTGGGTATTAGTGGTTAAATAGTTGCACCTTTTAGACTATGGAAAAGTATTTAATGAGATAATTGGTGGTTAATAAATTGCTCCACCACTAATAACCTCCTTTTTAAGAGTTGTAACTGTTCAAAGAGGGGTTTTTGGTTCATAAAAGAAATATTATAAACTTCATTTTTACCAAGTTTTTTAAAAAAATATATATTGTCTTCACTAGTTTTTTAGATTAAGAGAGATTTTTGTTGTTGCAGGAGAAAGGATCTTTGGTTGGTGTGTAATTAAAGGTCCAACCAATTGTATCTTGGGGTCGAACCTCTTGCAGTATTCATACACTAAATGGGAGGAGATTTCATCTTAGGGCATTTCTTTTAAGTGCAAGCCTCTGGTATAATTTATTTAATTCTTTGTAATTGAATTCAAGCATGATATGTTAAAGTTCATATTCAAGCATATTAACTTAAGTGTTAATCATGATATACATATTCTTGTTTCAATAGAATTATAGTTTTTATAATATGCATGATATATGTGTATGTTCCAACAATCTAAGATGAAAACTCTCCTTACTATTGAAGGAAGAAGTTCTAAAATCTAGATGATGACACTTTGTCCAAGGAAACTCTCCTTACTATTGAAGCATGGAGGAATTCTTACTTCCTCTGTAGGAATTACATTTTGAATAGACTCGATGACACACTGGATGATGTTTATTAAAAATATAAAACTGCAAAGTATGTTTGGGATCTTCTCGAAAAGAAATATCGAACTAAAGATGCATGGGTTAAAAAGTTCATGGTAGGAAAGTTTTGAAGTACAATATGGTAGACTCAAGTCTGTGGTGAAGCAAGTGGAAGAACTACAAGTTGTGATCCATGAATTGCATGCTGAAAGGTGCACCGTAAATGAGCATTTCTAAACTAGAGCCATTATTGAAAAACTTCCACTATAGTAGAACAATTTCAAATTCTACCTAAAGCACAAGTGAAAGGACATGTCCATTGAGGATTTTATTCTATGACTTCATGTTGAATAAGACCACAGGAAAAGAGACAAAAAGAAAATAGCTGATGCTAATGCTAACATGGTGGTAGGACAATCAATTAAGTCCAAGTTTTAAAAATTCCCAGAAGAAAGTTTTTAAGATAGATATCAAGACAACCACCAAGTATTTAGCACCAAAGGAAAAGGATTATAAGAAGATTAAGGGAAGTTATTAGGTATATGGAAAATAAGGTCATAGGGATCAAGATTACCACCACGAGAAAAACTATAAATCTAAAATTCTTACTTGAACAACCAAACAAATGTTGTTGACATGAAAATTGACAATATTAACATTGATCTCACTGCTATTGTTTCTGAAACCAATATGGTTTCTGATGCCAAAGGTTAATGAATTTATACTAGTGCTACAAGGCACATCTGCAGTGACAAAAACTTATTTTCTGAGTTTCATCCGCTAATAGTGAAGAGAAGTTTTACATGGGAAGATCATCTCCTCATGGTTAAAGGCAAAAGAACTAGATGAAGTTTGTATGTTCCTGATATTAAGAAGAATCTTGTATCTGACCCTTTACTAAACAAGAAAAGGTTCAAACTTATTTTCGAGTCTGACAAATTTGTATTGAACTAAGGGTGGCATATTCATAGGAAAGGGTACCTTATTGAAGGTCTTTTCAAGTTAAGCAATAATCGTTAATGGTACTAACAATATAATGATTTTTTATGCGTATATGATTTTCTCTGCCTATATGATTCAATTATTTAATATTTGGCATGCTAGACTAGGGCATGTATATAATAGATTAATTCATAAATTTATACATTTGAATCTATTACCAAAGTTTAAAATTGATTTAAAATATAAATGTGAAGTTTGCACTGAATCGAAGTTTGTTAGGCAAACATTTAAGTTAGTTCAAGAAAGATCAAGTAAATTATTAGATTTAATTCATAGTGGTCTTTGTGACTTCAAATCAAATCGTACAAGAGGAGGTAATAACTACTACATCACCTTTATTAAGATTGTTGTAAGTATTTCCATGTCTTTTTTATCAAAAATAAAAGCGAGGCCTTTGATGTATTTAAAATTTATAAGGCAGAGGTTGAGAATCAACTTGACAGAAAGATAAAAGTGTTAAGAACCAATCAAGGTAGAGAATATGATTCCATTGACTTTGCAAAATTTTATAATACAAATGGAATTATACATCAGACCATCAAGCCATATACACCTCAACAAAATGGTGTGGCGAGAACAAAAATAGAACTCTCAAGAATTGATTAATTCTATGTTTAATGATTCTAGACTTCCCCAAAACTTGTAGGGTGAAGCACTACTGACTACAAAATCATATCTTGAATAGAGTTCCTTTGAAAAAATCTAGTAATTCTCCTTATAAGATTTGAAGAAATAGAAAACCCACTTACAAAACTTTGAAAGTGTGGATTTATTTAGCAAAATTTTAAATTCCTTTATAAAAAATGACTAAGTTAGGGACCTAAAACAATAGATTGTATGTTCATTAGTTTCGCTAAGAATAGTGCAGCATATAGATTCTTAGTAGTTAAATCACATATTTCATATATTAGTGAAAATACTATTATAGAATCTGTTAATGCTATATTTTTTGAAAACATTTTTCTTTTCAAGGAAAATAAGAGTGGTTCATAATGGAAAAGGAAGGTTGAAAAGAGTTTAGAAGAACCAACCACTATAAGGTTCAAGAATAAGAGTTGGAACTTATATAGGGAAAAAGAATTAAGGTTCCAAAAAATTTAGACCTGATTTTATAAGTCTGCTAACCAAAAATGAACCACATACTTATAAGGAGGCT
The DNA here is from genome assembly GCA_039657365.1 of Stephania yunnanensis. Lineage (NCBI taxonomy): Eukaryota > Viridiplantae > Streptophyta > Magnoliopsida > Ranunculales > Menispermaceae > Stephania > Stephania yunnanensis. The sequence goes on from CM077592.1 coordinate 12,719,715, forward strand.
ATGTCTTCACCGAAAGCGCCTTTATGGATGGAAGCAATTAATAATGAAGTTAAATCCATTTTACAAAATAATACATGGGAATTGGTTGATCTACCAAAGAATCAAGCCAATTGGATATAAATGGATATTTCAAAGAAAGCTCAAAGCTAATGGTACTATTGATAAATACAAGGCACGATTAGTTGCAAAAGGTTACAGACAAAAGAAAGGTGTAGATTACTTCATACCTATTCTCCTATTTCGAGAATAACTTCCATTAGAATGTTGATTTCCATAGTTGCTTTATAAAATATGGAAATACACTAATGGGACATTAAAACAACATTTCTAAATGGAGAGTTAGAATAAAAAATATATATAGACCAACTGAAGTGTTCATAGTCAAAGGCCAAGAGAACAAAGTTTGTAGACCCATTAAGTCATTATATGGACTTAAGCAAGCTCCCAAACAATGGCATGAAGAATTTGATCATACTATGCTTGCAAATGATTTCAAAATAAATGAATGTGATAAATGTGTCTACATTAAAGAAATGAAGAGCTTATTTTGTGTCATAGTATGCATATATGGTAATGAGATGTTTATTATGCGTACAAGTAAGGATGGCATAGTGTCAACCAAAAAGATGTTGAATTCCAGTTTTGACATGAAAGACTTAGGTCAAGTAGATGTCATACTAGAAATTCAAATTAAAAGGAATAAATATGGTTATGTTCTTACACAATCTCATTACGTTGAGAAAATCTTGAAAATATTCAATCATGTTGACTGAAAGGTTGCAGTAACACCTTTTTATGCAAATTGTCATCTTAAGAAAAAGTCTGGAGAAGCAATTTCTCAATTGGAATATTCTCAAGTAATTAGGACTTTGATGTACTTGATGAATTCTACTAGACCTGACATAGCTTATGCAGTTAGCAGGCTGAGTATATACATAAGTAATCCTAATAATGCTCATTGGACAGCATTAACAAGATTCCTAAGGTATCTTAAATATACCTAAAATTATAGACTATTTTATACAAAACATCCACTTGTACTTGAAGGGTATAGTAATTCAAATTGGATTTTTGTTACAAAAAGCAAATCAACCAGTGGATATGTGTTCACAATAGCTGGAGCAATGATTTTTTAGAAATCAACAAAACAAATGTGTATAGCACATTCCACGATAGAAACTAAATCCATCACTCTCGATAAGGCAGCTGAAGAAGCTGAATGGCTAACAAACTTCTTACAAGATATTCCTAGTTGGCCAAACCAATCATAGCAATATGCGTACATTATGATAGTATGGCAGCACAAACAATAGCTAAGAACAATATATATAATGGTAAGTTAAGACATATATGGCGTCGACATAACACTATAAGACAATTACTCATGAGTGGAGTAATTAGTATTGATTATGTTAATTCAAATGAAAACATTGTAGATCTTTTAACTAAAGGCTTACCAAGAGATCAAGGGAAGATATTATCGAGGGGAATGGTCTTAAAGCCTATAAAGGAAGTCAAGTCTAGCAAAACCTTAACCTAGTTGATTTGAGATCCCATGGTTTAGGTTCAATAGGCAAACTGGCTAGGCTTAACTTAACAAACAGGACATATGATTACATGTTCATATGATAAAGTATGTGTGTTGAGACAATGCAAAGGTTATGCAATATTACATTTTATGACTAAATGAAAGTCACATATATGATAGTAAATGTGGGGTCACATCAATGAGAATGAATAAGCTAAGATCTCTAAAGCTATCAAGAACCCAAGATATGTTCAGGACCAAAATGAAAACAACGAATAAAATGCATTAGGAATCATGTCATAAGTGAGACATATTTTCTAGTTTACTATAAAAATGAACAGTTCAAAATGCATACATCACAGTGCCATGAAGTAAACTCGATATGATCTTAGTAGGGTAAGTTCAAGTCTAAATGACACTTTCTTGATTAACATGACATGATAATCTCTCTCAAATGTTTAGAAATTTTGTTTTTCTAATTTGGCAAAGTAAGCCCTGTCAGGATGACGATGGTTACAATACAAAAGTGGGGTATTGTTGAACTTTGAGGTTCATTAGTTTGTATTATACCATTTAGTCCCACATGAGAAAGAAACTTTTTCTTTCCTTATAAGAGATCACCCACTTGAAGTAAGTGGTTAAGTTAATGTGGGGTTGGAGGAAAGTATCCATGGCTATTCTCTATTGGTTAATACATATTAATTATTTGTTATTTAATATGTCTTTGATAAGGCCTTAGGACTTGGCGCTAATGATTAAATGACTTAGCCAATTCACAACACATGTTTTTTTTTTTACTTTTTACTTTTAACTTTAGTTAATTTTGTAGTCGGCATTAGTGGTTAAATAGTTGAATTTTTAGACTATAGAAAAGTGTTTAGTGGGATAATTGGTGGTTAGTAAACCACTCCACCACTAATAACTTTGTTTTGAACAATTGTAATTTTTTTAATCAGGAGGTTTTTGGTTCAAAAAGAAAGTCTAAAATTCATTTTTACCAAGTTTTTCTTTGAAATACATATTGTCTTCAATGGTTTTTGGATTGAGAGGGATTTTTGCTGTTGTAAAAGAAAGGACCTTTGATTGGTGTATAATCAAAAGTCAAACCAGTTGTATCATGGGGTTGAAACTTTTGCAATATTCATACACCGAATTGGAGAAAATTTGTTTTAGGACATTGCCATCAAGTGCAAGCCTCTGATATAATTTATTTAATTCTCTCTAATTTAATTGAAGCATGATATGTTGTAGTTCATATTCAAGCATAAGAACTTTTTACGTTAATCATGATATACATATTTTGGTTTTAATAAAATTATAAGTTCTATAATATGCATGATATCTGTGTATGTTCCAACAAGTGGTATGCCCTGGTGGATGATTTGATATGTAGTACACTCCTTATCAAATCTGATTAAGGTGTGAAGTAGTAGTATATTATTTTTATAATATGTTGACAAATGTGTACATACAATTGTTATCAAGGGTGTAACATGAGTGTTATCGTACATTTTGTTTGGGCAATAATGACTAGGGACATGAACACTAGACTTTTTTAAATCCAACTTAATTCTTATGAATTGCATATCGTTTTTTGTTTTTGAGGAATAAAATATATCACATATCCTATGCTTTTGTTCAACAGCATTGCTCGCAATATTTGTGAATAACGGTTATTTTCTTAGACATGAAAAATTCAAAGCTTCAATTAATACTTGCTTTGGATTCAAAGCTCAAAAAATTAATTTTATTTGTGAATTATTTGCTCTATAAATTATTGAATTCTTTTAATTTTTATTTCCTTCACATCTCCTTATAGCTTGACAACATTGTGTGTAATGTATCGATGAAAAATCAATTTATACATACTTGCATTATGTTTTTGGCATAAGGCTATGGTTATGAATTAGTTAATTGGTTTTGTAACTGTGGAGCACTAATAAAAGGTTGGGCCAAGATGAATAATCTAGGTGAATCTCGTTGATTAATGAGTAGAGAAAAATCATGTAATTGTGTATGTTCAATGTAATAAAGTAAGGTATATGAAGTGAAATCTATTAATCACATCTAGGGGTGTTCATGAAATCACAGATTGGATCCAATGATTTCATGAACAACCTTTATAACCTGTGATTAATTAAACATACACAAAATCTTAAAAATTTAAAGTCTCGAACTATATTTAAATTGTGTTAGCATTCATATGCCACTAATTCATCTATTATTTATTCATAATTTTTTATAGTAGGAACCAAACCAAGGACCTCCTTAGATTGCCTTTTGGTGAGTGATATCTTATCTATCTCTCCAACAATGCTTTAACAATCATAAATTTATTTTTTACTTGTAAAGATTTGTGTAAGTTTTAATTTAAAATATTAATTTTAATAGTTTTATGAATATTAGTTTTATAATTGTCAATCCACATAACTTATCCAATTCGGTCCGCATTTAGTAAATTGAATAGCAAATTAAACGGATCGAATTGGATTGCACTTTGTCAATCCCTAATAATTGGATCGGATTATGGATAATTGAATTGGATCTAACTCGTGTGCATCCTTATTCACATCAGCATTGCAAATCCTTTCTTGCCTTTCTCAATCAATCAATAATTTTGCAACAAATTCTAGTGATGGTGTGTTTGAGAGATTGGTGAAGAATTGGTGATGATAGGAAAGACTAGCGATGAAGTCACACACACCTACATAGAAAATATAAGTTGATTTTGATCCAATCTCAAGGCATGCCTACAACAGACTCTCAATAAACATGTGCACTTGAGGTGTAACTAAAGTATGCCTTTGTCGCATTGCACTGATTATATTATATGCGATTTTTGAATGGAGCTTCCTTTTAAACATGCATTTTTGGATTAGAATTAAAAGCACTTTGAATTGCATAACCTCATTAAATTAACTTGCAAAGAATAATTAGGACTTATGTACCAAAAAAAAAAGAATAATTAGGATTTGGTTTCAACATTCACATTTTCAATGACATAATCATACAAAATTTGCTCAATCATTAATTTTTCACTAGATATCATCATATAAACATGAATTTGTACTTCCTCTTTCTTAAATATCTCACATCTTTCAAGTTTTTTTCCAACAAATATGTCATAATAAAAAGAAATAAGAAAGCATTAAATGCTTCATTTCCAATTTCACCTCCAATCTATTTTGTTAATGACAACACTTAATATATTGATCATTTTCTTTTCACAATACTCATAATTGAACTTTAGACATCAAGGTCGATTCTTACAACTTGTACCACTAAGCTAACTTCTACTTTATTTTCCTTTTTAAACATTTATTAAATGGGAGGGAGTTTGCTAACGATAGGATGGTGAAATTGGTAATGTCTACTAATAGCAACATGGCACATGGACAAAAGAGTGGAAGTAGATAGGGCAAAAGTGTAAAAGCACATTGCATCGTACACGTGGCATGATATGGTATAACATATGGTCCTGACAATTTGGGTCATGAAACGATTAACATCGACACGTAATAAACATGTCATGGGTTTGGCTTAAGTGGGTTTGGGTCATAAATAGGTTAACACGTTTATACACGATTAATAAATAAGTCATTAACATGTCAACATGCTTAACTCGTTTATGACTCACTTAACACGACTAAAGAATAATGTATAAATAATAAATATGGTATAATAAATAGATTGATACAAAATTCACCCATTTGAATGCATGTTAATAGCATGATTTATTTATTTTATTTATAGACATCTTTTTTCATATTTTATTTTATATTTGAGAGGAAATATTCATTTTACTTTTAATATATTATTTATATTTTACATTTTATTAATAATTATTTATTAAGAAAAATAAAACTTTTCAACAAAGTAAAATTTGGATTTTTTTTAGATGAATCTAATAATTGTGTTTATGTTACTATTATGAGTCATTTTTGCTTTATTATTAAGAGTAATAAAGACTTGAATGAAAAAGTAAAGTAAAACTAACGACTATATACAACCACATTATATTTTATTGGCTATTTTAGTATGTTTGTTCGAATTTAATCATTTAAATATATTTTAAAGTAGTAACCAAATTATAAATGTTTAAATAAAATAAAATTTTTAAATACGATATTTAATAAATGGGTGACACGAGTACACGACATGTTTAACACGACCCACTTGACACAAAAACGATTAACACAATTAATAAACAAGTCATGTGATGAGTTTGCATTATATGGGTCATGACATGTTTATGGCACGACACGTTTACGACTCACCGACATGAATTGACAACCCTAGTATAAAACCATTATACCTCGAGATACGCATCACTTAGATCAACAAGAAATAAACTTGTGATCTTGATAAATGTTACAACTCATTATTGAGTCAACCTTGGTAAGGCATGAAGGTTGTTGTAAATTATCCTATTTGAGATATAATTATAAACTAATAAGAATAAAGACAATCCTAAGGGAGTTAGGATTTGAGATACGTTGTTATCTCAAATCCGAGATACGTTTTGATCACACAACAATAAATAGAAAAATCAGCTTAACAAGAGGTATGTACAAAATTCCGAAAAAAAGGCTCTCCCTTTTTTTACCAACTTGAGCATCGAAATGTTTTCCCCCAAAGCCACCACTTTGCGATTTGTGTTGCAGACTTCGGTATGGAGCGATCCCATCATAAGGTTGCACGTGATCCGTGTCTCTTATATTAAGGATTAAGATCAAGGTCGAGGGCTATTTCCACAATATTTTTGGTGCTGGAGGAAGAGCCTCTTCTTAAAAAAAAAACTCATTGTTCTACATAGAACACCAATTTATTCAGAAAGAAATTGAGTGTTCAACATAGAACACCCTATTCTTTGGAAAAATCGAGTGTTCGACAAAGAACACTCGTTCTTTGAAAAATATTGAAATTGAATGTTCGACATAAACACATTTTCATATCCTATCGCAGTCACTACTCGAAACACTCGTAATAACGAGGTGCGAGACCCATTTCATTATCAGTCAGACCAGTCAGAGAAGACCAACAATTACACCACACATCTCCTCCAAGAAGATCATGGTCTAGAGAAGAAATTTGTAATACCTCTGATAAGGGAGAAAGTAATCTCAGAGATGAGTTAGAAAGACGAATGATTGAATAAAGAAAAGGAAAGGTTGGAGAACCACCCTCTGAAAACATAGTGGCTAGGCTAGGGAAGTAGGTAAGCGGTTACAAGAGCAAGTAAAATTCTTGAGTGAAGCAAATCGCAATTTTCCTCAAAGAGAAACCTTTTCTAGATGTTCTAGATCTGGTTATAATATACATGATCATGGTGAAAGGATAAAGAGGCAAGTGGAGCAACGGGTGTTGGAACGCCTTGGCCCTCGTTTTAAGCTTATGCATATTTAGTAATATATAAGGCCGGTCTTCCTCCTTTTATTCAATACATTCTCGACAAGTCATTATCAAAGGGATTTAACATGTGAACTATTGATAAGTATGATATGATAGGAGATCCTACAAATCATATTCTGAATTTTGATGCGGCATTGCTCTTACATGGAGTATCTGATACGGTAAAGTGCAAAGCTTTTCCTAAAACCTTAAAGGTTCTTGCATAGAATTAGTACATGCAACTTGCTCATGCCTCTGTTCATCCGTTTGATTAATTGAATGAGTTTTTTGTTAACCAATTTATAGGTGGTAAAACTCTTGCTAGGAGTAATGATTCTATAATGAGTATAAGGCAGAGATATGGTGAAACACTTAGAGACTACTTAAAGAGATTCCCAAAGAGGCTCTAAAAGTACCTAATTTCGATCAAATTGTTGTAGTGGTAGCCCTTAATAATGGGACAACTAATGAACACCTCAAGGTTTCTTTAGCCAAGAACCCGCTTGGCACAATGGGCGAGCAACAAGGAAGGCGGGAAAGTAGGAGGTGGTTGAAAAGATAATACAACCATATAAAGATAGAGGAGATGATAGAAAGAGGAGTGGAGCGGATAACAGGACTTGTGATTCTAATAAGAAACCAAGATTCGTATCGAGCCCCAGAATTGTATCGAATAGTGATAATAGATTCTTGACTTTTATTTTGAGCCATTTAAGGAGACAAATCTTATTGGATTTTGAGGCCGCGTCCTTCGTCAGATGACCAAAACCAATGAAAGCTAATGCATCTACCAGAGATAAAGCTCTACATTGCATATTTCATAAAGATCATGGCCATGATACTAATATTATAAGCATTTGAAGAAAGAAATAAAGTTCTTGATCCGAAAAGGCCATCTTAACCAGTTTATGAAAAACAAAAATGTTAGAAAGCATGGTGATTATAAAGGATGAAGGAATGATGATCATAAAAAAGATGAAAACAAAGGAAGGAAGGCAAACACAGCCTGGAGATGTGATCAATGGCATATCATGAGGACCAACAACCTCGGGAATATCTTCATCATCTAAAAGGCATATGCAAGAGAGTCTCTCATGGTTGAGATGCCACCCAATAAGGCATGATTGAAATACAACATTAGTTTTACTAATGATGATTTGGAATGAGCTAAGTTCCCCCTTGATAATCTTTTAGTAATTGAGATCATGGTAGGAAACTTTACTATCAAACGTACGTTTGTTAATAATGGAAGTTTTGTAGATGTTTTATACCATGAAACTTTATCTAACATGGGATATGTTTAAAGCCAACTTACTCTATTTTCAGTGCCTTTATATGGCTTCAACGGGCTAAAGTTAAGGTTAAAGACTCCATCTTTCGTCTAGTTACTATAAGGGAAGCATTAAGGAAGGTAACTAACATAATGAATTTTTTAGTTGTTAAGGCACCCTCCACCGTAATATAGTTTTTGGAAGGATAGTGCTTGAAAAGTTTAAGGTAGTTCTTTCAATATATCATTTGAAGATGAAGTTCCTAACCACTAATGGTGTAAGAGAAGTGAGAGGAGATCAAAGAATGGCCACAAGATGCTACTTGATGGCTATTAGACCTAATGGTGCTGAGGGCAAGTCTTGCTATTAGATTTACTTGATGTTAATGATGAAGTAAAAAGGAGATTAGAACAGGCTGAAGAACTAATCCTTTTTTTTATAGACAAGGATGATTCAAAAAAGTTGACTTATATAAGTTCTTATTCGAACCCTAAGGTCATAGTTGAAGTGGAAAAGGTTTTGCAAGACAATAAATTTGTTTTTTTATACACAACAAGTGATATAACTAGTATCGATGTAGAAGTAATCACATGTCATTTGAATGTTGATCCAACTAGAAAACCAGTAAGGTAAATGAAAATAACATTTGCTCAATAGAGGCAAAAAGCAATTGCTGAAGAAGTTGAGAAGTTATTAAAGGTCCAGATTGTTGAAGAAATTATATACCCAGAATTATCGGCAAACCCAGTACTAGTGAGAAGTTTAATTGAAAATGGTGATGTGTATTGACTTTACGGACTTGAATGATATATGTCCTAAAGAATTTTTCCATTACCATGAATTGATATACTTATTGATGCAACCGTGAGTTATGACCTTCTCAACTTCATGGATGCATTCAATGATTATGGTCAGATTCAATAGTTAAAGTCAGATAAACAAAAGGTATCATTCATTACATAGCACAGTCTTCATTGCTATAGAATGATGCCTTTTGGATTGAAGAATGTTGGCCCAACCTATCAAAGGCTGATTAATAAAATGTTCAACCACTAATTGGAAAGAACAAGGAAGTATATGTTATTGACATGCTTGTGAAGAGTATGAAGCAAGAGATCATGTTGAAGACTTACGACAAATCTTGGATGTTCTCAAAAGATACAACATGAAGTTGAACCCCCTTAAATGTGCTTTTGGAGTTGCTTCAGGAAAACTTCTAGGTTTGATGGTATCTAAGAGAGGTATTGAAGCTATTCATGATAAGGTTGAGGTGATAGTCAATATCGAAGTCAGCTGACATATGCATTCCATTCTTTTATACTTTAAAGAATCCTAAAAATCTTGAGTGCAATTCAACTTGTTAAAACTCTTTTAAAGAGTTAAAGTAATAATTATCAAGCTTGCCACCATTTTCCAAGTCCTTAACAGGAGAGGTGTTATTTCTTTATCTAGCAGCACTGAGTATCGTTCTTGTGAGGGAAGAAGCCAGTACATGATAACCAGTTCATTATGTTAATAAGGTGTTTTAAGGAGCATCAACGAGATACAAACAAGCAGAGAAGTTTGTTTTGGCATTGGTGATGGCGGCAAGGAGATTGCACCTTTATTTTCAGTCCAATTCAATTGTGGTCTCGATAAACCAGCCGCTGAGAATGATATTACATAGTCTATAATTCAATGAAAGAATGATAAGAGAGTAATCTTGGACGCTATACATCAATGGATCATGCAACAATATGGGAAGTGGTGCAGGCATGATCTAATCAGTCCAGATAGGTTCGAAGTCAATTATGTTGTAAAGTCGGATTTCCCAACCATAAATAAAGAGGCAGAATATGAGGCCATGTTGACCAAACTAAGGTTAGCTAAAGCAATTTGTGTTAAACACTAAATCTTAATAGTGATTCCTAGTTAGTAATCATGAAATTATAAAGAGAATATGAAGCACAGATCTAAAGTTGAAGCAGTATTATGATCTTGTGAGAGTGGCAATGAGTTATTTTATTGATTGTCAGTTTTACCATGTTGATCGAGACAACAATAAAAAGGTAGATGAGTTGTCAAAGCTAGCTCTCATTGAAGGAAAAAATATGATACTGTATACTTTGAGATTCTTCCCGATCCTAGTATCAAAGCTAAGGAAGTCATTGTCATGGATAATGAAGAATGTTTTATGTCCCTAATTAAAGTTTACTTAGAGCAAAAGTTATTGCCTTAAGATCCACAAGAAGCAAAAAAGTTAATGATGAGAGCAACACGATATACAATCCTTGAAGGAATTTTGTACAAACGATCATACATTTTGCCGTTACTGAGATGTTTGTCACCAATAGAGGCAGGTTATGCATTGTGCGAGGTCCATGAAGGAATATCTAGACAACACTTAGGAGGATGAGCACTGGCCCATAAAATACTTCGCCAGGGATTTTATTAGCCAACCATGGTAAAAGACTCGATATAGTTCGCTTGAAAATGCAATTAGTGTCAGAGGTATGCACCGTTACACCACCAGCCGACAGAGCATATAACGCATGTTACATCATCCTTTCCATTTGCAATATGAGGAATGAATATTTTAAGGCCTTTCCTACTAGCATCTGGTCAGAGAAAATTTGTAGTGGTAGCCATTGATTATTTCACAAAATGGGTGGAAGTGGAAGCTTTAGCTACTATTATAAAGCAAAAGATTCAAAAATTCTTTTGGGAGCCTATCATCTGTAGATATGGCATTCCTCAAGTCTTGGTGACTAACAATGGAAAATAGTTTGATAAGGCCAAGTTTCGTCACTATTGAAAAGAGTTGCAGATTGAGCAGAGGTTTACTTTAGTTGCCCATTCAAACTGAAGTAACAAATAGAATTATCCTAAATGGTCTGAAGAAAATGTTGGACGGTGCCAAGGGACTTTAGGTAGATGAGTTGCATAGTGCCTTATAGGTATATAGGATAACTAGCAAGACAACAATGGGAGAAACACCTTTCCAACTTGCATATGGGCCAGAAGCTATTATACATGTTGAAATTGCGATACGGTCCTTTATAATCCAGAATTTTGATGAGTAATCAAACCAACAAGTATTGAGGTATAACTTGGATTTTTTATATGAAACTCGTGACCATGTTGCAGTAAGTGTGGTTGCATTTAATAACAGGGTGGCCAAGTACTACAATGCAAAAATTAAAGTCAAACCTGTAAATAGGGAGATTATGTTCTGAGAAAGATTGAAGTCTCAAACTCCATGTTAAGGGGAGATTTGTCACCTATCTGGGAAGGGTCATATAAGGTCAAGAAAGTAACTAGGCCCGGATCTTATAGGTTTGAGACATTGGAAGGACAGGAAGTTCCAAAGTCATCGAGTATTGCCAATTTGCGCAATACTAACAGTAGGCTAGTAAGATTTTTTTTTAAGAATTATTTTTCTTTCTAAATTATTGATTCATGTACTGTTCAAGTTTCATCTTTAGTTTTGAATAAAAATGCCTAGCTAGAAAGCATAAGTTCTTTCATATTCGTGTTTCAATCATATCTTCTATAACATAAAACAGTAAGTGTTTGACCTCTTAATTTAAGAAAATATGAGTGTTCAACATAAAACACTCGAATTTAAGAAAAAAAATTGAATGTTCAATATAGAACACTAAGACTTTAAGAAAAAACTGAGTGTTAGACTATGAACACTTGTATTTTAAAAAAATTAAGTGTTCACTATAGAACACTCAGTTTTTAAAAAAACTAAGTGTTCACCATAGAACACTCAGTCTGTAAGAAAAAATTGAGTGTTCAAAAGAACACTCTTATTTTTAAAAAGAAATAAAAAAACTAAGTGTTCAACAGAGAACACTCAGACTTTAAGAAAAAACTAATTGTTAGACATAGAACACTCAGTCTTTAAGAAAAAACTGAGTGTTGGACATACAAAACTCGTATTTAAAAAAAACTAAGTGTTCAACATAGAACACTCTGTCTTTAAAAAAAATTGAGTGTTTAACATAGAACACTCAGTCTTTAAGAAAAACCTGAGTGTTCAATATAGAACACTTAGTCTTTGAGAAAAAACTGAGTGTTGGACTTAGAAGACTCGTATTTAAAAAAAATTGAATGTTCACCATAGAACACTCAGTCTTTAAGAAAAAATTGATTGTTCAAAAGAACACTCGTATTTAAAAAAAAAAAACCTAAGTGTTCAACATAGAACACTCAATCTTAAAAAAATAGAGTGTTCACCATAGAACACTCATATTTAAAAAAAAAAAAAAAAAAAAAAAAAAAAAAAAAAAAAAAGACAAAGTGTTTGATGTAAAAAATGCCATGTGCCGACTACATAAAAAGGGGCCTAAAAAGGCTTGTTCAAAAATGAGTTAAAGTTTTTAAGACAACCAATAAATGGTTATCGTACAAAAGAAACCCGGAGGCGTAAAATTTTAAGCCTCGAAGGGCATGAAATTTAAAGCTTAGAGGCATAAAAGTTCGTGCCTAAAAAAGCATAAAAGTTAAGGCCTAGAAAGGCTAAAATAACAACCAATGTATGTTTGCATTACAAAAAAAGACCTAGAAGCTAGAATGAGAAAGTTTGTCAACAAAAACAAATCCTAAGATGGAGGGTCACGAACATTTCAAGAAATTTGGTCTTCACCTTGAATGGTTAAGGTGCCAGCATCCTCCTCTACATCTAATGAATCAAGATCTTTAGATTCCTCATCAGTGATAGGATATTTGAGTCTCAGATGTGTAATGCATTTATTCCAACCGTTAATAATAAAAAATCACCATTTTCAATCGTGAAGTCTTTCAGCTTAGTAAGATAATATGGAGAAGTGTTATGCGCTAAGATGCCTTTGCGAATCTCCATTTCAAGAGTGTCTCTCAGCATGGTGTTATCCTCCTTCAATTTTTCACACTCCTCCTTTAAGCAACATTTTTCAGCATTCTCTTCCATTAAGGAATATTGGAGCTCTTAATTAAGCTTGAAAATCTTCTTTGATCGGCTAGGTCTCACATAAATACATCATCATCTAAAAAAAGAAAGAAATTTAGAACCCAAAAAAAGGTTTACTTACCTGTGCACCAACAAAATTAAGATGGCTATCAAGAGACTATTAACTCGGTATAGAAGGTTGAGCTTGATCATAGGGGTACAAGCTTTATAACACAGTTCTTCATCAATGATATCATAGCCAATGACGCAATCAGAAATTTTTATTCCCTAAGAAGGAACATGACTTTCATCATATCGATTCACAATCGGTTGTAGAGGTGTAGAAGGCGATTTCGGCCCCGCTTCAACCTTAATTTCTTAGGAACAATATCCTACATTCTCCTGTTGCATCTTCTTCTAACTGGTAGTTTGTCTCTTCTTTTTACTCCCTCCTATTCGTGTTTAGATCTCCAATGCTTCAAGAAAAAAGACAAAAGATTATAAAAACAAGAAGAGAAAAATAGAAAAATAGAAGAAAAATAAAAGCAAGACAAGAATATGTACCCTCTCCTCTAACAATGCTAAGACCAAGATCGACCAGTATTGGCTCTCCTAGTTGATCAACTTCCACAGTATGGGCATGCTCTTCACAACATAGTGTTTTTCTCATCCTATTTTCCTCTTTGGTGAGCAGATATTGTGTAAGATGAAGATCTAACGCATTGCCCCACTTATGGGAAAATGGTGTGCCATGAACCAACATTCCATTCAACATAAAAAAAAATTCTTTTTTTCAGTAACAGTTCGGCAGACAAAATGACAGGGTGTCTATAATAGATATGATAGACCTGCAGTGAGCAAAAGTAATCCATCATGTATGTGCTGCATCACTATTTTTTACGTAGAAGATATTTTTTGAACAAATTTATTGAGGGAGGAAACACAAGTTGCTTACAGCGCACTAAAAAACACACGATGATGCGCCAAGAGTTGGGAGCTATTTGAGTAGGACTGAGGTTATAACTAAAAAGAAGTTTGGCGATAAATGGATCTAGTAGGAATCTTAAGCTGACCTCTAAAGCATTTTCAAAGACATAAAGTCTAGATTCTACATTACAAGATTGGCTAAAAAGACTGACAGCCTCACAAATATAGTCTGGTATTGAAATACCATACAAAAAATATCAAGGTCATCTACATTTTTTTTCCAGAATAGGAAGAAACAAGGTCGTATGCCTCTAAGTTAGTATAGCTACTAACATATTGAGCATCACTTATGGTATCACATAATGTCTGATGACAACAACCATGTAAAGAAATAGATCTATGAGTGAAAGATAACTCACTATAAATATCGTTGTCATGATTCATTATTGCGTGATGTTGAAAACTGGCACATGTAACAACTTCTACAAAGATGGATCTAACATAACACAAAGAATATAAAAGAAAAGGAAAGTTCTGAAGTGAAAAATGAAAGGAAATGAAGTTGTAGAGGATGATACAATAAGGTCTTCCCCCTCTTTATAATGAAATCCCTCCACAATAAAGGTATTTCAAGTTTAACTTTCAATTTAAATTTTGAATTCAAAAAAACAGAGGGAGAACGTATTTTGAAGTAACTATAGATTCAACAAGAAATTTAAATAACTGTAGATGTTGAAGTGATTAGGTGACTACACATCTAGCTAGCTAGAAAATCAAAGATTTAAATGAATGCATTTGTTTCTAGTCAACTAGCTAGAAAACTTGATATTAAGTTATGGGTAGTCACTTCAACATAAGCTACATCTCTACAACAATGAAAGCAGCCACCTAGCTACTTTCATTTCACATCAAGGCATAAATAAGTAGTCACTTCAACATAAGCCACATCTCTACAACAATGAAAACAGCCACCTAGGTACTTTCATTTTACATTAGTGAATAAATAAGTGGTCACTTCAAATATAGCTACATATATAAACAATGCTAGTAGACACTATAAATAACTGTACATATATGATATTACACTGGTACTCCTCTAGATATGCATAAAATAATCAATATCTTAGAAGTATTATTTACTCCTTTACAAATAAATTGTAAAGGAGTAGGGGCATGCCTCAAGATATGCATCATTTAGATCAACATGGAATAAACTTGTAATCTTGATAAATGTTACAACTTATTGTTGAGTCAGCCTGGGTAACGTATGAAGGTTATTGTAAATTATCTTATTTAAGATAGTATTCTAAACTAATAAGCATAAAGACAATCCTATGGGAGTTGCTATTTGAGATACGTTATTATCTCAAATCCGAGACACATTATGATCACACAACAATAAATAAAAAGTCGGTTCAAATAAAAGGTATATACAAAATTCAAAAAAAAAGACTCTCCCTTCGAGATTTTACCAACTTGAGCGTCAGATTATTTTCCCTAGAGGCCCGTTAGTTTTGCAGACTTCAACAAAGAATGATCCCATCACAAGGTTTTGCGTGATCTACATCTCTGATATCGAGGATCAAGATCGAGGTCGAGGTGTTATTTCCACAACATGGCGCATCGCTACTTGTTGACATTGCAAAACTTCACAGTTTCCAACATTAGTGAATCCACTATCTTGTTAAATATATTTACTCTATTGAGAAATAGAAGAATTTGTAAAAAAAAACTCTTAACATGGACAAGCTAAGCTTGGGCAAGGGCTTAAAAGCACGAGTTCACCCAGTGAACATGTCTACTCATAATAAATAAAGTCATTGAGGAAAGGGGTAATTTAGTCTCATTACGAAAACTCAATAATAAATCATTTATTTTCATTCTTATGCAAAGGTAAAATGCAACAAATATTTGGAAATAGAGGAAGTAATAATCGAGATGTATATATGTTCATCTCAATACGAAATAATAGATGGAAACATATGTGTGTTCTTGGTCCGTGTTGCTTCTAAAGCACACCAACATTTTCTAAATGTATATACATCGATAGGGAAAATACTACAATGACACCCCAAAATCACATCCATTGACATGACGATATGTTGACTTGCATTCTTGGGAGCCATCAATGCATGCTTCAAGATACCCACCCCGTATGTTATGCACTGAAAATAGACCTGCTCATGGGCCAGGCTCCTGTCAATTCTTGCCATTTAATTAGTTTTTCATGTTCTTACTTATTAGTTTCATTTTAGTTTCATTTAGGGTATTATAAATAAACTAGAGTATTTAGTATAAGATTAAATTTGAAATTATAACGGGATCAAACTGATATGTTGGGGCTTCATCTACTTTGCTTTGCGCGTAGCTTTTACTTACGAGAAGTGTTAGAATGACAACACCATGTCACACCACAAGACACATTAGATCACAAAAGCCATTCATGTGTGCCTGTGCCTCAAGGATGCTGGCATACACAGATCCTAATGCATAACACGTGGGTCGAGGTTACATAGAAGACTCTTGTGAGCTAATGTATCTTATGGTGCATGTGACATTGTTGTTGTCATTCTAGTATTTTTCCATTACTTAATGTGATTTAGGTGAATAATCTTTCCATACTTATTCTTGTACATCAATGTATTATTAAGAGGACAGCGAAGAGACCAACATGATTTATTTTTAGAGGTTTCGATCATTACAACAAAGGCACATCATTTGTTCAAGGGATTATGATAATAACAAATAGATCTAGCTAGTTAATTTGGTAGATGTTGTTTTTCGATTAAAAAAAATTGATGTGCACAGCCCGTATATTATGCACTAAGAATTGTTCGTGCACACCCCAAATTCATACCATTTTCACGCTGCACATCATATTACCTGTATGATTTTAGGGTGTCATAGCTAGTGGATGCACCACAATAGGCACACAGAAACTCCACCTAATTGACGCAGAGCAGGCTCAACACGCGCAGTCCCATCATGTCATCAACTTCTCGATTTTCATTTGCTTTTCACCAAAACTCAAAATAAATTTGTCAAGTCAACTATAAAGCTGACATTGCCTCAGTCGACTGTCAAGCCAAACCTGTCAAGGCGCTTGATAAACAAAAATTTGAACAACCCGCCATTTTCTTTCTTTCATTCATTCCCACTCATCTTAGCCACACCAATCGAAAAAAAGAACCATATCTAACACAAAACATAAAAGAGATAACCAGAGCTTAGACAAACCATTTTTTCATTGAGAAAAACTAGAGCTTAGATAGCATTGTTGTTCGTGAGCTAGCCACTATAGAGAAGAAGCAGAGCTCGAACAACATTGTTGCTTATGAACCAGTCTCTACTTCTCTAAGTAGTTTGTTTTTTGGTCACGGTGAAAACTATCAGACTTGTTAGTTAGGTTGGCAAGTTGATTTTTTAAAATCAATTATAAAACTCTAGCATTTTGATTGTTATAGGGTTGAATATGTGAGATTTAGTTTAAGGCTTAGTGTTTCATATTCCACGGAGATTGGTGTTTGTTGTTCTTTCTCTATCCCCCATTTTAACCAAGATAAAATCATTTTTGCCACAGAGAAGAACCCGAGCTAAGACTACATTGTCGCTCGTGAACCAGCCACTAGTTCTCTAATAGTTGAATTCTCTACTCACAATAAACTCTGGACCTTGCAGTTTGTGACTTTTTGTTGTTAATGTTATGATATTTAGGGTTTAGGCTTATACAATGTTATTGATGTTGGCAAATAAAATTCCCCTACTAAGATAAAACACTTTAGCATTTTGTTTGTTGGGTCTTATTGTATGGAGAGATGGTGACAATGAGAACACTCTAGCATTTTGATGGTCACATAATTATATGTGAGATTTTGTTCAGGTTTTAGAGTTTTTTGTTCCTTATTATTAAGCTTTGTTTTTTGATTAATGGAAATAGTCCTGAATAAGTCCTCAATATTGAGGTATTGAGGTCCAATGTCAGGGTTTCTTTTAATGCTTATTCCCTTTTTAGCAATTTCCATTATTGACGATGATCTTGATAGGGGTAATGCAACCTTGCTCTCACTTTTCGGGATTATTCTCAATCTAATTTGAGGTTCTCATTTGGATTTGATGCTATGCATGTCGACTTCATTTTATTTCATGTCCACAATATATTATTTACAGGTTATGGCTAGCAAGGGCAAGAAAATGGTACCTTCTATTTAGCAGGTAGGAAATAGGTGTGTTCGAGACATGAGAAGAGTGTTTTTAGTCCATACATGGGTACAAGAGTTATAGCTAGAGATATTGCACGACTAAAGAAGAGGCATTTGCAACCTTAGAGAGATCACAAGCAGCAAGGTCCAAGTTTATAGGGCATGCCTCTACCTCCCGAACGAATAATGTCACTACTCGGTTATGGGTAGTGTCAAACTGTTGGGATGAGTATAGAGGAATTCCCCGCCTTCCCATCCTCCTGGTCAATGGATCATTAATGCCTTACAAGCCATAGTATGTTGTAGACGGTATGGGAGTAATGAATGTGTCTCGTTGCATGGCAGAAGCTGTGAATGAAGGTTGGGGCATATGTGTTGGTTGTTTAATGCAATAAAATATTGACTCTAATATGTATTTGTTGGTTGTTTAGTTGTATTTGTATGTATGTGCTTGTGGCTTTTAATTATGGAGACTGTATGTGCCTGTGGCTGTGAGACATGAAGACTAATGAGCTTATGATTGTAAGCCATGGAGACTATTTATGTTCGTGAATATGAGCCACTTGTGAGTGATGTATGTTCAGCCTGCATTTGTGTTGTTAACTTCAATAGAATTATCAATATTTTATTTTCTTGTTTATGTCACAAGATAATGAAGGTTTCGCAAACAAATGAGATATAAACATTGTATACATTACTGGAAAGAAGATGAGCAAATAACCAACCAATGTGACTATCCATTACATAGCAATGATCTCCATCGCAACTACGCATTACACACTATGAATGAGTCGAGCAATCAAGAAAATCAATACTATGAAAGAGGCATCATCAAGCACAAAATAACTTAATTTGAACTTATTGATCAATATACTTAACATATCATAAAGTTCAGATGCCACCATGAAAACCTTAAAAGATCAAACCAACAACGTAACTATATTCATACCCCTCGGGCTTAAGTACCGTGTAAACTTAACCTAGCAACCAAAAGATCAAACCAATCGCGTAACCAAGTTTATGCCCTTAAGGCTCAAAGTACTATACCAACATAACCTAACCACCACTTAATCAAACATACAAAAAACCACTTAATAAACCAAAAAGAAAGTCAAGTACCCTGAATAAAAATGAAATGTAAAAGAGAAGTTCATAGTCTCATGGGTCAGTCAAATTACTGGTTTTCCCTGAGAGTTATGTTCATCTAACCTTCTCTTCATATCATCTAGTGTAGTCAAAGAACCACCTGGTACGATTTGTTTAGCTGAGCCTTCATTCGCTTAAGTAACTTGTAGTTTAGCATGTGCCATATCTCGTTTTAACTTTGACACTTGGGAATTTATGTTCTAATCTAGCCTCCCAACAAGCATTTCAACAAGCGTGTAATTTTGAACTATAGCAGTAAGGATATTATTTTTGAATCTTTTAACTGATTACTTTACCATGCTTTCGGTTTCATGCTTCAGGGTTACTGATGACGTCCACACTAGCTGCTTTAATTCCTCAACTTAATTCTCTTTTGTTGCCAATAAGGTCTTTTGTATTTAATGTACATTCTCTATTTGTTGTTGCTGCATAAATGCAGTGGAGGACTGTACTGCCAAGTGCACTACATTTCTTATATCTTCCATTTGTTATTGTTGCACTATGACTGAGTTCGATGACATGACCAACAGTTTCAACTCCTCCAATTGCTTCTCCATCAGCTCATTGTTTCATTGACCTCTTGTTAGTGTTGTAGGGTCCTCATTAGCAGCTCCAGTTGAGGAGGAATAGTTGTACATCTGCCGGTTCCTTCCACCTAAAAGTGTTTTTGAAGTAGCACCTTTAGTTCTTCCTTTGCCTATTTGTGTTGGTCCTCCAAGTCATGCTCCTCGTGAAATTCCTTTGTCTGCTCTATGACATGGTCCTATGGCTCTGGCTTATCCATTGATTGGTTCTCGCCATCCTTGGTTGATGGCCCTTCCCCTTTATAATTTTTTGGTGATAAAGGGTACATATGGGGGAGGGTGAACGTATCATAGAATGTGTCATCAACAACTTCTCCCCTCGAGCCTTTCCACCTATAACCACTTGACCTTCATTAGATACAAAGAAAGTTAACAAATGGATACAACCAATGATTTAGTAATTCAACAAGAAAAAACAAAATAAAAATTTGAATAAAAAGAAAGAATGAGAAGCTAATACCATTGCTTTCATTGTCTGATTGATACGCAGCCTCTCCACTTTAAGCCTTTCCACCTATATCTAGTTTACTTTCATTGACTACAAATAAAGTTAACAAATGGATAATAATGCAAAAAGAAGAAACTAAATAAAAACTTTAATGAAAATATTGAGAAGGTTATACCATTGTTTTAATTATCTAATTAATGAACAACTTCATCAACAGCCTCGACATCAACTTCTTCATCGGCTCCCTAATTTGAGCTATTATACTCTTTTTCTGTATACTTATCTGAGTCATCAGGTAAATTAGCTCCTTCCTCATCAAAAGTATCCATCAATCCTTAACCAACAGGGTTATCCACTTCGTTCCCCTTCTCTTCCATTTTCTCTTCAGATGATGTGTATCTAAATGTTGTTGACTCCATCCTGCATTCTTCATTGCACCCTTCCCTATCTTTTCCTTTCCATCTTTTTTTTCCTTCCCTGGCCCCGTAGTCACCTTACTCACTTCCCTTGTATGAAGGGGATTAATCCGCTTAGCATCCTTAAACTTGTATTGCAACGGAGGCATACGTTTTCTACCAATTATATTTTTTCATTCAAGCACTTTTTATACTTTTCTTAGGAGGGGAAGTGAGACCATCATCACCAAAGAGGGCATAAAGTTGATTGGCATATGAAAACCTTTTTGGCCTTTAGGGTCGCCTTGTACATGTAAGTTACTATAGTATGGGCTAGGCCAACCTCCACCCCCATTTAGCATAATCCACGTCAGGAATATATCGTAGTGGCTCATGCAAGTTCCCCCATTAGTCCTGGGGCAGATCATATAGGCCGCTTGTCAATGGACCTATGTATCCAAGACTGATAGCTCTTTAATATTGGGTTTCTTTGGGTTCTTAAGGGTGACCCATCCTCACAATTCCACCAAAGCTTTAGCTACATCAAAATTGTTAACTTTGGATAACTGAATCTCACCATATCACTTAATTTTACTCTTTGGTAGGCCAAATAATTAATGAATGTAAGGTTTGGACACTGTTATGCTAAAGCCCTCAAGGAAAGTATGTAAAACGAAGATGTCATTTGGGCTGTGGTGATACAAGTGATCATACAATGACCTCACATGTTTAGAGTTAATGGGGATCTTGGTGGACAGGAAGTTAACCCACATTAACTTCTCAAACAAATCCCAAATATTAACATTAATAGGGTTGAAATACTCTAGATCAAGCCTCCTAGTTTTAAGACACTCCTTTATAGAACATGTGGCATCATGGTAGTTAAAGTGGTAGTAAACTCAGTAACCTTGCTTTTCACTTTGGAATGTCCTTAATCATTATCTGAGATCATGTGGGGGTGTCGTATGTGTTTGGCGAAAGCTTTGCTCTCATAAACATCCCTGCCACCTTTAGCCTCATATATTGAATCTGCTAGGCATACCCTTCACCAAGTCAGCCGAAGAGCCCTTCTCTAGGACCTTATGCTTCTTCTTGGGAACATATTTGTAGCCTTTTCTTTCTCCCAACCCTTGCTAAAGCCTGTTGGAACTCTAGCCTTTTAAGGATTCTTAATCACCAGAGTCACCTCCACGATTATTAGGGCTTTATGATACAGGATGGAGGCTGGAGCTCACAAAGTGGGAACAAGAAACCCTTTTTCTAGTTATGAGTTGTATTTGCTGAAGAGGGAGAGGAGAATGGTAGAGGTAAGAATTTAGAGAGCCAAGTGAGCGGTAGTTACAACCATAATGAATACCCACATTTCATAATGTGACCTCATCAAGTAGAGCCACCAACTACTTTGCATATTTGAACCTGCATTAAAACTGCAAACATATTTGTCACCAATCCATTTTTATCATATATCATATCATATGCCAAACTTCAACATAATCCATTAATTTACAAAAGCTTAAAATCTTATATCAACGTTATAATAAATAACAGAAAATGTAGGAAATTAAATATAGACACATAAAAGTTTAGCAAGTAAATTGAACTTATAACAAGGAAATTAAATAAGACACACATAAATTTAGACATTCATTAC
The DNA here is from genome assembly GCA_039657365.1 of Stephania yunnanensis. Lineage (NCBI taxonomy): Eukaryota > Viridiplantae > Streptophyta > Magnoliopsida > Ranunculales > Menispermaceae > Stephania > Stephania yunnanensis. Next base: position 12,742,170 of record CM077592.1, read on the forward strand.
TTGCACTTGGGTGAAGAAATCTTGAGAAAGCAATGGCCATGTTCAATCAACAGTGTTGATCAAAACTTAAGTGTCTCCTACATCCATAACACCAGTACATCCCAACTCATATCCGCTTTGTTCCTCTATCACCTTTTCCTTCTTTGTTCTCCTCCTCACCTAGACAAAATAACTTTCTTGTCTTAAATTAAAGGCACTTAAAAACTTACAGGACTTAAGTGGAACCCAAAAAATAAATTACTATTTTTTTCTTGTTGTTGTCATTTTTAAAAATTTGTTGCTTCTCATTGCCACCTTGTACTGGTTATTGCTATTGGTAGCTTGCTTTCTAGGCTCATATGGCGGCTTCTTCCAACTTACCTGAGGCTTACCTATACGTTTTATGTGCTTTATGTAATGACCCAAATAATCTAATCCTAGTTGTGTGTCATGTAGGACTGTAACCTATTGGCTAATCCTACGTGACGATCTCGGTCAACACTCGGGTGTCAACACCGAGTTAAATTAACAATTGAAGTTAATTTTACTTGTTTTTGATGTCCTGTATTATTTATGACTAACTATATAAGTATCCACATGAGTGTAAGTTTATATTGAGAATTCAAGCGAGCGAGAGAGTGAATTCATGATGTGTATCGATATGGGATCAGGATAGAGTGTGATATGATAAATCATGATTTAATTTAAACATAATCAAATAACTTGTCTTATGTACCTATGATTGAATTTGGTAGTTTAATGTAACCCAAGTTGGAATATAAATCACATACCATAAGATTTGCCTCAAGATGTGTGTCACAACCTATCTAATAAGATTGGAGTTGGAAATTTGTGTCACTTTGGGAGAGTTAGTGGGATTAGTAGGACTAAATATTGACCATTAAATCCCATGGAGTTTTGTGAACCATTAGATGGAAATGAAAACTATATAAAAGCAAGCACTTAATGCTTCTTCCCCATTTGCATGAAAACACAAGCTAAAATTCAGAGCTGTAGATTTCTTTTGTTGCTGAGATTTTAGAGAAAAAGGGACAAGAATAGCAATTGAGGTTGAAGCATCAAGTCCTACTCGTTGGTTAAAACTCTAGGTATCACTATTACTCTACATAATTCAAATTCAAGGGTTTGCAGCTTATATGATGGGGCTTTTGATAAATCAGTGAAAATTGAGTATTTTAAAGTTTGTTTGATCGATTTGAAGTTTATTTTCAATCCCTAAGCTTTAATTTCAAATTATGGGTTTTTTGGCGAAAATTGGGATTTTAGTTCAATTTTGATTTTTGGAAGATTTTAGAAGGTAAATGAACTTGATTTCAAAGTTGATTTGTGGATTTGGATTCCTCATGAAAAACCACTCAATTAACTATCAAGAAAATCCGAATTTGAGTTTGAATTGGCAAAGTTACGGATTTTTGTAGTTGTTGGTGTTTTTTATGGATTTTTAGCATTCTTGTGTTAATACATGTGGATATTGATGATTTTGATGAAAATTATTGAAGTGTTAAATCATACTTTAACTGGTTTTCAATGGTGAAAGTCAATGTTGATGTATCATATTAGAGTTGTCCATCATTGGTTTGGATTTTGGTAAAGGTTAGATATTGCACATCACGTGTTTGATGTTATGCAATACAATGTTCATGCTAAGTTCGGTAATGGTTTCAACCAATCAAACAAAGGTCTTAAGGTTTGATTTTTTGTAGAATCCAATGCTCATATATCAAATTTGGACCATGAAATCAGTTTTGGGTTTCAATAAGGTTTCGTGGGTCAATTGGCGTTGAATTGATTGCATTTTTGTGAACAAAAAACGTTATGCAGTTTTGTTTTTTGGCCAATTTGTGTATCGATTTTGAGCAATCAAATGAGTGTTTTTAAGTGAGATTCTTGATAGGTTTTGATGTTTCTATATCGAACTTGACCCAGAAAAATCAGATTTTTATTTGGAGATATTTTGATTACATTTTTCGGATCGGGAAGAGGCTTGAAATTAATACTGCACTACTTTTCCAACAAGTTTCACATATAGATGGTTGAATGTTTTTTTGAGATTTTTCTTATTGAATGACTTAATAATATTATAAATAGATAGAAAATATCTATTATAGGCTCCTTAATATTTAGAGACTTGGTTTGATCAAGTAATGATCGAGATTATTAAGACTTTAGTAGTTATTTGTTAAGAAATTTTGGTGGAAAATTCTTACTAAGTCCCCTGAAAACCTCGCGAATGATAAAATAAGAACTTAAACCATAAAAGCAAGCAAAAAGGGTCCGGGTATTCTCGCATTGAACCTATGGTGATACCTAGTGTTAGAATCCGCGAGCGTAGGGGAAGAATGTGAGACCCTTAAAAAGGCTTAAAATAACAAAGTTGAGTCTAAGTAAACATTGGAAACATAATAAAATACCAAAATGAGTTGTTTTGCAAATGAAATGAAATATTTCATAAACAATGGACTCTAATACATAAAATGAACTCTAGTAGGTATCGGGGACATAGAGCGTCAATTCAGGGTATCGGGAGTGAAGTACAGACATGTGGGAGCCGCATTTATCTCGGATATTATTGCATTTAGAGGTAAGTACACTAGTAAGAGTGTTAACAAGATTTCTTATCAACTTCTTATTGTTAATCTCTTGAAAAGCATGTCATACTCATACTCCATTCTTGTTTCAAGTGGCATAAGGTCTAGGTAGTCCAACCGTTATGTCATCCACAGGTTAAGCATCCGAAGTCACTGTGGCTTCTCATTGAGGACTATACAAGGAATAAGTCATTCGGGGTCACTGTAGCTTATCTTGATAGTTAAGGGGCTGTTGGAACTGACTCGATGAGTCCGTAATGCATAAAAGATTTCAAGCTGTGTTATGGCCTAAAGACCTACAGTTTGGACCAGATTACCAATTCACCTATCTTTTGCTTCCTTGCCACTTGATTTTCACTGCTTACTTTATTAGTCTATTTATCATGCATTTTGTCATTTTATTTACAGCTTTCTTTAAATACCAGCATGATTTGGAGACTATTGTAATTTATTACTCATAATTACTATTAAATATATTCTAACTTTACTCACTGAAATTGTCTTCATTGTTGGTGACAATTGCAAGTCCCTCGACTAGTAATGGGAAGGAGCTTATACTTGATAATTTCCTCTGAGCTACCCTCAAAGTCAGCTCCATTACTCTTACTTCATGATGTTTTGATGTTTTAGGGCACTTAGGGATGTGAGATACACTTGATGATACATATACATACATATATATATATATTCGTATCCTACTTTTATCACCAATTATATGCATGATACCACACCGTTTATAATATTTTCACACCTAGGACTTGTCCCAAATTCAATTGAATTTTATTTGTTGCTTTAAATTACTTTCCGCTGCGTAATGAATATTAAGACTAGTTAAACTAATTAACGAACTTAATAAGCAACCAATGGATGAATAATTTGAAATAGAGGCTGACTAGGCATGTGTTGACCTAACGGGAGTTGATTGGGGGTCCATGTAGGTCTATTGTGGGGCGGGGCCCAATTTGTGGCAATTGGGGCCATCACAGTTGGTATCATAGAGCAAGGTTTTTAGCTTAACTTTTGATAATCCATAACTCAACTAAGAAGCTTACATAGAGTTAGAACAAATGCAACTTAATGTGGAAATCCTATGAACCTTACTTAGAGTATTAATTAGGATGTGGGGTGAGTTGGGGAAAGTATATATAGTTTATACATGTTAATTTTGATGTGTATTAAGATATATCGTTAACTATGACTGGTTGAGACTCACCAATTGCTATTGCAAATCGTGATGGCCTATCAGCCAGATGCCGGTAACCAGGGTGGAGCAAAAGATCCATGTTATGTCACATCGACTAATTTTCAAGCTTGGACTTCAAGAGACACTTTCATCGGAAGTATTACCCTCTATCAGTCATGATAGCTAAGAGAGAGGGGTTCATGCACATCAGGCAGGGACTAAGAGAGTCAGTCGTGGCTTCCATGGGGAGATACCAAAGTCTTCTAACTTTTTTCGATGGCGTAGCTAATAGAGATAGGGACCAGGTCCACTATTTCAAATAGGGTCTAGTACCAGTTATTGGAGGGACAGTGGTCACAACTTTACCTCCTACTCTCCAGGATACCTATGACCACAGTTTGATGAAGGAAGCATACCTAAGACTCGCCCAGATATAGGACACATTCAATTGGGAACGGCACGGGTTGAGTAAGGCCAGTCAGGGCAAAATAGGAAAAGGAACCGTCAGGAGGACCATAAAGCTAGCAGAGCATATAGCGTAGTCTCGATTGCACATTCATCACCACTAGTACTTTCTTTTGCCGCTGCACCGACTTAGGCACTGAGCTACACCAGAAGATCTCTACAAGAACCTCAGGGACCATATGCATCGCAGGCTAGATAGTAGCAGAGAGGCAGTGAAAGCAGAGTTGGTGGTAGCCGCAATGAGCATCGAAGGGCAGAGGACAGGTTCGAAACAAGGCAGGCATGATCATTTAGGGTAGAGGCCACTGAGGGCATGTTTTAAGTGTGGGTAGGTCGGGCATTTCATGAACAAGTGTCCGCAACGGGTCAGGGTACAACAAAGTGGGGCACCACATCAGCAGCATACTAGGGAAAAACCTCACGTCGTAGCCAAGCCAGATTCTCAAGCAACGCGCCATTTGATTGAGGGTATGGTTTTAATTTGCAGTTATTTGATGCATGTGATGATTAACTCTAGTTTGAATGTTTCCTTTATTCATAGTTATATGGTTGATGAGTTAGGGTCGCGACTGGTTAGACTTAGCACCCACTTGATCTTTAGCACATTTTAGGGCTAATCAGGCTTATACTGATGACTTCCACCATATCAAGGTGACATACTACCGCTGAGTCATATCCCTTTCCCGCCCCACCAAGAAATAAAACTGACTAATCTTAAAGCAAAGGATCAAGAAACTCGACGCCACTATTCCTGGCTCTTTATTTTGGAGGCGTATATGATACCTAGGCTTCCAGGGAGGTTGAATCGATCATCAAAAGAAGAATTAGGCCAGAAATAAGGAATGGATTGATCTGTATCATCTTGACTTGGTTCTGCTTCATTTCTCTTTTTTTTAACAATACCGAGTCAGGTTTTCCCCAAAGAATTCCAAAAATTCTTGTTATACATTCGTTCTAGCCTTCAACTATTCAGTTGTCCATAAGGTTTTGCAATTCTTGTAAGAGCAATGTTGAGTTTTTGATTCACAGAATTCAATCTTTTTTCACACTGCTTTGCAATTCTTCGATTCCAGCTGGAGACAAGATCTACCCTAATATGTTATGTGAGCGTTGTGTAGTCGAGATAGAGGGACACGAACTACTGATAAACCTCATGGTATTAAAGTTTCTCAAGTTTGATGCATTTTTGTGTATAAACTGGTTAGCTGCTTACCATGCACATATTGATTATTTCAGTAAGACGGTCACATTTTTATCCCAAGACAGTTGGAGTTTATATTTCATGGTGATACGACACAGCTTTCAAGCACTAGAGGTAGAATGGCTATGAGCTAAGATATGGAGGTCTTTGCTAGCATTCTTAGCACTAAGGAGAAATCAATGGCAAGTATTAAGGAGATTTCTATAGTTTGTGAGTTCCTGAATGTGCTTCCTGAGGAATAACTAGGGACACCACTGCCTTGGGAGATTGATTTAATTATAGATTTGCTCCTAGGGCCTGGACCAATATTGATACAACCGAACAAGATAGCTCCTAAAGAATGTCCCCGTAGGAACAAGTATGTCCTCGTAGGGCGTGCATGTGCTATTTGTGAAGAAAAATGATGGGAGCTTGAAACTTTGCATCGATTATAGGAAGTTGAACTGTGTTACAGTCAGGAACAAGTATATGTTTCCTCGTATAGATGATTTATTTGATCAGCTGAAAGGCACAATGGGGTTTTCCAAGATTGATTTAAGATAAGGATACCACCCCAAATATGACTACAATGTGAAGGTGAAGGGGGTAGAAGATATGGAGACAGAGACACGATATTTATAATGGTTTGATCCAACCAATGTACATCCCCTACCTAACCTCCCCAGTTTGGATTTCTAAATCCCCACTTAAATTATGATTAAGCGTTACAATCTAAGCATACAAGCTTAGAATGTCTAATTTACAAATCAGGACTTCCCTATCTAGCCACAACAAGGATTTATTCCTAGCCTCAACTAAGTCTTTCCTTCAACTTAGATCTCACTAAGTCTTACAACAAAGTTCGTCAATATAAATAAAGATTTGTTTTACAAAGCAAGATGGTAATAAACTCAACTCTTACAAGCCTTCCTAAAGATAAAACACTCAAATGCATGCAAAAGTGAACTCGACTAAGATATGTATTTGTAAAAATTAATATATGCACAAATCTTAGTCAAGAACCTGATGAAAAAGATATTGATTAAGCACGCTCGATTTCAAATCAAATAAACAAGTGGTTTTGTCTAAAAATCAAGACTAAGTACAACAACTTGTTCAAATAAGATCTAGGTTTTGTAAAAACAAGTTTAAGCACAAGAAACGCTAGGCTTGTATGTATAAGAACACACCAAATGATTTCCAACCAAATATTTTATTCAAAAACATAGATTAAGCACAAATGGAGTATGAAATCAGAAATCTTACAACCCCAACTATATAATCTGAAAATGGGTTTGGAGTGTGAGTTGTAAGCTTATGAACACTTATTTAATATCTCTGAAATTGCCTAGGCGACGACTTCAAGTTTATCCAAGTGTATGCAATTGAAAATCAAGCACAATATGAGTTGGAAGTTGGATTTTGAGAGTTTGAGAAGTGAAAGTAGTGTCCTTGGTGTTCTCTTTTTGTTCTTCTTTTGTTCTCATGTGTTTTATGGAGGCTTGTGACCGTTTTAAACCATCAGGGGTCGAGATTGCCCCAAAACTCAAATTAAATATGGAGATTCAAACTGCCAGAATTTTTGTCAAATGATAGGTAGCAAGCTATGGTTTTTGTGTAGCGCATTATGTGCATGTGTGGCGCACTACGCAGACTGTGTAGCATGCTATAAGTTGCAGGGGCCTGAAAATAATTTCATTTGCATTTGGTTGAAGCGACTCCAAACCTACATGCATATCTCCTTAATCTTTGAAAACACTTCACACAAATTTAATTAAGTTCATTGCACATTTTTAGACAACCCGGATGATTTTACAAACTTTGGAAATTGAATTTCCCGACTTCATGAAACATATAGGGACTTTTCTACAAATATTTTTTTATGTACACTCAAAAACCATCCAAACGACTATCGGTGTAATCAAACACGCGTTGAAAATTTTATACACCTAAAATATATGTTTTAAAACATGTTTGCATGATTTAAAACATTTGAGACTTACAAATTTGGAAATCAAAGATTTCATGACTTTAAGTACATGAAAATCCAAAATTCATTATATGAATGATTCTAATGCATTTGGCTTGTAAGAATGGAACTTGTATACCTTACATTAGTTCTACAATGATGAATTTGACATTCCAATATTTGTGTCCTTGTACAAGCCGAGTCTTGAGCTTGTCCGGCTTCATTTCATTTGTTTTACTTGTACTTTGAGCATAACTTCAACTTTCACTTTACTTGACTTGAACTTTGAGCATAGCTTCAACTTTCACTTTACTTGACTTGAACTTTAAGCAAAACTTCAACTTGTTGCTCATTCCTATTATACTTTAATGTTCTGAAACACTTAAGCACAATGATAGGATACTCTCACTTTGTTTGTTGCCATCAAAATCTCAATTTGGGTGCAAGTGACAAACATTTGGTCCAACAATCTCCCTCTTTTTGATGATAACAAACAACGTGAACTTGGCAAAGCAAGAAAGAATATATATATTAAGTGCATATCACTCATGCTTGATACCAATTAATTTAATGATACCAATCATTCATAACAATCACATTCATGCTCGATACCAATTACATTTATGCTCAATACCAATTGGTGGCAATATATATATTTAAGTGCATATCACTTATTCTTGATACCCATTAGTATCCATTAGTATTCAATTAATATTAAAGTCCACATTCTCAAACTTGATCAAGAACTACACATTTCTCAACATTACTTGATACCAAAAATTAAAAATTAATAAATAGAACATATTGTGAAGGTTTGCAAGTTCAAAGTCCATAATTCTCACGCTTTTGATAACATCAAAAAGCGGGGCATCATTTCTTTCACCCTTTTATAAATTAAAAAGCGGAGCATATTGTGAAGGTTTGCATACCAAAAATTATTTCTCCCCCTTTGAAGATTTCTCTCCCCCGTTGATAACGTAAAAAATGGGGCATCATTATTTCTCAACATTTCTTTCCCCCTTTTGCAAGTAAAGATTGCTCTCCCCCATTATAAGAAATAAAGATACCAAATACGTCCTCATGATCATAAGTTACCAATAAAATGTGGGTATCAGTATTATCAAGTAAATCATCAATAGGACTCCCACTTTGGTAAATAGATGAAATAGAGAAAGTATACCAGTCATAAACAAATGAACTAATGAAATATCAATGTAATTGCCATATATTCATATAGAATCACTAAGAGATAAGTAAAATAACATGTTATTCATATAAGTTCACAAAATAGAATGTAATGACATGGTGTGGCGCAAGTGAAAATGAATTTGAGAGTTTCCCAAAACTAACAAAATGAACTCTCACTGACATGATTTTCCTAAAGCTCCCCCTAAATACATGCATTTGGTACTCCCCCGAAATACATGAGTCTAGACTCCTCTAAAAGGAGCGATTGGAATGAGAAGAACCATCCTCCTTCTATGGAAGAAGTGAGTAAAAATGAGCCTCAATCAGACGAAGGCACATGTCATGCTAGATCACGACCTCACGCATGTCATGCATCTGAGCAGAATGATATATAGCGTGTGGAGGCATGTCAGGTGCAGGGGCCATCTTGTAGTAGGTTTGAGGTATATAAGCATGTTGGAATGGCTGAAGGGTCGACTATGGTGCTTGTAGAACTAGAATCTCCTGATGAACTTCCTTATTGCCCCGGAGCGACTCCATGATCCTCATTCGCATCACTTTATGGATAGGTGAAACTATAGTTGAGGTACTCAAGGGCATCGAAAGGCTCGTCCATATTTAAAGAATGGGGATCCTCATATTCTCTATACTACACTCCCTGTAGAATGTCAACTTCCCGTATCCACCTCTTCTCTGCATAAATATAACGGTATTTCATCTTATGCAGAGTGGTGTCCCCAATAGTCTCTCTCGTATTGAGAGATCAGCCGCCCGCAGTAAGATCAACTCTCACCTCCTCAAAGAAACGCGTCAGTATGTGAGTGTAAGGCTAGTGTCCATCAGTACATGCGTATGTCTTCATATGTGCAATGATAAGATATGGGAGACTAGTCTTCTCATCTGTCATTAATGCTCTGAGGGTGTACATGTCTAGCACTGTGACATAGTTCTTGCTCACATTCGTCGAAAAAATGAACTGATGAGCAATGTGATGAAGGAGATGCGGCACAATCTTGAATTCCGTATCTGAGGGGCCTCTCGACTAAATGAGAAGTGCATTACCCCTACAAAAGGATTTCAATACCACTAATTTATCAAATGGCCATGTACGCACCTTCTCACTTAGTGTGACCGTAGGCTCAAAGAGTAGTAGACAAAGTTTCTTGCTCAGTAATTGAGAAGTGATCACTACTTGTCGCCTTCCAATTCAAGACTCGATCGTGTAATCATTGCTAATCTTCATATTAGAATAGAATGTGCACACAAGTTGTGGATAAAACTTGTCTTTGTGCTCGCAAAATTGAACTCATCCTGTATTGGCGAGGATCTCACGAATAGGCAAGTGGGCTTTGTCAAAGAATGTAAAGTCCACATATCCTGGGGTAAGAGCACCCACATCCATTGGCTTAGAATGCGAAGCATCTGATGTAGTACCCCTATCATGCCTCATCTTAACGAGCTATTCGTGACTCTGAGATTCCTCAATGGGCACAGTAGGGTAGGTGTCACCAGTGTGGTGACTAGTCGAGATAGTCCAGTGAGAGCTTGATTGAGACACATTCTGAAATGATGAATTGGAGTTAGAATCACTTTCGAATGACTCTTGAACAACTTGTATTTTTGGGCGCCTCGGGGTGAGTTTGGGTGTCCTTTAAGTAAGATTAGTTCTACGAGGCATTTTAACAAACACTTGGTGTGCACTCCTCAATAATAGGTGTTTCAACAAAATGGGGTATCAAAGGATAGAGCATTGGAAGATGAACGACCTTATTGCTTTGGAGAGCAACAATCATGGGTGTAGAGGGAGTATTATTGAGTTGGGATCAATGTACTCTCGGGTAGGAAGAGGAAGGTTGGTTGAGAGTTCGAGAAAAAAATAGTTTCTGCCATTTTTAATACCCTCTGTATTATGAGTAGTGCGTTACGTATCTCGTATAGTGCACTATGTATTCTGGGCTTGGGCCAGAACTAAAGCACATGGTAACACGCTACCAAGGATAGATAGTGTGTTATCTAGGGTCTGGACTGACATCTAAAAGTTAGTTTTTCTTTACCCAGAACCCCTACTCCAGCGTGACATAACCATAACAAGTATCTCAAGATAGATGATCACATTGGGTATTCCTAAAATGTACTCTAAAGATCGAACTCACTAATCATGCCTAATTCCTATCTAATTTTTGAAAATTGGTCTCTAGGCAATTGTTTGGTGAAAATATATGCCAATTGATCCTCGGTGGACACATGTATTAATCTTACATCCCTTTTTTGCACATGATCATGAAGAAAATGATGTCGAATTTCTATGTGCTTCATGGATGAATGCAACACCAGATTTTCATAGATGTTGATTGCACTTGTATTATCATAATAAATTTCGGCACAACCAACATGGATTTGATAATCCCCAAGTTGTTGCCTCTTGTAAAGAACTTGAGCACAACTTCCGGCGGCTACATATTCGGCTTTGGCGGTGGACAATGCGACAAAATTTTGCTTTTTGCTAAACCATGAAATCGATGAATTTTTTAACAAGTGACAAAATCCTAATGTGCTCTTTCTATCTAAAAGGTTTCCCATGTAGTCCAAATCAACGAAGCTTCAAATATTAAAGTTGGAAGCTTTGGTGAACCACAAGCTTAAGTCTTATATGCCACTTAGATATCTAAATATGTGCTTGACACATTTTAAGTGTGACTCTTTCAGCTCGGATTGAAACCTAGCACATAGGCAAACATTAAAGATGATGTTTGTTCTACTAGCAGTCAAGTAGAGTTGGCTTCCTATCATTCCTCTATATAACTTAGGATCTATAGGATTACCTTGAGGATCCTTGTCCATTTTTTTGGATGAACTACTTGGAGTATCATATGCTTTCGAATATTCAAATTTGAATTTCCAAAGCATGTCCATCACATACTTAGCTTGATTTATAAAAGTTCCATGCTTAGATTACTTGATTTGCAAACCTAAAATGTATGTTAGTTCACCCATCATGCTCATTTCAAACTCACATGTCATCAAATTTGAGAATTTTTCACGTAGATGCTTGTTTGACGACCCAAAAATGATGTCATCTACATATATTTGAACTAGTAGCATATCATCATCTTCGATTAAAATGAACAAAGTAGGATATAATGTTCCTTTCTTAAATCCCTTATTAAGAAGGAATGCAATTAACCTATCATACCATGCTCTAGGTGCTAGTTTAAGCCCATACAAAGCTTATTGAAGACGATAAACATGATTTGGAAAATCATTGTCTTCCAAACGTGAAGGTTGTTCTACATATACCTCTTCACTGATAAAACCATTCAAGAATGCACTTTTAACGTCTATTTAGTTTAATGGAAAACCATTGTAACAAGCATAAACAAGCAACATTCGAGTTGCTTCTAGTCTTGCTTCCGGTGCAAAGGCTTCTTCATAATCAATTCCTTCTTCTTGATTATAGCCTTTTATAACCAAGCTAGCTTTCTTTCTCACTATATCACCCTTTTCATTCTTTTTGTTCCTAAATACCTATTTGGTTCCTATAATTGTATGGTTCTTAGGTCTAGAGACTAGGTTCTATACTTTGTTATGTTCAAAGTGTCCTAACTCATCTTGCATGGCTATGATCTAATACTCATCTCCTAAGGCTTCATCTATTTTAGCGGGCTCGGCTTGTGATACAAAAGCTATGTGCCCTTCATCACGGTTTAGTGAAGACCTAATGGATACTCCTTTAATTAAATCACCTAAGATTCTTTAAGAAAGATGTCCTATAAGAAGTCTGCAGCTCTTAGGTGCACTAGACTCGGGTTCTACTCTAACTTCTTTTTCCTTACTATTTGAATCTTAAGATTAAATAATTTCATCACCCTCATCAACTTTAATTTGTTCCAAGGCATGATCCAATCTCACTTTAGGATCCATTTCATCAAATTTAACATGAATGGACTCCTCTATGGTCTTAGATAATCTATTAAAGACTCATATGCCTTGCTATGCATAGAATACCCTAAGAAAGTGCAAACATTTGACTTTGGATCAAATTTATCTACGTGATTCTTATCATTCAAGACATAACACGTGCACCCAAACACCTTGAAACAGCCAATATTAAGCTTTCGACCTTTCCATACCTCGTAAGAAGTTTTGTTCACTTTCTTGCAAACGTTTGTTCTATTTAGAACATATCATGTCGTGTTAATGGCTTCGGCCCAAAAGTGCTTAGCTATGTTATATTCATTTAACATAGTTCGACACATTTCTTGAAGGGTTCGATTCATTCTCTCAACCATGACATTTTGTTATGGTGTTCTAGGAGAAGAAAGTTGGTGTGTGTACCCTCGACTTGTACAAAAATCTTCTAGATTTTTGTTGACAAACTCACCACCTCTATCACTTCTAATAGTACTAATTTTGTAACCCTTCTCATTTTCTACCAATGCACAAAATTTAACAAAAACTTCAAACACCTCATGCTTTTGTGCCAAAAAGTAAACCCAAGTGTATTTAGTAAAATCATCAAAAAGCACAAATCAATATGGTTTTCCACCTAGAATTTGGGTTTGGGTAGGCCGAACAAGTCCATATGGACTAGTTCCAAGGCTTTGGTTATATTACTAGTTACTTTCGTCTTAAAGGACGATTTCACTTGCTTGTCGAGAATGCATGGCTCACATTCTTTATCCTTTTTAAAAGTGCATTTGGGAATTCCTTTAACTAAGTCATACTTAGACAATTTTGACAAATTTTTCATGTTAGAATGTCCTAGTCTACGGTGCCACAACCATGCATCACATTCATTTTGAGCACTTAAGCATGAAATATTTTGCAAGTGCATCTCATCAAATTTTATGCCATAAACATTCTTATGTCTACATCCTACAAACATATTTTCATGCTTCTCATTCCTAACTATGCATTTTGATTACTCAAACATCACGTGAAAACCTTTATCACATAGTTAACTAATGCTAAGTAAATTGTGCTTCAATCCTTCAACAAGATAAACATTAGTTATGGATAAGAAATCGTTACCCATGGTGCCAAGTCCAATTACTTTTCCTTTGTTGTCGTCATCGAAAGTAACCTTCCCGCCATCATGTCGTTTAAGCTAAATTAATTGACGTGCATCACCGGTCATGTGCCTTAAGCACCCACTATCTAAGTACCATGGGGTGTTTCTCCTCGCAACCTACAACACATGGAAAACACTAGATATCAGTATCCAAACTCTATTGGGACTGATAGAGTTAGTATTCAAAACATTCTTATCTACCCAAGCTAATCTACTCATGTTGGTCTTTTGTAATGCACACTTCCCAAACCCATGAGGCCTATGGCATTTTGGGCATTTATGTGTATCATTTAGTAATTTTTATTATCTCAATAAATTTTCCCCATAGCCTATGCCTTTTTTATTATGTGCACGTCATTGTGCTCCCAACATCATGTCAAACATTTTCTTTCCATTAGTGAACTTTGTCACCGTGATAGTCAAGTCCTCTACCTCCTTTGCTAAGGTATCCCTCTCCTTTAGGACTTCATTCAAGTCACTTTGGAGATTACTAATGGTCTCATCTTGTGACTAAATTTTACAAATTGCAATGGTCAAGCTCTTTTTGAGTTGTTTGGTCTTTTTGACCTCTCTTTCCAACTCTTTCATGAGCTCATTAATACTAGGGATATCGTCTAAATCATCAACCTCATCAAAATTCAAAATATTAGAATTTACCTCAAATTGTGCCATAAGAAAAAGGATAGCTTTCTCGTTTTCTGACTCAGAGTCGGAGCTAGATGACGATGAATCATCCCATGTGGCTTTGAAGCTTTTTCACCCTTTCTTCTTGACCAAGAGCTATTTGAGTTTACAATCTGCCTTGATGTGGCCCGATTTACCACGCCCAAAGCAAATAGAGTCGTTTGACTTCACTCCCTTGCTTTCACTTTTGAATTTTCTTTTGTACTGGTCACAATTGTACGCGGCTTTGTTGAGCTTTTTGGGGAGCATTGCCATTTCTTCTTCAAGCTCAGTATCATTGCATGGTCCATCATTATCAATATCAATCAATGGACATGGAGCATTCACCTTAGCCAGTGAACCATTCATTTTTAGAGCTATTTCCTTCCTTGTATCCTTCTTTGATGCACCTCCAAGTGCTTCATTCTAGCTCGGTCCTTTAATTCAAATTTATGAACTGTCAACTCTCCATATAGAGCATTAAAGGTGTAATCATCGAGATTTTGCACCGATTACATTGCATACTTCTTTGCATCCCATTCCTTAGGCAATCCACTAAGGAACTTGTACACCGAGTTCTCTCGATCGTAATGTTTGCCAAAATTCTTCATTTCATTCAAAAGCTTGGTGAAGCGTGTGATTGTGGTAGTTATGCCTTCGTCTAATTCAGCCCGGAAGGTTTCATAATGTTCTTCGAGAATCCGCAACTTTGTTTTCTTTACTTGAGTGGCACCCTCATAGTGTACCTCAAGCATCTCCCATACTTCCTTCGCCATTTCACATGCTCTTACTCGGTTGAATTCCTTCTCACTAAGTGCACAAAACAAGTGATGCATGGCTTGATCATTGTTAAGCTCAACTTTTGTCTCCTTAGGAGTTTAGTCTCTTTCGGCCTTGTCCGGTGCCTTGTAGCCATCCTTGATAGAGTCCCACAATGTTCTACTTTGAGCTCTCATGTAGAATTTCATTCTTACTTTCCAATGAGCATAGTTGGTCCCATCAAAGTAGGGAGGCCTAGATGATGAGTTGCCTTCCTTAAGGCGAGCGGGATCTAATGATTGCATCCTTGCAAGAGAACACTTAAAAATATGTTAATACACTTTGAGCAATAACCCGCTTTGATACCAATTGAAACCACACCCAAGAGGGGGTGAATTGGGTGTATCGATAAGTTATCGCCTTTTTAAGATATTACGATATATAACAATGCTATATGCTCACGCAAGCGCAAATATGACTACAATGCTAAGCTGAAGGGGGTAGAAGAGATGGAGATAGAGACATGGTATTTATAGTGGTTCAATCCAACCTATCTACATCCACTACCTAACCTCCCCGGTTAGGATTTTCAAATCCCCACTTAAATTATGATTAAGTGTTACAACATAGCATACAAGCTTAGAATGTCTAATTTACAAATTAAGTCTTCCCCACCTAGTGGCAACTAGCATTTGTGCCTAGCCTCAACTAGGTCTTCCCTTTGACTCTGATCTCACTAAGTCTTACAACAAAGTTTGTCAATACTAATAAATATTTTATTTACAAAGCAAGATGGTAATAAGCTCAACTTTTACAAGCCTTCCTAGTGATGAAACACTCAAATGCGTGCAAGAGTGAACTCGACTAAGATATGTATTTGTAAACTTTAATGTATGCTCAAATCTTAGTCAAGAAACCTACGAAAGAGATATTGATTAAGCATGCTCGGTTTCAAATCAAATAAACAAATGGTTTTGTCTAAGAATCAAGATTAAGCACAACAACTTGTTCAAATAAGACCTAGGTTTTGTAAAAACAAGTTTAAGCACAAGAAACCCTAGGCTAGAATGTATGAGAACACGCCAAATGATTCCCAACCAAATATTATATTCAAAAATAATAGATTAAGCACAAATAGAATATGAAATCAAGAAATCTTACAACCCCAAGTGTATAATCCAGAAATGGGTTTGGAGTGTGAGTCGTAATCTTGTGAGAAATTCTTTGATGTCTCGAAAATCGTCGAGATAATGACTCCAAGTAGATATAAGTGTATGAAATTGAAGATTAAGCACAATATTAGTTGGAACTTGGATTTTGAGAGTATGTGTAGTGAACGTGGTGTCCTTGGTGTTCTCTTGTTGTTCTTCTTTTGTTCTCATGTGTTTTATAGAGGCTTGTGATCATTTTAAACCATCAAGAATCGAGATTGCCCTAAAAACTCTAATTAAAGGTGGAGATTCAAACTACCAGAATTTTTGTCAAATGACAGGTAGCGTGCTATGCTTTTTGTGTAGCACGCAATGTGCATGTGTAGTATGCTATGCAAATTGTTTAGCACGCTTTGAGTTGCGGGGGCCTGAAAATAATTTCATTTGCATCAGGTTAATGCAACTCCCAACCTATATGCATCTCTCCTTAACCTTTGAAAACAATTCACACAAGTTTAATAAAGTTCATTGCACATGTTTGGACAACCCGGATGATTTTACAAACTTATTGGGGCTTTTCTACAAACATTTTTATGTACACTCAAAAATCATCCAAACGACTATCGATGCAATCAAACACATGTTGAGAATTTTATACACCTAAAATACATGTTATAAAATGTGTTTGCATGATTTAAAACATTTTGAAACTTACGGATTTGGAAATCATAGATTTCGTGACTTTAAGTACTTGAAAATATGAAATTCATGATATGCATGATTCTAATGCATTTGGCTTGTAAGAATGGAACTTGTATATTTTACATGAGTTTTACAATGAAGAATTTGATGTTCTGATCTTTCTATCCTTGTTCGAGCTGAGTCTTGAGCTTGTCCG
Source organism: Stephania yunnanensis (assembly GCA_039657365.1). Classification (NCBI taxonomy): domain Eukaryota; kingdom Viridiplantae; phylum Streptophyta; class Magnoliopsida; order Ranunculales; family Menispermaceae; genus Stephania; species Stephania yunnanensis. The sequence continues at coordinate 12,759,285 of CM077592.1, forward strand.
ACTTCATTTTATTTCCTTGACTTGTACTTTGAGCATAGCTTCAACTTTCACTTTACTTGACTTGAGCTTTGAGTAAAGATTCAACTTGTTGCTCATTCTTATTATACTTTCATGCTCTGAAACACTTAAGCACAGTATTAGAATATTCTCACTTTGTTTGTTGCCATCAGAATCTCAATCAGGGTCTATGTGAAAACCACTTGGTCCAACAGTTGGAGTTAATAGAGTTAGAGTAGACCCTGCAAAAATCAAGGCACTGATAGGTTAGCCCACACAAAAGATTGTGTGACTAACTTTCGTAATTTTTTGGGCTTAGCATGTTATTACCGCAAATTCGTGCAAGACTTCTCTAAAATCGCGTCATCAATGACAAAATTGACCTAGAAAAATGTCAACTTTAATTTGGATGACAAGTGTGAGCAGGCCTTTCAAACTTTGAAAGAGAAGTTGTCTTCAACTCCAATCTTAGTGTTACCAGAGATGGGGAAAGATATGGTGGTGAACACTGATGCATCGCAAGTTGGTTTAAGATGTATTCGCATAGAGGGACACGGTGTCATAGCTTATACTTTTTGAAAGTTCAAGACTCATGAAAAGAACTACACGGTACATGACTTAGAGTTGGCAGCAGCAGTTTTTACTTTGAAGATTTGGAGACACTATCTCTATGGATTGAGATTCACCTTATTCACCTACCATAAGAGTTTAAAGCGCATGTTCACTCAGAAAGACCTGAATATGAGGCAGAGAAGATGGTTAAGTTCCTCAAGGACTATGATTTCACAATGGAATACCACCCAAAGAAGGCTAATGTAGTGGCGGATGCACTGAGAAGGAAGAGGTTAGACGCAGGGGTGGTAGTTTATCGGATGATACATGAGTATTCACTACTCAAGGCAGCACACATGATTAGTTAAGTGGATGTTCCACCTACTACTGAGGCTCAGATTTATGGACAATTAAGGACTCAGGTATCCTCTATTTAGAAGGTTTTGAAGGTCAACAAATAAATCAACAGTTCGAGAAGTCCAGTGAGTTAGCTCGATCACCCAAAGTGGAGTTTGTCGAGAGACTCGTGCTTGAGGTATAGAGGAAGGCTATGAATTCCATCAGTGGCTGAGTTACGCACAGAGATACTCTATGAGGCACATCGCTCGCGATACGCAGTTCATCCGGGCAGGACCAAGATGTATCAATATATGAAACATCTCTTTCGGTGGCCGGAGATGAAAGCTGACGTAGGAGAGTACATTACAAATTGCGAGATATGCCAGCGGGTTAAAGCTGTGCATAAAAGGCCTAGAGGGTTGCTATAGCTATTTCTCATTCCTTAATAGAAGTGGGAACATATCGCTATGAATTTTGTTAGTGGTCTACCTAATTCTCAGCGCAAGCAAGATAGTATTTGGGTGATCGTGGATAGATTGACCAACTCTGCACACTTCTTACCAATCTCCACTGAGTATAAATTTGAGCTGCTGAGCAGTCTTTATGAAAGAGAAATAGTCAAATTACATGGAGTTCCAACCTCTATTATGTCAAATAGATGCTCTCAATTTACATTAAAGTTGTGGGAGAGTATGCAGGAACAGCTTGGCACGCTACTTCCGTTCAATACGGTGTATTACCCACAAACATATGACCAGTCATAGCTACTGATTCAAGTGCTGGAAGACAAGCTAAGAACTTGCATTTTGGAGTATGGTGGGTCGTGGGAAGATTATCTACCTCTATGTGAATTTTCTTTCAATAAAAGTTACCAAGCTAGCATTTGAATGGGGTCGTTTGAGGCACTCTATGGTAGGCCTTATTGGTCTCCAGCATGTTGGGCTAAGCCTAAAGATATTAGGCAGTTAGGCCGGAGATAGTAGTAGATCACACAGAGAAGATCAGACAGATACTTCAGTGACTTCGAGGTGCTCAAGAGAGACAAAAAAATTACATTGATGAGTATCGAGATAGATTGGAATATAAAGAGGGAGATTGTGTCTTTTGAAGGTCTCACCTCTGAATGGTCATAAATGGTTCAGAATCAAAGAAAAATCCGCTTCTGGATTCATAAGACCATTCAGGGTTACAGAGAGAGTCGGCAAGGTTAATTAGAAGCTCGAGTTACCACAACAAATGGCAAGAGTGCACCCAGTACTTCATATGCCATTGCTTCGATTGGATAGATCGAGGGAGGATGATAGGCCGATGGTTAACTTGAGACAAATTGACTTGGCAGAGGATATCACTTATGAGGATCAGCCCACATTAATTTTGGACTGTAAGGTGCAAAGCTTGTGTAACAAGGACATCCCGTTGGTCCTTATCAAGAGGCAACATCGTGGAGACAAGGAGTTGACGTGGGAGCGGGAGCCCTATAGGTACAAGAGCTTCTTGTATCCATTTGATTCTGTTTACGTTTCATTTTAGTTATTTTAAATTTCAAGGACGAAATTCTTATAAGTTGGGAAGGTTGTAATGACCCAAATAATCTAATCTTAGTTGTGTATCGTGTAGGACCGTGACCTGTCGGCCAATCCTACATAAGGATCTCGATCAACACTTAGGTGTCGACATCGAGGTAAATTAATAATTTAAATTAATTTTACTTGTGTTTGATGTCGTGTATTATTTATAACTAACTATATAAGTGTGCACATGAGTGTAGGTTTTGAATTCGACCAAGTAAGAGAGTGACTTCATAATGCATGTTAATGTGGGATCGAGATAGAGTGTGATATGGTAAGTCATGATTTAATTTAAACCTAATCAAATAACTTGTCTTATGTACCTATGATTGAATTTGGTAGTTTAATGTAACCTAAGTTGGAAAATAAATCACATACCATAAGACTTGCCTCGAGATACGGGTCATAACCCATCTAATAAGATTGGAATTGGAAATTTGTGTCACTCTAGGAGAGTTAGTGGAATTAGTAGGACTAAATATGGACCAGCTGATCACATGGAGTTATGTTAACCATTGGATGGAAATGAAAACTATATAAAAGCAAGCACTTGGTGCTTCTACCCCATTTGCATGAAAACACAAAACAAAATTCAGAGCTGTAAATTTCTTTTATTGCTGGGATTCTAGAGAAAAAGGGGACAAGAATAGCAATCAAGGTTGAAGGATCAAGTCCTACTCACTAGCTACAACTCTAGGTATCATTACTACTTCTCTACAAAATTTAAATTCAAGGGTTTTGAGCTTAAATGATGGGGCTTTTGATAAATAAGCGAATATTGAGTCTTTTTAAATTTGTTTGATCGATTTTGAAGTTTGTTTTCAATCCCTAAGCTTTAATTTCGAATTAGGGGCTTTTAGGCAAAAATTGGGGTTTTGCTCCAGTTTTGATTTTGAAATTGTTTTGCGGATTTTGATTCCTCTTGAAAAGCCACTTAATTAGCTATCAAGAAAATTCGGATTTGAGTTTGAATTGGCAAAGTTATGGGTTTTTGAAGTTGTGGGTGTTCTTGAAGGTTTTTAGCATTCTTGTGTTAATGCATGTGAAAATTGAAGATTTTGATGGAAATTATTGAAGTTTTAAAGTATACTTTAATTGTTTTTCAATGGTGAAATTCAATGTATATGTGTAACGGCCCAAATTAATTAAACTAGGATTAGCGTTAATCTCAGAGATTAAAAATAATAACTCGGGCGTTACGTGGACAACTCGGTTGACTTTGACATGAGAACCGAGGATATATGTTATTTATGGATGGTGATTGTGTATATGTGTTTAAAAAGTTTATTATTATTATATTGCACCGCATGTGTGTATGTTGCTATCGAACGAGTTTATGTGATGGGCGTTCGCTTCGAAAGGCGTATCAGCGCTGGTGTCGGATACGCGAACTACAGGTACCATGTCGGAATGACTAGTTAATCAATTAAAATGGGTAATGTGACCATAGGCCAAGTAAACTTCAATTAAAACAATAGGCTATGGCATACCTCGAATTGCATTTCGAGACGCGCGTCATCGATTGTCAGGTAGTCGAGGGTTAGTGGGATCACGAAATTTGTCAATTTAGTGAATAAAAACACTAACCATATATATTATAATGGGCCTAAGCTAATGTAATTGAATCAAATAAACCAATCTCTATAGTTTGGTTATTTAAATTAGACACCATGATATTGTCCCAGAGATATGTGTTGACACATCTAGGAACCATGTGAGTAAAAAATTAGCATCACTTTGATTGGGTTAGTGGGAGTTAGTAGGATACATGTCAAGGTGTGGATCATTAGATGACCTTCGAGACACGTAAATACATGGATATCAATGGCTATGAATCAATATTACCTTAATATATAAGACCAACACATGCAAGGAAACCATTTTCATTTTCAACTTATGAAGTAAGAGAACTTGTTGGAGAATAAGGAAGTTGATGGAGAGAAGGAGTCCATGGAAGATTGTGAGAGTTTCTCAAGCTAGGTGGTACATCGACTATGTACACATCTATTTATGTCAGATTGAAATCATTTCTAGTTTTTTGCCAATTCTAGAGGGTAGATGATTGAATATTTACAATTGGTTTATATATTTGGATTCCTCATTTGAAGTTGATAATCCAGCTATATTAAAGTTCTTAATTTGGATTTGAAATCATAAAGATATGAATTTTTGAAATTGCAAGACCAAAACTATAATTCTGCATGTTATATTAAGAATTAGCTTATATAATTTGGTCATGAATTTCTCATTTTTTATCCAAATCGACCAAACTGGTAACATTTGAAAGCTTACTCAAAAGGTAACAACTTTTCTTAACTGAAGATGTTGTAATTCAATTGTTTTCATGTCCAAAAAAGGTCAACAAGTAGGTAATGGAATTCAGAAGAAAAGTTTTGAAACTAAATTTATTAAAGGCATAACTCCTTAACTTCTTATCGAAATGAGCTGGTCTTTTAGTATGTTTTATTTGGATATATTTGCTACCTTGTGACCAAAAATTACTTTTTTTGGAAATATAGGTTAGGAGGAATAGATTTCCTAAATCTGCTGGTCGGATTAGGTTCCAATTAGAGCTATGTTTAGTACAATCATGATATCTCTTTTGTTTTAAATTAGAGTTTTGCAAACTAAACCTTTTTGAAAAGCTAAGATAAAGATCGAAGATCTTTGTATGGGTGGAAGATTTCAAGATTTGGAATATTTCATGCTTAAAAATGCGTTGTAACATAAGACTGAAATTGAGACTTAATTTAGTCTTTAAAGCTAATTTAGGAAGATTAATTTGAAATTTATTCAACCAATTTGAATACACAATAAACACACTTAAATAACTTCAGGGACTTAGGGGATTGTAGCTCGAGTATTAGGGAGCTTGTCGGGTATGATTTCGGTGTCCGGAGGAGTCAGAGCATTTGTTGAGGTGCGTAAACCCCTTGGAATGCCTCACAGAATTCATGAATTAGTTTATCGATTTCTCTTTTCATGTGTGACTACTAGTGGGCACATATGGGGTTTTCACTCCTATTTCAGTGTGCGTATATATTATTTGAGGCTAAATCGCTTGCAAGGGTTACTTGTGCTAGTGTTCATGTCGATGGCAGTAGAATATATCTACGACTGTCGAGAAGGATTAAGGTGGCCCTGATATGTAACAGCATCGGGAAGGGACCATGCCATTTATTGAAGTTGGGGTTTAGCCACTATAAGCCTGTAAGTATATACGTGGTTCCTACTCGATTTATTGATTACTAGCTAGTGTAAGTCAGGGTTTTCCCGTGATTATATGTATGTTTACTAATTAATGCTTTATTTTTTAGTTGGTTTAATTGGTACATGTTGTTTATTTATTTCATGCTATTGTTTCTGCTTGTCGTACATTGCCTACATTCATGGGAAAATGACGTATTTTTGTGAGGTGTTATATTCGCATACCTCATAGTTTTCAGTATTATTTCATGAATATTGTGTGGACTTCTCTTAGGATTTTACTCACTAGACTCGTCATTGTATTTGTTGGGTGACTGAGTGCATATCCTTCAACAGGCAAGGGCAAGGAGGTATTGGGCGACTACCTCTGAGATCATGGAGCCAGCTCGTGTGTGATATCAGCATGGGTTTATTTTACTTTTGTTGAGTTTTGGGAACCATAGAACACTGATTACAAGCATATGGAACTTTTTTTATACTTAACTCGCCTTGATATATACATGGTATCTTTTGTCGGGTTTTCCACTACTTAAGATTGTTGAATACTGTATAACTTACTTAAATTAAGACATCCGCTATAAAATCTCATTATAACTTGATAAATTGGTTAACTGGCTAATGAAATCATTAATAATTTTATGGAAATTAATTAGCTAAGTTAGGAATAAATAGAAAAGTGTAAGTAGCCAAGTAGGTCGTAGGAACGTCAAGGATAAGCGGGCCATGATGTGGCAAGGCTTGGTGACGTGGGATGCAACATGGCGGGTAGCAAGGCGGCTTGGAATTTGGGGTCGCCATAATGTGTATCATATTAGAGTTGTCCATCATGGGTTTGGAGTTTGGTAAAGGTTAAATACTTATCACACACCACATGTTTGATGTTATGCAATATGATATTCATGCTAAGTTGGTTAATGGTTTCGATCGATCAAACAAAGGTCTTAAGTATGGATTTTTTGTAGAATTCAATGCTCATATATCCAATTTGGACCATGAAAATCAGTAACCTTATGGGTCAATTGGCATTGAATTAATTGCATTTTTGTGAACAAAATCAGTATGCAGTCTTGTTTTTTGGCCAACTTTGATATCGATTTTGAGCAATCAAATGAATGTTTTTAAGTGAAATTTTTGATAAGTTTTGACGTTTATATATCAAACTTGACCCATAAAAATCATGTTTTTTATTTGGAGGTGTTTTTATTACATTTTTAGGATAGGGAAGGAGGCCCGAAATTAAGACTGCATTACTTTTCCTACAAGTTTCACATATAGATGTTTGTATGTTTCTTCGAGGTTTTTCTTGTCGAATGAATAAGGAATATTATAAATAGCTAGAAATTTTCTATTGAAGGTTTATTAATATTTAGAGACTTGGTTTGATCAAGTAATGGTCGAGATTATTAAGACTTTAGTAGTCATTTGTTAAGAGAGTTTGGTGGAAAATTCTTACTAAGTCTACTTGAAAACCTCATGAATGATACAATAAGAACTTAGACTATAAAAGCAAGTAAAAAGGGACTCTCTCTGGGTCTTCTCACGCTGAACCTATGGTCAGCCTAGGGGAAGAATATGGGACCCTTAAAAAGGCTTAAAACGACAAAGTTGAGTCTAAGTAAACATTGGAAACATAATAAAATGAGTTGTTTTGTAAATGAGATACCTAGTGTTAGAATCCGCGAGCCTAGGGGAAGAATATGGGACCCTTAAAAAGTCTTAAAATGACAAAGTTGAGTCTAAGTAAACATTGAAAACATAATAAAATGATTTTTTTTTGTAAATGAGATTAAATAGTTGATAAAAAATAGACTCTAACACAAAAAATGTACTCTATGAGATATCAGAGACATGAGCGTCAATGTCGGGTATCGTAAGTGTAGTATGGGCGTATAGGAGCCACGTTTATCTCGAATATTATGGCATTTAGAGGTAAGTTGTAACGGCCCATTTTAATCGATCCCCGATTAACTGGCTAATTACAAATTAAGAACATAAGTTCAGACCCATGTGGACGTCGCGGAAAAGTCTTCGACACGCCTAATGGGTGAAATATGTTATTTTTGTGTGGCGAGTATATAATTATTTTACTATTATTAAATAGTTCGCGCTGCGTTACTTGAGAACTTCGTTTGGTCGTGTTGTGCCGAGTAGTGACGAGTATGTGCAACGTCGCGGAGTGCGCGTAACGCAGGTGTATGGGGTAGTATGGGGTTGAGTTGTCACATCACATCAGACATCAAATCAACCCATCACATAACACGAGTAGTGACTGCTGGCAGTATCTCGGGTGTACGGGGTAGTACGAGGAGTGCGCGTAACGCGGCAGGGGCGAAGCACCAGCGGCAACGGCGCGGTGCAGAGGCGCTTGCCAGCTCCAGCGAGGAGGAACAGCGGCGGCGGGCACGACGACGACGCGAGATGGCTCGGCAGCGGCGCGGACAGCAGGAAAGAGTAGCCAAGGCGGCGAGGGTTGGTGCGAAGCGACTGTGGGGAAGGAGCAGTTGCGGCTTCTCCTGCGCGACAGCGCTGGTTGTGGCGTTGCAGGGCAGCGGCGACTCCGGCGGCGGGGCATGACAGCAGCACTTGCGAGGCAGCGGTGCGACGGCCGGCAGCGCACGCCAGAGGCGCCGGTGGCCGCGGTGCCGAGGAGGCACCGGCACCACCGTGGTGAGCGACGTGGAGCAGCGGCACGGTGGCGCTTTGCCAAAACAATCCTCGGTATGGTTCAAAAAGTGCGCCAAGCATTAGTTTTTAGAATAACGATTTTACAAATTTTGGTCTCACATTATAATTCATTTATTAAAACTCTAAAATAATAAAAATTGTGTAATTGGACAACAGGGACTTAGGCTATCATAGTCGGATGTCGGGTATGTATCTCGAGGCGAATGTGAGACGTTTCAAAAGCGTTTGAGGTAAGTAATCTCACGAGAAAATTAGTTAAAATTCTTTTATGGCGCTTACTTTGTTTCGCATTTCAATTATTCCATGGTGTTATTTATTGCTGTACAATTACTGTTAATCCACTCCAACGTGTGTTTGTGTGTTTATCGATAGGGTCGGCATGGAATGGACTCACACCCCGGGGCTAGCTGCCCCGCGCTGTTTGAGTAATTGGTCATGTTAGGGCTACGCGGTGAGTATTCTCCGCGAAACCCGTAGGTTGAGAGATGTTTGACGTAGTCCTAAGTCTACGTCATAGGTTCCTCTCGAGAGATGTTTGGATGGGTTATACCATTCAATGGCTCCTCTCATTCGACCTTGAGATATTTTGCGAGGTGTTCGTCAATGGTTCCTCTCGATTTAGCTATGAAGATTCCCGGATGTCGACCAGGGTTCTCTGTCACGCTACACTCATGTCCAAATTTGACTTCCCAACGACTTATTTTCATGCGATTTTCTTTATTCTTGTCCTTTATTTAAATTGCATGAACTGTAGCCGTTTCATTGGAATTCGTGAATATTAGCTAACATTCTCTGGGATTTACTCACCTGGGATTTGTCATTGTTTTTGGAGACAAATCGCAGATCTTGCGATGAGCCGGGGCCAGGGCGTCTCAGGTGACTACGTCTGAGTTAGGAGAGCCCGTCATTTTTGCGTAGGTGTTGTATGTATTTATTTACTATTTTACGAGATTTTTGGGAGGGACTTATACACCTGATACATGTATATGTTCACCTTTTGTACTTTTGTTGCTCTGGATATACATGGTATCAAATGTCGGGCTTCCATACTATAGGGTTAATTATACCATGCAAGCTTTTTAATTCTACCATGTTTGCGTACTTCAAAGACTTCCGCTTAAATGTTAATTTATAATAATTTGATAAATCGTGAACAACTTAACTTAGTCAATTTAATGCAAATATTCATAAAATCTTCCATAAATACTAAGTTAAGGCGAATAAGGTACTTATAAAGGTGTAGGTCGCATGCAGTCAAAATTAAGTGTGCGGTGACGTGGCATGCTTAGTGACGTGTTTGGCGATGTGGCGATACCCGGTTTGCCTTGAAGTTTGGGGCCGTCACAGTTGGTATCAGAGCCAGGTTCAGGTGAACCTAGGGGAGACTTTAATACAACCGAAGAAAACTTAAAAACAAACATTAGATGTGGCAACCCGAAGATCCTAACTTAGAACTTTAGTTGGGAAGCGAACATGGGACGGGAAGTGTCAAGGCTTATACGTTATATATTTTGATGTGTAATAGTATATATGCATATATATATATATATATATATATATATATATGTGTGTGTGTGTGTATGTATACGGGGCTGATACGGACGTTTGCGATTTGCAAATTCGGCATGGATGGACGACCGGTTCTTCATACGGACGATGGAGGCCAGCCGAGCGGCTCGACACCTATCAACTCGAATCAGATATTGTGCGACATGGTCGCACTCCAAAGTTTGCAGCTCAAGGAGATTCTTCGGTTGCTTCGAGCGCAGGCAGCGATAATACCGACTCCTGCAACACTCGTCGCCATCACTACTGTAAAGCAGACAGTTGTTGCACTGACTATTCCGACGACCTCGCTCACGACCACTACTACCGAGATACTGCCAGTAGTCACTACACAATTGACAACACCGATAGTGGCACCGACGTTGATTTCGCCCTTGAAGATCACATTCGAGACCTTCTTATCAACTGAGATGAAGTTGATCAAGGAGTTCGTTCATGTTCAGTCAGGCTACTATCAAAGAGGCAGAGACCCAGAGGTGGCTGGGAAGTGGATCCGTTCATACGAGAAACGTCACGGACTTTTGAGGATTCACAACAACATGCGAGATAGGATTTTTGGATTCATGCTCAGGGGAGATGTTGCAGTATTGTAAATCGCCCACATAACCGCCCACGGAGAGCCGAGTACTTGGGCAAAAATCAAGAAATTTACGATCTATATATCCCGATCGAGATTCAACTGAGACTGAGAGATGAGTTCTTGACACTGAGGCACGGTGGCCGGACGGTGGCGTAAAACATGGAGAGATTCACACACCTGCATACCTTGCGATGGACGTAGCTGGGATCAAGCGACTTTAGGTCCATTATTTTATTCGAGGACTCCGACTAGAGATTGAGGGAGCATAAATTGTACGCCAAGTCCAGTTAGTGCGAGTTTTGGCGTTCGAAGGTGAAACCATTGGGACACGTGATCAGCGATAGAGGTACTTCAGTGGACAGAGTAAGATTCACGGTATCATCGACTGGCCTACACCAGAATGCATGACAGACATCAGGAGCTGTTAGGATTTACAGGATATCATCGACGCTTTGTGCAAGACTTCTCCAAAATTGCAGCGCCGATTATTAGATTGACCAAGAAGGTTGTGATCTCCCATTAGTCCAGTGAATGCGAAGCGGCCATCACCGAGTCGAAGAAATTTACTTCTGCACCGTTGTTGATGTTTCCCGAAATGGCCAAAGACTTGACTATTCTTACGATGCTTGTGGCACCGGACTGGTATGAGTATTAAAGCAGGGAGACAAGTAATAGCTCATTTATCGCGTTAGTTGGGGACTCATGTGAGGAGTTGTCCAACGCACAACTTGGAGCTCGCAATAGCCATGAGTCTATCAGAGGTTCCAAATACTGCAGAGGCACATATTTGGGGGCATATACGAGGACCAACAATATCTATTCCGCGCATCTTGGAGTGTCAGAGAGCTAATGTGATGTATCAGAGGTTCACGGACATGACATAGAGTCTAGGTTACCCAGATTGGCACGAGTCCGTTAATGAGTGTTTACACACCCAGGTTGATTGTGGGTTCCGACAGTGGCAGAGTTATACGATGATATTCTTCAGGAGGCCCACAAATTCAGGTACACAGTGCATCCTGGTAGGACCAGAATGTACCCTGATATGCGATGATTATTTTAGTGGTCAGGGATGGAGGCAGATGATCAGCCAGTATGTGAGGAGTTGTGAGGTGTGTCAGCAGGTTAAGGCTTAACACAGGAAGCCTGGAGGACTATTGCAGCCACTGCCTATCCCACAGTGAAAACGGGAACACATCACTACGAACTTTGCCAGTGGGTTGCCGATGACTTAGCGCAAGCACGATGCATTTTGGGTAGTCGTGGATCGACTGACGAAATTAGCGCATTTTATCCCAATCTCCATGAAATATAATCTTCCACAGCTTAGCATGCTCTTCGAGCAAGAAATCATCAGACTGCACGGAGTGTCAGTATCTACAGTGTCAGACAGAGACACCCGACTTACTTCGCAACCTTGGCAGGCCATGTAGGAGCAGTTTGGTACCAGATTGCGGTTCGGCACGGCTTTTCATCCGCAGATTGACGGGCAGTTTGAGAGACTTATTCAAACCATTGAGCACATGCTCAAAGCATGTGTGCTACAATTTGGAGGATCATGGGAGAAGTTTTTGCCACTTTGTGAGTTTGCCTACGACAATAGCTATCAGGCTAGTATTGGGATGCCACCATTCGAGGCGCTATACGGGAGACCATGCAGATCACACAAAAAAATTGCTAATTCATTAAGAGGTTACAGGACGCTCAGAACAGACAAAATACCGCGACGTGCTAAGTTATGAAGTGGATGATTTGTTCTACTTGAAGGTTTCTCCCTTGAATGGCCTCATTGGGGAGAGAGAGAGTCTACCGTGCGAAGGCGATGCTTCACTTGTTCCAAGGTAAAGATTGTATTAAACCTGAATTTCGGGACGAAATTCCCTTTAGTTGGGAAGATTGTAACGGCCCATTTTAATCGATCCCCGATTAACTGACTAATTACAAATTAAGAACATAAGTTCAGTTGGACGTCGCGGAAAAGTCTACGACATGTCTAATGGGTGAAATATGTTATTTTTGTGTGGCGAGTATATAATTATTTTACTATTATTAAATAGTTCGCGTTGCATTACTTGAGAATTTCGTTTGGTCGCGTTGTGCCGAGTAGTGACGAGTGTGTGCAACTTCAAAGAGTGCGCGTAACGCGGGTGTACGAGGTAGTATGGGGTTGAGTTGTCACATCACATCACACATCACATCACACATCAAATCAACCCATCCCTCATCATTTCATTTTGTTCTTTCCAAAAATAAAAAAGTTATTCTCTTTTAAATCTGGAAGAAGGAGAAAGAGGAGAGAGAAAGAGGGGAAAAGAGAGGAAAAGGGAGGAGATGAGAGAGAGGAGAAATGGTGGTGGTGCGAGGGCTCCGGCGAGGGCGAACCAGATGCGGACCGGCGAAGATGGCGTCCCAGCAACGGCTCGCGGAGGCTGGTCGGACGACGAGCCGGCCAGAGCAAAGCGGCGAGGAGCGAGGCGCGAACGCAACTCGCGACGACGGCGGCGAGCGGCGCGAACGGCGATGGCGAAGCACCGCGATGGCGATGGCACGGTGCGGAGGCAGACGCCGGCTCCAGCGATGAGGAATGGCAGCAGTGGACGATGGATGGCGAGATGGCTCAGTAGCGGCGCGGACAGTAGGAAAGAGCAGTCAAGGCGGCGGGGTTGGTGCGGCAGCGGCTTCGCCGGCGCTACGCCGCCGGCAGCGGCATTGCAGAGCAGCGGCGACTCCGGCGCAGCGCTACATGAAAGCAGCACTTGCGAGGCAGCGGCGTGGCCGCCGCGGTGGCGAGGTGGCAGCAGCACCGGTGTGGTGAGCGACGTGAAGCAGCGACACGGTGGCGCATTGCCGAAACAATCATCGGTATGGTTCGAAAAGTGTTCCAAGCATTAGCTTTTTAGAATAAAAGTTTTACAAATTTTGGTGTCACATTATAATTCATTTAATGAAACTCTAAAATAATAAAAATTGTATAATTGGACATCAGGGACTTAGGCTATCATAGTCGCGTGTCGGGTACATATCTCGAGGCGAGTGTGGGACGTTTCGAAAGCGTTTGAGGTAAGTAATCCCACGAGAAAATAGTTGAAATTCTTTTTATGGAACTTACTTTGTTTCGCATTTCAATTATTCCATGGTGTTATTTATTGTTGTTCAATTACTGTTCATCCACTCCCACGTGTGTTTGTGTGTTTGTCGACAGCGTCCGCATGGCACGGACTCACACCCCGGGGCCAGCTACCCAACGTTGTTCGAATAATTGGCCATGTTAGGGCTACGCTGTGACTATTCTTCGCGAAACCCTTAGGTTGAGAGATGTTTGACGTAGTCCTAAGTCTACGTCATGGGTTCCTCTCGAGAGATGTTTGGATGGGGTTATACCGTTCAATGGTTCCTCTCATTCGACCATGAAATGTTTGGCGAGGTGGTCGTCAATGGTTCCTCTCGGTTTAGCTACGAAGATTCCCAAATGTCGACCATGGTTCTCCGTCACGCTACACTCGTGTCCAAATTTGACTTCCCAACGACTTATTCTCATGCGATTTTTTTTATTCTTGTCTTTCATTTAAATTGCATGAACTGTAGCCATTTCATTGGAATTCGTGAATATTAGTTAACGTTCTCTGGGATTTACATCTGGGTTAGGAGAGCCCGTCATTTTTGCGTAGGTGTTCTATGTATTTATTTACTGTTTTATGAAATTTTTGGGAAGGACTTATACACCTGATACATGTATATGCTCACCTTTTGTACTTTTGTTGCTCTTGATATACATGGTATCAAATGTCGGGTTTCCACACTATAGGGTTAATTATACCATGCAAACTTTGTAATTCTTCCATGTTTGCATGCTTCAAAGACTTCTGCTTAAATGTTAATTTATAATAATTTGATAAATCGTGAACAACTTAACTTAGTCAATTTAATGTAAATATTCATACAATCTTCCATAAATACTAAGTTAAGATGAAAAAGGTACGTATAAAGGTGTAGGTCGCAGGCAATCAAAATTAAGTGTGCGGTGACGTGGCATGCTTGGTGACGTGTCTGGCGACGTGGCGGTACCCAGTTTGCCTCGGCGTTTAGGGCCGTCATATAAGTAAACTAGTAAGAGTGTCAACATGATTTCTTTTCAACTTATTATCGTTAATCTCTTGAAAAGCATGTCATATTTGTATTCCTTTCTTATTTCAAGTAGCATAAGGTCTAGGTAGTCCACCCGATGTGTCATCTCGTGGGTTAAGCATCCAGAGTCATTGTGGCTTCTCGTTGAGGGCTATTCAAGGGATAAAGCATCCGGGGTCACCATGGCTTACCTTGATAGTTAAGGTGTTATTAGAAGTGACTCGATGAGTCCGCAGTGCCTAGATAATTATGTTGGGGCAGTTGGAAGTGGCCTTGGGCCTGTTGTGTCGACTTCAAGCTGTGTTATGCTCTAAAGACCCATAGTTTGGACTAGATTACCTATTCACCTATTTTTTGCTTCCTTGCCACTTGATTTTCACTACTTACTTGATTAGTCTGTTTATCATGCACTTTGTCATTTTATTTACTGCTTTCTTTAAATATCTACATAATTTAGAGACTACTGTACTTTATTACTCAGAAATAATGTTGAATCTCTTTTGGCTTTACTCATTAGAATTGTCTTCGTTATTAGTGACAATTGCAGGTCCCTTGAGTGGTAACGGGAAGAAGCATGTACTTAGTGATTTCCTATGAGCTACCCTTAGAGTCAGTTCCATTACTCTTACTTTGTAGGTTCTTTTGTCATTTTGTTATATATATGACTATGTATTCATGATGTTTTGATTTTTTGGGTACTTGGGGATTTAAGATACACTTGATGATATATATATATACATATATATATGCGTATTGTACTTTTAACACCAGTTATATGCATGATATCACACTATTTGTAGGATTTCCACGCCTAGGACTTGTCCCGAATTCAATTAACTTTTGTTTGTTGCTTTAAATAACTTTCCGCTTCGTAATGAATACTAAGACTAGTCAAACGAATTAACGGATTTAATAAGCAGCCAATAGATGTAATTTGACATACAAGTTAACTAGGCATGCGTTGACTTTCCAGGAGTTGACTGGGGGTTCAAGTAGGTCTAATGTCGGGCGGTGCCCTGTTTGTGGCGACTGGAGTCATCACACTTTGCCATTTTTATTTGCTAAGTAAGGCCAGCTGATATGGACTTCGATGGCTTTGGTAGAGGCACCTTCGAGGGATGCACCTTAAATGGAGAATAACATCGATCATGTCAACGAGCTTGTCCTCCAACTTTTCAATTGTTTCAAGCACGAGTTTCAATTTCTCGGCTAATGAGCAACCAAAGTCAGTCATATGAGAACATCGCGATATAATGGCATCATGTCAATCTAAGAATGTGGATGCATTATAGTCCAACTCATTTATCCTCTTTTCACGATCATAATAATGTTTCAAGTCCATTCTCCATCTATCTAAAATGTACTGGGAAGGGACACTAAGAATTTCATGCTCACGTAATACATATAATGCATGGCAACAAATGATTCCTCTAAACTCAAATGATTGATATATATATATATTGTTTACTTTTTATGTAGCATCCCAATAGAAGACTGCATAAACTCTTTCTTTGAGTTCATCGTTGTCATCTTCAACTGTAAAGTCCCACACATCATAGTAACAAAAGACATCCCCCTCCTCAACCTTTATTGCCTTCCAATTCACAACCTCCCCAACTTTTTCTTAAAACTTTGCAAAAATATTGTTTGTGTATGTATCGCGAAGTTATCACTCGTATGGAATCTTAGTGATCAAATCTCTCTCTTTATTGTAATATTCGGAATCAGCCACCTCTTGGTTCTCAAACTTCATATCCACTGCCACCTCGTACTGAGTGATAAATCATTTTAGTGTAGTTGTCCACATGGCAGCCCATGCATTCTCAAGCTCATCTATCGCGAGTGTCTCATATACTGCTTTTTTAAAACTTCAAGTAATTTTTTCTCAATCATTAAGCCTTGTGAGCTTCTCTAACACCTTCTTCATGATGTGTCATAAGCAAACTTTGTGTCATGCATTAAGAAATACTTTGGAAATAGCGCCCCTATTAAGGAGCATTTGTTAGTTACTATAGCCTTAAGCTCACCCCCCCCCCCCATACAATCGTGCCAAGCCTTGAATAACCATTCATAACTATGCATTGTCTCATTGGCTAGAAATGCGCATCCCATTAAAACTGATTGACCACGATGGTTCACATTGAAAAAAGGTGCAAAAGGCATATCATACTTATTGGTTAAATATGTGGTATCGAATGAATCTACGTCCCCAAAGTACTTAAAGATAATCTTGACCTCCAATCCACTCAAGAAGAACTTGTTGGAGGTGGTTTTCATCATCAAATTTCATCTCCTGAAAGAAATTCACATTTGTTTTTTACTTTTTGGCAAAATACTGTAATATGACCTCCGCATCAGCACAGGGAAGCCTCAGCCTACGTAAAGCTTCCACACAATTCCTAATCACCTTCTCTCTGAAAGTCAACTGATCAATCCCATCTACATGAACGAACTTTGCCATGAAGGATTTGTAAACTGGAGTTCCCACACTATCATTGACTATGATTATTCTTTTAACCACTTCAGAAATATTTTTATTCCATCAGTAGGACCAAGACTTAGAAAGGCTAACATCATGGTTGTGTCCAAGTGTTGCCTTTGTAATGTGCTATTTCAAATTTAAGCTTAAATGGGCAGACACTTGAGTTTTGCAGCCATATCTTGATAGCAAGTTCTTCAAATTTTTGCCTTTTGTTCGAGCATAACCTTACCTAGTACATATAAGAATGTACTTCCAAGTTACATTGCCCTTTTTATGGTTAGACCTCAGTCTTAACCCAAATCCTTTAGCCTTTGCATATCGTTTGAATGTTGCCTTAGCCTCATCAATAGTTTCAAAATTTATTCCTTCCTTTAGGCCTTCTAGATCTTCAATTACTTCAATTCCATCATTGTTATCATCACCACCATCATTGCAATCATTTTTATTGTTAATCTCCTTATTGTCAACCTTAATATCCACATTGTCAACCGTTTCCACATTATCCCCCTCATTGTCAACAATATCCACATCATCATCATCATCATCATCATTGTTGATAATGTTTTTATCAATAAATTCAAAATGTTCCTTGTCCCTATCAAATGCAGTGTTACTTGTCTTGCACTGATCATTAGATGGGTTTGAATGGGACATCGTTGCCTACAAAACAAGAGAAATTTCAAAAAAGTAAAAATTTCTCTGTAATGGACTATAGTCTACACCTAACATCAAATGTTTTTATTACAGTTGACTAAATGAGTGAAACTCTAACAACACCATAATGTTCGCCAACGGTCTCTGCAGTAAGTGAATAATTACTTCATATACAAAAAGTACAGTCAAAATAAAAACAATGAAGCCCCATTGAAAGTCGACTACGCTAACTCTTAATGCTTCGAACTACCATTAGTAAAGGACTTGAAGTGAATCCATTTCAATCCATAAATAAATGGTCAACCCTAAACTTTAAATGCATTTGACATCCTTGCCCTAAATGCACCTCAAGCTAAATCTTAAAAATATATAAACACAATAGACCCTAAACCAGTAGTAAATGTATCAAGAAATTTTCATTAACTCATGTACTCAAACACATAGTAAACAAACATACTACTTTAAGAGACAAAACGAATAACTATGTTCACTCACCACCTCCTAATACTTTGAGTCTCGTCTTTTTAATCTCCGAATATAGTCCCGTGAGCAAAGAATCAAAATATTGAAGTGGATCAGATTCTTTGTTTAGTTCAGCTCTGGTTTTTTATGAAAATTTTGAAAATGGTTGTATGGCTGAGATGAGATGGGGATGAGAGAAAAAAGGAAAAATATGGTGGGTTGTTAATTTTTTGGTCATCAATCAACTAGCGCCCTGACAGATACAGCCTGATAGCCAACTGAGGTATCGTCAACTTTATAGTTGACTTGATAAGTTTATTTTGAGTTTTGGTGGAAAACAAATGAAATCGGTGAGCTGCTGACAAGAAGGGACCGTGCATGCTGAGTCAGGTCCACGTCAGGTGGGTGGAGTTCTTGCTTGCCCATTGTGGTCCATCTTATCATTTTCCTCAAATCTCTAGACTCTAATGCATTGTGCATACCTTTCATCATCGATGCATCTATACCATCAGAATGTGCACATTTGCATCCAAGCAACCATAAGTCTTACCACGAGACGCGCAACAATAATTGATCAAGATTTCAAACATGGATCTATAGCTTTAAATATATCTAAATTCCTCAAAAAATTATCGAACTACTTCAATCGCCTCCAAAACTATGAGAAGTTTTAATAAAAAAAGCACTAATTAATAATTTAAAATTGACTTTTTATTTTAAAAACACTGCAAAAAAATATGTATAGTATCATCACTAATACATACTTATGAGGCTCTTTCTCTGTTGGTTAGTTGTTGGCACATTGACCAAAGCATTGCGTCATCCTATCTTGATGTCATGAATAAAATATTTCAGATAAATCATGCTATGGGCACAATCACAAAGTATATTTAATCCAAAAGAATGCTCTCCGATGCAACCATGGATTGTGAAAGTGTGAATGTTATGACAAGAATAAAAGTAGAGAGTATTTATCTTAATGTCTACTTCTAGACATTGTAGACATTCTCCTTACTGCCACATAATCATTTCATTATAGAAATCTACATAAATTGAAGACTACTTTTGAGTTTGAATGTCTATCTAGTAAAAGTGTGTCACGTAGGATAGATCATTCTTCCCACGTCCATAATGTGGTACAAGTCAATGGTCTCAATCCAACATTTACCATTAGAGATAGGTCTTATCTTGCATAAAAAAGTGGTCTTTAACTCAATCTTTTATTTACCATTAACTGACAATAATATTATGCTTTCATTGCATTATATTTTAAAAAATCATGAAGGCCGCCTAATTTTGTTCGATACATGAAATTGGTGCCCTTCTAACCTCGTGAGATTAATCGAGTCTTAATCCTGAGGAGCTAAGGCAATTCGGACACTCACGATGATAAAAAGAATTTATTGATATATGATGCATCAGTCTATTGTAGAAAATTATGATACTATGTTTTTCAAAGGAAAATGATTAGTTGATCAACTTTGACATCTACATTCAAAACTTAGACAATTTGATCATTTGGACTTTGCATTAAAATGTGAAGGCATACGTTGCAAATTGTGTCAGCAAAACCCAATTAATTACCATATCAGCAAAAAAATAACCACAAATTAATTAAGTCAAAAGCTACATTGCATATTTAACATAATAATTGAGGAATAATGTAAACTTACACTTCCAGAAAAAGTATAGTTTAAGATACTGAAAAATAATTTTTGAATCTGTCATTGTTAAAATTTATTTCATATATAATTGACATATTATAATATATTATTAATTTTAAAAATGTATGTGAGTTGTTATATCAAATACTATAATAATAATAATAATGCAACCGCATCAACAAATCAATATATACTAAATTTTCCCAAAACATAACATTTGCTTTGTGTTAATTATTTATTTAATAGCTTTTGATTACGTATTTAGCAACAACATTATTCAATGAATACACATATATATATATATATATTGTAGTGAGATTTTGTACGAATTGCAATGACAATAAAGGTGGGAGACTTACTACGTTTTTATCAACAATATTATTCAATACTCATCAAAAACCTAAAGAAATTATCTTAACATAGTACAACTTTGGGCCTATTCTTTTTTTCCTTTTCATCTTATGAATAGAAAAATAAAAATTAAAAATAAGAATTGGAAGAGAGGAAAGAGATAGAAGTGACTAGCATTGAAATAAAGGGAAGAGAAGGAATGAACTAGAACTAAAAAAGAAGGAAATAGACAAATTTCTTTAAATTCTCCATTTTGCCCTGCCAATCGCCAAACACACAGACATTTCTTTTCTTGTTACAAAGGGTGCATCAATCATTATTTTTCTTCGTTGCATGCCGTGTTATCTCATCTCAAGGCAAATCAAAAGATCCCAATTCAAAGACATCATATGTTCTAAAAAATATCATATTTTCAAAAAAATAAAATGTCACATGTTCATCGAATTGTGGTGGATAAACACGAACACATTTGATGGGAGAGTTTGAGTTGATACACACCTTGGGGAGATTGAAGAGGACAAATAGGGAAATACTACAGATGAACTGTGCTAGCTTGACCAGCAAACCCATCTAGAGAGTCCCACTTCCATCAAGACCTAAGGGAGCAACTCTAATGCCATTTTGGTCCAATATTAATGACTATATATTTTAATAATAGGAATATAGGATCAATCGTACAAGTATATTCTTGATATAAGGGAAATTAATGCAAATATATAATACAAATCAACTTTCGTCCCTAATATGCCAACCATGCCACCGGTGGTGCAGTAGAAAAAGGCATGCTCCCACAGGTTCGATGATCAAATCCTCAAAAAAATAAAAATATAAAGTAAAAAATTTCTCCCTCTTATATATTAATGTAAAGTTTTGTAAGTGTTAGGCCTAATTAAATTTCAAGTCATGAGTTAAAGTGTGGCAAAACTAATGTTATATACCAGTTTCTAGTTCAAGATTGTGTATTCTTTAAAATGTCTTCCATATCGAAGTGGAGGAGGTAGCAATTCAGCCTAAAAACGATGTGTTTTCCCCCACTATATACTAGTAAGGGTTGTTTTTTATTTTGTTTATGAGAAACACATTGTTTCTCGCCTTGTGTAAATAGTACATTGTTTTGTACATATTAGGCTATAATAAATAAAGTCTCATTCCTATAAAATAAATGTCTTCTACATAAGTAATAGATGTGGGACTATTCTCATATCTCCAATAAGTAGGTGTGCGACTATTACAATAGCATTTGTTTTTTGTAGGAACTATTACAACATCATTTAATTATATCAAGGAAAATGATTGTGTGATATGAGACCTACATTTGCCACAGTTGTTCTGATCCTTTGGATTTGTCAATTGAGATTTATGTATGAGGGTTAATTTCACATATAGTCATTCAACTTTACAATTTATAATACTTTGGTAACTAAATTTACATTTGCATCGAATTAATCACACAACTTACATTTTAGTAAGTATTCTAATTTGGTAGACAATTTTGCCCTTTGTGTTCATACATTTTGGTAATTATTTTACTTTAGTAGAAAACTTTGTCCTTTGTTTCGAAATAGGAGAGAGAGAGAGAGAGAAAGAGAGAGAATGAGCCATTTTCTTCTTTGCACAAATCACCTTAGTCCGTTGGACAATGTACTTCAAACAATTGTGCTAAAAGTGGGTCATGCATATACGATGCCACTATTGCATTACGGGTACGGGTTTTTTGCTTGATTAGTACGGTTAGGGATAATATTTATCAACCCAACACACCCACAGAAATATTTTTCAAACTACACATTTTTTGCCACATCACCCGCCACGTCAAAAGATGGTGTGGTCAGCTGGAAAACGTGAC
Organism: Stephania yunnanensis; assembly: GCA_039657365.1. Lineage (NCBI taxonomy): Eukaryota > Viridiplantae > Streptophyta > Magnoliopsida > Ranunculales > Menispermaceae > Stephania > Stephania yunnanensis. The sequence continues at coordinate 12,781,363 of CM077592.1, forward strand.
TTGAAGTCACGTTTTCCAGCAAGAGGAAGTCGTGACTACAAGTCACGACTTCCTCTCTGAGGTTTTTTTTTAATGTTGGCAGAGAGCTCAAACTGAAACCATCCATATAGGTCTACAATGTCCAGCGAGTTTTTTTTTTATTTTGTCGATGCTTCTGTGCTAACAAGCGTATCCAATAGGTCTTGGTTGTCTAAATCCCAAATGAGCATCCATGTTTTCGTCCTCTTCACCGGTGGTTCCACCACCATCAATAAATTCAGAAAAGAAGAGATCTGATTTCAAGACCTACACCAATTCAGCAAAGTGAAGCTCCAAATTATCTACTAGAAACAACATACATAATTAGCAAATATGGGAGTGTTTATAAATGCAGTTGTTGTTTCCAATTATATCACATACAAAGTTTCAGTTTTTCAGCTTCAAAACTCTATAATCATAATTTGACTTATCTCTTATCATGCATAAACCCGAATCGAAGCATGAATTCCAAAACAATTTACAAAACATCAACAAAAAATTAGTTAAAACCCATCATATCATATACTGCAAAACACAATAGAAATTCATAAATCTGATTTGCTAAAAATGAAGAACTTGCAATTTGAATTGCTATAAATGAAGAAATTGCAAGGTGATCAACTACAATAGTGAAATGCGAATTTTTTAACACATAGAAATGTAAAAAAACAATACAAAGCATGCATGAATGTACATGTAGATAAATACTCAAATTGAAATTATTATGTTAAAAAATACTAATTAACTATGACCAAATGGAGGAGGTAGAAATAATACTTCGTTTGGCAACCTATCACATGCCCATAATTGCAATAATATGACCAGATCTGCAATCTCTGCTCCATCAATGTCGACTGCAAGACACAATTGTCTATATAGGTGAGCCAGAGTTGCACTACCCCAACTGTATTGTCCTACCGCCTCAAAATCCTCCAAAAATTGCAAATACGTGATGTGAACAAGATTGTTAGACTTGTCTACAAATAAAGTTCCTCCAAGAAGTTGTAAGATGTACTCTCTTGCATAGCGTTGCACTTCCACATCATCAGGATTATTTGGAAGGTTTGGAAACCATCTTGAAAGTTGGCGAATTTGGATCCGACCTCCAATCCTATTGTTTTCAGGGAATGGGAAGCCTAGTTGTGTCAAACATAAGGCGTCGTAATCTTGCTCTACATGACCAGTGATTGGTAATCCATCGACAGGTAACCCTAAGATGATTTGTACATATTGTAGGGTAATAGTCATCTCACCAACTGGAATATGAAACGTGTGAGTTTCTAGCCTCCACCTCTCTACAAGGGTAGTAATGAGATGTCAATCAATTGATATGAAACCTATTCGCGTCATCCCATAAAACCCAGCTTCCTGAAGATGCCCAACTATTCATTCATCCAGTGGGACCAATCGATGTAGTGCACCTGAATTACGCTTGATAGTCAATATACCAGGATCCTATGGAAATACGAGATTTAAGTTACATTAGTTAAAATGTAGATATGTAGCTATAAAATTATGCATACAGGTGAAAAAAAGTACTACCGGTCTATTCCAAACGTGAGTAGATCTATGTAGAGCTTGCATAGTCAACACTGAATCATCTATAGGGCTAGGATCCATATCGCACTTCAACCCGAAATCATTAACAATGTTGTCATTAATTCCATAAACCAATGAAGACACAATACAATTAGTAATACATTTCATTCAAGAAACAATAAAATTAAAACAAAAGTGTGTGAATAATATGAAAACATGGTTTAATTGAAACAAAGTACATGCACCACAAAGTCGAATTAAAATGGCCTATAACATTGTTATGAATTAATTATTATACTGACATACGAGATACAGTATTGAATTAAGATGGCCTATAACACTGTTATGAATTAATTATTATATGAGTCATAGTGTTTAAAACATTTAATGCACATCACATTTTGAGGGGTTCTCATGTCATGAATATATATTTGGGATCCATTAGATTTTCAAATATTCACACACACAGACACATGCACATATAAATATATATATATATATACACTTAATAATTAACACTACAAAAAATACAAGATTAGCTACGGGTTTTGTCATCGCTAATCCTGTACAATCAATTGCTATTTCGAAATAGCGACGGGTGTTAGCCATAGCGATAAAGTAGCGATGGGGTCCCATCGCTATTTTTTGATGGATTGACATAAAATATTTTCTTTTTCAGAAAACAATATATTGTAAAAAAAAAAAAACAAATCAATAGAAGTGATGATAATTAATACACTCACTTAGCACAAATAAACTTAACAAGCTCCATCGTGTATTAATACCTCAATTTATTTCAGTTCTTTATTTAAATCAAATAACGAAGCAGCTATCAATCAATTTGCAGTAAATAAGAAATTCCCCAATTGATGCACACAATATAACAAGGAGACTGCAAAAGTTCTTATTACTTCATCAACTCATGATAACCATCGATGCATGATATAAATATTATATAAATATTAAAACATTATATAAATATTACAACATTATATAAATATTACACCAACGACACTGCAAAAGTTCATATTACTTCATCAAGCAATGACAGTTACGTTGAGTACGGTGGAGGATATCATTTATATATTAGTGCATGATTTCAACTTATTGACCTGTGTCATGTATTGCTACATTTTCTAAATTTATACACTTTATTCACTTTGAGACATAAACATAAATTTAAGGAATTTAATGACTAACACAATACATAAACATTCTATTATTCATCAATTTAGCATATTATTCTAATTTAGAATATCATGCATACGACCCCAAAGAAAAAGGCCTTTTTGGAACTAATTCATCAATGACCATAATTGGAAGAAGATTTTTACCAATACAAATGAGACAGGTTGTGAAGGCGAGCAATGACAGTGGGAAGCAATGACCGACCAAGAGCGAGCTTTGCCGGCGGGAGGAGGCGAGCAGCCTTCGGCGGGAGGCGGAGACGACCGGCGGCAAGGCTACTGCGAGCGCCGCCAAGCGAGGCAATTCGCGCGGTGGGAGGAGAGCGCCAACGCAGCGGGCGAAGCGAGCAGCCAGCGCGCCGCGAGAGGCGATTCGCGGCGGCGACAATGCAATCAACCACTACGGAGAGGCGTCCTCGCGTCAACGTTCCAATGATCGGTGGGATACGGACCACAGAGGGCGACGGAAGACCAACCTTACTTGCACCGGATGGGGAGATGGATGTGGAGGCAGTCGCCGGTGAGTGAAAATGAAAGGGGAAGTGAAGGAAGGAGGAGGAAACGGGTTTCCAGGTATGGGGTTTGGGGTGGGTTTATGTACCAAAAACGTGACTTTGGGTCACGATTTCAATAGAAATCGTGACCTTAAGTCACGTTTTCGTATAAAAATAATATCGGTAAAACGTGACCTTGGGTCATGTTTTGCAACCATACCAACACTCCCGATGATATGGCGATGATGTGGCCGAAAAATGTGTTAGTTTGGTAAAAAAAAATTGTAGGTGTATTGGGTTGATAGAAATTCTCCCTATGTGTACTAATCAAGCAAAAAGGCCATTGCATTGCACCATATTCAGCTCATATTATTATCTCTGAACGCATCTTAAACAAATTAATTTGAGTCCTAAGGGCTTGTTTGATTCAAGAGTTCACGAAGCACTCCACATTTGCTTACGTAATGCAAGTCAAATATTAGCCAATCTTTTTTTGTTCCTACACTTCTTTATCTTAGGTTAGATCTTATTTTAACTATTATTAGATTGTCTTCTCCTTATTTTCACTAATCTTCAAGAACAGGAAGCCATGGCTTCCACTAGCAGTAGCTCCTGCTCAACCGGGTTAATTATTGGAAAAACCTGGACCATGAATACTTTTTCCAAGAAATTGGATATTGTGGGCAGTGTAGAGGTTTCTGGGTAGGCCGAGGGTAGTCCAACAAACGCAAAGAGCACCAAATCACATGTTCCTCCACGTAATTTTTGGCTGGCCACTTGAGATCGAAGTTCGCTTGAGCGCCGCTGATATTTTCGTCATCGTCGGCGATGGTGAGTTCCCTCAATCATAATAGGCTACTAATCGGGAACATTTATCCATCAGGGAAGATCGGGAAGATGATCACAGCTTAAAAGAGTAGCTCTCAGAGCGATGAGTTGAAGTATTTATTAGGAGATTACGAGCATAGGAGTATAGTATGGGACGGCGAGGGAGCGATGGTGACGGCGGTCAAATCGAGTGTTGAAGGTTGCAAAGGGACGCGCAATTGACGGGTGGAGAAGATGGAGAAGATCGGGCGTTAAGAGGGTAAATTCGTAATTCATGCTTACTTAAGTTAGGTTTAGATAAAGACAGGTGGGAGGTGTCTTTTGGGAAGGATGGGATTAAGTGCTTTGGTAATATCAAGTCATAACTAATACTCAAAGCAAACATGACTTTTATCTTTAAGTCAAGGGTGAAGCTAAGCTAACACCCCAACCAAACATGCCCTTAGCGGCTAAGCGTAGTGTGATTTTTAAAGGTTTTCTTTTGAAAACCCTTATTTAGAGGAGTGCTAAAAAAATAATAGCATGTCACATCACAAAACATATTGACTTACAAGAGCTATCCATGTTTTCCTTGAATGCGAGCATACACAGATCCTGATACATAACACTCGAGTCGAAGTCGCATGTATGGCTCATGTGAACTATTGTATCTTATGGTGTGAGATTATTGTTTTCATTCCAATATTTTCCTTTTTATAATCATTGGTGCTAAGCTTTTTAAGGCTTGACTGTTCATTCCTATGAAAGTCAATCAAGAGCCCTAACCAATGACTAGGGAGAAATCTACATATTTAGAGTTTGATAGTAGGATTGGATCTTATGACCTATCGGTCAACAAACACATCTAAGTAATTTACTACCGCACCTATTCAATTAGAGGCCTTTTGAACACCTATTTCGAATAAGAAAAAACTTTGAATTGTAGAAGAATTCATAAAATTGCAGCGTTTATAGAAGAATGAACCAAGCCAGAATGACATCACGAACTTACCACGCGAGCCTATCCATGAACGCCTTGGGATGCGGGCATACACAGGCTCGGTGCAAAACACGCTGGCCAAGGGCCCGAGTGTGTGTTTGTTATGTCAGTTTAGCATGTTCGTAAAAGATAATTAGTTTGTGGTATCAATTAGCATTTACCTAGAAGATTAATTAGAATTGGTTTCAACATACACATGTGTTCTATGATATAATTAATCATACAAAAATTCTTACCATCAATCTACATCATCTAAACATGAATTATAATAGGGATCAAAAAAAATAGATGCAGATTCTTCTTTTTCTTCATTTAAGGACTCTACTTATAATCATAATCATGATCATCTTCAACGGCATCAATAGCATAACCATTTATCATTGGCCATGAAAATAGGAATACTAAATTGTTATTAAATTACCAACAACAATACCCTAGAAGTTAGAATAAAACCTACATCAGATCAAACGTACTGGAAACACATAATCAAGCACTCATCGATTTATTCAATTAATAATAAAAATATTTACAACCAAACTAACATGACATGATGCACAAAGCACCACCGATACGCACAAGGCACCACCGATACTAAGTCATATTTATATGGAAAATGTTAGAGTGCACCACAATAGGCACGCGACAACCACACCTACTTGGCATGGAGTCCCAGTTAGCACGCATAGGCCCACCATGTCAATAGCTCCCTATTTTCTTTACCTTTCATCAAAACACAAAATCAATTTGTCATCTCAACTGCAAAGCTGACGCTTCCTCAGTCGACAGTGAGGCTGCCGTACTCTCAGGTTGTGTCAATCGCCTAAAGACCAAAAACTTGAACTACCCGCCCTTTTTCTCTCTTTTTTCCTTTCTCTCATCCTTATCTCATCTCAGCTGCACAGCCATTTTCAAGGTTTTCATCACGAACCAGAGTATAAGTGCACCTAGAATATGATCTATTTCAAGATTCTGATTCTTTGCTCACGAAACCATCTTTGGAGATTAGAAAAATTGAGATTTGAAGTAATGGGAGGTGGTGAGTGAACATATTTATTCATTTTGTCTCTTAAAAGAGTACAATTGTTCATTATTTATTGTTGAGTACATAAGTTAATGATGGGGGATGTAGTACATTTAAAACTGGTTTTAGAGTTTGTTGCATTTAAATGTTGTTAGGATTTAGTTGGTGGTGAATTTAGGGCAAGGATGTCAAATGCATTTAGAGTTTTGGGTTGACCACGTATTTATGGATTGGAATGGCTTCATTTCAAGTCTTTTACTAATGGTAGTTAGAAGCTTTAAGAGTTAGTTTAATTGAGTCTCAATTGGGCTTCATTGCTTTCATTTTGACTGTACCTTATGTACATGCAGTAATCATTCACTTACTACAGCGACCACTTAGGAACATTGTGGTGTTGTTAGGGCTTCACTTATTTAGTCGACTATATAAAGGAAAATCTTTGATGTTAAGTGAAGACTCGTATAGTCGACTATAGAGAAATTTTCATTTTTTGGAATTTCCCCAGTTTTGTAGGCAACAATGTCCTATTTTGACCCATCCCATTAGGACCCATCTAATGATCAGTGCGAGACAAGTAACTCTACACTTGATGGGGACAAAGTGCATGTTGAATTTATTGATGAAACATTGTCAACAGAGACGATAATGTGAATATTGTTGACAATGAGAAGGATAATATGGAGATTGTTGACAATGTGGATATTGGGGATGATAATAAGGAAAATAACCACGAAGATGATTGCGATGATAGTATCGATATAGTGATGATGGAATTGAAGCAATTGATTTTCTAAAAGGCCCTAATGAAGGAATGATTTTTGAAACTATTGATGAGGTTAAGGCAGCATTTAAGCGATATGCAAAGGCCAAGGGATTTGGGATAAGACTGAGGTCTACCCATAAGAAGAGCAACGTAACTTCGAAGTACATTCTTGTATGTCCTAGGCAACGTTATGCTCGAACAAAGGGCAAATATGTGAAGAATTCGCTATCAAGATGTGGCTGCAAATCTCAAGTGTCTATTCGCTTAAGCTTAGATGGAAAATGGCACATTACAAAAGCAATACTTGAGCACAACCACGATGTTAGCCCGTCTAAGTCTTGGTTCTACAGATGCAATAAAAGTATTTTTGAAGTAGTTAAAAAGGAACATAGCCAATGATAGTGTGTCCAGTTTGCAAATCCTTCATGGCAGAGTTCATTCATGTAGGTGGGACTGATCAGTTGACTTTCAAAGAGAATGATGTTAGGAATTGTGTGGAAGCTTCACATAGACTGAGGCTTGGCTATGGTGATGTAGAGGCCATATTACAGTATTTTGCCAAAAAGTTAAAAAAAATGTGAATTTCTTTGAGGCAATGAAATTTGATGATGAAAACCACTCCAACATGTTTTTTGGGCGAATTGCAGGTCAAGATTATCTTTAAAGTACTTTAGATATGTGGTTTTATTTGATACCACCTACTTGACTAATAAATATTATATGCCTTTTGCACCATTTGTCGGTGTGAACCACCATGGTCAATCAGTTTTAATGGGATGTGCATTACTAGCCGACGAGACAATTGATAATTATGAATGGTTATTCAAGGCTTAGCGGGATTATATGGGGGTGAGTCTAAGGCTATAGTAACTAACCATTGTTCCTCAATAAGGGAGTTATTGCCAAGGTATTTCCCAATGCACGACATAGACTTTGCTTATGGCATATCATAAAAAAAGTGCCAGAGAAGCTTACTGGGCTTAATGATCGAGAAAGAATTAATTGGAGTCTTAAAATAATAGTCTATGAGACACACACAATAGACGAGTTAGAAAATGCATGAAGTGTCATGATGGAGAAGTACACATTCAAGGAGGCAAGTGAACATTGGTTGAAAACCCTTTACGAGATGAGACAAAAATGGTTTCCAAAATTTGTGAAAGGATGAACCATTTTTTGATGGATATGTTAATTCCAAGACAACACTGAAACAACTTATCACTCAGTACGAGGTGGCAATGGATAGGAAGTTTGAGAACCAAGAGGTGGCTGATTTTTAATGTTACCATTAAGGAGTGAGATTTGATCACTAAGATTTCATACGAGCTATAACTCTGCTATATATACACAAATGATATTTTAGCAAAGTTTCAAGAAGAAGTTTGGGAGGTGGTGAATTAGAAGGCTACAAAGGTTAAGGAGGAGGATGACTTTTGTCACTATGATGTGTGGGACTTTACGGTTGAATATGACAATAATCAACAACGAAATGGAGTTTATGTAGTCTTATTTCATGATTCTACACAATAAGTAAACTACATATGCCAATCATTTGAGTTTAGAGGAATCATTTGTTGTCATGCTCTATATTTATTACGTGAACGTGATGTTCTTCATGTCCCATCTCAATACATTTTGGATAGATGGGGAAAAGACTTCAAACGTTATTATGGTCATGAAAAGGGGATAAGCGAGTTGGACTATAATGCATCCACATTCTTATATCAATACGATGCCAATATATCGCGATGTTCTCGCATGGCTGACTTTGGTTGCACATCAGTTGAGAAGTTCATGTTTATACATGAAACTATTGAGAAGTTTGAGAACAAGCTTGTTGACATGATCGATGTTAACCCTCCGTCTAAGGTGCATCCCCTGAAAGTGGCAGGGACCAAGGCATCGGAAAGCACGTCAGCTGGCTCAACTCAAAAAATAAAAGAGCCAAAGCACCTAAAATGTAAGGAGGCCTCAAGTAAGTAGGAAGAAGCCGCCATATGAACCTAAACAGCAGGCCACCAACAAACAATAGCCAGTACAAGGTGGGAACAAGAAGTAGCAACCTGTTAAGAATGATAACAACAAAAAAAAATTGTGATTTATTTTTTGGGTTCCACACAAGTACTGTGTTTTTTAAATGCATTTGAATTAAGATAAGAAAAATATTTTTGTCTAGGTGAGGGGGAGAACAAAAAAAGCAAAAGGTAATAGAGGAAGCAAGTGGATGTGAGTTGGGATGTACTGGTGGCGTGGACATAGGAGACACTCAAGTTTTGATTGACACTATTGATTGGACAGGGCCATTGCTTTCTTAAGATTTTTTCACCCAAGTGCAACAAATGAATGACTAAATTTATGCATGTCTTATTCAATTTCCTTGTTACAAATTCAATTTACTCGGTTAAACTTATAACTTCGGTTTGCTTGGCTAAACATATATGTGTCCATCCATTTTTAATTTCTTACATTTTGTGTTATTTATTATTGCTAAAGTGCATAAGGTCACAATGTTGTGTAAATTAATAGATTAAATTGGATTTATGCATATGATATGATATATGATTAAAATTAGATTAGTGACATATTTATGTGCAGTTTTAATGCAGGTTAAATGAGGCTTGGCAGTTGGCGGCTCTACTTGATGAGGCCACATAGTAAAACGTGGGAATTTATTGTGGTTTTAACCACTGCCCACTTTGGCCACGTTCCCCACTAATACATCTACCTATTGACTCTCCATGTTCAACAAGTACAACCCACAGCCAAATAAGGGTTTCTTATTCCCACTTTGCAAGCTCCAACCTCTTTTCCCTCTTACAAAATCCTAACAATGATGGAAGTGACTCTGGTAACTAAGAATTCCCCAAAGGTTAGAGCTTCAGCAGGCTCTGGCAAGGGTGAGGAGAAAGCAAAGTCTGCATATTTGTCACATGACTGACCCAAGAATAAGCAAAAACTCCTGGAGAATGGCTTTTCGACCGACAAGGAGAAGGGTAAGCCCACTGATCTAGTTTGAGGGTGAAGGTGGTAGGGATGTTGAAGAAAGAGAAACTTCTTCCAAACATATACGACACCACCTATGTGATCACATAAAATGATGAAGGACAATCCAAAGCAAAAAAACAAGGACATTGAATTTACTACCACTTTAGCCACCATTGATATCACATATTCCACAAAGGAGTGTCTTAAAACTAGGAGGCTAGACTTTGAGTATTTCAACTCTGTTGATGTGAATGTTAGGCCTTTGTTTGAAAAGTTATGATGGGTTAGCTTCTTTTCCACCAAGCTCCCCACCAAACTCCAAACGAGTGAGGGCATTTTATGCTCACTTGTATCCCCACGACCCAAATGGCATCTCTGTTTTACACACTTTCATTTAGGGCTTTAGTATAACAGTGTCCAAGCCTTACATTCGTCAATTATTTGACCTGCCAAACGGTAAAGTTACGTGTTATGGCGAGAGTCAGTTGTTTAAAGTTTAAAGTTTTGATGTAACCAAGGCTTTGGTGGAACCGTGTGGAGGGTTTACCCCAAAAAATCCAAAGAAACCTAGCATTAGAGAGCTAACAGTCTTTTCCATCATCAAGTGACCAATGTGATCTGCCCTAGGACTGGTGGATGAACTTGCATGAACCACTATGATATTTTATTGACTCGGGTTATTCTAAATGGCGTAGAGATTGACCTAGCCCACATTATAGTGTCCTACATGTACAAAGAAACCCTAAAGGCTAAAGAAGGGTTGTCATATGCCTATCACCTTTGTGCTCTTTTTAATGATGCTGGTCTCACTTCCTCTCCCAAAAAAGAGTAAGAAATGTACTTGACTGACAAGAAAAATATGATTGGCAAAAAATAGGCCCAGGATGTAATACAACTTTGTAGATGGTAAGTAGATTAATCCCCTTCACTCAAGGAAAGTGAGTAGGGTAACTGCAGGATCAGGGAAGGGAAAAAAGGTTGGAATGGAAAAGAAAGGAAATGGGGCAATGAAGAATGCAAGGAAGAAGTCGACTGCATAAAGAGATACATCCTCTGAAGAGGAAATGGAGGAGGATGAGGGGAACGAATAGGATAGCCCTATTAGTCAAGGATTTATGAGGCTAATGATGAAGGTGTTGATCAAAGTGTTAATGAACTTGTTGATCAATCAGACCATGAAAGCAATGGTATAAGCTTGTCAATATTTTCATTCAAAATTTTATATAGTTACTTCTTTTTGCATTACTATCCATCTGCTAACTATATTTGTAGGCAATGAACATCACGTGGCTAAAAATGGAGAAGCTGCAAATCAATCAGATAATAAAAGCGATGGTATTAGCTTCTCATTCTTTCTTTTTATTCAAGATTTTATTTAGTTTATTCTTGTTGCACTATTGAATCATTAGTTATATCTACTTGTTAACTTTATTTGTATGCAATAAAGGTGAATTGGCTATAGGTGGAAAGGCTCAAAGTGGAGAAGCTGCATATCAATCACACAAGGAAAGCAATGGTATTAGCTTCCCATTCTTTCTTTTTATTCAAGGTTATATTTAATTTATTATTGTTGCATTAATAACTTATTAGTTGTATTTACTTGTTAACTTTATTTGTATGCAATGAAGGCGGAAAGGCTCAAGGGGGAGAAGCTACTGATGGCACATTCGATGATACGTTCATCCCCCGCATGTACCTTTCATCACTAAAAAATTATGAAGAGGAAGGGCCATCTACCAAAAAGGGTAAGAAATGATCAATGGATAAGTGGGAGCCACATGACCATGTCAAGGAGCAGCCAAAGCTACAGGACCATTTCATGGAGCAGACAAAGGAGTTTAACGAGGAGCATAACTTGGAGGACCAACACAAGCAGGCATAGGAAGAACTAGAGCTGCTACTACAAAGCACTTTGAGGTGGGAGGAACCAGCAGAGGTACAAATATTCCTCCTCAACTTGAGTTGCCAATGGGGACCCTACAACACCAGTAAGAGGTTAGTGAAAAGTTAAAGGTGATGGAGAAACAATTGGGGGAGCTGAAGATGTTAGTAAAGTCATCAAACTCAGTCATGGTGCAACAGTAACAAATGGAAGAGATCAGAAATGTAGTGGAATTGGTAGTACAATCCTCCATCGCATATTTGCTTCAGCAACACGTAGAGAATATACATCAAATGTTGTAGATCTCATTGGCAGTGAAAGAGAATCAGGTTGAGGAATTGAAGTAGCTGGTGCATGCCTCATCAGCAACCCTGGAGCAAGAAATTGAAAGAATGGTAAAGTATATAGTTAAAGGTTGTAAAAATAATATTTTACTATTATAGTCCAAAATTATACCCTTATTGACATGCGTGTTAGGAGGCTAGAGAATAACATAAATTCTCAAGGGTCGAAGTCGAAGTGAGAGGTGGCATAGGTTAAACTACAAGTTACACAAGGGAATGGAGGCTCTAAAGAATGGACCGTACCAAGTGGTGCATTGGCTACCGTAGAAGACATGAAGGGAGGGTTGGTTGAACATAACTCTTAAGGAAATAACCAGTACTTTGACTGACCGTGAGACTATGAACATCACTTTTACATTTTGTTTTTATTCAGGGTACTTAACTTTCTTTCTAGTTCTTAATGGTTTGTTAATGTTTGATTAAGTGGTGGTTAGATTATGTTGGTATGATACTTTGAGCATGAGGGCATAAACTTGGTTATGAATTGGTTTGATCTTTTTGTAGATAGGTTATGTTTGTATGGTATTTGAGCCCGAGGGGCATAAACATGGTTCTGCAGCTGATTTGATCATTTAAAGTTCTCATGGCACCTGAACTTCATGGTATGTTAAGTTTTTGATCAACAAGTACAAATTCACTTATTTTGTGGGATGATAATGCCCTTTTCATAGTATTGATTATATTGATTGCTCAGCTCATTCGTAGTATGTAATGCTCAGTTGCAAAGAAAAGCAATGGGGATCGTTGTTATGTAATGGATTGGCACATTGGTTGGTTATTTACTTATCTTCTTTCCAGTAACAAAAACAAGAGAATAAAACATGATATTTCTACTGAAGTTAAAAACACAAATGCAGGCAGAACGTACATCATTCATAAGTGGCTCACCTCTACAAGTACAAACAGTCTCCATGGCTCACAACGACAAGTACATTCAGTCTTCATGTCTCACAGTCACAGGCACATACAGTCTCTATAGCTCACAACCACAATCACATACACACAGATACAACTAAACAACCAACACATACATATAATTTATAGTCAAAATTCATTAAACAACCAACGCATACATCACATCCTTCCTTTACTGCTTCCACTACGCAACGAGACACATTCATCACTTCCACACCGACTGTAACACCTAACGACTTGTAAGCCATCAATGATCCATTAGCCAAAAGGATGCAGAGGAGAGGAATGCCTATATACTCATCCAAATAGTTTGGCGCTACCCATAGTCGAATAGTGACATTGTGCATTCAAGAGGTAGAGGCATCGCCTATAAATTTGGACTTTCCTGCTTCTGATCTCTCCATGGTTGCAAATGCCTCTTCTTTGGTTATGTAAGATCTGTAGATATAACCCTTGTACCCATGTATGGACCAGCAACATTCCTCCCATGTCTCAAACACATATGTTTCCTACCCGCTTAATACAACGTACCACTTTTTGCCTTTACTAACCATAACCTACAAAGAATATAGTATGAACATGAAATAAAATGAAGTCAACATGCATAACCTCAAATTCATTTGAGAACCTCAAATTAGATTAGAACAATCCCAAAAAGTGATAGCAAGGTTGCATTATCTCTGTCAATATCATTGTCAATAATGGAAATCGCTAAATAGGGAATAAGCATAGAGTGTTCTCATTGTCACCATCTCTCCCAGCAATAAGACCCAACAAACAAAATGTTAAAGTGTTCTATAACAGTAGGTGGATTTTATTTACCAACATCAATAACATTGTATAAACAAAAAACCTTAAATATCATAAAATTAACAATAAAAATCACAAGCAGCAACATCCAAAGTTTACCGTAAGTAGAGAATATTAATCTTAGAGAACTAGTGGTTGCCTCACGAGCAACAATGTAGTCTAAGCACAAGTTCCTTTTTGTAAAAAAATGGTTTTATGTTGCTGAGATGGGGAATAGAGAAGGAAAGAACAACAAACCCTACATAATAAGGAATAGGGAACTCGAAGCCCTAAACAAAATCTCATATATTCAACCATAGGACAATCAAAATGCTAAAGTTTAATCTTTGAGTAGAAAAACTTACTTACCAACCTAACCAACAAGGTGGATGGTTTTTACTATGACTAGAGAAAAAATTACTAGGAGAAGTAATGGCTGGCTCACATGCAACAACGTCGTCGAGCTATGTTTCTTCTCTGTGGTGGCTAGCTCACAAGCAATAGCGTCGTCCGAGCTCTGGATCTCTCTTTGATTTATCCGAGCTCTGGTGGTTGAGATGAGATAGCGATAAGAGAAAGGAATAAAGAGAAATAAAAATAAGGTACTTCAATTTTTTGGTCTTCAACCGACTGACACAACCTGACAGTACAGCGGCCTGACAGCCCAATTAAGGCACCGTCAGCTTTGTAGTTGAGATGACAACTTTATTTTGTGTTTTGATGAAAAGCAATGAGAATGGAGAGCTGCTGAAATGGTGAGCTCGACGTGCTGACTAGGACTCCACGCAGGTAGGTGTGGTTAGTGCATGCTCATTGTGGTGCACTCTAGCATTTTCCTATTTATATATAGATCTCAACTCCTAATCCTTAACCAACTCAAACACAAATACTACCAATCTTATCTAAAAAGAATCAATTCCTACTAAAACTCAAACTTACTAATTTAGCACAAACTAAAACACTTTAGTTTAATCATATTAGGACATGGAATTTGAGCCAAAACCCAATAAGGGATGAAAAAAGTAAAAATTAAATTAAATTGTCAAATGAAGCTTATTGGACCTGAGGCAACCTACAACAACAGTTCCAATTTAAAGTACATGTAGACATGTATTATTTGTATAGCCCCTCGTAACCCTTATTGGGCCCATGTTCCTCATTTGTGTCCTAAAATTGTCTGGGTCATGCTCCACGCACTTAATTACTTTTACCAAGTTACCAATGTAATCACCACCGACCAACGCAATACCCATAATGTGCAACAAAATAGAAACTCATGGGCTCAAATCAACTAAATAATAATTCATGAACCAAATATATGCAACATAATTAAAGTTTAAGGGTTTAAATTGACCAAATAATAGTTCATCGGCTAAATCTAAAAACATTAAAAAATTTGAGAGCCATTTAATTGGTTTTGCTTTTCTTTTTTTACTTATTAGTTTCATTTAGAGTATTGCCTATAAATTGGGGTATTTAATATAAAATTGAATTTGAAACTATAAAGTGGTCAAACTGATCCGACTTCATCTCCTCTGCTTTGTGCGTTGCTTTTACTCAATGGGATTTAGGTAAATAATGCTTTCAAAACTTGTTCTTGTACATCAATAGTGTTATTGAGAAGAGAGAGAAGAAACATGCAACATTTGTTTTTTGAGGTTCATTTCTACGACATCGTTACAACAAAGACACATAAATAATTGTTAAATAGATTATCATGATAACAAATAGATCTATCTGTTTAATTAAGAAGTTGGGTTTTTTTTTACATAAACAATTCTTTTTATGGAATGAGGTTAATTTCCATGACATCATTACAACAAAGACATAAAATAATTGTTAAATAGATTATTACAATAATAAATAGATTTACCTATTTAATTAGGTACTTGGTTTTTTACAAAAAGTTCTTTTTGATGGAAAGGAAACGATGCTCTGATATTCTATTGATAGTAAAAAAAATTCATATAACTTTTTAGGTAAGAATTTTGGTTTAGGTAACTCATGTATATGCATTGAGAATAGTGTGTGCACACTCCAAAATCGCATCATTTTCACGTGAGACCCATTTTCACGTGAGACCCGCACGCCACATCACTCAATGTAACTTTGGGTATGAATTTAGGGTGTCATTGTACCATTTTCCTATTTAATAATCTCTAGACTCTAATATATGCACAACACATGCTTTTCACCATTGATCGAGCATGTATATGCTAACCATGTGGGTGGCCCCAAGGGATGATCTAGAGGGGCTAAGGTGCAGTCACCTCCTAATCCTCGGGATCCCTTATAATACCCTTACGTATTCGTCCTTCCTGCCCATATGGTCGATGCATGCTCCATATATAACAAGTGTAGCATTGTGTAAAAAAAAATTGTTATGCTTAGTTTTCATACTAATTTATTTTTTGTTTGAAAAATATAAAAATTTTAAAAAATAAAGGTTTAATTTTGCCCCCCCCCCCCCCCCCATCTCCTCTTTAACAAGATTTTCATGTTCCGCCACTGGGTGGCCTAGTGGTTAGTATGAGGTTATGGGTGTAAGAAGTTGGAGGTTCAATTCCCACTTGGAACAAGTTTCCTTCTCTTCAAAAAAAATGCATGCCTATACTATCAAAGTACACGTGTTTCCATGCAAGCAATTATAAATCATAGCTCGAGATGTGCAACAACATGAAATTGATCAAAATCAAACATTGGATCAATAGCTTTAAATATAGTCTAATTCCTAAAAAGTACCAAATTATGTACATACTTCAATGGCCCCAAAACTATGAAAAATTTAAATAAAGAGAATCAATTAATAAATATAGACTTTATATTCTTAAAACACTACGAAAAGAATAAAAATAAACCGAACATGTTGGTTTAATGATAAAGGTGAAGGCTGACTATGTGGGTTAGGCACATGGTTTCGAGTTCTATTTCCTCAATTCCAAGGTTCATGGACTTGTGAATGCCCAACTCCTCAAATCGGGTACCGCCTGGCCTAATCCCGTCATTAAGCTCTAGCACATGTCATGTAGGACTTAACAATGTACTAGTCAGTCTTTTCACCTCATTCACCTCGTTAATCAATATCAACATAATTACTATTCATTTCAAAATCATCAAAGTTAATTAAGAGATCGTTATCATTACCTTAACTTTCAGCGCAATACTTATAGTAAAAATAGTGGAAGAATTTATAAAACACCTACTGTAGAAACCAAGTAAATAGATGATCAATAAAACCAACTAGATTAATATATAATACAGTAAGGAAGTCTAGTTTCTCAAACATACAACCCAAAGTTATACAAAATGGAATAAGTAATAGATACACCAAAATGATCACCTATAAAAATAGAAAGAAATTTCTTCGTCGGCTCAAAACTAATCGTCAACCTTCTCCTTCCCTAGTCTGCTACTCGAAGTATCTGCAACTAGCGTCATAAAAAGGACAGTGAGTACAGTAAAGTAGAAAGTAACACAAAGAGACATTCATCCATATTTTCAAATGTATAACAAGTACATGAAAGCCTAATAATAGCAAAGAAAGTTGAACAAGAATCGTGCTATAAGTTACTTCAGTTAAACATCATGAAACTGACACTCACCAAAGCAGTAATGATCTAGGGTCGGTTGACTATGAAATTATGTCACATCAACTCCGTTCCACTATATAGGGCGTAGACATATTCATGATTGTCCATTTTTCATATATATGTATATATTTGCCGCTCATGCCTCGTGTGTCGCTTAAGCTAGTGGTGAGATCCCGACATCCCCAGAATCTAGTAACCCAATGTGTCGCGACAATCACTATATATAATGGTTCTAGATACAAGAACTACTTTCATAACTCAAGAAATGACACAAATTAGGAAATTCAACAAAGGTGAATGCATAACTAATGCATAAAGGAAGTAGATTTTCAATACCATAGATCTCCCACCTAATAGTATGCTATTCTACTTGATTTACATACTTAACAACCAAGAATGACATAGGACGTGAATAAGAGTCAATGACAACCACTTAAACATAAACCAATGCCATGATAACAATCTCATGAAATAAGATGAAACAACAAAGTCATGGCATCAAGAGTACAATAGGTTCATCAGTCCAAATGACTATAAATAAGAAGCATAATAAAGAAATGGAAATAAACATCTCAATCACTTTACTAACAAACCACGTGAAGTTCTTAGGCTAATCTGACCTCCCGACACCCCATATCTCACTAATAACCTCTCGAGACTTGTCCCTCTAGTTTCTTGAGGTTAATTAGGGTGTTTTAGGACTAATAAAAATTATCAAAGTTAGATTAAACCAATTAACACCAAAACTTTATTAGAATTTTTACTAGTTTTCAGGTCTTGACATTGTGGTGTGGCCCCGTGCACTCTGCACCCACAACGTCGCCACGACGTCAAACCTGTTTTTCTTACTAAGAGTACAACCTTGCATTATAATAATCCACACCTCCAATATACCTAAATTAAGCTTGATCATCACCAATTTACCCAAAATTTACAGACTTAGGTGTTTAAACCAAAAATCATCAAAACATCTACAATTTCAAAATACCATAACTTTGTCAATTTGAATCGAGATCTGGATATTCTTGATAGTAAGTTTATTGATTTTTAGCAAAGAATTCAAAAATGCTTTTAAAATTGAAATATCTTCATATCAGAATTTGGTAAAAATCAGTTACATGACTAAAGTTATTATTTTTTACTAATAAACTTCAAATTTGAAATTCAAGGTGTAAGGACTCATTTGAAATAAAATCCCTATCATTAAGACTAATTCATCATAATATACTAAATTAGTGGTGTAAGTAGAATTATCTAGTTGTAGACACCACAAACTATCAACATCTTCAATTCCACTAGAATTCCTTCACTAACTTGCTGATTTTTTTCTCCAATCTTCCAATCCAGCACTTTACTTCTTCTTTAAGTTTAGAAATGAAATGGTTTGCATGAACCAACCCATTCAATCTTATATATATTAATAAGGTTGTTTAATACTATTAGTCTTAATGAACACACTTATCTCAAGACTAATCTAATGGCTTATATCTTCATTTTAACTTTACTAACTCTCCACTAACTCTCTCTTGCTAACACAAATTTCAACTCAATTGGTCTCTTGATGTGTCAACACATATCTCGAGGAATATCAATGACTAGTGTTTTGAATTGCTAACTTAGGTTACATTTAATATAAAATCAGTTATAGCCATATCAAGTTCAACTAACTAAGCGACATCAATTTAATTTAGTTTACCATGTCACTCTCTACTCCGATCCTATGTCAACACATCTCGTGGCGCATCCTCGCTAATGTCTCGATATCTATATACAAGTGAATTAGTAGTCAACATATATACATCACACTAGGAATACATCACAACAAAATAAACATATACCTCGGTCATATTGCATCGGTCAATGCATGTATCTCGATGTGGGTTGCATGTCACGAGTCAATAACCCTGGGTCGTTACAGGACTAGTCAAATAATAGTTTTATACCTATGGTCAATAAAAAAACAAGAAACACTACAAAAATAAATGTATATTGAGAGTTTCTAAATAAGAATTTTATTGAACGAATGAATAATTGAATACTAGGTTGCATGTATTTATATACACCTAAAATATAAGAATAAATCAAAGAAGATAAGAACAAATAAGAAGTTATAACCTTGTAACCATATCTTAGGTAACCACAAATTCTATGAGCATGATCTTAATATATATTATCATCACTAATATAGACTTATGCGGCTTTTGGTTAGTTGTTGTTGCATATTGGCCAAAGCACTGTGTCATCCTATTTTGGTGTGGTGTTATATGGGCATAATCACAAAGTAGACATGCATACACCATGTACTTTTTTGTTTGTTTTAGTTTTGGTTTCTACTATTAAGGATCGATCGATGATGATTAAATTGATAAGAGACCATTACCATGAACTTGTTAACATATCATACAAGATAAATGCTTTTAGAGCATCTTCAATGCAACCATAAGTTGAGGTGAAAATGAATACCATAGAAGATGGATAGACAGTTGACCGAAAAGAAGGCTCTCCAATGTAACTATGGATTTTGAAAGTGTGGATGACATGACAAGAATAAATGACAATAATTATATACTTTCATTGCATTGTGTTGTAAATGCATCGATATATTACAGAAAATTATATGCATTGTGTTTGTTAAAGAAAATGATTGGTCGACCGCTTTTATCATTTACATTTGATATTTAGTTATGGGAGATGCTAGAGTAACCTACTTTAGACACCTACTTTGAGCATCCAGTGGGCCCAAGTGGGTGTCTAGCCATGTGATACACCTCGAGGTGTGCGCGTAACACCTAGAGATATGCGCTCACACTCCTCGAGGTATATCACGTAGAGCGACACCCAATTGAGCCCACTAGGTGCCCATAATGGTGTCCAAAATGGGTTACAAAAGCATTTTCTTTTAGTCAATGTGGTCATTTGAATTTTGCATTGAAATCTTAATGCACATGTTTCCAATGGTATTCAAAGGACCACTACAATAACTAAGTGTCAAAAGTAAATTATTCTAACATTCACCTTTTCAAAAATAATGAAGGCTTCAATGAATAAATATCAAAATAACATGTCTTTTCACTAAATTTACTTGAGTCTTCACTTAGACAAGATCAAGAAAGTAAGCTTATGGGAATTGAAATGGACTTCTTTAATTTTTAGCTATCAAAGTACCTTTTATAGAAAGTTAGGTTACATGGAACTAACCAACATTATTTAAACTTAATTTCAACTTTGTACAAGACTTCATTAATTTTTCCTCATTACAAGCTTGCTAGTAAGTCTATCAAAACATCTTTTAAAACCTAATTAATTACCATATCAACAAAAAATAATCACGAGTTGATTAATTGAAAGGCTGCATTTTATATTTTTACATAAAAAAAACTAAGAAATATTGTAAAATTGCACTTCAAAGAAAAAGATGTTTTAAGACACTTAAAAGGTGTTTTCGAAACTTTTGTTGCTAAAACATATTTAATATATAATTAACATATTACAATATATTATTAATTTTAAAAATTCACATATAATTTTATATCAAATAATAATATAATAATGCAATGTCATCAACAAATCAACATATACTAAATTTATTCAAAAAATAACAGTTGCTTACGTATTAATTATGTATTTAATAGATTTATTAACTACGTAATTTATCAACAACATTATTCGATATTCATGATTACATTTGAAAAATCAATAAAGTCACTGTACTACGGAACATGTATATATTTTTTGACGTACCCACACCAAAAATAAAGAATTTGTCATCCTTTAATAAAATTGCACATGTATCCCCATCGTTTTACGAGACCTCTTCTAACATCGTTGGTCCAAAATTTATATTTTTTCCAGCATATTATTGTCATGTTGATAGAAATCAAATTGAGTTGAAAAAGTAGATTAATTGATTTGGGGGCCCTCAATCATAAATTTGTAAAATAAAGTACAAATCTTTGTAACCATGTAAAACGATGCAACACACAAAATTTTACTTAACTGATGTACAATAAAATGATCAAAATATCTCCAAAAATCATTGAAGTAAACTCAAGTAAAAGTTAATCAATTTTTCAAAAAAAATAAAATAAAGTGTAAATATACTCACAAAATGTTGGATACTTCAAATAATAAAGCAACATTTCATCACATAGTGATTTTTTAGCTATAGATCTATGAAAAAAAAAATATATATGTATCTACGAAATATTTTTAGAAATTCAGGCCACAACGGGTCGAGGCGGCTACTTGCCGTCTTTCAAAGTTGATCTTACTAACTATTTTCTTTAAGGAAAGATAATTCTTCAATTTTTTAAAAAAAAAAAAAAATAATGGGGAAATGAAAATCTACTAAAAAGAAAAAAGAAAAAGAATTTCAGGCTTATATAGAACTAGTCAATGGGAAGCAAATAGAGATGTTCACTCGAGAAATTCTCTTTCTGAAAAATTAAAGTTTAAGAATTTGTTTTTATACCTTCAATTGTTGCATGTATAAGTGTTTGGACTAAATCGCGAATATCTAAATCAAACTTATGGCATGTCTTTTTTTATAAGAAAATTATAATAATATCACATAATAGAAAAAAAAAGAATATCTAACAAATGGAACATGTGTTCATGGATATATATTTTCTCAACGTTTTCCAAAAATATTGAATATTTCTTTTTTTGGTTACAAAAAATATTGAATAAAGATAAAGTATGTTGATATGTTTGGACGGACTTGAGCTTGGTGAGGCTTTTGCCATTGGGTTGGTTGGCTTAGTTTTAGGCAATGTGGATGGGGCCAATGGCTAAGGGTGTGTTTGAGAGGAAGAGAAGAGGAAGGTTTGGGTTTTGTTTGGATTGCTTTTGATAGGTAAACTTCGGCCCTTCATCACTTGCATGCATATAGTTGCGTAGCCATTTTTTCCTTTTTTCGATAGGAGAGAAACAATTTTTGCTCCAACCAAGGTATGAACTTATGACTTCTTACTTTCAATCTCATATCAAATTATTGGGCCACCCAATTAGTTGGTGCGTAGCCATTTTTTCTTTCTTTCTTCTTCATGTTTTCTGTAAAAAATTTGTTATTCATGGAAGAGAGATGGGAAAATAACCAAGTGGACTGCAAAAAGAATGAATGGGAGATTAAATTCATAGAAGGAATAAAACTTGCATTGCACTGCACTCCATTCGATGTATTTGCCCATAATTTCATAGAACTTGCACTACACTCCATTCCATGTATCTGTCTATGGTTTCGAGTTGAACGTAGTCATTCTATTCATCCATTTATGATAAGATAACCATTATTAATATTAATTATTAATAAATGCATACATAATATATAATTAGATCTCTTGGAACAACCACTAATAGAAATAAATAAATAGCAAAAAATAAGAAAACTGAGAAAAATAAAAAATTGAAATGATGAGAAGATGTAGCTTCTTAGCTTTCTCTCTCCTCCTAGAGTTTTATAAATATATATATACTAGTTTTATAAATATATATTATACTTTAAAATTAAAATTAATCTTCATGACATATACTCAAACGGTGAAATTTTCATTTCCACTTGGCTAAGTGTAATTAGTGAGTTTTAGTTTAAAAGTAAAACTTCTTCCTACAATCTCGCGAGTTCTATTGGGACAATTTTTTCGTTTGTCGACAATATAAACAAAAATAAGTTAGTACAAAAGGACCATAAAAATGAAGAAGACATAGATTATATAAAATATTGCATTTGCATTCAATTAGTTTTGTATTCTAAATTAGAAAAAGATGTCTTAGAAGATGCCTCATTTAAGATTCTTTCGCCATTGTCTTTTCCAATAATATTTTTCACTATGCTATCGAATAGAACAAAAGTTGTGGACAACATGTATTGTCTTCGACGCGCGTGAACTTTGAATCTAAAAACAAATCCAATTGTCATGAATTATATTTTTGACAAGATATATGTATATACAAGTACAACAACAAAGAATATTAGAAAATTGAAAATTAATAATAAATAGTTTAAAGGTAATTCTCTTCATCCATTTATGATAAGATAACCATTATTAATATTAATTAAATGCATACATAATATATATAAATATATATTACTTAAAATTAAAATTAAAATTAAAGCATCAAACGAAGGTTATTGGACCTGAACCTAAGCCACAACAATTCAACTTGGCGCAATTAGTAGGCTCTAAACAATTAGCCCATTCACTTATCCATTATCATCAACAATACAAAGCCCTCATTATTTGTATAGTGCCACCTCTGTCACTCGTGTCTCAAAATTGCTTGGCTCAGGCTCCACATATTTTTTTTCAAGTGGCTCCACATACTTAAATTTTTTTGTCATAGTGCAAACTTATATATTAGTAGGACAATCAAGAAGTGGAAGTCATGGGGCATGTTTCCAATCTAGACTCAATTACTCATGTTGGTCATATCATATGCTGCCAAAGCATGATTTATTGATTACATTAACGTGGAATAAAGCTAAAGCTAATAGGATGGACCTTATAGTATAGTTTGAATATCATAAAGAATGGGGTTGGTGTCAGCTTCACTTGATGAATTTGTAAAGATTGCTTCGACAACTAGTGTCGCATCTGAAAGAACCTCAGAAATTGATTCATAGATAGAGCAGTGCTGAATAGCCAATAGAATAGCCTTCCGAAACTTCAGCCAAATAAGATGGCCCCAGCCAAATGGAAGTCGCCTGTAAAGGGAACCATCTTTGTAAATAATCCATCAAACATTTGCATCATTTGAAATGGGATTCTAAGTTGCATCAGTGAAGATAGTGATGCCATGAAAAGTTCCAAACCATATGGGAAGATGAATGATGGGATGCTGGTGGGTAGGATTTTGAGGAGAGGTATGAAGGGATGTCAAGGCTATGATATATTGTTTGAGGTGGGAGTTTGTTTTCGAAATAAGGGTTGGAGTAGTGGTGGTGGTGTCAATGAAGAGTTTTGAGTTCCTATTCTTCCAAAGTCTTCATAGCCCAAAGATGAGCCACTAGTTAAGGAAAGCAAGGTTCAATTGTGTGTCCAAAAAGGATAAGATTGCAAGGAGGATACTTTTGAAAGAGTTTGCTGGGAGAAGGTCAGTTTGTATGCCTAATGGAGATGCAAACCAGAATTGACGAGCTTGGGTGCATTAGAAAAAATGTAGGGAGTCAATTCATGTTTAGTTGTGCAATATAAGTAGAAAGGGAGGTAAGAGGCTTCTTTTTCCAAAGAGCAAAGTTGGTAGGGAGAAAATCATGGAGGGATTTTCAAACTAAAAGAGAAGCTTATGTGGGAGGGGAACACCAACACAACCAAGAAAGAAAAAAATATGATCACAATGCCATCCATTTTTTCCCCATCCAAGAACACCAACACAACCACCTTTGAACTACCCAGATCCACCACATTAGTTTTCCATCCATTAATCAATTCCTCGGCCTCAACAAACCTCTCACTTTGCCCAAGTATGTCCACCATGCATCCATAATGCTTAATTTTGGGTTTAATCCCATACTCCCTTTTCATGGAATTGAACACACAGAGACCAACATCAACTAGGCTGGCATGGCAACAAGCCAATAAAATCTTGACGAATGTGACATCATTCGACGCAAATGTTTCCCTTTCCATCTCCCTAAACAGCTTAAGAGCATCCTTGGCGTAGCCATGAGCCACCAACCTGCAAACTATAGCATTCCAAGTCACAATATTTCTCTTAGGCATTTCACCAAACACACTTTGCGCCATCGTTATCGCTCCATTCTTCGCATACATATCAAACAAAGCCGCGCTCAAAATCAAACACATTTCAATCCCCTTCTCTTCTATAAACCTATGAATATGTTCCCCCAATCCCAGACACCCCCCCCCCCAAAACCCTCGAATGAGAAGAAAAGAAAGAAAATGAAAAGTGGCTCACCGGCAACGTCGAAGGCCACTCTTGTAGTGTCGGCAGCCTTTGACGTTGCCGGTGAGCCCTAAAAAATAATGGATCTGGAAGTCGACCCTTAAAAAAAGCTAAGGCACTGCTAGGGCTTCTCTCAATGAAACGAGAGAAACCTTTGTGTGAGTAGCCCTATGTAATTAATTAATTAATTACTAAGTTACCAATGTAATCAACAGTGACCAACATTATTGCATTATGCATTACCCCCAAAGTGCAACAAGATAAAAGTTGGCTCAAATCAACTAAATTAATAATAATTCATGAATCAAATGTCCAAAATCCAGTCGGGTTGCCACAACGGTAAGGGTGAAGACGCGATTATGTGAGTAAAGCACACGGCTTAAGTTTCGATTCCTTTGTATGGTAAGATTGTTCAGGTCACTGAGGTACGCCCTGGCCAATCGCACCAGGGCCTCGTGAAAATAGTCAAATTTACTTGGACACCCACGGATATAAAAAAATGAATCAAGTGTGAAATAAAATAAAAGTGTAAGAGCACATATTGACCAAATAATAATTCATCGGTTAGATCTAAAAGCACTACAAAATTTTAGGGCCATTTAATTAGTTTTGCCTTTTTTATTTTATTTTTTTACTTTTTAGTTTCATTTAATGTGTTGTAAATCAACTGGGGTATTTTACTGAAGGATTGAGTTTGAAACTATAAAGTGGTCAAACTTATCTCTAAGGTCTTCGTCTATCCCCATCTGCTTTGTGTGTTACTTTTACTCAATTAGATTTAGGTAAATATGCTTTTAAGACATGTTCTTGTACATCAATAGTGTTAGATCGTCAGTAGCTTGATCGAGTAAAGGCTGGGTTGGGCAGCCAGGATACCTAGCAATGTCCGCGTTTTGATGGACTCAGGAGTTCCTTATACCATGGATGGGGCTAACAAGGAATTAATGTGAGCATGTTGCTGAAGCGCGTAGCGTGGAGACACAAGTACACACGACACAAATAAGTAGGTAACGAATTACACACATATTCACTAAGGAATTAATGTAAGTTATAGGAGTCGCATGCAGAGGTTTGATGCGCATACGGGGGTTGTACGTACATGGTAGCGCGTGACTATTCTCACATACGTGCATACACTCTAGAATTAAGGCACGGGCATGGCAAAGCATGGCACGGGCATGGCAGGGCTTGGTAAGGCTTGGCACGGCCAAGCGTTGGCATAAGCACAACTTGGCATGGCAATGGCATGGCAGAGTATGGCACGGCATGGAAAAACTTGGCTTGGCACGAGCATGACTTGGCGTGGCATGGGCATGGCATGACACGAGCATGGCAGAGCTTAGCAAGACAAGCCTTGACATGAGCAAGGTTTGGTACGGGCAAACCTTGGCACAGGCAAAGTTTGGTAAGGCTTAGCAAGGGCAAACCTTAGCACAAGCAAGGTTAGCAAGGGCAAACCCTGGCACGGGAAAATTTGGCAAGGGCGAGCCTAGGCACAAGCAAGGTTGGCAAGGGCAACCGTTGGCACGAGCAAGGTTTTGCAAGGGCAAACCTTGGCATGGGCACAACTTGGCAAGGATTAGCAAGGTAAGACTTGGCACGGGCAAGGCACGGGTAGGGCAAGACTTGGCAAGGGTTGACAAATCTTGACTTGGGCGTTGACCAAGTCAAAGTATGATTGGTCTCACTTTGTGATGTTTCCTATTTGAGGACTAGGAAGGGCTTAACATCTATATTAAGGGGGACCCCTCTCCCTTTAAGGTGGCATGGGAAGTGGCTAAGGCATGACATGGGCACTTAACTAAGCCTTGCCCATGCATGGGTATGCCAAGTGAACACCCACATCGGAGGCACCAGGCTCAACTGGGCTCCGACAAGGTGGACCAGAGGTCGCTGGCACCAAAGGCACAGACCCATTCTAGACCTTGACTTGGGCTGAGACCAAGTCAAGGCACATTCGAGCTAGGTGTCTTAGCAGTTATGCCATGTGGCATTGAGGAAGACGTGGATGATCGAGTCAATGGCAGTATGGGCAACATGGTTTGACTAGGTATTGAGCATGAGCTTGGCTTGGAGTACATGGCAAAAATTCTACCATTTGAGACTGGTCTAATGATAGGTGACATGAGATGAAGCAATGTGACTGGTAGTTATAGTAACTACCAATACATGTGGCATTGTTGGAGTAATGCAAGGATGGGCATGCTGGAGTATGACCAGGGAGTTGTGGGTTATTTTTTTAGTGGGTTAAAGAGTAGATAGGTGTCCCCCAAACAGTTTTGTAACTACCTCGTATGCTGAGAAATTGTATATAAGGTGAGTTTTTCTTGGGGGAGAATAAGTGAACCAGGATTATTGTAATTTCCTAGTTGAAAAGAAATAAACTCACATTGTGCCTTGGGCCTAATTAGCTTGGTTCATTTCATTTATCATGTCTATTTCATTTGCCTTGAGCAAAGGGACACATAGTTCCCTTAAGAAAGAGGGAAATAAGTACTGAACTAGGCTAGAGTCTAATGCCCATCACGAGTTGGTGTAGAAGTGAAAAATACTGGGGTAATTCCTTAGGCAAAACCTCCAGTCTTGCATCAGCCCCGTGTCAATTTGGTATCAAAGCCCAAGTTATGGTAGCTTGGGAAGATTGAGACTAATGGAAACCAGAGATGGTAGCATAGATGCATTGATAGAGAGGCTTACTCAGATGGAGCAAAGCCTTGCCTGTATGGAGGCAGCAAGAAATGAGGCTGGGGAGGATGATACCACAGTCTTGGTGCAGCTGGATGCTTTGGAGAAATTGGTTTCTCTTCTAATGGGAAAAATGGAGGCTTTTATTGGAGATGTTTCTACCTTAGAGAACCAGTTTAGAAGGCTGAACATGAACGTGCAAGCGATCGGTGTCAAATGCATGGAGGTCATCCAAGACTTCAATGTTGAGGTTAGGGTATTGAAGCGTGTTATATGCAGTGGTGGTGAATCCAGTAAGTTAAACGCACCCAAACCAAAGTCCCAGAATTGAAGAAATTTAAAGGAGCTTGAAACACAAAGGAGCTGGAGAACTTCATTTGGGATATGGAATAGTATTTCTCCACTGTCCATACACTTAATGACCAGAAGTTAATGCTAGCATCTATGTTTCTTGATGATGATGTAAAGTTGTGGTAGCGTACCAGAGTTGAGGACGATGCTTTGGCGGGGCGACCGAAGATCTCAATGTGGGATTCCTTGAAGCAGGAGCTTAGGGATCAGTTCTTGCATACAAATGCAGTGTAGTAAGCTTGGGAAGCCTTAAGGAGACTCAAGCAAACAGGCACAGTGAGGGAGTATGTCTAGAATTTTTCTTCCTTGCTACTCGACATCAGGAACATAACCGAGGGGGACAAGCTTTTAAACTTTACCATCGGATTGCAGGGGTAGGCGCAGTCGGAGCTGTGAAGGAAAAGAGTAAAGGACTTGCCATCTACAATAGTTGTTGCTGACAGTCTTATTGATTATAAGATGGTTGTTTCGATTCCTGAGGCGAAAGGCGAGGAGAGAAAGTACAAGGATGAAACTTCTTCCAAGTCTGAGGCTTGGGATGCCAATTCATTGGAGAATTAGGGGCTTCTTCATTTGTGATGGGCCTCACCAAGCTAAGGACTGCCTAAAGAAAAAGAGGCTAAATGTTCTTGTTGCTGAAGACGATGAACCTGATATACGAATGAATCCTTTGCAGCTAATTAATATGGTGTAGGTGCAAAAGGTCATGACATCAGTGGGGTTGATGTTTGTAGAGGCTTGGACCAACAACCATACGGTGAAGTTGTTGATCAATTCGGGAGTTACACATTCCTTTGTGGCGGAGAACCAAGTTCGGATGCTTGGTTTGCAGTTTACCTAATGTGCAAGAATGATCAAGGCAGTAAATTTAGAGGCTCTAAAGGTCATGGGGGTAGCCTTGGATGGGGACATCCGAGTTGGCTCGTGGTCGGGCAAGGTAAATCTATTTGTTGCTCCCTTGGGAAAATTTAAGGTCATTGCAAAATTGCCTTGGTGGGCAATGGTCTAGTATTACTGATCATGGATGAGAAAGAACCATGCTTTGTTCCAGTAATATGAGGCGGGGATAAAAGTTGTGAACTGAAACTATTGGCACTACGGGTGAATGATGGACTAGAGCAGAGTTACCTTGGTGGGCAATGGTCTAATGGACAAGCTACTATGGAGGCTTTAATGAGGGCATCGAATACAAGGGTTGGGGGAGGTTTGTTAGACCCTCAGTAGCTTGATTGAGTAAAGGTTGTCCTGGGTAACCGAGATACCTAGCAATGTTCAAGTTTTGGTGAACTCCGGAGTTCCTTATACCGTGGAGGAGTCCAACAAGGAAATAATGTGAGCACAGTTCCGAAACGCGTAACGTAGAGGCACACGTGCACGCAACACGAATAAGTGAGTAACGGATTACATGCATATTCGTTAAGCCGTTAATGCGGGTGACGGGAGTCCCATGCATAAATACGGAAGCTTAATGGGCATACGGGGTTATACGATCGTGGCAATGTGTGACGGTTCACGCATACGTGCATACACTCTGGAATTAAAGTACGGGCATGGCAAGTCTTGGCAAGGCTTGGCACGGGCAAGTCTTGGCATAGGCATAACTTGGCATGTGATGTGAATGGTAAAGCATGGCATGGAGTAGAGCACGGGCATGGCATGACACGAGCATGGCAGAGATTGGCAAGGCTTGGCATAGGCAAGCCTTGGCACCGGCAAGGTTTGGCAAGGCTTGGCAAATAAAGCCTTAACACGAGCAAGGTTTAGCAGAAGCAAACCCTTGCACATGCAAAGTTTGGCAAGGCTTGACAAAGGTAAGCCTTAGCATGGGCAAGGTTGGCAAGGGCGAGCCTTGGCACGAGCAAGGTTGGCAAGGGCAAGCCTTTACATGTGCAAGGTTGGCAAAGGTGAGCCTAGGCACGGGCAAGGTTAGTAAGGGCGAGCCTTAGCATGAGCAATGTTTGGCAAGGGAAAACCTTAGCAAGGACACAACTTGGCAAGGATTGGCAAGGCAAAGCTTGGCACGAGCAAGGCACAGGCAGGGCAAGGCTTGGCACTAGCAAGACTTGGCAAAGGTTGACAAATCTTGACTTGGGTATTGACCAAGTCCAAGTATAATTGGTCTCACTTTGTAATTTTTCTTATCGAAAAACTAGGAATGGCTTAACATATATATTAAAGGGGATCCCTATCCCATAAGGGTGGCATGGGCAGTAGCTAAGGCATGGTATGGGCACTTAGCCAAGTCTTACCCATGCATGGGTATGGCAAGTGAGCACCTACATCGGAGGCACCAGGCTCGGCCGGGCTCCGACAAGGTGGACCAGAGGCGATTGCCACCAAGGGGACGGACCCATTCGAGATGATGGCTAACCAAGACCTTGGCTTGGGCTAAGACCAATTCAAGGCATGTTTGAGCTAGCGTGGCGGTTATGCTAGGTAGCATTGAAGAAAACATGGATGACCGAGTCAATGGCAATGTGGGCAACATGGCTTGACTAAGTATTGAGCACGAGCTTAGCATGGAAGACATGGCTAAGATTCCAGCAGCTGGGACTAGGTCTAATACTAGGTGGCATGAGATGAAGCAATATGACCGGTAATTGCAATAACTACCAGTACATGTGGCATTACTGGAGCAACATAAGGATGGACAAGCTGGAGTATGACCAAGGAGTAGTAGGTTGCTTCGTTAGTGGGTTAAAGAGTGGACATGTGTCCCTCAAACAGTTTTGTAACTACCTCGTGCACTGAGAAATTGTATATAAGGTGAGCTTGTTCTTGAGGGACAACAAGTGAACCAGGATTGTACCAGGATTGTTGTAATCCCCTAGTTGAAAAGCAATAAACTCCAATTGTGCCTTGTGCTTAATTACCATGGTTCACTTCATTTATCCTGTCTACTTCGTGCGCATTGAGCGAAGGGAGATCAATGCCCTTAGGAAAGAGGGAAATGAATGTTGAACCGGGCTGAAGTCTAGTGTGCATTACGGGTTGGTGTCAAAGTGAAAAATACTGGGGTAATTCCTTAGGCAAACCTCTGGTCTCACATCAGCCCCGTGATAAATAGTGTAGTTGATAGGAGAGCGAAGATACCAATAAGATCTATTTTTTAAGGTTTTTATGACAACATTATGACAAAGACACATAATTTATTAAAGAGATTGCAATAATAACAAAACGGATATAGCTGTTTAATTTTATGGACTTTTTAGATAAAACAAATCTTGGTATTTCTTTTCACTAGGAAGTACATGCTCATGGACTAGTATTATATTTATTTATCAATCAAATGGTAGTAATTTTAATGGTTTGCTATACAATGTTGTCACTTGGTATGAAATTGAGATTTGAAGTCCACTTATGTGCAAATTGGAGCCTTGATCGGGGTAGAAGTTAGATTCTTATATGAAAAAACTTATTATATTATAACTGAATTGTTTTTGTTAAATTTATATTTGTATTTATTTTGAAGTAAAAATTACATTTGGAATTAGAATAATTAAGATTATATTTTTAAAAATGAAAGAAAAGAGTTTTTTTTTTGTTTTGAGTTTTAAGACGGTGTTTTGATATATTTCTTATTGTTCCACACATTCTCTTTTTTGATTAAAAATGAGCTTAATAGCTCAAATTACAATCATGAATACAAACTAGAACAAGAAACCCTAAGTATTCTTAAACCAATTCAAATGCGAATGAAAACTTATATGCATCTAATAATCCAATTCAACTGCTTGTTGTAACACCAAGATTGCCATCCATTTCCAAAAGTTGTTGGACATCAATCAGTTCGGACTGTGTAGGTGTTTTATTTCTTTTTCATCTTCCCCACGCTACTTTTCACCTTGAGATCACTTTTCAAATTTAAATGGTTTGATTTATCTGGTGGCCGACTAGTGTGGCTTGATCTTCGCATCATAGATGGAGTTGTCGAGAAGGGGTCTGAAAAAACCACCACTGAGTGGTGATTAGGATCGAGATAGATGTTCGAAATCTCTCGCCTCTTCAACACTCCCTATGGTGACATCCTTAAACGTTTCCCCTATTTTTGCCAAGATAGGACACTTCCCTTTCTCACTATTGGAGACAAGATGTTTTAACTTAGATTGGTTATACCTCAAATTTGGCTTTGCATTTTCTTTCGCCCTGATGAGCTTTTGGCAATACACATTTCATGGGCTTTTTTTTGTTTTGACCCATTAGGCTTTTTTGCCTTTAATTTGACTTTAGGAATTCACTTTACTGGACAAAGAAGATTTCCCATCGTTAATACATTCCTTTTCAAGATTTGCCAAAACTTCAAAGCAGGATCTACTGTGATATTTGGTTTCTTGATTGGCGACATACTGTTCCATAAAATCAGGGCCTTGGATTTCATTTTCCTTACATATCGCACAACATGGAGCAACGATCCTACTACATCTTCGGTCTCCGATGGAGCCTGTAGGGTGGTGGTCGGCGTACTAGCACTTTCTGGTGTTGGGAAAGAGGAAGAACTGGCCACTGAGGTGACTATCGTCAAAGTGGGTGCATTCTCCGATTTCTTATGGGAGTAAAGACATACACTAGTGACATGTTCATACCTCGCACACTTGTAGCAGATAAATGGGAGACTTCATATTCAATGTTTCGAAGCTTATCACCGATGTACATTTTCCAAACCAAGGGTTTGCGAAAATCTAGTTTGACCGCTATTTTTGCAAATTGTGCTCTCTCCAAACCCAAAGTGTTGCAGTCAATTTTAATAAACTCGCCAACATGACTGGCAATAGATCTAAGAATATTTTTGCGATATTAACGAAACAGAAGCCCAGGAAATCGGATCCAAGCCGCCACATAAGAGATATTAACTTCTTTGGTGTTGAATTCAATGGAGTATAGTTGCTCCAAGAGATAGTGTCTCATGATTATCCATGGGCCATTCAAGAGAGTAGTATGGGAGTCGGTCATCTTTTCAAATCTCACAATGAAATACCCATTATCTCCATCTGTAATCCTAAACTTGCCAAGATTCCATAAGTTTTGAAGTAAGTTCAACAACACACGATAACTATGAGTTTCCCAAGGAGCTTGACCATTAATGTATGATTCATAGATTGTTCCATTTCATGTTGAATACGGTCGGAAAAAGAAATGGCAATCAACTTATCTTTGAATCCCTCCAAGATGTCATCAGATCCAACTTCAATCTCCGTTGCACACATGTCCTCTGCCATAGCGCATTCAGTGTCGTTGACCAGAGTTTATTTAAAAGAACTTAAAAAGCCCGAGTCACTATCCATAAAGGCTTCCTCATCTTGTCGGTTCTTCACCTTCTTAGAAGGCCTTTCCTCATCCTCTGATACCACCAGAAGCAAATGCTTTACGTTCGCCGTTTCAACCATGTCGACTTCTATAACGTTAATGTATAATGCTCGATTAAGGACGTACTAGAAAGCCATTTTCAATGAACTTACAACTGTGCAAGAAAAAGTTTTCCCCCATTCCACACATTCTCTTTTTTCTTCGAAACCCTAAAATTCTTCTTCTTGATTCATTTTTAAGATTTTTGTTCTTGAACCACTGCCGATCATCCTCTTCGATTGATGGTGGTTCAAATCAAATCCCTTGTACATTTTGTTCATACAATAACCAACATATTTAATCAGACTTATGGAGATTGATCTATCCTTATTGCAGTTCATCTTCATCAACGGTGTTGCGTGGATGGATTGATCATGTCTTTAATTTTATTTTATAGTTAGTTTTCTTACCTAGTTGGAAGTTTTTGATTTGTCTTCTTCTTGTTGCGAAGTTTTAGGTTTTCTTCTCCATGTTGAGTAGTTTTGTTATTCGTTTTGTGGTTCTAATAGTTTTGTGTATTGTCATGAGTTTCAACATTGTAGAGAGCAGTCTCTGATTGTCAAACTGTTTCAATTTCACATTTACAGCCAAATTAATGGCAGCATGTTTAAACAAATAGGATTAGCGAATCAATGTACTTGATTCTATGTCTGGTTAAATATTGAGTCATGAATTATTAATGACATTTCTATTAAAAAAAAACTTAATAAGTTTTTACATTGAAAAATGTATATGGCCCACTCATTAACAAGTAGGTAATTATAAAATGGTTGGGCCCCATTCGTAACATTGGACTTTAACTGGTCCATGGAATTGGGCCTAAGATAGTTGGACATAATTTCATGGGTTGATAGACTCTACTAACAGAAATAATTAATAGGATTAATACAATGTATAATGAACTCAGCATAGCTTTTTAATCTACGGATTATTGGCTTTATAAATCTGATTCCTTCCTTATTGCCTTTATAGACTGGGTTAATTTGGTTGTATGCATGTCCTCTTATGCAAGCTGCAAGTTTAAAATATTCTGCACTTCAAATTTAGTGATTTTTTATTTTGTTTTAGCAGTTTCACTGAGCAGCTCACTCTGATCAATTGATGCATTATATTTATTTATGGCTCTGTTTGGTAAACACAAATTAGCTTATCAGCTAGTTATAAGTTACTTGAGCAAATAAATTGTGTTTGATTAGGAGTTGAGGTAGCGTCTCATTATTAAAACTACGGATTGTATTATTTGTTTCAATTTTATCTCCAACTTATTCGTTCATGTTAATCTACAAACAAATCTTTACCTTTTGTTTTTCTTCATAAAGTAGCTACTTATACACACACGTACTTCAAAAAAAAAAAGTACACGCCCAGTTACCAACTCAAAAAACATAGTTACACGTTACTAATATTATTATGTTTGTATAAGCAAACTCAAATTTAATATTTAATATTTTTTTGATTTTAATATTTAATATTATACATAGAAATACAAACATTATTCTTTTTGGTACATATTACAAATATAATTCTATAACATTTTTTCATCGAAAACAATTCTTAAATATTTTAATACATTACTTAAGCAACACATTAGTAATAATAATATGTTTATGTATATAAATATTAAATGATATTGTATGAGCACAATATGTAGAATTAATTAATTGATAAATAAAATATTCATATAAGTAATATATATTAATTTAATAGAAAGATGTCCTTTTAAGCCATTTTACATTTATCAGCTACTCGATCAGCTAGTTATTCCAAATGATTTTAATTAATCAGCTAGATTATTAATTAACTTTCAACCATTAGCTACATTATCAATTTGTTTTGCAAAACAGATCCTATATGCAAGTTACTACTTAATTACTAGAGATGTCTGCCTAGCTGTATTTGCATATGGAACATCTAAAATACATGCCTGTTGAATAGGAACCACCCTTCAAATATCATATTATGGATTTGGATCCAAGACTCTCGAAGACTTAGAGATGATATGGGCTGCATATGGCCCAGTGCTACGGGGCATACTTCAAATTAATTCATATAATCTATTTGAATCTGTTGGTAAGGTTCGTGATATGATGATACACTTTGGTAGTGTTCCACAGTTTCTAAATACGTGTATGACTTTAAGTCGGTACCATGATGTCATTATATCCATATGATGATATAGCTGAATTAGAATCTTCTTGAAAGTTCTAGTTGAACCTCTCTTGTGCACATGCACATTTTGCGATTAGCAATGTATAATTATGTTATCGTCGTTATATATGTATTATCTTTTTTTAAAGTAATCATAGATGACTAGAACAATTTCGATATTTAATAAAAAATTTTAAATTTTTATTAAAGGAGTGTTATTAAATAACACCTAATTGATAGGAGTTTTAAAAAACTTATATGTAACATAACACATTTTCACATTATATTTAATAACACTCTATTTAATAAGAATTTTAAAACCTCTATTAAATGCCAAAAATGTTCTAGTGGGTATCCAGACACTTCGTCTTATTAGTCATGTGGGTCTTGAGATTACATAAAGAAATTACAAGTAGCCGGACGTTTGATTATCAAATCGAAATCGAGGTCTTACGCCTAACCTACACAACTTCATTTTTGTAGCCATACCCATTCGGGTTACTTTATATGTATTATTTATGTAATACTTTTTAAAAAAGTGAGACCCGAGAGGGTATGGGCCCGAGCTGTCACCCTAGCTACTAGCCCCTTTTAAAGGTCAGCCCTTGGAACCCGCTTTCATAAAAAAAAAAAAAAAAAAAAAAAACAAAGTTAAGAGCTAGCACAACTACTAGGCTTACATCACAATGTACATTGAGTTCTAATGTGCGTGCAAAATACCTCAAAGTTCAATTTACACGCATCCCGAGGAGCCTAAAAATACTAAGTTTTCAATAGGCAACTCTTTTTTAAATAATAATAATAATAATAATAATAATAATAATAATAATAATAATAATAATTATTTTAGGCTACTCCATGCTCCTTTATGGCTAATGGGCCTAGTTGTGCAGACAAGCCGAAAAGGACTCACGTGCATGAGACTTGATGGTGGGTCGACAACACAAAAATCTGTATATATATTTGTAGATTTTGTAGTCCCCGTTCAAATATTTTTAAGCACAAATGAAAGCAACAAGTATTATTAATTTATATAGCTTTTTTTTTCATCCACCAAACAAGCAAACATGCACATTGCTGCTAGCAACACCTAGATTCATCTTCTAGCTAGGTACAACAACAATGGCCAAGTCTCAACACCAAATTTCGCTAGGGTCAATGAATCAAACAAGCTCTTCCACTTAGCTCGGGCTTGGCAGTAATTTAATTATGAACTTAATTAGAACTCCTAATGAAATAATAATGAATACATCCTAAGTGTGTGTTTATAACATCAATATAAGGCAAATAAAAACAATATATAAATAAAAGATAGTAGCAAAAGATCTATACAAGCAATGCGTATGATAGTGACCTTCGTCCTGTCTTTTTAGTTTACACAAATTCACAAACTACAATACACTGGGCACTGTGCAGCAACCGACACTATTTGATTCATATTAATGAAGCTATTATATAGAAAATCTTTCATAAAATATATATCTAATATTTGGATTTTAAGTTATCAAAAAATCTCTTTTTTTGTCAAATCAAAATCTAATTTAACAATCAAAATATATATATTTTATCAACAGTTGACAAACAATCTATTACAGCGAGAATAATAGACATCTTATAATAGTGAAGCACGAAATTAAAATCTGACACCTCGCACACTTGGTGGTGCGGCTACAAATCTTGACCGGCACAACCACCCTACGAGTGGGAACAACCATCCCTTATACGGGGACAACATCCCACTAGTGGACACAAAAAACATTAAAAAACACAACGGACCTAAGCAACTGACGACACTCACCACTTTGTGTCACCCGCCATTGCTTAAGATCGGTCGCGGGCGTTCGTCGCCTTTGACTTAAAGACCGTTACTTTGTCTCTCTCTAATCATTTGACTCGATCAAGGATCTAGGCGTCAAAAAAGGATCGTCGACATCATAGCATCAAAAACCCAAAATCTACGCGGCAGGCGTCGGATCTACCTCCACACCAAAAAAGAAAAGAAGGGGGATAACATAAAATCAGACTGAACCGACCTCCAAATATATATATACTCTTAAAAAAAATTGTTGAGGTACTTCATATATAAAATAAGAGCACGTAGGGTTTTGGGCCTTTTGGCTAACCTCTACTCTAATATAAAGACAAGTTAACACTTTGACTTTATATGTAGTTGGGAGTCATTTAAACACACATTCGAATGTGCTTATATATTCTACGTATAATTAGATCGATGTATAAGGTTAGGATTGCTTAGCTTATTCGATTGAATAGATGAGGAGGCCCACTACAAAAAATTGAGGGAGGAACGAAAGCACTAGGCATCGTCAGGCTCCATTTCTATCAACACTCCAATTCAAAAGCTTGTTTAAGAGAAATCGAGCTCCTTACCATTAAAATCAATTGATTGTAGATAATATTTGATGCCTTTACTATTCTTAATTTAGTGCGCACTTTTTTGTAAGGACATGTAATTAATTGAGTTGTAACCAATAAATTTTAAGTTTAATAGGTAAATATATTCTAGCGTTTTAAGATTTTTGTAAGAATATCTTAATATTTTAATTAAGCTAGCATTTGATTTCATGCTAATGTATCCTTATAATTATTATGTGTCAACCCAAAATCAAAGTAATGAATGATATATTATTACTCTAGATTATTGCATACCCATTATATTAATTTTAAAAAGTAATATTCTCATTGCATGCGTATAATTGTTATATTTTTAAATGCAATACTCCAATAACATGAAGTGGGATACAACTTACAAGAAATCAAAAGGTTCTGTTATTTTTTTTCAAAATCTAAATGTTAAAAATATTTTTTTTATAAAACTTGAAACATTAAGATATATTTGCGCCTATTAGGCCTAAATATTATTCTGAACACTTTTTTCAGATATAAAGTATTCAAGAATATTATGTTATTAGAGACACATCCCCTCCAAGAAAAATATGTCTTTTTTTTTATAAGAAAGAAATAATATTATTATAGTGTCAAAAGAATGGAATTGGGACTTTTTGTTCCAAAATCGTGTACAAAAAGTATATGTATATATACAGCTAGACGGTCAAACTTATTACAGACATTACTACAACACCAGAGACCAGAAAATGGCTTTCTGTAATGTGCAAACTTAACTCAATCGATCACAAATTATATTATATGCATTTGCAAATAAATAGCTTAATTGGTGGATCAATCGTGCCTGTAAAAAATTTAAATCTGCAGAACTGGCAATCTCCTGATTAATTAACTAATTAATAATTCTAGCTATTCTTGATAAAAGTTAGCATTTATTCTGATAAAATTTCCACTCGTATTAATCGATCTATATATGATCATGAGAAGGTCATATATTGAAGGTCGAAATATAATTTGTGTTTAGAGGAATGAAATTAATTAATTAAGATTTAATTTGATCATATATTATAATGAACAGAAAGGCAGGTCGAAAAATCAAATCCAAGTCATAAGTTTTGTGATTTTCTCTCCAAACTTCATGGATAGCACAGTATTGCCTCCAAATTAATGTCAATTTTTGGGTTCCATCCTCTTAAGACTATCATCTTGATTATTGTAGAACTAAACTCTTATTTGGGGTTCTTAAACTCAATTCAAACTTGCTAAAAAAAAATAACTCAAACTTATTGAAGTATAAATTGTCCTAAACATTTGAAATCATTAAAATTTTGTTTTTTCTGCAGGAATTAAAGTTTTTCTTGCTCTTTAATTACATTATTTCTATATTTTGGAGACAAATAAATGATTTTCTAAATTTCTAACTCACTTTGGGCACCGCCAAATGGACATCATGGGGTAGGTGTCATGCAATGCATATCGACCGCTCAAGGTGTATCACGAGTGGCAAAAAAAGGGTCTGGATGGGTACGGGTCTGGACACCCTCCTTAATAACAACTAAAAATAGAGTTCAGCAGACTCGTACTCGTTCTTGAAACGGACATTTTTTTTGTGTTCAGACCCGTATGTTTGGAAAACATACAAGACCTATTTTTTGTCCAGACCCGTTTTTAATGTAATAAATAATTCTTTTCACCTAATTATTAACACAAATACATAACTTTTATATTGTCATGCATTCCATCACTACAAAAAAAAAACATGTTATATATTCAAAATTCAAGTCTTAAAAGTTTTCATATAAAAATAACATCATAATTGATGAAATTACAATACAAACATCATAAAAGTTTCAAAATATCCTTATAAATAAATAAAATATTATTTAAATTAATCACTAAACGAGTACCAATTTTTTAAAAAACTTTGTCCGGAACCAGATCCGTTTTTTTAAATCGACAAAAAAATATATCCGAACCCATATTTATTTAAAAAAAAATCATATTCTGACCCGTTTAAAGCGGGTCTAGATAAATGCTGACAAACGGATCTGAACACTTTTTTGCCACCCTTAGTTAGTACCCATTTGAGGATGTACAAATTAAACGGGTTGAAGACTATATATTTTCATATTTTTTCGTTCTAAATAATAGAACTTTTTTTTTTTGCCAATTACAAAACTTTCAGATGAGAATTTCTTTTTGAAGAAATATATGTAAAAAGATGACTCGTAATTAATTGTTATAATATTTTGACAAAAGTATAAGTTTATAATAATTTTAAAAAAACATTTGTGCTAGACGACAAAGACCTGGAGTTGAATAAAAACGAGAGTGCGGAGCACTTTCAGATTTTTCAAAATACGTGAAAGACAAAAATACCCTACTTAATGACAACTATTATGGACGCATCTCCTAATCAGATTGGTTTAAAAGAGGTGAACGTATTGCAACAACAATGATTTGGAAGCTTACGGTAGCGTTCGACATTAGGCGACTACTCATATTTACAACTCCCTCTATTCCACAACACGTGTCACAATTTTACTTGTGCACATTAAAATTGTGTAAATAATAAATTTATTTGGACTCAAGGATTTATAAAATTTTTACAAATATTTAAAAGGTATCAAAAGAATTTTACAAGTAATTGTGTTTGCTTCATTTATTGATCGTGAATGACTTTGAAAAAAAAAAATGAGTCTCAACTCATAAATCCAAATAGTAATAAATGAAGTATTCAATGCTGCCTTGATCTCTTGATGTTTTGGATCTTGTGGAACAAATAAAAATACCAAAAATGTGATACATTGTGTAATTAGTGAGTACGTCAAATTAAGTAGGCTACAAAACTTGCTAATTTGGCAAGGGGTACTGCTTTTTGAATTTTGAGTTTTTTTTATTAGAAAACTCTAAAAAATTGAAAAAACGTACACTTAATGAATCTAGCCCTCATAGATTTATTGTTTGGCATGCACTAATTCAAACAAGTACAAAATTCTCTTTATTGGGAAGGAGAGTTTGAACCATTCTATGATGCAAGCCAGACGAGCCTAACCCAAATGAAGCACTACCCGGGCCCAGGAAGAGTGAACGCACACACGCAAGAAGCCTATCAAGCTGTGTGATTGATGAAGGTTATAAAGTCTATTGAAATTTCGTTATTTGTCAAGGAATATTTTTGTAATTGGTCAGTGTAATCGTGGTTGTTAATTTCACGTCAGGAAAACGTTATAGCAGATCCTATATGATGGAAGAATGATAGTATGAAGGCATGATAAAATTAATCCCTTATTTCCTTTGTTTCTCTTTTCTCTTCTTTTATCCTCTCTGCCTTTATCTCTCCCTCATATCTCTCATTTCCCTCTTAATTCAAGATCCTTATCCCCCCTAACATTTGATGTTTTCATTGTTATCCCTTACCATGACTGACGACATTTCCACAAAAGCTCGGGCCACTAAAGAGGTGATGGCATCCATTAAGGAACAATTACAACAACACTCAGAGGTTATCACTCGCAGCGCCACCTCTAATGACATCCTTTGACAAATGGCGTCTGATGTTCTTCAATGACTTACGAATTTGGAGAAGCAACCAGCCATCAACCCAACATTACCACCTCCACCGCCCTTCCTACCTACCCCAACGTCATTTCCTGGTCATTCACATTCATCCCCTGCCTCCTCATCTAATCGAGGATTCACTTTCCAAGCGCTCATTATCTCTGGGATAGGATCTAACCACTACCACTACCTCTCAACTAAAAATGCCAAAACTTGAAATCCCAGTCTTCTCCGGTGACAACCCTCTAAATTGGCTTTTCCAGATTAAAAGGTTCTTCCTCTACCATTAAACCTCATTAGATCAACGTTTGTCTGTTGCCTCCTTCTATATGGTCGATTTCGTACTCTAATGGTTTCATTATCTACTTTCCACCAGCCAACTAACCAACTGGTTCGAGTTCACCAAAGCTCTCGAAACTCGATTTAGCCCATCTTCATTCTTCAACTTTGAAGCTACCCTGTTCAAATTGAAACAAACCACAACTGCAGTAGCATATATGGAGGAGTTTGAGGCCCTATCCACTGGTTTTCCTGGTTTATCTTAGCAAGACCTCTTGAATTATTTCATCTCTGGATTAAAAGAGGAGATTCAACGTGATTTGCTGTTATTGCGCCCACAAACCCTGCACCTCGCAATGGCTATGGCCAAGACGATCGAAAACAAGTTTGTATCAGCCGAAATCTTGATCTTTAAATTTAGTGTCCCTAGATCATCTCTTTATATTCCAATCCCCACCGAGAAGCTCCCTTCAATCACTTCTAAAACTCCTCCATATTGTAAACATCTTACTCAATCTAAAATGGTGTGATGCGAGAAAGGCCTTTGCTTCAATTGTGATGATAAGTTTATGCCAAGGCACAAGTGCAAAATGAAACAACTACTCTTAATTGATGTAGATGATGTGGATGACATTTCAGGTTTTGGCCAGTAACAATAGATTTGTAGAAATCTTTAAAAGCCAGAATTAAAGTCGAAATAGGTGTAGAGAACGACTACAAACCTGAAACATCAGCCACATCATCTACATAAATTACGAGTAGTTATTTCATCTTGCACTTATGCCTTGACATAAACTTATCAACACAATTGAAGCAAAGGCCTTTCTTACAGCGTGACGCCATTTCAGATTAGGTGAGGCGTTTAATATTGGGAGGAATCTTAGAAGGGATTGAAGGGAGCTTCTTTGTGGGGATTGGAATATAAGGAGATGATCTAGAGACACCATATTTAAAGATTGGAGATTTGGCTTATACAAACTTGTCTTCGACCGTCTTGGTCATGCCCATTATTAGGTGCAAGGTTTGTGGGCTCAATAACAGCAACTCACACTGAGTTTCCTCTTTTAATCTAAAGATGAAACAATTCAAGAGATTTTGCTGAGATAAGTCAGGACAACGGATGGATAGGGTCTCAAACTCCTCCATATAGGCTACCATAGCTGTGGTTTGTTTCAATTTGAATAGGGTAACTTCAAAGTTGAAGAATGAAGATGGGCCAAATCGAATTTCGAGAGCTTTGGTGAACTCAGACCAGTTAGTTAGTTAGCCGGTGGAGAATAGCCAATGAAACCATTAGAGTGCGGAACCGACCATATAGAAGGAGGCGACATACAAACGTTAATATAATGGGGTTTGATGGTAAAGGAAGAACCTTTCAATTTGGAAAAGGCAACTTATAGGGTTGTCATCGGAGAAGACTGGGATTTCAAGTTTTGGCATTATTAGTTGGGAGGTAGTGGTAGTGGTTGGAAACCCTATCCCAGAGATAATGGGGGCTTGGAAAGTGAATCTTGGGGGGGTGTATTCAATTGAGATTTTAATAGACTTTTAGAGACTTTTATAAGTGGATGACTTTTATAGACTTTTAGAGACTTGTAGATTTTTGTAAACTTTTTAAAACTTTGATAGACTTTGATAGACTTTATTTTTAATGACTTTTAGTAACTCTGATGGACTTTTGTAAGGACTTTGATAGACTTTGGTAAACTTTTATTTGGATGACTTTTGATAAACATCCATAA
This sequence comes from Stephania yunnanensis, assembly GCA_039657365.1. Taxonomy (NCBI): domain Eukaryota; kingdom Viridiplantae; phylum Streptophyta; class Magnoliopsida; order Ranunculales; family Menispermaceae; genus Stephania; species Stephania yunnanensis. The sequence goes on from CM077592.1 coordinate 12,825,075, forward strand.
ATCTCGAAATCAAACAGGGGTATGTGCCCCACTTTTCACCATCTTCAACCTTTGCTTCATTCTTCCTTCGTCTCTCCTCATTGTCTTGTTGAATCTCTCTCTCTCAATCCCTTCTCTAGTTCTCTCTCAATTTCGCCCCTATGATGGATAAAGAAGAAAAGAAGAAGACGGGACTGTTAATTTTGATTTTAGGGACTGTGTATGTGTGGGTGTTTGTGTGATTGAGGGAGAGGGAGGAAGGAAAGAAGTAATCAAGAAAGGAAAAAAAATAGAAGAGACCGAGACAGTCGAACCAGAGAGAGAGGAAGAAGATGACTTGACTGGGGGGGAGGTTGGCTTTGGTTGTATTCGGCAATGGGGGAGGGAAGAGTTTAAGCTCAACCCCAGCCAAAAAACAAAAAAAAGGGTCGATTGACTTTGATGGACTTCTTGCACATTTTTTAAAGCTTCGGTTACTTTTTAATTGAAAAAATAAACTACTAAGGTTATTAAAAATATTTATTGTAAAAATAACAAATAAAGTACGAAAGAAAGAACATAGATCTAATGCATATTATTATTATTTACTACATCAACATCACTCCACATTTCAGTAGCTATAAAATTCTTCCATTGGTTGGCATTCTCTCTTTGTTGTTCTTGAGTTTCAGAAAGTATTTCAAAATCATCATCCTCTTCACTATCTGAGGATAATGCATCTTCATTATCTAATTCAATTGGAAAATCATCGGAACGACACTCCTTGCGAAGATAGTTATGTAATCCCGCATAAGCCAACACCAGCTCTGCTTGAATTTTAAATGGAAATGGAGGAGCTGTTTTAAAAATTGTGAACCGTGATTTGAATATGCCAAACAACCTTTCAACCACATTCCTCAAAGATGCATGTCGAAGATTGAATAATTCATTAGCATTTTCAGGATGTCGCCCTTGCCTGGTAAAATTGGAAAGATGATAACGACCTCGAAAGTGAGCTAAAAACTGACGCCGATTCGAAAAACCACAGTCCACCAAAAAATATTTACCTAAAAACATACTAAAAATAAATAAATTAAATACAAGAATATAAAAACAAGTAATTTGCATTAATTAGATCATACCTTGTGGTACTTAAATAACATAATATAAAAACAAGTAATTTTGACATTAATTAGATCATACCTTGTGGTACTTTAAGTCCATTTCTCCTAGATAAAGCATCAGTCAATATTCTTGAGTCATGCGCCGATCCTTCCCATCCGCTAAAAACATATATGAACTCCAAATCAAAGTTACATGCAGCCAAGACATTTTGGGAAGTGAAGCCATGACAATTGCGATAGTTGCTACTATCATTTCAAATAATCATTGCTGGAATATGGGTACCATCGATAGCTCCAATACAATCCTAAAAATAAAGAGCAAGAACAATTAATGACCACATCATCATCATCAACAAGAACAAGAACAAAAATTAATTCTATTATAACAACTCTAGCAATAATTAGAACTTACTTTGAAGTAAGGATAAAATCTTGTACTATCTCTTATGATTTGTGCGGTAGAGGATTTAGGCTTCGCCATCATATCTACTGCAATTACGTTCAGAGCCCTTAAAATGTTGTCGAAACTTTGGCTGGTGCTAAAATGCGATCTATTGAAGGTTTTTCGAATCAAACAATATCGAGAATTTTGACCCACATTGAGTAAAAACGTAGCCAACATTTCTTCAATAGTTACAAATCGTGTATCATGTACCAAAGCCTTTTCTCTAATAATTTTGCATAACTTTCGAAACACGTCAGGATACATCCTATAAATTTATCGAAAGTGTTCTGCATCCTCGTTCAATATTGTTTCTATGTATTCAGACCGGTTTCTAGTTACAGAGCGCCTGGTTAAGGGTCGTGTAACGGGCTCACAATACATAGAAAGTATAACTTCATGCAATGTTTGTAGAATTGCTTGCATAGAAACCAACAAACATTCAAGTATTTCTGTTAGTTCTTCCACTTCGTTCTTTTCCATTTCCACTTCCTCTGATTCATCATATCTTTGCATGTTTAAATGAGACATCATGTAAATAATATCACCTAAAATCAAAAAAGAAAAATTAAACATGCCGAAAAATATAACATTCAACATGTGGAAGTTTAAATCATGGTTGACAAGGACAATATTGAATAATACTATAAAAATATTATTAACTTCAAACAAAGTATTATTCATCAATCCAACATTCTGCCAGAGTCTGAAAAAAATCTCTAACGAATAAAATACGAATGTAGTCATTAATAAAATAATATAATAAATTTTAAGTGCATTCCAAAAAAAAATTCTAAAATAAATAACTACTTATTCTGTCAACTGAAACGCTATCCACATAGAACGTTCTTCAGAAGACATTTCCATGAAATCAATCTTTTTGGCTCTTGTGTTCAACAACTCGAGGACCTTGAAACGAATACTATCAGTCAAATCTGGGATTTCCTTAATAAGCTTCCAACATCCTTGGTCTCTAGCCATAAATCTATCAACCTTATCAGTAAAACTAGAAATTGTTTCGGTCAGTTTATTCAAAGAATCCATTTGAAAATTATTATTTCTGCTTGAGTCTAAATTTGCTTCTTTCTCAGCTCTGTTCCTCTTTCTGGTTACTGAATGAACATCTAAATTCATTGGCTCAATTGTTGGAGGCGCATTAAAGCTTCCAACTGTTGGAGGTTGATTTAGGCTTTTTTGTTGATGCTCGCTTCTTTGTACAAAAGCCTTCGCATCATAGTCGTAAGTAAGATCTTCCAATGCATCACCACTAGTTTCCTCTGCTTCAAATGTCCTAGCATCAGTATCATCCCCAAGTCCAATCGAGTATCTCCCCGAGGCAGTTGCATTTCCGACAATTATCCTTAAGTCATCATAATCGGTAAACGTGTCTGTTTGATAATGTCTTTGATTAGGATGAGACTGGTCAAAAACAAAAAAGAGTTAATACATACTTCGGTACAATATCTTAATGGAATAATTAAAAATCTCACCTTGAAGTATTCCTCCCATACTTCATTGCTTGCCGTGAATTTTTTGGTAACGGGATCCCATCCAAATCCGAGTTGCAACGCATAAGCTCAACATAGCCTTGATAACGGTCTTTGAACCATTTCCATCGAATTTTGTAATTTAAGAAATTTCTTTCACATCCAAGTGTTGCATTAAGAACAGGAAGTATTTTTTTTTCAATGGTTGCTTTAGTAAAAGCACCATTACTATCGCGCCATCCACGATTTGCAGCATCAACCAACAATTTAAGCAACTCATTGTTCTCTTTCGCGGTCCATGTAGTATATTTTACCACACCTTTTCCTTTTTTTTTGGGTTTTCAACAGTTACTTGTGAGTCTCCCATCGCACTATAATCATATATATAAAAATTGTCATAACCTAATAAACCTTGTTATGGGGTAAAGCTTACTAAATAAAATTAGTATTTTTTTGGACGAGAACAGATTGTCCAGCCAAGGCACAGTGGGGTTGACCAAGGACTCTCTACTGAAAACTTGAGATAAATCTTAATAGCTTCAAAAGATCAAAAACATATCATGCACAAAAAAAGACAACAACAAAGCCTCAATCTGAAACTAGTAAGGGTCGGCTACATGGATTAAACTCTTCCAATGCACTCGATCTAATCCAAACATGTCATGCACAAAACAAATAATGGTGAATTCAATTCGATTAATCTAACAAGAAGAACAATTTCTTCCAACAATACTAGCAACGCTCTTATTAGCTATACCCCCTCAAAAACACCATTACATTATTAGCAAACACATATGATGCTCAAAAGGAATCAGAATTGAAATAAAATGCAAAATACCAAGTGGTAAGCAATGGAATGGAAGCAAATAAAATGAAAACAAGCTACTAGTGATAATCGCATATGTAAAATATAACACGAGAACTACAAACAGATGGTTAAGGTCAAAGAAAGAAATAAAGGGTAAAAACATGGAGAAGATACAAGAGAACTTTTAGTAGACAATCATGATAATTGATGCTAGCAAGGTGCCAAAAGGAAGTGTAATCTATAAAGAAAAAAAATGATTAGACCCTGGCAATCTGTTTCGTTTCATATCCAACCCTTAATCACTGGCGAGGTGTTAGGAGGAAGTAAAATCTATTAGGAAAAGAATTGACAGGGCCCTGAAGATTTTATGACCTACATTGATGGGTGTTTGATCGGTGTTCAATTCAGCAAAATCAAAAATTTCGGGTTCTTTGATCACCCTGTCGTTCGTTTGAAGATTTTATGACCCACATTGATGGGTGTTTGATTTCGGAGTCTAAAAAATTTCGGGTTCTTTGATCACCCGAAATTGAAAACTCAGCAAAATCAAAAATTTGCAGGGGCAGCAAACGATGGAGAAGCAAACAATGAAGAAGCAAACGATGGAGAAGCGAGAGAGAGGGAAAGATAAATAGAGAGACATTGGTCTAGGATGTTACCTCGGATAGCGTCGAAGCAAACGATGGAGAAGCGAGGCAGCGATGGAGAAGCGAGGCAGCGTCGAAGCAAACGATGAAGGAGCCTAGCTTGGAGGTCACGGAGCAAATGATGAGACGACCGAGAGCAGACGATGAGAGATCAGACGACCGAGAGAGAGAGAGAGAGAGAGAGAGAGAGAGAGAAAGAGAGCGAGAGAGATTTCGCGATGAGAGAGAGAGAGGCGACGAAGAAGAAAGAAGTCCCCAAAAGTTTCTCGTAGAGGCTGAAGAGATGGAGAATAATTTTACCATATATAGGGTTTGGTGAAAAGTCTTGAAAAATCATCCAAACCCACAAATCTACAAAATTTCTAAAAAAATTAAATACCCCTTACAATTAGAGAGTTTGCAAAAGTTTTAATTGAATACCCCAAAACTTTTAGAGACTTTTTAAAAGTAACTAAAAGTTCACATTGAATACACCTTACTTTTAGAGACTCTCTAAAAGTTTTAATTGAATACCCCTAAACTTTTTTAGTCAATAAAAGTAACCAAAAGTCTATTAAAATCTCAATTGAATACACCCTTGTTGGATTAGATAATGAGACAGGGGATGAATGTGAATGACAAGGAAATGACGTTGGGGTAGCTAGCAAGACTGGTGAAGGCGGCGGTGGAGGTGGTAATGTTGGGTTGATGGCTAGTTGTTTCTCCAGATTCGTAAGTCGTTGAAGAACATCAGACATCATTTGTTGAAAGGTGTCATCAGAGGTGGCGCTGAGAGTGATAGCCTCTGAGTGTTGTTTTAGTTGTTCCTTAATGGATGCCATCACCTCTTCAGTGGCCCAAGCTCTTATGGAAACACCTTGATTCATGGTGAATGTCAGCCCCTCAATAGCATGACACGAGTAAATTGGGCTAGGCAGTAGGAAAACCTAGCAATATCTGAGTTTTAATGGACTTAGAAGGTTCCATGTATCATTGGTTGGGACTTAGTCGCTTGAGGGTGCATATAAGGGTGTCGCGCGCTCATGCTGCTAAAGTGCATAACGTAGAGGCGTGCATGCATGCGTTCGCCTAACACGTGTACGCATGGTGATGGATAACACGATATACCCTTAGGCATGCTCACAAGCATACATGGGTGTTGATTGAAGTTAAAGACGCGCAAGCGGGAGTACCACGTGGAGACGTACGTACTCGCGTATGTTTGGAGATTGAATACGCATTCAGGACAGCACCCGGGGTAATGCGCGAAGGCTCTCGCATACGAGCGAATACACATGGGTAAATCAGATGTGGCATGGGCAAGGTATACCTTCGCACGGGCAAAGCAAGACCTTGACATGAGCAAGGTTTCACAAAACTTGACTTGGGCATTCACCAAGTCAAAGTATGATTGAACTCACTTTTGGATGTTTTCTATTGGAGTTCCAAGAACGGCTTAACATCTACTATAAGGAGGTGGACCGCTCATAGGGGTGGCATGGGTATAAAGGTAAGGGAAACCCTAAAGGATGCATTAGGCAAGCATGCCATGGCAAGGCTCAAGGACACCGATGCAGCCACCTCGAGCTGGTGGGACTCGAACTTGACCGAGCCCCGGCTAGCACCCAAGGGTGCCTAGGCTCAGCTAGGCACCACCAAACAGACCCTGTCCTTAAGTAAAGCATAGACCAAGTCACCTTAGGCTCAGATGGACCAAGTCCAAGGTAGTTCCAGGCGGTTATGTAACTATCTTGGTCATGACCCTACCATGATCGAGACACATCCAAGCAAGTCCCTAGCATATAGAGAATATGCTCACTAACTAGGCGATTAAGGGGGTTATGGAACCAGGTGGCAACAACAGAATATGGCAGTTGAGTACCTACCTTGACCACCGCATGGAGTGGGGGTTTACTTAGTCTCTAAATTGATGTAAGCATGTTCAAATTCATCCATTTCTGATGTCTCGGTCAAGCAGGTTGGTGAAACAACCCATATTTTCGGTCACCCATGACCGACAAGTATTCTAATATATCGGCCGTGTACAACCGAGTCCTATTTCAATTTCTCGGTTGTACACCACCGAGATGGATTGACCATTTCAATTCGCCTGACTCTCGTCCTATGACGACCGAGCCTATTGAGACCCTCTCGGAAGTGGACAATCGATACGCAGTTAACTCTTTCGGTTTTCGTGGCCGAGACTGCGAGTTCCCAAAAATATTAGCTTCTGTCTAGGCCAAGGCCGAGACAGTTGACACAGTCTCTGGCCTGTGTGTTGTCCTTATTGGTTATGTAACTACTTGTGGCTGATCTATAAAACCTAAAGCACCATGCTTGGGGAAGCATAGAGTGTTGGAGTTGTATTCCCATTATAAGCTAAGTAATACATTCCCTTTGTGCCATTGTTTGTTATTCATTCATTTCAAGTATTGGTAGTGTTGAACTAAGGTGACCCTTAGGCACCACGGATAGACATTAAGTGAGAAAAATCTTCTTAAGATAAACCTCTCATTAGTGTCCCTGTGACAATTGGTATCAGAGCCCCGTTTTGGAGATGATAGCGACCCGAGCAACAATTGATTTGAGCGAGCAGGTGGCTCACTTGGAACAGTTGGTGGCAATCATAAATGTTCCTGTTGAGGCAGCGGACACTACAAGAATATGGTGGAATAGTAACAACAAATAACCCTCACTTGCCGTAGCAGCTTTCATGGCTTCATTTCATGTTTGTGTTTCTTTAGAGGATCATTTGCGTTCAGCTATCGAAGAAGTTGAGGTTTGTTGTCTCTTCACTAATGTCATTCAACTCGTGTTAATTCTTGGATCTGCACACAAACCATCACAAAAAGGCCTTCCCTAGCCATGACTCGTACTTGGATCTGCACTCAAACCATCACAAAAGGCAGATGACGAGTCCATAATGAGTATTCCCAACGAGATTAAGTGAGCAATACTGAAAGTAAATACTATAACTAAAACAAAACTATTAAATAAACATGTGGAAATAAATACATGCAAATGTGATCATTGCATGGATAAGTAACAGTGCAAGCTCAAGGTGTGTTCCTAGAGCCTAGGGTCAGACTAGTGCCATACTTCGGACTTTTCACAGAATACTGCTAGCGAGTACCACTCAAGCAAGGCCAATATTTAGATCTGCTAGGTGGTCGGCGTAAAACCTAAGACGCACCTACACGTGCCCCGACGCGACTCTCGGGTTGAACTATTCACCGAGATCCCTGACACTTCATTTATTTTCCTTTGTATTTCTCAATTATCACCAAGGGGATCTTGGGTATTCCTGTAGAAAGGAGCTTGACCCGCACCAAGGATTGGGTAGTCCAGTCGAGGGGAGCTCGACACACCAAGGGGACTTGGGTGAAAATCTATTGTAAGTGTGAAAGAGAGTGTCTCAAGATGGTGAGGGAGTCACTAGAAAAGGGTCTTGTATAAGTCTGAGTTTTCAACTTAGTGGATTTTCACATCTGGGCGTGGCCCCGCAGATGTAGGTCGTGGACCGAACTGCGTCAACATATCCGGTGTTGTGGTTTGTTTACTTTCATTTTCCATTATTTTGTTGTTAGCATAGATTTCTGTTTTTCAATTGATATGCTAATTTTCCTAATCGACACTTTTACTAGTGTTCGTTGGTGATTGTGTCTACTGTTTTACCGCTGACCAATCTTATTTGTGGCTAATGCATTATTTTTCTTGATTGAAGCTTGTTGACCTTTTTGTTTGGAGCAGCTAAACGAACCACAATTTTTCTTTAGAATATCCATATTTGAATTTTTACTTTGTCGTACTCCATTTTTTTCTCAAAATCTAAAAAATACCCTTACTCACCTCGACACCCCTCATTCCTCTCCCTTTCCCAGTTTTAGTCATTATAGAACACTTGTACTAGGCCACTGAGTGTTGTAGGAGTGTTTTTTTCATTGAACAAGATCGGATGTGGCTGCGCCGTGCCCTATAAGTGAAAAAGTGTCGCTCGCAAGGTTAAGATGATAAACAAATAGTGGGTTTTTCTGAGAATTGCTTAATATTTTCGATTGCATTGAAACTTTGTACCCAAAATGTAAGAATCAACCCCCAAATTGAAACCTTAAACCCAACAACAAGCCACAAACAATATCGACATTTCTCTCTCGTTTGAAGGTTATTTTTGTCAATTCATATTTTTTATTGTTTAAAAACTTGAAACTTCCCTCAAGTTTAAAGTTGAACCAAACATGAAAATATTAACTCCAATGAGATAACTCCTAACTAACGCTGTAAGTTATCAAAAATAAGCCAAACAATGCCTCAATTTCACTTCTCACTAATGATTTGAATGTGTGAGAAGTTTGAGGAACCTTTAAGAGTGTGATCTAATTACAGTTTATTCTCATTGTCTCAATTTTACCAATCATTTGGGTGACCCTATGATTTGATATGAGATTTGAACGTAATAGGTCATGAGTTCGAACCCCGATGAAGCAAAGTTATTTATTTCTTATAAAAAAACTTAATTAGTTTGATTTATGTAGATGATTCTCATAGAGTTGTCCAACATCTTAGATGTATTTGTCAATTCACATGACAATAACGAAAACAAAGACTACAAAAGTCAATAAAAGTTACTTAATATCTAAAGTATAACCAAGACATCTTTGATGAGATGGATGAGACATCACTTATCAAAAAATAAGGTTTGTGGTGTTGGTAGTTTCTACTCCAGTTAAATATACAATTAAAAAACAAAATAAAAGATAATCTCTAATATATAATTAAGTACCAAATATATATAAATTTATTTTTTACTTCAAAAAAAAATTAAGTACACAAAATATATTGAAATCTTACCCTACAAAAAGATATATTAAAGTTTAAAATATCAATCTATAATGTACAAACTAGTGGTCTGTTGCTAAATAGCAACAAATCAACATATGTGCATTAGATAATTTGTTTGACCCGGTTGACCATAAAGCAAATATACAACGACATATTTGTGACAAACTTTTGTTTGTCAAAGATTTGTTGTCAATTTTATCCCGCCATATATTATCGCCCAATGTGACAAACATCAAGATCTGCATATGAACACGTGTCGTTCGATCTAGTGATCAAAATGTGGTAATGACTGATCTGTTGCAGAATGGAAATTGCAAAAAAAAAAAAAAAACATTCATCTTCCTCTTTTCACAGTTCCTTAAACATTTATGCCAAAATCGTTGAAATCCTCCAACCAACCTTCCTGTCATCTTCCTCTATTCACTTTCTCCCTAAACCACCGGCGCGATCTCCCTGGCTAACTGGTCCTAATCATCACGGCCTCTGTGACCATTTTGGTCATTTCCGTCGTACTGTCTCCATTTGCCCAAATCCTCTGATCCCTATCCCAAATCGATCGACCGTCTAATGTGCCCTCCTTGACTGTTCAGTCCATATCATCACGGCCTCCGTGACCATTTTGGTCAACTCTGCCGTAGTGTCTCTATCAGCCTAAACCCTCTTGTCCCTCTCCCGAATCAATCGACCCTCTAATCCATCTCAGCTGTTCAAGCTACTCCCTAGTGTAAGTTCTCCATCTCCCATTTTTTTAAACCTCTCAATCTGTAGGGGCATGTGCCCTAGATCAATCCATTAACTGTCTTTATGAATACTTTTAGTTAATAAAATAGAAGATTTCATTATAATTAATTTGCATGTTTACATTATAATAAGATCCATAGGTATTTATAGAAATATCCTAAATGTCCCTAGTCGATCATTATACTAGAAACTATAATGAATTAAGACTAGTGTGAGTCTTGATTGATGATCATATGATGATTATACATATAGGGATACGAATCAAGATCACGAGTACTTGTTAGGGAACAAAGTACTGGACCAACCCGTTATGAGAACATCATAGGATTAAGTCATAGTTGTTTCTCATGTTAGGTATATTTTTCAGTCCTCTGACTTAAGATTACCAGAGACTTCAACATTAGGAACACAGTGATTTGACACAATTAAATGTTGTCTTTAACCGGATGATTATAAAGGTTGTGATTGGTTACTGTGTGAGCAATGTGATAAAGTTGTGTAATCGAGATATAATTTATCCCTCTCATATAAAGAGAGATATCCAGTGGATCTCTCGATGTGTTAGACTGTTAAAAGGCCTAGTCTAAGTGAATTGATATTGATCAATGTCACTTGGATGTTTTCAATCTACCTAGGAATCGAGACTAGTACGATTGAACATGTTGGATGATAATTCCATGCCTTATGTTTGATCAAAAGGATATCGTGTGACAAAAGGATGTTATATACACTATTGATTAGGTTGTATCGATTAGATATTCATACAACTTGGGTAGTCATAATGTCTTGCTAGAGGATGCTTATGACTTGTATACCAAAATGTGTTTTGGTACACTGCCAACGTTATATGAGCCTATTGGGTCGCACACTAAGAATAGTTTTGCGAGATTTTAAGATGGTTCAGAAAAATGAATTTTATATGATAAAATTCATGACAGAAACGTCCTTGTGGTGTATTACACTTATACTTCTTTAAGTAGGGGTATATGTGTAATTTACTTAACCGTCTATATACAAGGGTTGTATAAATAGAAGCTTTAAGTTAGAAGACACGTATGAAAGATTAAGGGCCGAAACTCTATTTTCGTTTTAGAAATGAATTAGGGTTTTCTGGTATGCCCTGGATCGTTTTGAAGAGAAACAAAAAAGGTTTGGTATTCTCTCGAAGCTAGCACTTCGAATCTCGGCCGCCGTTCGTGTGTGGACTGCTGGTAGAGGGCGTTCGTCATTGGCAGTGCCTTAGAGATCGATCAATCTTCATAAAGGTATATTGCGACCGAGGTATGATTAAGTTTTCATGGTTTAAACATTTTTAACGGAATTAGATTCGGATCCTTTTAGGGTTTTTGTCAAAATTATTTTGTAATTTTCGTTGCGTATGAACCCCAAAAATCCAACACCATCTACCTTGATTCTCGAGTTTCTAATTCTTTTTCACCATCTGACCTCATTTGCATGTTTTTCGCTTTTCTCCACAACTTCCAAGGTGAAAAGAAAGCAACGATACCATGGCATTCAACTTCTATTAAGCATGTTGGAAAAAATAGACCTGAAGAAGCAGTAACATATTTCCCTTTGCACATTTAATTTCCATGTCGAATTTTGCATATATGTTCTTTGATACGATTTCAAAGCTGGATGAGTGATTAAAAATACATACATTGTGGGGTTTTTTTAGGATTTTGGGATAATTAGAACAAAAATTGAAAATATTTTAAGAAACCTACAAAGCTAGACCATACAAGAACACAACCATGATGATAATGCACCCCAAAATTTTACAAGTTGTGCTAACCATGACATTATGCAAGGAGGAGACTAAAAAGACCGTCGGCTAAGGTAGGTAGTGGCTAGTGAGTGAGTGGTACAAATTAATGTGTTGCTTGATAGGTATTCAGACACTCTATTCGTTAACGGTTGAAGATATTTTCATGTTCTCCTTAAATGAAAGATAATTTTTACTTATTGTATCTCTTTGTTGTTTTTCCTTGTGATATTGTTTCAAGTTTGAGGAATCTTTGCATCCTTTCCTTTTTAAATTGGTTGCTTATTCTAATGTGACCATATATCAACTTTGAAATGATTTAGTATAGTGTCATATATATAGAGAGACAAGCAGGAATTATACATTAAGACTTGATATGCCAACAAAGTCTCTATTAGTTTTTTTATTGCCATACTATGCACATTTGAATTCTGCTTTTCATGTGCTTATGCATTTCATTCATGGACATCATCTGGGTGAATATTAGTTTGCAATGTTGGCAAATGCATAGAGAATGGATAGTTCTTTGGAGTAGTATTTTTTGGTTGTTATCTTTTCATGTTTTTCTACTTGGTTTCTATTTTTTAGATGTGAAAGATCCTTGGGGACTATAAGTGTTCCATATTAAACTAGAATAAAAGATGAAATTAAAAACAACTTGCATGATTAAAGCAAGCCAATAAGTTGTTTGTTTATAGAGCTAAAGCCATTAAAAAAACACACTAATACATAGGGACTATAAGTCTAGAGATAGATAATCAAAAGAATTTATTAGAATGGGATTGTGAAACATTGTTGTTGTTGTTGTTACTGTTGGGAAACAAAGCTTCCTACACTATTAAGGAGAAGGAGCCTTTCTTATCCAAATGCTCTCTCACACCTTTGTCATCAACAACAAAGCCAATATCCCCGAGTTGAACAATGAGGGCGCGACCTCTTTCAATCCTCTCTCCCTGCAGAAGGTGTCGACTAGTGCGGCGAAAGTGAGTGCGACGAAAGTGGGGACTTTGGGGGAATGGCCGGCCTGGAGCATGTCAAGGGAAAAGTGGTGAGCATTTTCAAGGCAGTTCCCCTTGTAGAGGCCCTGTATGAAAATGGTGTAAATAAAAACCAATCTTTGATACGGCTTATCAAACATCTTTATCACTGGACCACACACATAAATGTTCTAAATTATCAAATGCCTTTTGAGAAAGTGCTAAGGAAATCGACACGGCCCTTACACTTTCTTTGTTCCCCGCTTCGCAAAGACAAAAAGGGGGAGAGTACTTTGATGAGGAGCTCATCGAAGGCAGTAGTAGTAGTAGTAGTAGTAGTAGTAGTAGTAGTAGTAGTAGTAGTAGTAGTAGTAGTAGTAGTAGTAGTAGTAGTAGTAGTAGTAGTAGTAGTAGTAGTAGTAGTAGTAGTAGTAGTAGTAGTAGTGTCAAAAGCCAAAAGAGTTGGTGTTTTGCAGCAAAGGCCACAAAAGAGGTAGGGGTGAGTATTTTGGATCAGACCATGTTGTGTTTTTAACATAGAAGGGAGATCATACAATACTTACCTTAAGAGGCCAGAAGAGTTCTCGATTTTGAGTACACTTAATTAATTGCTATTACAGTAGCGTAAAACCTTTGATTTAATTAATAGTCATTTAACATTGGGTTTTCAAGTAGATGTTTGTGGTTTTATCTTGCAATATAGATCAAGCTCAGAGTGACTAGTGAAACCTCTTAGCAATGTCTGGCCCAAGTATAAACTTTTGTTAGTTTTAAAAATAATTTTGACATGTAATTTATTTGTTTTGGTAGTTCAAAATGAAAAATATAGGTGGGGTTTTTTTAAGCTGGAATTAGGCCAACCCTTTTTGGCAAATACTTTATTAATCAATCAAAATAGGCTTCTCATGATCATTGTGCAACACACTAGCATTACGCTATAACCAAAGGTACCAACATGTAACTCAGAAGATCAATCTTCAAATTAGCTCCCTACATTGAAGATTCAGATAGAGCTATTAATATAAATCCTGAGCGTCCCCTTCAATTGGCCTCTCATTAAATGAAGTACTATATGCATGCATATAACTAATGCATTGTCTTCTTCTATCAAATCAAATTACTTAATAGTGTCATGTAGAGAATCATCCACATACACCATCATGTTTTTATCACACATATATGCATGCATGTAGTCTTTTTACAACTCAACACACTATGAAATGCCTTTCAAATCAACTGGTTTATCACTGGACAATGTACATCTTTATCGCTGGACCACATAAATCAATTAACAAAACAAAGTTAAATTTGCATCAATAAGAAAAGTGGTGTGAATTGAAGAACTTTTATTTGTAGGTTTTTGGGCACAAGTTGTGACCATAATCAATAACTAGGGTAACAAAATTTCAAGACAGTAACAAAAGAAATCTTACTTGATCTATGTGGTTGTGCAATGACATGAAAAATCAAAGTAGTTTTTGAAAATTGTATTATATTCAGTTCCATCTGTAATGTCTCCTTCCATGCATAGGTTATTTACTACCATTTAAGCATTATTTGGAAGCATGTCCATTTGCATGACTACTTTGGAGTCCTGAATGTTTTTGGGATTTGTTTGATTGGATGATTTGGTTGCAATTGGTATGATGGGGATGGAAAAACATCATTTTTTTTATGAACCATATTTCAGTAATAAGACCATGAGTTCAACAACCTACTTTGTAACAACTAGATTTAACCATGGCACCCACATGTTCTGCATATCACTAGTATCACCACATATATATTACTAATGTTTACCTAAAACTTTAAACCTTATATATGTACACAAGAAATATTCAATGAGGCACAAGTTTCCAAGGTTTACACTAGTAATCTCTCTCGCTTCTCTTGTTTTTGTTTCAATGGGAACTAAAAAAGTTATATATAATATTGTTATGACAGGTGACACAGGTCTGTTTAAGCTTGTTAAACTCAACCTATTCAAGTGTTTGTGACATTATGTTGATTATTATGTTTTAAGTAGATAGATGATGTGAGAATTAGGTTAATTTAATGTTTTGTAATAGTGTGTGAATAGTTTGCAACTTCACAAATGGTAAATAAGGGTTTATACTTGAAAAAATCACTCCTTTGACCATGATATTTGTTGTTGATTTGATGATCAATTAGGGTTGAAAAAAATAAGATTAGGAAAAAAGTTGCAACATAGTACCTCAATCGCTTTCTATATATAGACAATTAATTAATAAATGCATACATTGTTTAACTTATTGTTTGACTATGCATTTCAATGAAAAATGATGTCTGATTAAGTTATTACTTATTCTTATATTGTTTATGAATTGTGATTGTCATTTACTAGGCACTTACTAGGTACGTGGCTATATTTGAAATCTCGAGATTATATATATTAGGAATTGATGAATATTAATTTGGATTAATTTTTAAAAATAAAGAAAATTATTGTAATTTACATACTTCATTATGAAGAATTGATAAGATTTATCCACTGATCGGCTAGAAAACTTAGGATTGAGATGACTACTAATAGAGAATAGATGTATGGTCGTATCGAAAATGGGTATACTTGAGGAGAGTTCATTAACGACGTTAACGAGTTCATAGCGTATGCTAAGGCACACTGTAGGACATTCACCACTGAGGGGAAGATTCGGTGTCCATGCAACCATACGAAGTGTTGTAATCGTTCCTACTATGATGTTGACACCGTAGAATGTCATATACTTCGTCGAGGCTTCGTTCCTGGATATCACTATTGGTTAGAACAAAGGGAAAAAGAACATACGTACGCTCAAAATGTACATGACGAACCTATCAATACGATGAGATACAATGACCACGAAGAGACACATGCAGCTTATTATTGTACATCATATCATGCGATGGTGCACGACTTGACAGGTCCGAGTTTCGGGTGTCACGTGGAACAACCTCCAAATCCTTATTCGCAAAACTTGTATGATATGTTATATGCGGCAAGTTAGCCGTTATGGCCGGGGTGCGAGAACATGACCAAACTGTTAGTAGTCGCGAGACTCCTAAAAATCAAATCAGAACATCATATTTTTGAAAAGGCATACGATGAAATTCTTCAATTTTGTAAAGATGCATTACCGACTAACAATTGTTTAGTTGATAGCTTTTACAACACAAAACGACTAATGCAAGGGATGAGGCTATCAGTCTAGCAAATTGATTGTTGCGAGTCCATTGCATGATTTACTGGGGCGAGGATTCAGAGTTGACGACATGTATGTTTTGCGGCCATTCAAGATATGAACAAATCAATTGTGAAGGATTGAGTGGCGTGTCGTGGGCTCGAAAAAAAAACGTATTACTTCCCCCTAGCGCCTCGGTTGCAGCATTTATTCGCCTCTAAAGCGACAGCGAGGCACATGAGGTGACATGCGGAACACGTTTCAGACAGCATCGTAAGGCAACATTATTCTAATTTTATTTCATGGAAGCATTTCAATGATGTGAATTCTAAATTCAGCATCAAAATTCGTAATGTTCATTTGGGGTTATGTACATATGGTTTCCAATCATTCGGCCTGTCCAAAAAATAATGCTCATCGTGGCCTGTAATTCTAACTCATTGCAACCTACCCCCTCAATGTGCATGAAGAAGGAGTTCATGTTTTTAACGGTCACCATGCCGGGTCCGACTAATCCTACTAATCAAGTTGATGTCATCATACAACCTTTAATAAATGAGTTGCAAGATTTGTGGTTTAAAGGAGAACTAACCTACAACATTTCCACCAAAACGAACTTCCAACTCCAAGCTGCATTTATATGGACTATCAGCGACTTCCCTGCTTTTGGTATGTTGTCTAGCTGGAGCACACATGGAAAGAGAGCTTGTCTGTATTGTATGGATGGCACAGATGCATTCCAATTAAAGCACGATGGAAAACATTCTTAGTTTGATTGCCATCGTAGCTTCATCACGTGGCTTCACTTTAAGAAGTTAGAAAAGCTGCGTCAGGCGCGGAACTACTTATCGAAAAGGACCATCGCCAATTAAATCTGGGTAACAAATTTAGGTTGAAACTGAAGCTTTAGGACTGATGAAAGTAACTGAAATTGGATCCACTGAGGTGAACACTAAGATTGCCAAATATTCAGGGTGGAGGAAATTAAGCGTATTCTAGGACCTACTTTATTGGAAAACGAATCTCATCAAGCACAACTTGGATGCCATGCATATCATAAAAAATTTCTTTGACAACATTTTCAATACAATTATGAGTGTTCTTGGGAATAGTAAGAATAATGCAAAGTTGAGACTAGATTTAAAAGAAATTTACAATAAACCTTCCCTCGAATATGACCCCGCGTCCAGCTCATATCCTAGAGTGTCTTATGCAGGCGATAAACGTAAAAAAGAAGTCTTATATGATTGGATACGACAGTTACGCTTTCCTGATGGATATGCTTCAAATATTGGTCGATGTGTAGACAACAAAAAATTTAGGATGTTTGGAATGAAAAATCATGACTGTCATGTGTTCATGAAGAGATTAATTCATATTGCCTTTCATGAACCACTAGAGGATAAAGTGTGGATTGCAATTTGCAAGTTAAGTTTGTTTTTTCGAGACTTGACTGCTAGGAACCTTAATATGGCGTAAATCGAGTTGTTGCACTCCAACATTCCCAAAATATTGTGTAAGTTGGAGCAAATCTTTCCACCTAATTTTGTTTTGACTCAATTGAGCATTTTCCCATACACTTAGCATACGAGGCTCATATCGCGAGTCCCATACAGTTTCGGTGGATGTATCTATTCGAAAGGTAATCCTTATTAACAACAAACATTTATTGTAATGAATAATCAATATCTTAGGTTATATTGGTTAGAACTACCAAATTTAATGGATGTAACATCCAAATATTTTATCTCATCATATTTGTATCTTAAGCATTTGAAGAACAATGTTAAGAACAAGGAGAAAGTTGAAGGGTCTATATCTAATGCTTACTTAGTTGAGGAATCAAGTTTTTTTTATTCCTTCTACTTCGAGGATCATATCACTACATACAAATGGATCCAACGAAATGATGCTACTGGGGTAGGTCCGAATGATGCTAACAATGGTGCATTTTTTATTTTCATTCATCCAGGGCAACCATTGGGCAAAACGAGGAAACGGTACCTCATATCAAAGGAGTATGTTGCACCTCATCAATATGTGTTACTAAATTGCTCAGAAGTAGTTTCGTTTATAAGGTATTATAATTCAGGCTGATTTTTTCTCTCACATCTTCTTTGTGCAGTGTATAATTTCGTATAATTCTTTCATAGCATATTCAAGTCTATCATTCGTTTGCGATAACCTAACATCACTGATCAAGCTATTAAGATCAAGTTTGAGCAACAATTTGCAATGTGGTTCTTGCAATATTTACATAATATTCTATATACACCTAATTCAAATCATTTTGTTTTACACATTTTATTTTGTTACATGCAACATCTTTTCCTTAATGTTGCATATCAGACTGATCAAAACGATATACCATATGCGATTCGTCAAATTTCATAAGGACCAATGCTTTCATGCACGAGTTATCACGTATACCTCATTAATGGATATAAGTTTAACACCCTATCATACGATACAAACAAGACAACACAAAATAGTGGTGTATGTGTCAAAGGCGGGAACGACACTGACAATTACGGGGTACTTCGAGACGTAATTCGAATTGATTACCAGGTTATTTCGTACAATGTTGTTAAAATCTGACTGATCCTACTTAGAATGCTACACGACTTCATTGTAAATTGAGTTTGGTAGAAGTTCATAAAAATTGTCGATTAAATAGGTATGAGCTCTTCATATTGGCAATGCAAGCATATAAAGTATATTATCTTCCTTACCCATATATCGGGAGAAGGAAACAAAGTGATTAGTTAGCTATATGCAAGCTTCAACCAAAGTTCATAGATGAAACCAATGTCATTAGTTTAGAAATGGCCATCACAAATAATGCATTTCAAGCTGATCAAAATGATCATACCAACATCGTGGAAGTTGATGTAGATCCATTAGCATAGGCGTCCGTTGATCTGACAGGTGAAATCGTGTCTGACAACGATGAGTTTGAGACGAATGCAGATAATGAAGAAGATGATAAGTTCACATCGTCATAAGATAGTGGTAGCGAAGATGAGTTAGAATCATTGGAGTGAGTTTTTGTAGTCCAGTTTATCATTTTGCTTTGAATATGATGTTTATGTAGAACTTCATATATCTATATGATTGTTTTATGTATCAATCAACTTATTTGTTTATGTGATTGATATAGATACCATTATATATGGCGAGAGGTAAGGGGTGTGGTCATATGGAGGATGAAGACATGGAATACATCAATGGAGCAACGGAGGAGACGAGCACCATTGGACGAGGATCGTTGTCACACCATGTCACACATTCTTGTCTGGATGATCGGTTTCCATTACATCCGACTCATTTGCACTCACCACATCACACCATTCCATTACTTCTGAATTATTCCTATTTACGTCACGACACCAGACCATCACTACATCACACCAGTCAGTCACATCTAGTTCGTCCATACCCAACTTATATTTTTGGACCCTCATCATCACATTATACCTCTTCATCGTCTTCCAGTCATCCATATCCACATCAGTATGCCACATTATCACCGACAAGTACTATACACATACCTCAGCATGATGCTAGCCCTTCGGCATCACGCCACGCCACATTATATCCTCTAGGTCATATACTTCCAGCTCAGCATGGTACCATTCCCTCTAATCACACCACGCCACACCATCTCCTCCAGGTCATCTACTCCCTGCTCGGCATGGTACCATTCCCTATTTGTCACATCACTCCACACCATCACCCTCGGGACATGTATAACCACCCGAGCATGGTATCAGGTCATCGTTTTCATGTCATGCCACCACTTCTCCTTATAATCCATAACCTTCGAGTTATCCCACTCATTCTCCTAGGGTAGGCGACCATCATACTTCTACATCTCGTAGACCCCAGCACGACGTAGGACTCCATCCGCGAGGTCATCCACTGATAGGTTGCGTTCATCGATACCACTTGCGATTAAGAAGATCCCATGCTTTTTTAGATCACTGACCACCCCTACGGATGGCAAAAACCATTTTATTCATCTCATTGCTGAGCATGGCTCGTACATTAATCTCCACAATATTTACTTAGTCCATAAAAATGTTGCTTTCCTAGACTAACTTAAATGTTGAAATGTTAGGTTACACCATTCTTCCGTGGTGGCAGGAAATATGAGTTTAGTCTTCAAAAGTGGATATTTGAAAAAAAATGGAAATGGGAATATGTTCCACAATCCTAATGAGATATATACTGGCTTAGGTGGAAAGTCGGTAACTTCACATCATCCATTGAGGTAAATTTATTTTAACTAGTTTCTAATCATGGAAATGAGAATATGCCCATTATGGTTTATTTGTAGGTGTTCTTCACTTGGGAGTTGCAAATCTCATTTGCAATATACATATCATGGTGTCGGAAGGCAACTATTCGGTATACTGGAAATATATATTTAATCACAAAAAAGAGAAGAACACCTATTTACTTGACAGAAGAGGTGTTTGAGCATTACAAAAAAACACGAGCGATACATGAAACATTAAAGAAGAAGTCCAAGTAGATGAGCGTGAATAGAATGTCCGAGGTGGGAGGGTCGGCCACTGGTATTTCGTTGCATAGCGCAAGATCTATATCTGCAAAGAATCGTGATAAACTACTAATCCTACAACTCACTTGTAGGAGAAGAAACTTAAATGTTGTCCCACATGCCATGAGATGTTTCGACACCTCTACACATATGACCATGATGGCCACACTTTCGTTGATCAGAGATCAACAAAGATTGATGTAAGTAATACGAATTGCATATAAATATTTTTTGAGAAAACACATGTAGTACATCCATTTAAAACAACTATAAAGTTAACTATTACTTTATTCATTTAATTCAGGCTAAACTCACTCGGACAGTGGAGGAATTGTCCACCCAGTCCCCCGACACACCGATTGACGAGGATGCAATTTATCTTGAGGTGGTGCCAGAAGTCAAGGGTCGTGTCTACGGATTAGGTTCGAGAGGTTATCATCGTAGCATAAGCTCTTTAGGGAAGCAAGCTCATCTCTAGGACCAACGTATGGACTTCATGAGTTAAAGAAGATCCAGTGGGACCACCAGAGGTTGTAAGAGACATTACTGAAAGAGCGAATAGAATAACAAGACCAAATGTAGAGGGACAAGATGGAACGCCAAGAAGAAAATCGAGAGATACATGGTCGTTTAGCACGTATAGAGGCATTGTTGATGCAACACCTTAGTATTAGTCCCCAAGTGCCTCCGACACCGTGACCTCCACCATCACCAGCTACAGAGCGTTCTGGTCCTCAACGTGACCACATTTGTGATGGTGTCTACTTTGTTGACACCCAACATTTGAATACCGATAGATCACCTTCGGGTCCACAGTCACCTTCTTAGTCTACGCACCTGGATGACCGCCAGCCTGGATATTGGACCAATCCAAGTAGAGAACTATCGGAGGATAGACAATAGCTTTTGGATGACGATGAGGAGTTTATGTCGCAACTTATGCCTCCTCCATGACCACTGCCACGACATGAGTGATTTGATATTCTACCTTTTTTTTAGTTGAAAATGATGTAGTTTGTTTCAAACTTTTATGGGTCTATTTTGTAGGAAACTTATGTTGTTCTATTTCATTTTTTTAATAGTAATGTTGCCACACATATAAAGAATGAACTGGTTCTTACAGTGAGCATATTTAAAGGTCTAATTTTAATTAGTTGCCATTTTTTGTGCTTCAGCTATTTAACATTGTAGACTAGGAGAGATGCAACATATTTTTTTGAATACGTTGAATATTCAGAGTCCAAGATGTTTGGGAAGGAGCGTCAAAACTAGGTGATGCTCTTAACTTTCTTTACAACAACTTAGGTTCAATTTTCAAGTTTTACATGATTTAGCTTAAAACTAAGAACCTTCTTTTATGATTTGAATACATGAATGATTATAGATTTTTTTACAGCATATTGTAAACGTAATGAAAGGAGATCATCTCAAGGTCCACTCAAACGAATGCTACCTATGTGTAAGGTAAACAATATTTCACTTCATTTTTTCTGTTTTGAAGTTCTAGATTTATTTGATTCATTGTACCTCCACCAAGTCATGTACCTATATATGATCTTTATGTCCACTCAAACCTTTTCCTGATATGCTACTTATTGAGAGTTTTCAATAGTTGGGTAGGAACATAATAGGTTCTTTTATGGTTGTAATTTAAAAGGATAAAGTTGTGTCTATTTTTAGATTGTTTAAGTCTTTCAATCCAAATATGTGATTTACTTTACTATTAACTTGTTTCGTCTATTTTAGTTTGGTATAGAGATTGAATTGAGTATGTTTTGTTACTATCCATTTCAGATCAATGTGAAAAATAAAACTTACTTTTTAAATTGTTAAGTCTTTCAATCCAATTAAGTGAATTACTTTACTCTTAACTTGTTTTGTCAATTTTAGTTTGGTCTAGAGATTGAAATGTGAGTGTTTTGTTGCTACCATTTTGAGATCAAAGTGAAAAAAAAAGTTACTTTTTAGATTGTGTAAGTCTTTCAATCTAATTAAGTGATTTATTTACTCGCAACTTGTTTCGTCTATTGTAGTTTGGTATAGAGATTGAATTGAGTGTGTTTTGTTGCTACCCATTTGATATCAATGTGAAAAATAAAATTTACTTTTTATATTATTTAAGTCTTTCAATCCAATTAAGTGAATTACTTTACTCTTAACTTGTTTCGCCAATTTTAGTTTAGTTTAGAGATTGAAATGTGTGTGTTTTGTTGCTACCATTTTGAGATCAAGGTGAAAAAAATGGCTGCCATTTTGAGATCTAGGTGAAACCAAAACTTACTTTTTAAATCGTGCAAGTCTTTCAATCCAATTAAGTGATTTACTTTACTCGCAACTTATTTTTTCTATTGTAATTAGGTATAGAAATTGAATTGAGTGTGTTTTATTACTACTTATTTGAGATCAGACTTCACTTGTATATAATCATCTTCAAGAATAGCTTAAGCTCTCGCCAGCCTACAAACAAGTAGTTCTCAAACTATATTATTTGTTGGGTTTTGGGGTTCATACGCAGCGGAGATTACAAAACAATTTTGACAAAAACCCCAACAGGATCCGAATCTAATTCCATTAAAAACATTTAAACCATGTAAACTTAATCATACCTCAGTCGCAATGTACCTTTCTGAAGGTTAATCGATCTCTAAGGCGCTGCCAACGACGAACACCCTCTGCCAGTAGTCCACACACGAACGGCAGTCGAGATTCAAAGTGCTAGCTTCGAGAGAATACCAAACCTTTTATTTTTCTCTCCAAAATGATCCAGAGCATACCAAAAACCCTAAGTCGTTTCTGAAACGAAAATAGAGTCTCGGCCTTTTGATCTTTCATCCCTGTGTTCTAACTTAAAACGTCTATTTATACAACCCTTGTATATAGACGGTTAAGTAAATTACACATATACCCCTACTTAAAGAAGTATAAGTGTAATACACCACAAGGACGTTTCCGTCATGAATTTTATCATATAAAATTCATTTTTCTGAACCATCTTAAAATCTCGCAAAACCATTCTTAGTGTACAACCCAATAGGCTCATACAACGTTGGCAGTGTACCAAAACACATTTTGGTATACAAGTCATAAGCGGCCTCTAGCAAGACATTATGACTACCCAAGTTGTACGAATATCAAATCGATACAACCTAATCAATAGTGTATATAACATCCTTTTGTCACATGATATCCTTTTGATCAAACATAAAGCATGGAATTGTCATCCAACATGTTCAATCGTACTAGTCTCGATCTCTAGGTAGACTGAAAACATCCAAGTGACATTGATCAATATCAATTCACTTAGACTAGGCCTTTTAACAGTCTAACACATCGAGGGATCCACTAGATATCTCTCTTTATATGAGAGGGACAAATTCTATCTCGATTACACAACTTCATCACATTGCTCACACAGTAACCAATCACAATTTTTAAGATGATCATCAAATTCTTGGCTTAAATATTCACCACCTCAATCTGATCGAAGTGTTTTGATAGTTTTACCAAGTTGATTCTGCGTTTCATTTTGAAACGTTCGAAACATCTCAAATGATTTAGCTTTATGTTTCATAAGATATACATAACCATATCTCACTTGAAATCATCGATAAATGTAATGAAGTCGATAACCTCCTCTAGCCATTGTGTTTATAGGACCGCATACATCAGTATGTATTAGACCCAATAAATCACTTGCCCATTTACTGTGTCCAGTAAAGTCTTGCCTAGTAAACAAGATACGCATGTTTCATATGTTTATAAATCAAATGAATCTAGAAGCTCAACTTTATGGAGCTTCGTTATGCGTTTCTCGTTTATGTGTCCAAGACGACAATGCCAAAGATAGGTTTGATTATAGAAATGACAATTTTCTTCCTTTTCTTTTGGGTGTTTTGAAGTAGGAATAGGCCGGGTCTTGACTAGTTCCATAGGCTTTACGATAGGTGCAGCAACAGCCTTGGCAACTCTAGCCTTGCCTTTGCCTTTCTTCTTCATTCCCTTTCCCTTTTAGACCATCAACATATTACTAGAGGGTAGCAGTTTTGATCATTAAATGCAACTCCGAAATTGATTTCTCCATATTATTCATTTTGTAGTTCATCACAAATTGTGAGTAACTTTCCGGTAATGAATTTAGGATCAAATCCGTAGCCAACTCTTAGCTTATGGGAAATCCGAGTCTATCAAGCTGGTCAACATAGCCCTTCATCTTCAGAACATGAGGACTAACTGACGCACCCTCAGTCATCTTGCAAGAATGTAGGTTTTTGACTGTCTCGAACCTTTCTTGCCTAGCTTGTCGTTGGAACATTTCCTTCAAATAAGTTATAGCCATGTCGTAGGCTTCCATTAGTTCCATGTCCTTCGAAGTTCAGAACCATAGTTGCCGAGATAATACATGCAACATCAGTAGAATCATTGACATGCTTATTATGCGCATCCTTCACAGCTTTCGTAGGATTGGCCGGTGGGTCCTCAGGGATTAAAGCATCCAGGACATACAACTTGCGTTCATGCTTAAGAACAATTCTCAAGTTTTTGAACCAATCAAGAAAGCTAGTCCCAGATAGCTTATCCTTCTCAAGGATGGATCGCAGTGACAGGGGATTATTGTTACTTGAAGAGGCCATTGATCTACAATAAAGATTATGCAAAGTTTATTTTAGTATAGAGGAATAGACTCCCACTAAATTGACAACCCTCCTAAAATGTACTGTTTATTTAGGGGACTAAAATCCATATTTCACCTAATTCTATGACAAATATGGCATGAAACACGAACTAGATTATTTAGGTAGGTAATGATTACCAATTACATCTTATGTAATTTTTAGATCCTTTTATGAGATATGGGACATCTTATGTCTTAGCATGTTTTTATCTCATCATTTGCCTAATGCTCAAAACTATTTTGATGGCTTTATTAAGTCGGGCCATTTTAAACATTAAGGTAACTCTTACCCAACTTGTCTCACCAAGATAACACAATACACCCAACTATGGCTGAAACTATATTAGTGTGATCGAGGCCTTGACAAGTGTTTAAAATGGATGGCACGAGACTTAAAATTTAATAGAGGGATTTTATTCAGTTTTCGTGATTTTATGTAAACAATGAAATATCATATATTTTATTGATTTGTTAAATCACTAAACAATTTGGAGATTTTTATACTGTTCACTAATAAAAGAACTTCCGTGTGCTAGGATTAGTTAGACAGCGACACAATGACGGTACAAGGGCGCTTCCTTTTTTTTTTTTTTTTTTTTTTTTAGAAGACGAATCTCAATTCCGAAAATTGAAATTCGCTATAGAAAATCATATTTTTCGCTGATTTTACTATACTTAATTTACCCCTTAATTTA
The DNA here is from genome assembly GCA_039657365.1 of Stephania yunnanensis. Lineage (NCBI taxonomy): Eukaryota > Viridiplantae > Streptophyta > Magnoliopsida > Ranunculales > Menispermaceae > Stephania > Stephania yunnanensis. The sequence goes on from CM077592.1 coordinate 12,850,955, forward strand.
TCCAAAATTAAGTCAATTAAAACATTTTTAATTAACCCGGACTCACATCTAACTAATCATCTTATCCTAATCCAATTAGGACTTATTTGAATCCTAGCATATCACCAATAACAAAATTCTTGATATTTATCTCCTATTCTAATTTGTTATCTATCTTTATCAAATAGAAACTTCATAACAAAATAGATATAACAAGATAAATAATTAATTTCAAAAATTAATTATTTATTTTGGATTTAAGATATTTGAATCCTAGTATATCACCAATAACAAGATTCTTGATATTTATCTCTTATTCTAATTTGTTATCTATATATCTTTATCAAATAGAAACTTCATAACAAAATAGATATAACAAGATAAATAAATAATTTCAAAAATGAATTATTTATTTTGGATTTAAGATATTTGAATCCTAGTGTATCACCAATAACAAGATTCTTGATATTTATCTCATATTCTAATTTGTTATCTATATTTATCAAATAGAAACTTCATAACAAAATAGATATAACAAGATAAATAAATAATTTCAAAAATTAATTAATTATAAATAAATAATTTAGAAAATTAATTATTTATAAATAAATAATTTCGAAAATTAATTATTTGCAATTTCGGTCCTCATCCAAATAATCACAAACATGTAATTGAATCATGAATTACTATCCCAATCGAACCTAATGGTGTCATGGATCACAGAACACACGAAATTCAATTCATTAAAATTATTTGAATTAACCTAACATGGTTACTAGCATGTACGAAACTGATTTTAATTAAATCACGAATATGTGTATCATATACACAAAACATGATAATAAATCTCAAAGACAACTTATGTATATCACATATACATCAACTATTAACATGCTTTCAATCATATATCATGTATATATCAGAAGAAAACATGCAATGAGTTTAATGGAATCGAACTCGAAGGCTCTGATACCACTGTTGGGTTTTGGGGTTCATACGCAGCGGAGATTACAAAACAATTTTGACAAAAACCCCAACAGGATCCGAATCTAATTCCATTAAAAATGTTTAAACCATGAAAACTTAATCATACCTCAGTCGCAATGTACCTTTCTGAAGGTTAATCGATCTCTAAGGCGCTACCAACGACGAACGCCCTCTACCAGTAGTCCACACACGAACGGCGGCCGAGATTCAAAGTGCTAGCTTCGAGAGAATACCAAACCTTTTGTTTTTCTCTCCAAAACGATCCAGAGCATACCAAAAACCCTAAGTCATTTCTGAAACGAAAATAGAGTTTCGGCCTTTTGATCTTTCGTCCCTGTGTTCTAACTTAAAGCGTCTATTTATACAACCCTTGTATATAGACGGTTAAGTAAATTACACATATACCCATACTTAAAGAAGTATAAGTGTAATACACCACAAGGACGTTTCCGTCATGAGTTTTATCATATAAAATTCATTTTTCTGAACCATCTTAAAATCTCGCAAATCCATTCTTAGTGTACGACCCAATAGGCTCATACAACGTTGGCAGTGTACCAAAACACATTTTGGTATACAAGTCATAAGCGGCCTCTAGCAAGACATTATGACTACCCAAGTTGTACGAATATCAAATCGATACAACCTAATCAATAGTGTATATAACATCATTTTGTCACACGATATCCTTTTGATCAAACATAAGGCATGGAATTGTCATCCAACATGTTCAATCGTACTAGTCTCGATCTCTAGTTAGACTGAAAACATCCAAGTGACATTGATCAATATTAATTCACTTAGACTAGGCCTTTTAACAGTCTAACACATCGAGGATCCACTTTGGATATCTCTTTTATATGAGAGGGACAAATTCTATCTTGATTACACAACTTCATCACATTGCTCACATAGTAACCAATCACAACCTTTATAATCGTCCGGTTAAAGACAACGTTTGATAGTGTCAAATCACTATGTTCCTAATGTTGAAGTCTCTGGCAATCTCAAGTCAGAGGATTAAAAAATATACCTATCATGAGAAACAACTTTGACTTAATCCATGTGATGTTCTCGTAGCGGGTCGGTCCAGTACTTTGTTCCCTAACAAGTACTCGTGATCTTGATTCGTATCCCTATGCGTATAATCATCATATGATCATCAATCAAGACTCACACTAGTCTTAATTCATTATAGTTCCTAGTATAATGATCGACTAGGGACATTTAGGATATTTATGTAAATACCCATGGATCTTATTATAATGTAAACATGCAAATTAATTATAATAAACAGCAAATGAAATCCTCTATTTTATTAACTAAAAGTATTCATAAAGACAGTTAATGGATTGACCTAGGACACATGCCCCAACATTATTATCATGTCTTGACTCCAAAATATATTGGTAGAGTTATTTTCTATTTGTTGTTTCAGCATGCAAGCTTCTGATTAGCTTGGCTTATGAATCCCAAATCACTTGTGAATCTTGCATGTTGAACCAAGATCATTTTTTCTGCTCTTGTTTGCTGAACTTACAATACTTTTCAATCTTTGAAGTTGCTTTATAGTTTGAATATCAATTTGGATTTTTTAAGTTGCTTTTTAGTTTGAATATGGATTTAAACTTTCGACCTTACTTTTTAAAAATGTAAATTGAGGCATGCTTCATTTATCAACCAATGGTTTTTATTCATATTTGCAGCATATCATACGTGACCTCACTAGTCACTTGCTTGTTTGTTTCCAAGATTTATGTACAAAGAGTAAGTCAAAAGTAAGTTGGTTTCAATTCGGGGAATCATAGATGTAATGGCAAGCATGTCACATGTAAGCTTCATATAGAACTAAAGGGAGTTAAAAAGAAATTATAGTTTTGCCTTGTAGGATTGTTTCAAGTTTTAGACTTTCCAAATTTCAATGCTTAAGTTGTAGATTTTCCAAAGTTCAATGCTTAGGCATTACAAAATGATGATGTCCTTACAATATAATATTTTTTTCTATTTATATTCTTATCATTAAAACTTCAAAGTATTTAATGCATATATATGTTTTGCCAATGTTTTTTCTTTATTCTTGCTTTGTTTCCTTCATGGTGTTGGATGTTTATGTTGATGGATGGTATGATTGTTAATTTTGACCACAATATGTTATATTGTTTGGGGATTACCTAATTTCTTGAATAATTGGATGATGAATCGATAAAACGTTTTAGCCTCAATAGCAAGGACTCTAAAAGACTCTTCACCAATTAGTTTAACAATGTATCTATGTTGAGATCCAACTCTAATTTTTGAATAACTAGGCTACATATCAAGTTGCTTAGGAAGAGTATTCATAGTCTACAATTTCATTAAAATTGGATGTGATGTTGTTTTAATTTGTATTGGAATATGTTGGTTGCTTGTCAATTTATCGAATAATATTGATGTTCTTTTTAATTTTCAGGATTTGGATGGGATACACTCTGCTAGCTAAAGAACTTGTGTAGTATATCTATGTACCGAAAAGAATGCTAACTAAGTGTTTTGTACAGATTGTATATATGTAAATTTGTGTAGCTTAAGTAGTAATTGTTTTTCAATTTGTTGAATAATGTTGATCTACTACTTTATAATATAGTAGTAATTATGAAATGTTGTAATCTCATTTTTTGTACACATTGTTTGTAAAACTTTGATATTATACAAATATCTTTCCAATTAAAGTAATATTTGTAGCTTTTAAGTTGTTTTGAGATGTTACCACAGGTTATTATTTTTTTACTATTTACTATTAAAAATAAAAATTTTAAAAATTTACTAGTTAAATAGTAGCAATAGCTCAAATCTATCGCTAATTTCTTACAAGGCGTCTGTTCTGACTGGACACCAGTCAGTGACAAATGTCAGCTACAGAATTACAACAGACATGTCTATGCTGACTGGATTCCATTCAGCAATAGACGTGTTTTTGTTGTTGTTCAGCGACAGACAGTTGTTGTAATTCTGTCGCTGAACAACAGAATACAAAATTTGTCGCTGACCTATACCAGCAACAATGACTATATTTGTCGCTGATTTGTTGCAAAGTCCTTTACCAACAAAATCATTTGCTGAATTAGTGTTTTTTATAGTGGGAGTTTTCATTGACGGCACAATGCATTGACAGATTGGAGATGTTGGTGGCTTCCTTGGTGACTAGAGGAGAGTCACAAGAGGTCATGATAACTATGTAGGAATCCAAATTTGAGGAGCTTATGGTCGATGTACGATCGATGGGAGAACTCACCACTAAAACAGCCATGACAATGGCTTTGGACGTGAGTTTGCTCAAGAGAGCCGTGGGAGGAACTTCGGAGGTTACTGGTGCAGTAAAGCTGAGAACTAAAGTACTGGTGCCAAAGAAGTTTTCAGGCAAGCGAAGTGCAATAGAACTTGAAAAATCTCTCTAGGACATGGAGCAATACTTTGCTAATGTCCGGACGGAAGAGAAGCAAAAGCTCATCCTGATCTCCATGTACTTGGAAGGTGACGTAAAGCTTTGGTGGAGAACCAAGACCTAAGATCGTAGACTGGGAGGTGCTAAATTGAAGGATTAATTACTGCCCACGAATGTGGCTTGGCAAGCACAGGAAGCCTTACGCAAATTGAAACAGATAGGAATGGTTCAAGATTATGTTAAGGAGTTTTCCTCTCTCTTGCTGGACATCAAAAACATGTCAGAGGCGGATAAACTCTTTAACTTCACTACTGGATTGCAATCATGGGCTCAATCTAAGCTAATGAGGCAAAGTGAAGGACTTGCCCGGAGCGATTGTTGCGGCTGATAGTCTTGTGGACTTCATGACTAGTTCTTCAACGAGTGAAGGAAAAAACAAGCAGAAAAAGTCATTCAAAGACCATCATAAGAAGGGCGAGAAAAAGTTATTTCCCTCATAAGCAAGCAAACTCGAAACTAGCTCCTAAGGTCGAAACAAAACCCTCATCGAGTTCCTCGCATAAGGGTTGTTTTATATGCAATGGCTATCACCGGGCTTAAGACTGCCTAAAGAAGGAAAAAAGTACTGCCTTGATCACTGATGATGATGGTCAGACCTGAATGAACCAATTGCAGTTGTTAAATGCCATTCAATAAATCAAGACAAACCCTTCCAAGGGACTACTATATGTTGATGCGGAGGTGAACCAGAACCGAGTCTTAGCGATAGTAGATTCTGGAGCAACACACTCATTTGTTGATGGTCACATGGTGGACAAGTTGGGACTCACTCTTGTTGAGGATTCTAGCCAGATAAAAGCTGTGAATTCAGAAGCAAAACAGATTCAAGGTATCGCATCTAATGTGAGTATTAAGGTTGGGTCTTTGGAGGGAATAATCAATCTTATAGTTATTCCCCTAAATGAATTTGGCGTCATTCTAGAGAATGATTTTCTTTACATAGGGAGTATTTCCTTGATGTCATTCTTAATAGGATTGCTTATGATGAACAAGTCTCACCCTTGCTTTCTTCCTATTGTTAACATGATTTCAGGGAAAGAGAATGCAAAGTTGTCCCATTTTTTACCAATTCAAGTAAAAGATAGACTGAGGAAGGGTGAGCCAACATACTTGGTGACCTTAGTGGAAACTAAGGCAAGCATATCAGTAAAGATCCCTAATGAAGTGGCTGGTGTGCTATAGGACTTTGGTGAGTGATGCCTTCAAAGTTGCAAAAACGATTGCCTCCTCAAAGTGCAATCGACCACGAGATTGAGCAAGTCCCTGTCTCAAAGCCCCCTGCACAGGCCCCTTACCAAATGGCTCTAAAAGAGTTGGAGAAGTTGAGAAAGTAGTTGGAAGAGCTGTTGGATGTTGGATTCATTCAGCCATCCAAGACACCATATGAAGCACCAATTCTGTTTCAGCGAAAGCACGACTAGTCCTTTCGAATGTGCGTTGATTATAAGGCATTGAACAAACTGACGGTGAAGAACAAGTACCTGATCCCCTTGGTAGCAGACTTATTTGATTGATCATCCACTATGACGTACTTCACTAAGCTGGATTTGAGATCAGATTCCAATCAAGTTTGAATTGCAGCTAGAGATGTATGCAAAATAGCAATGGTGACTAGGTATGCATTTGAGTACTTAGTCATGCCTTTCAGTTTAACGAATGTCCCTGCTATGTTCTATAATTTAATGAATGATGTACTTAAGAAATTCATTAATCGATTTGTTGTTGTTTATTTGGATGACATTGTAATATATAGTCGGAACCTCTAAGATCATGTAGATCACTTATAGGCGATTTTGACTACTTTGAGAGCCGACCATTTATTTGTAAAGAGGGATAAGTGTGAGTTTGCTACACAAACCATTAGTCATGTTGTAGGCCAAGATAAACTGCGGATGGACTCGGAGAAGGTACGAGCAATAATTGAGTGGCCAAACCCCATTAAAGTCCAGGAGTTGCGATCATTCCTTGGCTTAGCCAATTACTATCAGCAGTTTGTGGAGGGCTACTCGAGGAGGTTGGCACTGCTGATAGATTTTTTGAAGAAAGATCAAACTTTGGCGTGGATAGAGTGATGCGACCAAGCCATGGCAGAATTGAGGCAGGTCATTGCCTTTGAACTAGTATTGGGATTGCCTAACTTTGATCTACCTTTCGAAGTACATACTGATGCGTCAGATCGAGCATTGGGGGCGATGTTTGTTTAATTGGGACGTCATATTTCTTTTGAAAGTCGAAAGTTGAAAGAAACTGGGTAGCGGTACTCGCCTCATAAAAAGGAAATGTCGCTATCACCTTTAGAGGCATTACTTGATAGGAACGAGTTTTGTAGTACATATTGACAATACCGATATCACCTACTTCATGAGTCAGAAAAAGGCTTACCCAGAAACAAGCAAGATGGCTGGATTTTTTTGGCCAAATTCGATGTTTAGTTTGAGCACAAGCCAGGAAGGCTTAACTCAATATCTAATGCTCTTAGTCGCAAGGTGGTGATTTCTTGTTTCGATAGTTGTGAAACTAGAAAGTAAGTTCTTGCCTCATATCAAGGAAGAGATGAGCAATGACCCAGTTTGCGTGAAATCGATGAAGCTGGTGGTTGAAGGAGCCACTTGAAGATTCTGGTGTGAGGACGGGATCCTCTATGTTAAGCGAAGACGCTCATACGTCCCTAGTACAGGCGGACTAAGGCGACAACTCTTGAAGGAGACTCACGATGTTCGGTGGCTTGGGCATCCTGGCATGAAGCGTACCTTTACCCTTCTATCACGTTTATTCTTCTAGCAAAAGATGGAGGAGGACGTAGATTTGTATGTGCGAAGTTGCCTTATGTGCTAGCAAGACAAGACAAAGAGTAGGAAGGCCCTAGGCTTCCTAAAACCCTTGTCAATACCAGACAGACCCTTTAGAAGCATTTCAATAGATTTCATCAATGGTTTTCCTAAAGTTTAGGGAATAAGTAGTGTGCTAGTGACGGTGGATCGATTCTCGAAGTATGCTATGTTTATACTTGCTCCGAAGAATTGTGATGCGGACATGGCTGCAGAGTTGTTCTTGAATAATGTGGCAAAATATTGGGGGATACCATAAAACATCATTAGTGATCTTGATACACGATTCACAGGATGGTTTTGGACTGCCTTATTCAAATTGTTAGGTTCAAAGTTGAAATTTTTCACAGCCAACCACCCCAAATGGATGGGCGGTCGAAGAGGATCAATGCATTGTCGGAGGATTATCTCAGATACTATGTGAATGCAAGTCAGTCCAATTAGGTGGACTTACTTGATTCGGCCCAATTTTGATACAATCTCCACAAAATCTCAGCTACGGAGTTGAGTCCTTTCGAGTTGGCAACTAAACAGCAGCCTACTACTCCATATAAGGTAGCCAAGTCAAATTCGATGGGCTCGTGCCCTACGGCTTATTACTTTGCAAGGACCAAGCAAGAGCTGAGGGAGGCAGCTCAAAATAGATTAGTCAAAGTTGTCTAATAGATGAAGAAGTATGCTGATCAGAATAGGAGTCCCCTAGAGTTTGAGGAAGGAGACCTAGTCTTATTGAAGCTGACTCCACAGATCTTAAAGAAGTTCAATAAGAAAGATACACACAAGGGCATGGTTAAGTGATATGAGAGACCATTTGAGGTGGCAAAATGAGTGGGAGGGTGGCTTATCATCTTAAGGTACCAGACATGTGGAAAGTACATCCTACATTCCATGTTAGCTACCTTAAATTTTCCATTCAGATGAGCTCCACCCTTGGTGCAAAAGGAGTTTGCTGGAGAGATTGAGCAGATTCTGAGCCACTAGACGCATGGTCAAAGTAAGAAAAATAGGCGAATTCTTTACTTGATCAAGTGAGTTAATGTTAATGAAGGGAGCAAGACACTAACCTATTGCAGTTTGAGAATGAGATAGTAGACTACCAGAAGCGGCAACGACTGAGCAATTCGATAAGGGCATCGAGCATTTCGGCGTGGGGATGTTTGTTAGCCCCTCAATAGCATGACACGAGTAAGCTGGGCTAGGTAGTGGGAAAACCTAGCAATATCTAGGTTTTGGTGAGCTTTAAAGGTTCCATGTATCGTTGGTTGGGACTTAGTCACTGGATGGTGCATACAAGGGTGTCACGCATGCATGCTGCCAACGCGCATATTGTAGAGGCATGCGTTCGTTAGCTTAATACGCGTAAGAGCTGTGACGGACAACATGCGATACGTTAAGGCGTACTTATATGCATACGGAGGCGTTGACGAGAATTAAAGACACGCATGCAGAAGTATCGCATGGAAACGCTCGTACTCGCATAGGTTTGGAGACTGGATACGCATTCGAGCCAGGACGCGGAGTAGCGCGCGAAAGCTCATGCATACGGGTGCATACACATGGGTAAATTAGATATGGCATGGGTGCCTTGGCACGGGCAAGGCAAGACCTTAGCATGAGCAAGGTTTGACAAAACTTGACTTTGGCGTTGACCAAGTCGAAGTATGATTGGTCTCACTTTTGGATGCTTCCTATTGGAGTTCTAAGAATGACTTAACATCTATTATAAGGAGGGGGACCTCTCCTAGGGGTGGCATGGGCATGAAGGCAAGGGAGACCCTAGAGGATGCCTTGGGCAAGCGTGCCAAGGCAAAGCCTAAGGACTATGGTGCAGCCACCCCAAGCCGATGGGACTCAGACTTGACCGGACCCCGGCTAGCACCCAAGGGTGCCTACACTAAGCTTGTCACCACCAAGCAGACCTCGTCCCTAAGTAAAGCATGAACCAAGTCACATTAGGCTTGGATGGATCAAGTCTAAGGTAGTTCCAGGCAGTTATGTAACTTTCTTAGTTATGCCCTTAGCATGACCAAGGCACATCCAAGCAAGTCCCTATCATGTGGAGAATGTGCTCACTGACCAGCGGTTAAGGCGGTTATGGAACCAGGTGGCAACAAAGGAATGTGGCAGCTGAGTAACTGCCTTGAACACCACATGAAGTGGGGTTTTACTTAGTCTCTATATCGATGTAAGCAGGACATATGTCTTTGTTGGTTATATAACTACTTATGGCTAATGTATAAAACATAGACAATCATGTTTGGGGAAACATAGAGTGCTAGAGTTGTATTCCTACTATGAGCTAAGTAATACATTCCTTTTGTGCCATTATTTGTTGTTCATTTATTTCGAGTATTGGTAGTGTTGAAGTAAGTTAGACTTTAAGCACCAAGGATAAGCATTAAGTGAGAAAAATCTCATTAGGATAAACCTTTCATTAGTGTCCCTGTGATAGTAAGGGACAGCAATGAAAGCATAAAAAATCTATTGGACTCATAGAGGGTTTATAAAATTTTTACAAATATTTAAGGGGTATCAAAAGAATTTTACAAGTAATTGTATTTGCTTCATTTATTGATTGAGAATGACTTTGAAATAAAAAATGAGTCGAAACTCATAAATCCAAATAGCAATAAATAAAGTATTCAATGCTTCCTTAATTTCTTGTGGTGTGTTCGGTTGGGTTGATAGGTATGTCTTGATAGAGTTGGACTAAGTTGGATGGGATTATTTGTCTATGGATTAAAGGTAATTCGAATTTGGGGACTTTTTCAGTTAGGTTGATTGGAGTTTAAGTGGTTTAGCCTAAATAACGTTTCTACCCCTCCCTATATAAATACCCCAACACAACCGAACTCACCTGCAACAACCACATCACAAAACAAAACACATAGAGGTACAAGAGTTGCCTCCCACCTTAATAAATACCCATTCTCTAAAAACATAGTAAGATATGATGCGTGCAAGTACATATGGCTTTGGTCTCAAAACATATAAAGAGAGAACCATAAAGGAAAAATATGAAATAGAGTCGAACAAGAGAGGATGAGATGCTCATCGTTTTCAATTTTGAGGAGAAATCGATTTCGATTTTGAGGTGGGGAGGCTGAAAATATTGATGAAGTATATTGTATGAAGTGTTTTAAAACAAGTGAGGGCAAAATAGGAAATAACGTTTTCTTGTAGGTTGGATTAGTTAGTGAGTAGGTTGAGGTTCACTTTATTTAGTCCCATAGATATAGGACTATGTAATATGTTTTACTACTTAGTCTGCCTAAGCAAACATTGAACTAAAAGTTAATCCTAAGATTAGTCCTTTTAGTTCACCCAACCGAACACACCAAAAATGTTTTGCATATTATGGAACAAATAAAAATACTAAAAATGTGACACATTGTGTAACTAGTGAGTACATCCAATTAAGTAGGCTACAAAACTTGCTAATTTGGCAAGAGGTATGACTTTTTGAATTTTGAGTTTTTCTTATTAGAAAACTCTCTAAAACATAACTATTGTTAAAAAATTGAAAAATGTACACTTAATGAGTCTAGTCCTCATAGATTTACTGTTTAGCATGCACTAATTCAAACAAGCACAAAGTTCTCTTTATTGAGAAGGAGAGTTTAAAGCATTCTCACACGTACTACCAATGAGCTAGAGCTCAACTCTCATTTTCATTTTTTTCGACTATCATGAGATTTATTGAAAGCAATGATAGGGTTATATGCTTTGTTGCAATCTTTGGATATATTATAAGGCAACGGCAAATCAACCCCATAAATTACGAAACAGACCACAATTTTCAAGATTTTTTAGTTTTTTTTTGTACTCATAGGTGAAATGTCCATATTGCCCTTAATATATAAAGGGTTTTGTCTCAAGCATACCCCAAATCTATCAATCGAAAAAAAAGAACTCATCCGTCTACTCTTAAAAACCTCTCGTCTTCCACACCGCGAATCACATTTTTCGGGCAAACAAAGGTGAATTGTCACGGAATCGACCAAGTAAGTCCATTTTCTTCTTTTCTATATTAGTTCGTTGGCTTATTCTGTGTTTTTTTATTGCTCATATTGTTTCCATTTTCGAATTTGCTAGGGCATCGAGTTTCGGATAAATCGAGCAAGTAATCATGGAAAACACGGAGGATGTGTCAAATCGAAGCAAAGGATAGCAAAATGAGGTAAGATTTGAAGTATTGTAACGATTTACGCATGCATTGTAAATTTTTTGGATGGTCGTGATTGTCGAACACACAAGGCCGAAGCGTGTAAAATGCCCTTCGACCCTATTGTGCTGCATGTCTTGCACTTTACTCGGTCAAGTTCACCCAATATGAATCAATAACTTTCGTCTGAACTTGACCGTTACCAATTATTAGCTTTCGGCTACACCTGTCTGATACTTTGAAATAGTTTTCGATCATAAGTGACTGAAACCTATTTATAAGTATCGGAGCTGCATCTCTGCACAATATAAAAATGATAAAATATGACTGTTATGCCATTGTTTTTTATTTCATTAGTGATTCTTTTCGTTCTTGTAGGTTCCTACTGCAGTTCCTATTGAAGAGATAGGGTGTAATTTGAGCAATGACTTCCCGGACATCACTAAGACCTTTAAACCTACCATGTCATTCGACAGTAAAAAGGAAGTACTGAATTGGGTGCAGTCTACAGCGAAGAAATGTGGATTGTGGTCATCATATTGAAGTTTGGTGCTCCAATTGGTAGGAGAGATAGATTGTCCATTAGATGCGAGAGGTATGGTGCATTTGCACCTAAGATGTTTAAGGCGAAGAAGTTGAAGTTGGTTGCAGAGAAATTGTGTAAAGAAAAAGATAGGGATGAGGCTGAGCAAAAGCCTAAAGAGACTGCTTCAAAGAAGTTTGGTTGTCTGTTCAAGCTTAATGTGAAACATGCATTAGATGATAAGTGGCATGTTACAGCTGTGTGTGGGGTTCACAACCACATGTTCTCAAACAATTTGATTGCTCATTCATATCCCGGAACGGTTACCAAACCGGAAAGGGTGATTCCAGAGGATTTGAGCAAAACTAGTGCAAAACCTAAACATATTCTCGCTAGCATTAAGGATAAGAACCCGGATAATGTGATTGTCATCAAAACAATCTATAATGAAAGAGTCCGATTGAGAAGATTGAAGCTCAAAGCAAGACAAAGATTCAAATGTTGTTTCAGAACTTGGATGAGCATGGATATGTTGAGCATCACGTGTGTTTTGAAGGATCGAACATCATCAAGGGCCCGTTCTTTCCTGACCCTACTTCCTTGTAGCTTCTTCGCTGCTTTCATCATGTGTTGATTATGGATTGCACCTACAAGACTAATAGGTTCAAGTACCCATTGCTTAAGATTGTCGGCATCACTTCGACTAGCATGACTTTCATTGCGCCGCATGCATCCTAAGCCAAGGAGAAGATGTTTGACTATGAATGGGCGTTGAGGCAGTTGGTGGATATATTGGTTGGGTGGACACAACCTGGAATGATATTGACCGATAGAGATCAAGCTCTCATAGGGGCAGTTGAGGAAGTTTTCCCAAGTTGCACACACTACCTATGTGGTTGGCACGTGAATAGAAATGTTCATGCTAGGACAAGAGAATTATTTTCTAATCAAGCGGACTACGACAGATGGAATGGGAGGTGGATGGATGTGGTACACGCTTCAACAGAATTGTCATACATGGTAGGTTAAGGAGCATGAATAGAGGAGTTCCTGGTTTGATAGATTACATCCGGGATACGTGGTTGTGTCATAAGGAGAAATTTGTTGATGCATGGACGGATAAGGTCTTGCATTTTGGGAATGCAACTACTAATCGGGTGGAGGGTGCGCACTCTACTTTGAAAGAAAGAGTTGGGGACTTCGCAGGGGCACTTTGGGGATGTATGGAGGTCCATACACATAGTTATTGAACACCAACAAAGGGCAGTCGGGGCTTCATTCAACCGATCCATGCATCTCGAGTACGTATTGGACGAGATCAATAAAGAATTGAAGAAGGTTAATGATGGCGTTGGCCTCGATAGATCTCTATGTGGATGTGTGTTAAAGGCCATACATGGGTTACCGTGTGCCTACGAGCTTGCAATTCATATGTTGGAAGTTAGCCTAATTAGTTTTTTTGAGGTGTTACACATTAGAGGAAATTAAACTTGAACCCGGTCAAAGTTGGTAAAGAAGAAGAAGATGACCATGAGTATCTTGTTGAGATGGAAGCAATTGAGTCTAAGTTCAAAAGCGAGAATGCAGATGTGAGGACAAAGATTATCCAAAAGTTGAGGGAAATTTCATGCCCAGCTACAACTGTCATTTCCATACCCAAAAAGAAAACTAAGATTAAGGGACGGCCTCGTAGTGGTCCATTGGGTCCGAAGAAGAAGAAGTCCGAAAAAGAAAGAAAAATAGAGAAACTTGAGAAATCTACAACAAGGACTCCATCTTCTTTTGAGATGGCTGATGCTCGAGCTAATGTTGTAGATGAGGCGCAGTCTCCTGCTGATGATGTTTATTCTATTGGTCATGAGGTTTTTGTCAAGGAGGTTATCATTGATGAGGTTCTTATTGAGGAGACTAGGTCAGTTACCGAGCCTTGACCCACCCAAGAGTCTGTGGTTAGTGATTTCAATTCCATTGAGCCATCCTTATCTTCAAATAGTATGGGCAGGGGGAGGGGAGGGGGAGACGAGGGGAAATGGATGCGGTGGAGCTACTACATCAATTGCATTTGCACCACCTAGATGATCAAAGACTCGATCTCAAATGGCTGCTGGGTTTATTGATCAAGTACCAGATTTGTGGTCACCATTCAAGCTTGAGACAAGGAACGTGGAGTCCGATGGGAATTGTGGGTATCGCGCAATAGGCGAGGCATTGGGATATGAAGCTAACTCTGGTTAGATGAAGGTGATGAGGGAACTAGTGCGAGAGCTTGATAGTCATAGGGGTTTCTACATCAATGTGTTCCAGCTACAGGAAAACTTTGACACAATTAGAAATTCCATCAACACATTTCAGAGCGACTTTGCATCGGGTTCTTCATGGCTCACATTGCCAGACATGGGTTTAATTGTTGCCAATTGTTATGATAGGGCATTTGTTTCATTATCTCATGTCGGATCTGCAACTTGGTTTCCTGCCTTACGAGAGCCCCTTTAATACCTAAAAGACAAGCCATATGGTTGTGTTTGGTTAACACAAATCATTTTGTTAAGATAAGCTTTTGTATATATTTTTAATGGTATTTGTAATTTTAATTATAACTTTAGAACTTACTTTAATTGTTTTCCAATTGTAGTCACGAATGAATGATGACACACCTCTACCTCCCGTCCCCAGTCAATGGGATGTATATGCGTTACGTGCAAGTAAGACTTGGCATATGGGTTGAATGTTATGGCGAGACCAACACAAACTGGACCAGCAAAGATGATAACTCTCGATTGATATGTCGGTTGTGTTTTTTTGTTGCCTAGACATTGATTTTTTGGTGATAGACATCGATTTTTTGTGTACATTGGTGGGTATAGCAATGATTCACATGTAATTGCTTTGTTTAGATCGACATGTACATAGGTGGGTATAGCAATGATAGTCATAGGGATTTCATAAGGATTTCATGGGAGGATGGAATTTTTTGCAGGTGCATACACCCTTTTTTGCGTGTATGCTTCATGTTATTTGGTGCATTTGATTTTTTGGAACATACACATGTTGATGTTGTTCTCAGACTGGATTTTTAGTTGCTATTTAGTTGTTCTTTGTAAATAATGCTTTAAATTTGGTCTTTAAATGTTAAACATGTTTGGTAGAAATTTTTTTGTTGGTTGAGGTTCTTATTTTTTTGCACAATTGAAAGGATTGTTGCAGGATTTTTGCAGGTTTTGAGTGTTCTCGGTCTGACAGGTTTGAAAGTTGTTCTCATATTTCGGTAAGCCCTATTCGAAATGAAAATACGAGTTTTGATCACCAGTTTTCATTTATCTGGTCATACCCCATTACACTACTAAGCGTACCCCATATTTGGGAAGTTAAAAAAACACATAATACTTTGGAGCTTCATAGTCTATGACTTCGTGTACAATATCAGTTAATGAAAACTGAAATGATCAATGCGTTTCAGTCACATGTGTCTGTTTATCTAGTCATACCCCATTATACTACTAAGCGTACCCCACTTTTTAGTTGCAGGATTTTTGTAGGTGTTGAGTGCTCTCGGTCTAACATATTCGAAAGTTGTTCTCATATCTCATTGAGCCCTGCTCGAAACGGAAATATGAGTTTCAGTCACCAGTTTCTGTTTATCTGGTCATACCCTATTATACTACTAAGCGTACCCCATGTTTGGGAAGTTCAAAAAAACACATAATACTTCGGAGCTTGATTGTCTGTGACTTTGTGTCGAATATCAGTTAGTGGAAATCAAAACTGAACAATGACTTTCGGTAACCTGTGTTCGTTATCTGAACAATGACTTTCGGCCAATTGTGGTCGTTACCTGAACAATGACTTTCGGCCAACTATGGTCGTTATAGCAATGAAAAGAACATGGCTGCCAAGAACATACATTCAATTACATCAGTAAGGTAAAACCATTCCTAAATTATATGAAACAGTTAAAAGAAGGTTCATAAAGTTTAAAAGGATGACCAACAATTCACAATTCAAATTCGTCCAAAATTTTAAAAGGATGACCAACACCTAAATCTAACCCCTAACTTTTAAGGCATGTTCAACACTTGTCTTAGGAGCCATAGCTGCGGCAGTGGATGTCGTAGCTCCATCGTTGTGGGTGGTTGTGTCAGTCATCATGTCTTCCTCTTAAACTCCAGATGAGAAGGCAATCACTGCATCCGATATTACAATTGCATTTTCAGCCGTAACATTGGTCTTAGGCATCGTTCTGAACCGCAATGCAACATTAAGTGCTCGACGATTACGCTATCAATGAAACAAGGTGAGTAAGTAAACGCCAAAACAAACACCAAAGTTAAATTTATAAGAAAATAGAATTTATACCAAAGTAGGCTCGTCTTCATCAACCACCTCGGTTACATGTTCATGATTTTCAGCAAATTGATGGCTCACCGACTCAAGCCATTGAAGATATTCTGGTGCAGTTTGCCATGAAAATATAGTCCTCTCACTGCATCATTCTCTAGCAATGAGATGGTCCTCCCACTCCTCCTAAACTTGGGGGTCGTAACTGTACTTCACTGAGTATGTATGGGCTAAGTTGCCCCTATCTGCATAAATGGGTTTGTATGGGTTTTTTGGAATGCCTTGAACATGTCCCATTTGCCTCAACACTCTTGTAGGATTGTGCGGTTTAATGACATCCATAAACCTCATCGAACCTAAATAGAAGGCCATTTTGTGGACTAGAGGTGCATTCTTCTTAGTTGTATGTCAAAACACCTAGGGAAAAATGAAAATTAGTCACAAATGTAAAATATATTTACAAGTGTAGGTAATTATAGTGTAGGTGCATCACCTCTTCGGGCCGCATCCTATCCAATCTCCTCCTAAAGTTTATGAAAAGCTCTAACGTTAGCCTCGACTCAATCTTATTGTGCCACCTCATCACTTGTGGATTCCCACTATGTAGTCAATATGGAGATGCAGTTTGATAAATGGTAGGCAATTGTACATCTAGCCTGCATAAAAGAAATGTTACAAACAAAGTAATTTAAATGACTTGTTTAATACTTTACCTTTAACAAGGTCATGTATCCGCAAATTTGTGTGACCCCAGCGCGACTTGCAATGCCCAGCTGACGGAACAAGTAAGCAAGTGTCGTTCCACCCCATCCATATTGCCCAATGTTATCCACATCATCCAAAAATTGAATAAGAGTGAGGGGGACTCTCGTACCAGACTTATTCGCAAAAATGGTGGCTCCAAGTAGGTATAAAATGTAGGCTCTAACTAAGCACTTGACAGTGGGATACACGTAAAGCCTTTTTTTCCCCTCGGACCTTTCCTTTTCCTCTTCATTTTCATCATCCTCATTATCTAAAAGTCTTTTGTTGGGACTGCAAATCGGTCCTTCAACCATGCCAACCTCACAGTCAGGCCAGGCATAGTCATAATATCTTGATCAACTTCACCAACTGGAATCCCCAATAAACGCTTACCATACCCGTTACCTCAGCTCGCTCATTCGACTTGATAACTATTGTCTTTCTAGTGACCTGAGTTACAATAAAGACCCACACATCATCTAATGTGATTGTCATCTTTCCAAATGGCACGTGGAACGTGTTGGTCTCGGACTGCCATTTTTTAACAATGCCAAAGATTAATACCCGATTGCTTCCTTCATACGAGATATAACCTAAAGGTCCTAAGTCACTGTCTACAATCAACTTCTTCACCCTTTCATTTTCTTGGTGTGTCTGGATAGTCTGCCAAATCGAAACTTGAGAACCATGATTGATGCATTTGAGAAGTCCTCGAACCTACAAAAGAAGTTGTACCAATAGTAGATAAGAAAGAACCTCAAACATTTCATAACTTAACCAAGGGATAGCAATATGTACCTTGTTCCTCCAAATGTCTAGCATTACATGGTGGTGAAATGATGGTAAGTGGTCTAAAGTGGTCGGGTCACCAGGAAATGAAGTGGTTGTTATTGGGTTTTGGGGTTCATACGCAGCGTAAATTACAAAACAATTTTGACAAAAACCCAAACAGGATCCGAATCTAATTCCATTAAAAACGTTTAAACCATGAAAAACTTAATCATACCTCAGTCGCAATATACCTTTCTGAAGGTTGATCGATCTCTAAGGCGCTGCCAACGACGAACGCCCTCTATCGGCAGTCCACACACGAACGGCGGCCGAGATTTGAAGTGCTAGCTTCGAGAGAATACCAAATCCTTTTGTTTCTCCAAAACGATCCAGAGCATACCAAAAACCCTAAGTCGTTTCTAAAACGAAAATAGAGTTTCAGCCTATTAATCTTTTGTACGTGTGTTCTAACTTAAAGCGTCTATTTATACAACCCTTGTATATGGATCTTAAGTAAGTAAATTACACATATACCCTTACTTAAAGAAGTATAAGTGTAATACACCATAAGGACGTTTCTGTCATGAATTTTATCACATAAAATTCATTTTTCTAAATCATCTTAAAATCTCGCAAAATCATTCTTAGTGTGCGACCCAATAGGCTCATACAACGTTGGCAGTGTACCAAAACATATTTTGGTATACAAGTCATAAACGACCTCTAGCAAGACATTATGACTACCCAAGTCGTATTTAATATCAAATCGATACAACCTAATCAATAGTGTATATAACATCCTTTTGTCACACGATATCCTTTTGATCAAACATAAGGCATGGAATTGTCATCCAACATGTTCAATCGTACTAGTCTCGATCTCTAGGTAGATCGAAAACATCCAAGTGACATTGATCAATATCAATTCACTTAAACTAGGCCTTTTAACATCCTAACACATCGAGGGATCCACTAGATATCTCTCTTTATATGAGAGGACAAATTCTATCTCGATTACACAACTTCATCACATTGCTCACACAATAACCAATCACAACCTTTATAATCGTCCTAGTTAAAGACAATGTTTGATTATGTCAAATCACTTGTGTTCCTAATGTTGAAGTCTCTGTAATCTCAAGTCGAGGATGGAATATATACCTATCATGAGAAACAACAATGACTTAATCCATGTGATGTTCTCATAGCGGATCGGTCCAAGACTTTGTTCCCTAACAAGTACTCGTGATCTTGATTCGTATCCTTATACGTATAATCATCATATGATCATCAATCAAGACTCACACTAGTCTTAATTCATTATAGTTCACGATAATGATCGATCAGGGACATTTAGGATATTTATGTAAATACCCATGGATCTTATTATAATGTAAACATGCAAATTAATTATAATAAACAGCAAATGAAATCCTCTATTTTATTAACTAAAAGTATTCATAAAGACAGTTAATGGATTGACCTAGGGCACATGCCCCAACAGTTGTTTCGTTTTCTGCATGTAATGATGTACTGGGGAGTCTGGACCCTCAATATCAATAGTATTATCCTCAGAACCTACACCATCTGTTGGTGTATGACTAAGCTCGGTGCCTTACCTACTCTTGCCCCCAGGTATGAGGCCATCTCTATCCCCAACAGAAGAAGTTGCACCCCCATGCTCCATTCCAGTCTCACTCGGTTGCACGTCACTCTCATTGGCTTACTTGGCTTGTTTCCGTTTGGATTATAGATTATTTTGATCCACTTTCTTCTTACAGTTCGATGAAGTCGGATACTTCCGTTCACGAGGAGCAGCCTCCACTCGGGATGTTGCAGTTTCTACAGCTTTGCCTCCCCTCCCACCCCGCCCTATAGTCGGAGACCTCCCTGATTGACATTTTTTTTCTCCCTATGCCTCGAAACGATACAAATTGTGCTCAATGTAGTACTGCTACAACAATACTATATTCAGGCATAAGAAATTTAAAAAAGAAAACTGAGATTTTAAGAGGTTCAGAGATCTATGATCGAAATCAATACAATAGTTATCGAACGAGTTAAACCGCAATGTATGTATAGGTTACGGTTATGGGTGGTCGTAACCCATGTATGGGTATCGGCCATACACGACTGAAGTTCAAGTTAAACACTCGGTTCAACAGTTTCGAACGGAATAGGCCCAATTCGGTTTAACACAATCATGTCATATGCACACCATTTAGCCTTGTGAAGCCAATTGTCTCGGGAAACAGTTTCTACACCCTAAAAAACCCACACATAAATTGCACTGGCCAAAATTGAGAAAAATACAATCAAAATACGTTGAATCTCTTCACGATCAAAACCATTAACATTGTAATGAAAAAAACTTACCCAATCGAGAGACAAAACACAAAGACCAGTTACCCAAACTAGCGCAAAAATTGAATGTAAGGGAATCGAAATTGGGGTTCTAAAAAATGGACGAGAGATGGATGTGTTTTGTTTGGTTGAAGACAAGGACAATGTTGAGATTTTTTCAAAGAAGTGGGGTCCGTTTAGTAAAATATTTTCAAATTTGGGGTACATCTTAGCAATGGGGTTCGTTTAGTAATTTATGGGGTTTGTTTAGCCGCTGCCTATTATAATTGATGGAATCTACTAATATACGTACATTCGAATGTACACACACATCTCGATATATGATCTAATGGACTTCATCAATATTGTACTCAAAATAGAGGCGAACCCAAGTAGAGCTTGAGGGGGGGCCATGACCATAAAAAAGGAATTCTAATTTTATATTTAAATCAAAGAAAATAGGTTATATTATATTAAGCATTAAATGAAAAATTAAGGACTCGTATCATGTGTTGTGTATATATACTACTAGTGTAGCCAATCTTTGACAAAATATAAAAGAAAGTTGGCCCCTTCTCTGAGTCTCCGCCACTGAATCAAAATAAACTTGTAACGAAGTATCTCCTAGCATTTTTTTTTTTTTTTTTTTTTTTTTTTAAGGTATCGATCATGACTAACATTTATTAGATTTCAAATTTTTCCTTTTCAACACAATTTGACCCTTTCTTTTCGTGCTTTAAAATTCAAAAGTGGCTTTGGATGCGTAGCTTTTGTAAACGTGATGGCAAAACATTCAAGTTAAGGCCTTTTGAAGAATCCAAGTCAAATGGTTAGTTTTGACGTTGATGTGCAATTTTAGCGTCACTAAGTTGTTACTTCCACGTTTTGATTTTGAACAGATTGCATGTGTTTTTTTTTTTCAAAGAAATATAAATTTCACAAATCATCCATCGCTGTCAATACATTCATCAATAGACACATTACCAATATAAAACCAATCAACCATAGCAAATTGGAGCCTCATTTCATTCATTTTTATAACTTACAAAAAAAATAACTCTGAAAAACTTATATTTTCATCCCGTTTGGTTCAAATTTAAACATCTTGAAAAATGAAAAATTAAAAAATTAAAAAATAATAAAACATAAAAAATTGATATAAATATTCATCAAATAGTAAAACAAGTAATAGCTAGGAGGTGATTAACAAGAGTAATTGTATTCATTCTCCCTTATAAAATAACTCCCTTACGAGATGAGAATTTATCTCCCTTTCTGGGGTCGAGTCAATAATTATTTTTGATCTTTTCACAAGATATATCGTACTTCACAAAAGCTATGTCTATAAAAATTAAAAAATATCAACTTAAAACCTTATAGAAACTGGAGTGAATAACTACTCTCTATGATATTTATCTCTCCCAAATACCTCATGAAACACTGGATTTGTACAAGGCAGAGAATTAGGTTGAACCACGGGGTGCATGCAGAACCCCCCAGTTAAAAAAACACAGATGCACCGGAAATCCGGGTGAACTCCGACACGGCCTCGTGATGATTACAAAAGAAAACACTGTTGCGCCCATAACCGAGACGCACGAAAACACACACGCATCGGCTTCCATCATTACTGCATCGGGATACGTTTCCACGCATCGCTATGTATGCAGCACGCACACCGACAAGGACGTCTCTTTCCGAGTAG
Source organism: Stephania yunnanensis (assembly GCA_039657365.1). Taxonomy (NCBI): domain Eukaryota; kingdom Viridiplantae; phylum Streptophyta; class Magnoliopsida; order Ranunculales; family Menispermaceae; genus Stephania; species Stephania yunnanensis. The sequence goes on from CM077592.1 coordinate 12,872,816, forward strand.
GACGAGGATGGAGTGACGAGTCCCTCTCTCTCTCTCTCGTCAGACATAAAGCCGTGAAAACTGCCAAATTGCCCCCTCACTCCCTCTCTCGCTTTTCTTCTTCTTTCTCTCTCTAACTTTTCACCAGAATGAATCAATAAGCACACAAAAGCAAAACAAAAGAAACCAATCCACCTCTCTCTCTCTCTCTCACACACACACACACGCACCTCTGTTGTGTTTGAACTTGATATTCCTTAACTTCCTCTGCTGCCGCTCTTCCTCGTGCTGATGGTCGCTTTAGCATTCCGATCTCAGCACTTCCTCATCTGGTATGTTGAATGTTCTTTAGTGCTCCTCAAAAGACGTTGTTGTTGCTTGTTCAGTCCAACTCTTCTTTTGAGATTCGCTCACCGATCTGCGCCAGACATTGTCTTCCATCGATTCTCATTTGAAGATCACGATGTGTGAACCGATTTTGACATTTTTGGTTCAAATTCATGAACTCATTCGTTCTCGCTCTTGTCTTTATTGGTGTGGTTTCTTCATTGTAAAGATTTAACGACCTCCGAAAGGCATTGTGGTGTGTATTTATGAAGAATGAATTGAATGCTTGGTTAGGTTTCTGTCATTTTGAAGTTAGGTTTACGTTTCACACTATTTCTGTTACTTCATTACTTCATTTGCTGCAATGTGAATTTATTCTATAAGAAAGCGAGTTTTCGAGTTGCCATTGTTGCGGCGTCGTCATTGTTTCGTAGCGCCAATCTGAGAATTGCGACATTTGTCTTTCATCTTGTTTTGTAGATGACTAGATTTATGTGCTCAAGCTATTGGAGGTTCTAATTATTGAGTTGCTACTATTACACCAATGTGTTTAAGTGGAAATATGTGCCTTTTAATGCGAGAATCATGACGCCGCACTTTCGGAAATTCAATTAGTTGATTCTTTTGGTGGATTTGGTGGGAGTGATTGTGAGTTTTGCTCTTTTTTCTTTCTTTCTTTTTTTAATTTGTTTTCAAAGTCTATAAAATTTGATTTGGTGAGTTTTGAAGTGTTTGTTGTACTTGCGCTTTCAGAGTTAATTCTTCGGCCTTCTTTTTAATCTTAAGAAGCTTGGCAAGAACTCTTGAAATTTTATGTAATTCGTGTTTGTACATTCTGAAATTGTGCTCTTGTGCATTTCGGCAATTTACATTTATCTTTTTTAACTTTTGAGGTTATAGTAATGCTAGACTTAATGATGTTTGATTCTGCAGAAGCATTGATAGGAAGAGGAAGAGGAAGAAGAGTGACCGCCGGCAATGGAGCAGTATGAAGTACTGGAGCAGATCGGAAAGGGGGCTTTTGGCTCTGCTCTTCTTGTGAGGCACAAGCATGAAAGAAAGAAGTGAGAAGTCACCATACAATTTGATCGTTTTGTCATACTTGTTAGTTTACTGACTTTTGTTTTTAATTTTCTTCATATAAGGTACGTCTTGAAGAAGATTCGTCTTGCTCGCCAGACAGATAGGTGCCGCCGGTCTGCTCACCAGGAGGCAAGCACGCACTTTTCTGTTTTTCTTTTATATTGAAAGATGAAATGTATTAAAGGTTTCGCTCCTCAGTGTATGCTGTTTTGGTTTATCTCAAATGGAGATTGACCATTATTTTAGGGTGAAAATTCCGATTCTTGAGGCTTCTGTGAAAGATGATATTTCCATTTGAAAAGACTCTTGCATTCTCATGTAGATTGTACAAATGAAGGAGTTTGGCATATGAAAAATTTGTGAAACTGAAGTTGTTGCATTGTGCAATTCGGTAACATTTTGGTGGTGATATTTGAGTTATCACATGAGAAGCTATGCCAAAGGCTTAGATTGCATGTCACTACTTGTATTATTTTTCCAAATATTTTATCATGAGAAGATACACATGAGAAACACTCTGAGTCTTCTGTGGTTTTCCATGAGGTGTTACTGGTGGTTCATTTGATTAATACAATTAAATTATTGTTTTTAATGCCAAATTGCATTTTGACATTGCTTTTCCCAATTCAAAAATGAAGTCGCAAGCTTATAGCAACATTGTTACATTAGTTTGTTTTCTGATTATGTAGATGGAGCTAATTTCCAAGGTCCGGAATCCATTTATTGTGGAGTACAAGGATTCTTGGGTTGAGAAGGTAAGTTCTCCTGTGATTATGGTTATTTTACATCAAAGAGCTGTCTTTTCCTGCCTTCAGGCTTATGCGCGTAAAATTGTATGTTCTAGTAAGTTCTTTGCAAATGGTTCCTTTTTTTTGTCATTCTTTATATTCCCAGAGATATTTTATACATTTTAATTGATCTATGTTGGTTACAATGTGCTCATTTATACGTATGCCTGCTTTGGACTTTTTAAGATGAAAAATTGTCAAATGAAGAACTGGTATGGTGATCCATATATATTATATGATTTAGTAGCCATTATTTACCTCCAGCTATAAATGTGGTGCAAATCTTCCGCTTTATTTAGGAACTTAATACTATTACTAACTTTCCATTTTATGAAGTAAGCATTTGGGGATAACATGGTCCTAGGACAGCTATTGGACGCTTATCTGCAAATGAATTGTGTCCTTTAACTTTACACGGCCTATATTACCTTGTTATGTTATGTTTACTCACTATTGTGTATTTTTGTTTCTTTATCTTATTTTTTCACAAAACTTTCTTCGGCAGCTTGAATTCTTAATTTATTGATCTTTATGCCACTCTTTTCCAATAATGCATGTATTGCCTCAAGGCTCTCAACTAATTATGTTTTTGTATTCAATTTTCAGGGTTGCTATGTATGCATCATAATAGGTTATTGCGAGGGGGGAGACATGTGAGTTCCCTTTAACATACCAGTATGCTTGATTTTTTGTATGCTTTTCATTTAGACTGTGAGCACGTGACTTAACTGTTTCGTTGCTTCTTTTTCTCCTGTAGGGCAGAAGCTATAAAGAAAGCTAATGGCGTTCATTTCCCTGAAGAGGTGCTTACTTGACAAAGCGCTTTACATTTAATAGTGCCCCAATAGGAACCTAAAGACAGGCCCTATATTCATTTCAAATGGTTGTATTAGTTTGTTGAAACATTTGAACTTGGTAGTATGGAATTCTGTAAGGTGGAAGATCTGAAACTTTCTTGTCGATATATTTCCATGAATAATGTGTGCAGAAGCTTTGCAAGTGGCTTGTTCAGCTCCTCATGGCTCTTGATTACTTGCATGTTAATCACATTCTTCATCGTGATGTCAAGGTCAGTGAATTTCATAGTCAGTTTTAGTTCCGTTTACCATTCCATATTATTGATATAAATGTATGCAATGGCGTATATACTGATAGTGTTGCTCCATTGTTTCAGTGTTCAAATATATTTTTGACTAAAGACCAGGACATACGATTAGGTAAGGGTTTTTTCAATTTACACATCTTAGATATTATGATCTATTGGAGATACCTTCTAGCATTCTACATGCTGTCTGAAAGTTTCATATTGGTTGCTTAAGTTGATGTTTTCAAAGCACAGGTGACTTTGGACTTGCTAAAATGCTGACCTCAGATGACCTTGCCTCATCTGTGAGTAATTTGAAATAGATTTTCCTTAAAAGGCTTTGGAAATTGCGAAGTTCTTCTATTCCTAAGAGCTGGTGATTTGATGCAGGTTGTGGGAACACCTAGCTATATGTGCCCCGAGCTTCTTGCTGACATTCCATATGGTTCTAAATCTGATATTTGGTCTTTAGGTAAGAGTCATATGTAGGTTCAATATTTTGAATTATGGCTGGATGGAACGCATTTGATATACCTGTTTTCCAGGATGCTGTATATATGAAATGGCCGCTCACAGACCAGCTTTTAAAGCTTTTGTAAGTTTAAGAAACCTTTCCTCCTCCCTCTCCCTTTTGTTCGTAAATATATATAAAATTGTTCTTTCTCTAGCTGCATATTGTTGATAATGTGACGAGCACAAATTTGTAATGAAGGAATGATGCATACATAAAATGTGGAAGTTGATATGAATGGCAAGTACCATATATGGTAGAAATAGAAATAATCATTTCCTTGAAAAAATAAAAGAAAGACATGGATCAGCTCATTTCAGATAAGTGTGTAGTCGGGTGCTTTGTGCTCACAAGAAAAGGTATTGCTTGTGATGTTTCAGGTGGGATACAAAGGCATGAGATGTACCATTGAGTGCACATCTTGTAAATGCCAAGTTAAAAATAGAGGGCATAATTGGTAGATAGTAGTGTCGTAATAATGAAATAAGACAGGTTAATAAGGCTGATCATGACTCACTAAGCAGATCCAATTATTATAATTGTTGTTATTACTATTGTTATTATTATTTTTTTACAGCCAATCCAATTAGTTGGAGCACAGCTTTATTTTGATGTTAATAGCTTCTCAGCAGGTTAAATGACATTACCTAAGTATTCAATTTTTCCATTAGTTAAAAATGCTTCATATCTATTGTAGACAAAAAAGAAATTCCTTAAAAAATTCTGGTCTTGGAATTAAGTTTTGCATTGAAACAAAATTTACTATCAGATTTCAAGAATGTGTCATGGGAATTGAGTTGATATTTTTCTGCTTTCTTTTCAGGACATGCAAGCACTTATTAATAAAATCAACAAGTCTATTGTGGCACCACTCCCAACCATGTACTCTGGTGCATTGTGAGTGGTCTTCTTCACCTCTCTGCTTTCTTTGCATTGTGTGCGTGTGCGCGTGTGTTTCAGGCGGAGGGTGAGTGGTGATGCACTACTGCAATCACTAAGGGGAGCATGCACGCGTGTACGTAAGCGTGTTTGTGTGTATGTTTTGGGTGGAGGGTGAGCAGTGATGCACTACTGCAATCACTAAGGGGAGCATGCACGCAGAATACCAGCTCATTACAAGATTTGTGTTAATTAATCCTACACCAATGGATGTCATAATTACAAATTCTGCAATTGAACAATTAGTCCGTTATCCCAGCCTACTACTCACTTGTGCAGCCAGCCAATCTGATGCGAACATGCCCCTGTAAATATGTTTGTACAATGCCAGGCGTAGGTGCATATTAGAACATTTGATTCCTGAAATTGCATGTTGGAACATCATTTGTTGAAAGGAATCATCCATATTCCTTTTGTATGTTATGTTTGCTGGATTTCCCTTTTCTAATGAATTTGCTTTTGTATTTGCAGTCGTGGACTTATTAAAAGCATGCTACGGAAAAATCCAGAACTGAGGCCTAGCGTATGTGCTTATCCCCTTATTATGTGCTATATATCGTACTTGCTTCTCTTCGTTCATTGGATATATAAAATTTATGTCTACCTGTTTGTGTTGGATTATTTTTAATTTGGGACTGAGGTTATGTTGTTGTTGTTGTTATTGCTCATGCGAATGGAGCAACATTGGGGAAGAATGGTTGAGAATCCCAGGAGACTTGGAGGGTATACTAGCCTTATTTTATTTTTTTTATTTTTATTTTTTTGACTAACCATGGGTATCCAGACCCATTGTGTGACTAGTCCCACGGGCCCTGAGATTGCTGAAATAGACCACCAGGGCCCAACGTTTGGCTGCTAGGAATCGAAACCAATACTAGCCTAATTTAACACTTGCCAATGAAGTGATTTCAGTTGAAGGGCATGTGTCTATGTTAAGTTGACTCTGTAATTGACAGTTCTGTAGATCCAGAAAGAAGCCTAGTGTCTCTAGGTCAGTGTAATCAATCCCTAATAATAGATTACAGAGATCCGAATGCTATCTGGCCCATTTTCGATATATTTTGCAGGTGTTTAGCGGAATGGTTGAAATTATCATGATCATTCTGTTGATTCAGCTTTGGCATGTTTCCTTGGTAGAATTGATAACTCTGGATAGAACCCTACACCTAAAGGTTTTGATCTTCCATGAATGTGGTGCAGGATGGAGTGACATCAGTTTATCACCTATTTCATCTTTTCACTGACATGGATGATCTTAGTTTCTTATTTACCTTAACTTTAGATCGTGAAGCATGTGAGAATGAGCCGGTCTTGTATTTGTATAAATGTGCTACAAGACTGTTAATCGTCGACTTCAGTTTTAGATTTCTGTTGTATACTTTTTCATTCCATGTTAAAAGTTGCCTCCTCTATTGTGACAGGCTGCAGACCTGCTAAGGCATCCACACCTTCAGCCATATGTTCTTAAGATCCACCTAAAGGCTAATACCCCCAGACGCAATGGTTTGCGGGTAAACTGGCCGGAAACTAATTATACAGTGAAAGCTAGATTCCAAGAGCCAGAAGATGTTTTAAGCTCAGAAAGAAGGCGGTCATTCAGCAATGGCCGGACTTTGAATCCTAGTATTTCTGGAGCTGAGCAAGATTCTCACTGTTCTGATGAAAGAATTCCAAGTTATCTGCATCAAAAGTTGTCTGAATTGTCAGTTGGTAGTACTCATGAAGATATAGGTGTGGACAAACGGATGACTGATAGAACTACAAGTAATCTCAAGACACCAAGATTGACACCTGCAAAATCTTCTTCAACTCCAAGAAGACGGATTGAGCATCCAAAGATGACCTATAGTAGTTCTAAGCGTGACTCCGTAAGGCTTAATCTTGTTCCATAGACACTCGTGAATTCCTTTTAAAACCGAGTATCATTTATTAGAATTTATTTGGGAGCGCTGATCTTTTGTTCGTTTACAGCTTCCAGCATCACGCACTCCTGCAAAATCTGGGAGGCCAACTCGCAGAGCCTCCCTACCTCTGCCTACCCCTACCAGAGCTGCTGGTCTGGAATCCCATGCCAGAACCAACATCAGTCTCCTTCCCCGCATGGCCTCACCGGATGTCTCAGTAAATGCTCCACGAATTGACAAGATGGCTGAATTTTCTCTGGCCTCATCTGAGGACCCATTCTTCCCCATCCGGAGAAATTCATCAGCGTCAGTTCACGGCTCTTCTGCTGCATCTCCGCATTGCGGGGATCTTTCAATCACGAAGGACAAATGTACGGTTCAGATCCATGACAGAGCCTTTTCTAGGCCAAGCTTCTCTGATGCCTGGCAGGGAATTCGGCAGAGCAAGTACCACAATGGTTGGGATGACGGGAGTGGAAGCTCTGATCGGAATCCAAACGGGTCATCAACTCGTAGCTCTTTAGAGAGGCAACGCAGGTTTGACACCTCGTCGTACCAGCAACGGGCTGAGGCCTTAGAGGGATTGCTTGAATTTAGTGCGCGGCTGCTACAACAAGAGAGGTTCGAAGAGCTTGGAGTGCTATTGAAGCCATTTGGGCCTGAGAAGGTTTCTCCGAGGGAGACTGCCATCTGGTTAACTAAAAGCTTCAAGGAGACTACGGCAAGGCACGAAGACTGACGTCTATCAATTGTATAATGCACTGTTGATTAGCTCAAGATTGACTGTCAGGTCAGTTCTAATGTTGTACTTTCGTAAGCATACAGCTTTCATGTTTTAGGACATTGAAGTAAATGAAATAGATATAGAGATAGAAATTTTACCATTCACCGTCACGGGGAGTGAGTTCCATTCGGGGGCAATGCCAGGGTTTGCTTCTCTCCCATCCTTCTGTAATCTGTTTGGAAGAATTATGCTCCATCGAAAGTGAAGTTTTTTGGTTTGTTCAAGTCCTTGAGCCGTTTATTTTCGCTAAGTTGCTTAGGTGCATTTTTTGGTTTTCTTAGGTAAAATGTGACGTATATTGTTACATGAGAAACTCATTACTACTACGGTCTACAGGATATGGCTTCGCTACATTTTGACTGCTGCATTTTGAATTAATCTGACACTAGGCTCTTCTGGATGTATATTTTGACTTTAAGGCTCTTCTGAATTTAACTTAAAGATTGCTAGGTGGTGCTTGCGATTACAAACCGAATGTGACTGTATTTTCATGACGCACGTTTCTGAGTCGTTATGTTGGTTGTCTTATGGATCTTGTTGATTGAGATTAATGATGGGTTGTTTGAAGATCTGGCTTATGGAATTGTCAAGATTTAAGAGAAATCTAAACCCTAACTTTTTGTTATGTTTTGGTCTGTCATTTCTTTTGTCTCAGGACTTGCATGTCCACCAACCTCTGTAAGTCTTCTTTAGTAATGAAAAATCATCTTCGTTTCTTCTCAAAAGAAAAATAAAGGTCTTCTTGCTCATAGTAGTTGATGAAAAGCTGCTTAACTATCATGATTTTGTCACCATTGCTTGAGCTTCCTGCTAAAGTGTTTTCGATTTCGAATGCCGGATTTTATCAGAGAAATGTGATGATGGATGGTCTTGAAGAATATATAATGTCTGTGCTTAGATAGAATGTGCGGAGAATCAGAAGAGTTTTGGACATCACAGGCTTAGAAATAAAGTAGATTCTTGACAGTTTTATTATTTTTTTCAATACATGCATGTGCAATATTTGCTTATGAATACAAAGTTGAAACTTTTGCCTCTACAACTTACTCTGATTGCTTTGTTTACACTGATGAAAAATGAGCTTTGTAGTGTCTACTTGTAAGTAAAAAAAATAAAATTTCTGCATGTTTTATCCTTCTCAGTCTGTTGTACTTGTATCAAAACAGTTGCAGGCTTGACATTGCAGCTTATCTATTAAAGGGGAAGCAGTGCTTTAGTTCAAATACTGCACTTGGTGCTTCTTTGATGAGAAATCAGGCTTTGTGGTAACTTTTTTTCTGGCTCTCTTTTCTTGATTAATTTAGAACCTACTACTTAGGCTTTGCATTCCATCTCTTATTTCTCCTTGGACTTAAAAGGCCTAGTCTTTTGACACACAAGTCTTCATATTCGTTGCATGCGCCCATTGATTCGTACGTGGTGGAAACGATGAATCTGCTTGATTTAAGAAAAATGTAGCAAAAATACATTGTGTTATATTCTTCAAGCACTATCTTTTAGCAATTGCAAAGGCCCTTTTTCAAGTGATGGCAAAACATGTCAAGAAAGCAACTAGGTTCTATTTTCACGCTAATTGAAATCGGTCGAAGTGGCAACGAAATTTTGTATCAACTGCAATGGCCTTTTTTTCTTTCAAGTACAGGGAAATTTTTTCAAAAAGTTAATAAGTTCATATTCTCTTGTTAATCTAAATTGAAATCACTAGTTTCTATTTTGTTTTTTTCCTTTGATCAATTATTTCATTGAACATCAAAGTGGTGAGACAGAGAAGCCTAAATGAAAAAAGAGCTTTTCTAAGTTTGTGTAACTGAGTCTGATGTCATCTCTTCTTACTGTACTTGTGGATTTCTCAATAATTACATGTGCTCAGCTGGGAGTCTGGGACCTATGTACAAAACTTTCACCATTAATGCTTATAGGTCTAGAGCAATATGTACTATTAGACTGAAACTTAGGCAATTGTTGTGATCTTATTAGTATCATCATTTTGAATCTCTAGTGAATGAATGATTTCCTTCTCTCGTTGATTTTTGTATTTGTCTTCATCATTCTTTACTTGAATATATGTGTCTCGCATCACTAGGAATCAGAAATCCGGAGAGTAGATGGTATGGTGCCCATGAGAGTATTAAGCAGAATTAAGTTCGAATCTTGGCCACTACATAGGAATATTGAGATTAGGTGTTCCTGCATAGGGATAAACACGCATTGATGGATTCGGTCGTGTTACACCCTTGACACCACTCGAGTTGTTTCCACTCGAAAGGCGAAAAAAAAAAAAAATCAGTTGTCTTGTTTAGTGAAAGTATTAATTTAAAGGATCAAACTGTTAAATCACAATTATCAGACTAGAATAAGGCAGAAATGATGATTAACAAGTGCAATAAACTGATTTTTGGTAAAAAATTAACCAATGCTCCTTAGTTAGAACATTGCATAGTCTTTTATGTAAGCATTACATATATATTTTAACTGATCACAATTTTGTTTCATGAAGACCATCCAAGACTTGGAACTGTCAATAGTTTCTCAGCTCATAAGCATGCAAAGGTCTTGAACAGTTAGCGTCGGCAAATAAAGCACTAGTTGAACCGTACTCGCTCTCTTTGAGGGATGCCGTCGATCTATCAAGCTTGATTGACCAAGGAAACTTGTATCCGTTAGCAATTGAACCTACATGTGAAGTTGAACGCTGCATTTGAACATTTCGAGGTGCATTCCTTGCATCAGCGTATGCCTTTCGCCTGCTTGGTTGCCTCTCATATGACTCAGGCCGTTGCTTTGGCGCACTCTGCGATCGGGTTTTTGCCTTGGAAGATTTTGTGTTTGACATGTAGTTTGGGAAGAATGTGAAGTCATCATGATCATGAGACATTGAGTCTGCAAAATCGGCTTGAGGAAAATCCAGAGGTACTCTTCCTAAGTATGGTTTCGACACAGGCGAATAGTACATGGGACTGTCCTCTTCAACATTGAAGGTGTAGTCATCAAAGTATCCACTGAACGCTCTCGGGTTCATGCCGGCAATAGCTTTTGGAGAAGGTGGTACCTGGAATTGCTGCTCTAGAAATTTTGATCGTCCAAGATTCCCAGAATAATGAGCCTTATATTTTAGATCTCTATACCTCTCACCATGATTTTGGTTAGAATTTACATAGTTGATCCTGCTTTTCGAAGTACCCCTGATTTCTCCGACGTCTACTTCAACAGTCTTAATGTTTTCCTCGGTTCTTCTATCGATCTCCTGTACGTGCATCAATCAGACAAACTGATCAGTAAATGTAAATCTCAAACACCCTTTAAAAATGCTATGTTCAATCTCATCAAAGAGGGGGAGAATTAACATTGTATGTGTATCTGCGGAGTTTGCAGTTGTCCTTTGAGGATCTTCTATGAATGGATTGCTTGTTCTGTGTAGTTACTCTTGGTGCTGCACTAGCTGCTTGAATCCTTTGCGCTTGGGCTCGCGCCTGAACAGTCAACAGCGACTTCATACACCGGAATGTCTCCGCCGCTTGCTTCCTCACAAGGTAACCCCTCACCAAGGCCTGCAACTTCACTAGTCCTCTCAATGCACACAATGCCTTCCTTGCCTAAATACACAAGTACAGTATCATATCAATGAAATATTCACACGATGCAGCTACTATATATCAAGGTGGATAAAGAATTGATACCAGATATGATCGGAAAACTGACTGAATCTTGATCGCCGCAGCCTGCTCAGTTTCACTCGGCATGATGACAAGCCTCTTCTGCTCATATTGCACCTCCAACATCGGCTGCAAACCAGGCGTCTGAGCCGAAGCAATTGTGTTTACGTCTTTCGATCTTCGGAAACTCCATCTCCTCTTCTCTTTAGGGGTGCCAAGGCTGGAAATTGGAGTCATTGGAGTCTTTGGGCTCTCAGTGATCACTGAATAAACTTGATTGTAATTGTACTCCTCTCTCTTGATCTCCTTCTGATCCTTCTCTTTTTTCCCATTCAAAATGCTCCTAATCCACTTACTTGCCTTCCCCATCTCTTCAAATTCGCCAACTTAAACACTCATAACACCAAATCAACAAACAAAGAGAAAAACGCTCTCTACAAGGCTTGTAGCTTTGAACAACACTTTTTTGTTTTGAAGGGCAGATTGTTTTCTATCAAAACAAACTACCCTTTAAGTTATATACTGATTTTTTGCTTGTCTATTCAGTTGTTGATGATCCAGTCTGGTTGATGAGTAATTGGTGGAAGGCCTGCAGAAAGGCTGATGAAACAAAGAGGAAAAAAAATGAACTCACCAAGTAAGGACACTGGTTTGATGGGAAAGATTCCTCTGTCTATGATGTCAACATGTATTTTCACTACTGCCCATTTTGCAAATGTTGTTAGATCTTTGCATTGCATATGGGTTTCATGTGGGTGTACACATATATATGTTCTCTAATAATTGAAGAGCAAAGCAAATATTGGTATGGTTGGTGAGATCGATTTGTGAAGAGAATGTGAAGAAGGGTCTTGTCCTTGTTGGGTTCATGAACATTTTTTTTTAGTTGAGTTGGAATCCCATGTAAGATTGATGAATTTTTTATGGATTCAGCTGCGAAGGTGGTGGGAGTAGTCCAATTGTGCCATGGGGTTTGAACGTGGTTGGGTCTGTTGTCTTATTCGCTTGGCTCGGTGTCCAAGAATTCTGAGACATTCTTAACATTTATAACTCATTAAAGTATAGATGTTCATGTGTTATTTTTTTATTTTTTTTGGGATGACTACGCAATTACAAGAGCCTCGGCCTCACTTGATTAAGACCCAAGTAATTTTAGGGTAGTGCTATTTGGACTCATGAGTCCAAACTTAAATTTTTTTTTTTATTTCAAATATATCTTCAAGCAATTAATGAAGCAACCATAATCACTTAGAAATTTTTTTTAATACCCCTTAAATATTTACAAAAATTAAAAAAAACTCCCTATGAGTCCAAGTAGATTTATCGTTAATTTTATAAGGTTAATATTGCACTCTTCCACTAATCCAGATTGATTTTTGAAGGAAAATGGTGTAAATGCCGAGAATCAAACTCATCGCCTCTTCTTCAATCAGAGTACTTAAGTCTTGTTTGTAACTACTTTATCATCTCACTTGGGGACGTATAAATATGTATTTCTGATATTAAAAAAAACTTATATTTTTGTGTATTATATATGATTTTTCTGACACAACTGGAGTTCTATTCTTCTAATTGCATGTACTCTACCAGTAATCTTATAGTATTGTAATTTTTCCTCTTAAAAGAAAAAAAATTCCTTTATTTTTATAACACTTATTTTTTTAGGGCTATTTTTATAACTCTTGTACATATTGTGTAAGTGGATTGCGATCATTGTTGGGCCGAAGCTATTTATGTTGAGCTTTTTTTTTCTGTATAAGAAAAACTAAATGATATTTAACAAATCTTGACCATCAAATTTAGATTTATGGGAATTTGAGTTTATGGCCAGACAACTCTTAGAACTGGATCCAAAAGACTTTAAGAAATCTCAAGATCTACAAAATTAAGCTGGATCGAGAGACCTGAATTATATACATAAAAATAAATAAATATTAATTGTCAATTGGCAAAAAAAAAATAAAAAAAAAAATGGTATAACTTAAGATGGGGTGGCTTGTAATTAAAATAGGAGCTAGCACTAACAGCGGGCTGTGTTGCTAAAACGGCTTTTGAGAAGAAGAGAGACTCATGAGTTCATGAGAAGTCTTGGAAAATCTCAAAATTTAAGCTATCTTCAACTCTGTATTGCAAAAGGTGAACATCCTTTTTGGGTAGTTACAAAAAGGAAGCTTAAAATTACTTGATTAGTTTAGTTGGTTTACGTGCCCACATGCATGTGAGGGTTAATAAAAACTTCCAGCATGCCTATCATAAATATGGAACTTAATTAATCAATTAAATTTCTTGCTTCTTCCTATCTTTAGTACTCCTATAAGAAACCAACTCAACATTTCACACACCAGTCACGCAGTGAAAAAAATGCATGCTCTCACCTCAGTGAGATTGGATGATCGCACCCTCATAAAAAAACAAAACAACATTGCACACAAAGATTTGAACCTTCAACTCATTGAGTTACCACATTACAAACTATTTAGTTGGTGGTCATATTCATCTCTTTAGAAAAACTGAATGTCAATTAAACGAACTAAGAACATTAATTATGACGTATACATGCAATAGGGTTAATAAAGTATAAAATAGAGTTATAGTAGTATAAAGTTAGTATGGTAATTTTTAGATAATTTGTTAGGGTTTAGTCACTATATTAAATGTAATCAGTTTTATGTGAAGGCAAACAAGAAATATAATTTTATGTATTTGTCTTCTCTCTTTCTTCTCTAACCCTAATTCTCGATTTTCTCTTTCACTTCTCTCTAATTCTTCTTTTTAATCTTCTTATTATTTCTCTTTCAATCTCTTCTATCCGATTTCTTTAATTAAACTCAAGATCAATTACATTAGTAGTTGCATCAAATTGTGTACTAATTAAAATTTTATCGCCAATGACACTTAGAGTTAGAAGCTCACCACCCTTAATTACTTGATTATGGTACATTAGTTCCTACTCAATACTTTTATAGGTGTGATTGAGTGCAAAAAAAAAAAAAAAAAAAAGATAATCTTACTTTATTGATTGGTTGTTGTGATAGAAGAGCCTACAATTGAACCTTTGTCATAAAATCACCTCTAATTTTTGTCGTTGTCGTTGACAAATATCACCTTTAGGTTGAATGGATGACAAATGCTAAAACAACCACTAGGCCCTTGAAGATAGTGTTATCCACTTTGGGATGCATATGCCCACATCTCAATGCAGACACGGACAGCTCGAATAAGCTAATGTGAGGTGATGTCCTAGTACCATTTCTCTAGATGGTTTGACAACGGTGACACTACAGCAAGAAATGCTTTTAGTGATGAAAACTTTCATTGCGAAAAGTCAACTTTTGTTGCTAATGATCTTTAGCGAGAAATAAAATTTTATCGCTAGCTTGTTGCTAAAGTGTCATCCCAATAGGTCTTTAGCAAGAAAATTGTTTTTTTTTTTTTTTTTTTTTGCTAAAAGTCATGATTAGTAATGAGTTTTTTTTCTTGCTAGAAGTGACTTTTAGCAATTAATTTTTTTCATTTCTATAAGGGTGTGTTTGATAGCAAAGAGAATTTTCAATGAGAAAAAAAGTATTTACTTAGGCAAATTTTCTGTAGAAAATTTTTTTAAAAGAATTTTCTCATTGCTGTTTGATTGCACGTGAGAATTTTTTTTTTTCAATTTTCTGTTGTTTGATAACTAATGTAATTTTTTTTCTTCTTTTTTTTTGCAGTATCACGAATTCATACTAAAATTAAATCAAGTGGACAATTAATCAAGGTTACGCATCGAATTCATACCTGAAGCATTGCCAAATCCGTACTCTTCCAAAATAATTTCAATCATGATCTTATCCATGCGGTCATTCCATCTCACTTGCCCCTTTGATACTACTTTCACGCTCCCAATTGATTCTTCCATCTCTGTTTTAGATGATACTAAAGTTGTATATATTTTTAACGAAAAAATGAAAAACTATATATTTAACATAAGACTTGATATAATAATGCAGTAATTAAGATGTTCAATCAAATAGAGTCAGTCTACTAAATAACAAAAATGAAAATAGATAAATTGCATGATATAGTGTCAGCTAAATATAACAAAAAAAGAAGTGAGTAAATTATTACCCAAAAATGAAGAGAAAAAAGAAGCTAGAACATTGAACAGCATATAGAGAAATTATGAATCAAAGAATCAAAGGATAGGACGACGCATCAATAGGTGAGGCAAGAAACTCATGTTCTCTAGCTCACATTAAACTACATATCTATTTATTCCCCTCTTTATTAAAAAACGATTAGTATTTTCATGAAAGTTCCCCATAATCAGATCCAAAACTAAAGATGGATTTACAACTGCTTGATCATGAAAAAGAAAAATATTAAGTGTGATGTTTCCCTTTTTTTTTTGAATCTTAAGGTAAGCAGAGAAGAACGAGTACATGTTCTATCTCAACTTTGGTCTCTTTGGAGGAACATCCCAATTCGTCTCGGGAATCCTAGACTTTCCAAAAGCCTTTTTCACCCTTCTCTTCTTATCATTGTCACTGTCAGTCTCGTCATCATTCTCCTTGTTTGCATTAGTTGCTTCCCTCTCTAATTCCTCCCAAGTATTCCCCTTCTCCTCCTCCAAGTCTTCTTCTGAATATTCGTTGTCATCAGACTCCTCCATTGAATCGATGTCATCATCCTCATCGTCAGAATCCGATTCAGAAGATTGCTGCGGAGAGAAGAACCAGAGTTGTTGCGGAGAGAAGAACCAGGCTGCGGAGAGAAGAACCAGAGTTGCTGCGGAGAGAAGAACCGGAGATTGCTGCGGAGAGAAGAACCAGAGATCACGGAGAGAAGAACCGAGTTCTTTGCGGAGAGAAGAACCTAGGAGATTCTTTGCGGAGAGAAGAACCGAGAGATCGCGGAGAGAAGAACCGAGAGATTGCTTTGCGGAGAGAAGAACCGAGATCGCGAGAGAGAGAGATCGCAGAGATGAATCGAAGAGGAGTATGTTGGTGGAAGAGTTCTGGTAGAAGAAGGAGTCCAAGTTTTGGTCGAAAATAGATTCGTTAGACCCAAAAATCTCGAATTTCTATCTCAAAATAAGAGAAAATAAATGAGGAAAATTAGGAGGGTGGGTTTTTTTTCTCTATGCGGTTACAAGTGTATCAAACACCAAAAAAACGGTTATACTAAAAAACAAAACAATTTTCCATGATTTTTTTCTTTTTTTTAGCTATCAAACACACCCTAAGTGATTTTTAGCAATAGAAAATTTTCTTACTAGAAGTGACTTTTAAAGCAATGGAGTTTTTCCTTGCTTAGAAGTGACTTTTAGCGATAAAACTTCTTGCTAGAAGTGACTTTTAGCAATAGAATTTTTCCCTTGCTAGAAGTGACTTTTAACAATAAAATTATTTTCTTACCAAAAGTGACTTTTAGCGACAAATTTTTTCTTGCTAGAAGCAACTTTTAGCAATGAAAATTTTTCCCTTGCTAAAAGATGAACTCCCACAAAAATGTCAATATTATTTTACATATTTTAATTAAAAATAATTATTAAATGTAAAATTGTAAAAATAGAGATCTAATCTAAATCAAACTTAAAATTAATCTTATAAGTTTTTACAAACCATAATATAAAAAGTCTTCCATAAAACTCTACACACCATAATAATAATAATTAAATGTACTATACATATTAATAGCTTACAAAAAGCACATAGTTGATGTATAGTGCAGCTGCAATCAGGTTAATGGACAAACTTGTAATGTAGGATTCGATTCTGACTTACATCATAACTAACGAGATCCAATCGCCTAAATAACGCAAAGTCTGTATGCGAGTCTTCTTAAAACTGCACCATTAACAACAACAATTACACCCCTTTCATATAATCAAAAACTATAAAGTATTTGTATTTAAATAACTGGGTCATCACCTCAGTCTCCTACATTTACAAGTTTGAATTTTTAGCTTACTCACAAAAAGATAACATCAATTAAGAGAAATGCACCACCAAGTTATAAGTGTACAATACGTAATATATGATGAGGGGTCTAGCTACCAAGGATGAAAATCAAGGCTTATTAATTAAATGGAAGAATAGAATGCATAGATACCTGCAGTTGAGGCAGATCGACGCACATGAATGGATTAGTCTCCAACTCTTGGTCGATAGTGGAAGGAACAGTAGATTCTACTCACCCTTCTCCATAGTTGTAGATTTTATGAGAGTCATCTCTACAACCATTCTGAATCTCGTTCAAGGGACAAAACACATTGTTATTCTCAACTCTCAAGTAAGATTGCCGATATATAAACATTTCTTACCTCGAACGATATGTAAAATGCCAAGGGAGCCCACTCTTCCCTGATCACTTTGAGCATCTTGGGAACTTGAGCCAACCGCATATCCAGAGGCTTATTAATTAAATGGAAGAACAAATGAGAGCACATTAAATTGGTGAAACATTCATGAATAAGTAATTAAGTACCAGTTCCTCCCATTTCCTCTTGATCTATCTCCAACAATGTGAGCTAATCATTTAGCAATTACAGATCACAATTACATATTAAGTTGCAGTAAGTAATCATAAACCAGTCCACGCCACACACACACACACACACACACACACACACACACACATATATTTATATATGATCATGATAGAAAGGATGAATGACGAAATCCAACAAGAATAGTGGCGGATACACAGTGGATGATTGGTTATGAACCTAACAAGTTAAAGGTGATCAACAAGGAGAACGAGGTCCTAATTCAACTTCCAATTTTAAGAAATGTGGAACATTTGTCCAATTTTAACAGTAAGCTCAACATAAGATATTATGGTAGGTATGAATCAAAATTTAACGGCATGAGAAGTTGATCACCTCGAACAGGTACAGTTAACATGTGTAAAATTGAGAAATACCAACCTCATCTTTGCTTCTCAGCCAAGGGGTTGGAGATTTGCACCGTGGTGGGGCGGGAACGAGGCAATTCAAGCTCTAGCATAGACAACTTAATGTAGTAAGATAATCAAGAGAAGAAGATGAGTAGGAGCTCATAAAAATGGACAGCAGAGTGCTTTTTAGAAACTAGCAGCACCATAAAAAATGAACCAGCATTACAACATGAAACAACGAGTGCTTAGTTCGTGAGTTCTTTTTCGAACTGATCAAGTTTTCAAACTTAGTTCAACATAAAAATGGACAGCAGCACTATAAAACACGTTTCTAACTGATTCAAGTTTTCAAACTTAGGAAAATGAACAATGTAAGAGAAAGATGTTACAACTAAAAATTTAAAAGGAAAAAAAGCATCTGATTCGCTTTGGCACTTAGTTCAGCAGAGTGCCTTTTAGAAACTATAGGTGTAAAAAAATGATACTAACGGACTTCGTATTTGAAGTGAATTAAAGAAGAAAAACAAAAACAAAAACAAAAATAAGATAACAAAGAAGTGCAATCAATACCATGAAAAATCATAAAAACATAAAACTAGCTTCATTAATAAAAACATTAATTGAATCTCAAATAGATCCTCACCTATATGTCAAGGTCACTATCATCATATTTTTTTCTTCATCTTCTTCGTCGCTACAATAATCAATCAAAGTCATCATTGTCATTAGTGAACTCATCGATGCCACTCTTCTGAATAAAATCAACATCCGTCTCTATTGGTGTTGGCCTAACATCTCTTCTATTAGTGTTATCTCTTCAACATTTTCACTATTTTTATGATTATACATAGCTTCATTCGATACTGTAGATTGGAGAATGAGCTGCTCAACTTCAATTTCTTCATCATTCCCTTCATGAATATCTTTTGGAGTATCGTAAGGAACATCCCATAAGTTTCTTGTATTTGTCTTTTGAACTATGCACCAATCATTCCCAAATTTGGGGTCATTCAAGTAAAACACTTGACGTGCTTGAGATGCAAAGATGAAAGGGTCATTCTCATACTACGTATACTTGCGGTGTAGATGTAGAATGTATATACTGATTGATTGTAATTGAGAGAATTATTTGTGATGTATAGCTAATAGATCAGTGGGTATACCTAACCCAATCTGTTAGCAATCTGTTAGAAGTTTGTTAGGGTTGGTTAAGTTGTTACTGTAGTTAGTTGGGGTGTATAAAAGGGAGAGAAGACTCTGTAAAAAAGTGATTTTCAGATCATTTGTTTTAGCTCATATTGAGTTCCTGTTCTAAGTTTGTTCATGGTATCAGAGCAGAAACAACTTGGGAACCTTAATTTTCCATATGTTTTTTGCTCATTTGATCAAGAAATGTGATGTTGTTGTCATTGATTTTTCAAGTTCTGATTGTTGTTTGAAGATTCTTGCTGGATCGCTGATTTGGTAGAGTTTCAAATCATGGCAAACATGCAAGATCATGAAGATTCTTCAAGAAATGTGAGTTTAGTAGATCAGAACATGGAGGATTCACTGCATTTACAAAATTCAGATCATCCAGGTATGATCTTGGTTACCAATTCTCTTACTGGATTGAATTATCTTACATGGAGTAGAGCGATGCGTATAGCTCTTGGCGCAAAGATGAAACTAGGGTTTATTGATGGTAGATGTGCTAAACCAACATCATTAGATCCTAATTTTGATCGATGGATCAAAATGGATTGTATGGTTACTTCTTGGATCTTGAATTCTATTGCAAAAGAAATTGTTGATTCATTTCTTTATTCTTCTTGTGCTTTTGATTTGTGGACTGAAATATCTGAAAGGTTTGGAAAGTGTAATGGTCCTATGATTTATCAATTGAAGAGAGAAATAGCTTCAATTGCTCAAGGAGATCTTAATGTGTCGAATTATTACACAAAACTGAAAAAAATTATGGGACGAACTTGCTTATCTAGTTCCTTTACCAAGTTGTG
The DNA here is from genome assembly GCA_039657365.1 of Stephania yunnanensis. Lineage (NCBI taxonomy): Eukaryota > Viridiplantae > Streptophyta > Magnoliopsida > Ranunculales > Menispermaceae > Stephania > Stephania yunnanensis. The sequence continues at coordinate 12,892,741 of CM077592.1, forward strand.
AATGTGGAGTACGCAAAGAAGATTCTTGAATTAGAATCAACTGACAAGTTAATGGAGTTTTTAATGGGATTGAGTGATGTCTATGATCCTATTCGAAATCAGATCTTGCTTATGGATCCTCTTCCTAGTATTAATAAAGCTTACTCTATGGTGATTAGAGTTGAAAAACAAAAAGAAGTACACATTGTGTTTGCACCTGAAGTTGATTCTGTCATGATGGTTAGAAATACTGGAAATAAGAACCACTTTAAAGGATCTTTTAAGAAACAAGTGAATAAATATGAGCTTTATTGTGATCATTGCAAGATGAAGAGGCACACCAAAGAGACATGTTTCAAATTACATGGATATCCAGATTGGTTTACTGCAAAAAAATCTAAGAAGAATGACAAATTTGATAAAGGAAGAAGAGTTACTGGATAACAGAATAAGATGGCAAATATGCTTGAATCTCCTATGGATTTTATTGATGAAGGATGTGTGTAATATGATGATTTGCAGGCTAACATAGCTAACATGATTCAACAAGGATTTGATAGGATCAAGAAAGGCAAGAGGGTGGTTTCTTCCGAACTTACGAATGCAGTTAATTGTGCACATGTGGAGGACTTTACAGGTACTTTGTTAAACCAAACTTATTGTTCTAATGCTTATATTCAAAATGGAGATTGGATAATAGATACAGGAGCAACAAATCATATGTGTACTGATTTATCTCTTTTACATAATCCTATTGCACCATCAAAATCTACACCTGTTTTTCTTCCTGATGGTTCTTTTAAGTTGGTAGATCATATTGGAAATGTACTTCTACCATCTAATCTGACTCTTTATTCTTGCCTTCACATTGCCACTTTTAGACATAACCTTCTTTCAGTTCAAAAACTTACCACCACTGCAAAAATTAAGTTCATTTTTCTTCCTCATGCTTGTTTTATACAGGACCTTGAGAATTCTAAGGTTCTCGCAGTGGGCAAAGGCAGGGCTCTACATTCTTAATTCAAGTTCTTTCTCTAACAAGGTCATTGAGGCATATACAAAATCCATTAACTCTTCTCTGAATAAGTCTGTTGTTTGTAATTCTGTTAACGATGGTTTCTATTGGCATAAGAGATTAGGCCATCCTTCTAACGCTGTTTCTAAACATTTAGAATCTTTACTTTCCACTTCTTTGCTTAATAAATCTGTTAATCCTTGTGATGTATGTCATATTTCGAAACAGTGTAAACTAAAATTTCCTGATAGTTCTATCAAGTCTATGACTTCTTTTCAGCTTCTACATATGGATATTTGGAGTCCATATAAACAAAAATCTTTGCAGGGTCTCATTATTTTCTTACAATAGTAGATGATTTTACTAGATTTACTTGGACATACTTATTACCTTCTAAGTCTTCCACTTTTGCAACCATTCAGAATTTTTTAATTTTTGTACAGAATCATTTTAAGGTTTTTGTCAAAGCAATAAGGAGTGATAATGGCACTGAATTTGTCAATCAAGATTGTACAAAATTATTCACTAATTTCGGCATTTCTCATCAGAAATCCACTCCTTATACACCTCAACAGAATGGAGTTGCAGAGAGGAAGCATAGGCATTTATTACAAGTAACAAGAGCTTTGATTTTTCAGTCGGGTCTTCCTAAAACGTTTTGGGGAGACGCAGTCTTAACATCTACATATTTGATAAATAGACTACATTCTTCAATTCTTAACCGGAAATCTCCGTTTCAGTTGTTATTTCATAAAAATCCAGATTTTTCTATGCTACGATCCTTTGGTTGTTTGTGTTTCTCTACCAATGTTTTACCTCATAAAGATAAACTTGATCCTAGATCTTCTAAATGTGTCTTTGTTGGATATTCTCCTGGTCAAAAAGCTTATAAGCTTTTTGATCTTACTTCTAAAAAAATTTTAATTTCTAGAGAAGTAATCTTTTATGAAAATGTTTTTCCTTTCTTAAAAGATTCATCTTCTTCTAAACTTTTTCTGTTCTCCCTGTTTTTGTTGATGATAATGATGATGAGTTTTCACATCTTCCAGTAGTTCCTTCACTTCCAGTTTCATCATCTCCTTTAACTTCTGATTCTAATATTCCAACTGTTCCAGTTGTCTCTTCTGATAGCTCTATTTTACTTCCCGCTTCTCCTATTCAGAGAAAGAGTCAACGACATCATAAGCCACCTTGTTGGTTAAATGACTATGATACTTCTATAAAAAAAAGTCAAGCCAGCTGGTAATCAATTGTCTATTTTACCATCTTCTTCTATTCATTCTCCGCCTACTTTTCCTTTTATTGTTTCACCCAACTTCACTGATCAGTACATAACATACTTAGCTACTGTATCTAAGATTAAAGAACCTCATAATTTTGCGCGAGCTAACACTGAGCCTCAGTGGATTCTTGCAATGCAAAAGGAATTACAAGCATTAGAAGATAATCAAACTTGGTATTTAACTGAGTTACCCGTTGGCAAGAGAGCAATTGGTTCCAAATGGGTTTATAAAGTCAAGTTAAATCCAGATGGCTCTCTCGACAGATGCAAAGCCAGGTTAGTGGCAAAGGGATATAATCAGATTGAGGGTGTGGACTTCACTGATAGTTTCTCTCCAGTGGCTAAGATTGTGACTGTTAGATTACTTCTTGCATTGGCAGCTTCTAAATCTTGGCCTCTTCATCAATTGGACATTAATGCATTTCTTCATGGTTATATCAATGAAGATTTATATATGAAACCCCCTGATGGTTATACCAAAGCTTTGCCTACTCAAGTTTGTAAATTGAAACGTTCCTTATATGGTCTCAAACAGGTTTCTAGGCAATGGAATTCTGAGTTTACTTCTCAGTTTCTAGCTTACGGATTTGTCCAATCAGCTCATGATCATTGTCTGTTTACTTTCACTAAAAATGGGGAGTTTTTTGCTTTAATTGTCTATGTCGATGATGTGCTTCTCACAGGGTCCTCCTTAAATGAGATTTTGTTGGTTAAACAATTTCTTCATCAGAAATTCACAATCAAAGATTTGGGTCAAGCTCATTATTTTCTAGGCTCGGAAGTTGCAAGGTCTGATTCTGACATCTACATCAATCAGAGGAAGTCTGTACTCGATATTCTTGATGAAATTGGTTTATCTGGTGCTAAACCTGTTGCTACCCCTTTACCTAGAGACTGTAAATTTTATGACATTCAGTCTCCTCTTATGCCTGATCCAGATAGGTATCGAAGGCTCATTGGTCGACTTCTCTACCTTGGTTTCACCATACCTAATGTGATTCATTCAACTCGGCAATTAAGTCAATTCGTTCAACATCCTACTGAACAACATTAGGATGCTGCTATACATGTTTTGAGGTATTTAAAGGGTTCTCCATCAATGGGGCTCTTTTATCCCTCTCAATCAGATCTTAAGGTGTCTGCTTACTGTGATGCAAATTGGGCTGCTTGTCCTTTTTCACGAAGGTCTCTTACTGGTTTTTGTATCTTCTTGGGCCATTCTTTGATCTCTTATAAGACTAAGAAACAATCCACAGTTTCTAAGTCTTCGGCTGAAATCAGAGTACAGATCTTTATCAGGAACTGTTTCCGAGCTATTGTGGTTATCTTTTCTCCTTCGTGACTTGCAAATTGAAGTGTCCCTTCCCATTGATCTCTGGTGTGACAATCAGGCGGCTCTCCACATTACTGCTAATCCAATGTTTCATGAAAGGACCAAGCATCTTGATATTGATTGTCACCTGGTTCGCGATCAATACAAGCTTGGTTTTGTTCTCCCTCAGTACATTCCTTCTCGTCATCAACTTGCTGATTCGTTCACCAAGTCCTTACCTGCTCCTCAGTTCAATTTGTTATTGTCCAAGATGAGTCTATGTGATTGGCATAGACTTCCATCTTGAGGAGGGGATGTAGAATGTATATACTGATTGATTATAATTGAGAGAATTATTTGTGATGTATAGCTAATAGATTAGTGGGCCTACCTAACCCAATCTGTTAGCAATCTGTTAGAAGTTTGTTAGGGTTCGTTAAGTTGTTACTGTAGTTAGTTTTTGTAGTTAGTTGGGGTGTATAAAAGGGAGAGAAGACTCTGTAAAAAAGTGATTTTCAGATCATCTATTTTAGCTCATATTGAGTTTCTATTCTAAGTTTGTTCAGTAGACAAGTGAAACCGTGATCAATTCGTGCATGTAGTTTTTTTGGGTTAGTGTTAAACCATTTACATTTGAACAAACTACACGACTTCCACCAAGTGAAACCACTTCCCAACCTTATCAACGAAATTCTAGAAAGAGAAACTCCAACATCGCTAGAGAAAATAGAGAGAGAAAGAGAGAGAGAGAGGGAGAGAGAGAGAGATGGAGACGAAGAAGAAGGGGAAAGGGATCGAATCTTCTCAAAACGGCAAAGTCCCGCCGGACGATCTTCCTCGATAAACGCATCGTCAAAATACGATTTCTTCAAGGTTTCGTTCTTCAAATCTCTCGATTTGGTATTCTATGATTGTGAATCTGCGATTTGGATTTGAAAAAATGGATTATCTGGTGTTGATGAACAGGTGAAGGTGTGGCTAGGTTTCGTTCTCCAAATCCTAACTCCTCGCTTTCTCTGATGACGATTACGAAGATGAGATGGAGAGGAAGATGAAACAGACCATGTTTGGTTTGGGGTTGGAGGTTGAAATGAAAATGGGTTTAAAGGTTGTGTTGGGGTGCACCAAATGCCTCAAGTTAGCAATAAAATTTAATTTTTCTTACTATAAGTTATCTATAGCAATATAAGATTATTTTCTCACTAATTTTTTAAAGCAGTAACTAGAAAGTTAATTTGATTTTTATTTTTTTTTTGAAAAAACTTACAGGGGTGTATTCAATTGAGATTTTAATGGATTTTTGGTTACTTTTAATAACTAAAAAAGTTTAGGTGTATTCAATTAAAACTTTTAGAGAGTTTATAAAAGTAAGATGTATTTAATGTGAACTTTTATAAACATTTTAAAAGTCTATAAAAGTTTTGGGGTATTCAATTTAAACTTTTAGAGAGTTTATAAAAGTAATGTGTATTTAATTTTTTCGTGACTTTTGTGGTTTGGTTACAAATCTAGACTTTTATAGACTTTTTGTATAAAAATATACATAAAGAAATTTTCAACTTTTCTTCCCCTCAACGCAGAAACTTTTAGGAACTTCTAATTTTTGTTGGTTCCCTTGTTCAATTAAGACTTTATTGTTCATAAGGTATTTTCTTATCAATTGTTTTTATCAACTTCTTCAACCACTCCACAACTCATGGATTTCATTGCTCACTCATTATACTCTAATGTCTATATATGTTTACGAAAATGATGTTGTTATTAATATATAAGATGTCATTCTTGCATCATCGCATATTTATACGATTTTTTTACAAAGAAGTTTCGTTTATTAAGTGCATAATTATAATATCAAAAAGTGTAATATTATTATTTTTGAAGAAAATAATCATTTTTTTTTCAAATGCAAGAAGTGCATTTTAAGAAATTTAAACAATCATTCTTTAGAAAAAAATATTAGTTTTTTTACTTAAGTTAAAAAGTGCAAATTTTTTACACAATGATCTTATTTATTCTTTTTTGCCCTTAAAAGATGAGTCATTTACCTATTTATTTTGTCGATATTTATTTACTTATTTGTTATGTTACTATTTTAATAGTAACTCATTAATATGTATATATGATTTTTTTATTAAAATATAAAAATACTTTCAAAAAAATTAGTAATAGTTATTAAGAAAAAGTAATATAATTATGTCTTGACCGATCATCAAAAATCATGTTTAAGAAGTTCACAAAAGTCACTAAAAATCTCAAATGTATAAAAGTCATCAAAATGAAGTTCACGTAAAAGTTCATCAAAGTCTTTAAAAGTCTACAAAAATCTATAAACTTCGAAAAAGTCATCCACTTATAAAAGTAACTAAAAGTCTATTAAAATCTTAATTGAATACACCCATGTTAATCTAATTGATATCAAAAAAAAAATCGGTTTCTCACATAGTATTTGACAATAAAATTTGATTTTTCTTACTATAAGTTATCTATAGCAAAAAACATATGCATCACCGCTAAATTTTGGGCATTATATATAATCCATTTTTTTTTTTTGGCCAATTTCACATTTGGGCACAAAATAAATAAATAAATGTTTACAAAACTTTTCAAAATTTTCACTCATGATCTTTCCATCAATTTCTATTAACTATCCGTTAAGTAATGATGACATGACACTCATGTGACATGGATAGGACATCAAATTTACTCGATTTGTTTTTATAAAAAAACTAAATTTACTTTATTTCTTTAAACAAATGTCAAAATTATTTTTAAAACTTACAAAAAAAATGATTGGATAACTTAATTTGAGCCCTAACCAAATCGAGAGCCGTATGACACACCTTATGTGTCGCTCGCGCACATTGCCACATAATACATCTCTTATCGAATCATTTTCTTTTTTTAGTTTTAAGAAATAATGGACATTTGTTTAAAAAAAAAAGTAATTTTTTTAAAAAAGTTGAGTAAATTTGTCACGTCATTGCTACATAAACACTATGCCAACATTATTTAACGGTTAGTCAACATAAATGGATGAAATAACAATGGATATAGTGAAGATTTTGAAAAGTTTTGTTATTATTTTAAAAAGAAAATGAAAGTTTTATGACCAAAGTGCATAAAAGAGAAAGTTTTGTGATAATGAGTCAAATTGACCACTTTTTCTTTGTCATGAACAAATTCAATCCATTATTATCATTAATGTTAATATTAATATTAATATTGTTTAATATTATTGACTTCAACGAGAATCGAGCTCACAACCTTTTTAAATTTTACATTTTTAGCAAATGATGTATCATATATCTCAATTAATTAGTTTACATAAGAATATAGTTTTTTTTTCCTTTCAAATTGTAACGGCCCGCTCTAATTAATCACAATTAATTGACAAATTACAGGTTAAAACCCTAAGCTCAGACCCACGTGGACGCCGCAGATAGGTCAGGGAACGCTGACTAGGTAAATAGTAGTTTTATTGATTGTTTGCCTATTTGCGATGTTGTATATCAAGTTAATTACTTAGCATCGCACGTGTGTATTTCTATCATTGAATCGAGCGAGATAGTGTAAAGGATGTTCGCATCGAAAAACGTGTCAAGATGGGTACTGAAGAGCAAACTGTGGGTACACAAGGTCGGGAAACTAAAACACACAAATTAAATAAAAAATTGGTCAAATAACTACTATGAAATATATATTGGGTGGTTAATGACGCGGCGGTAAGCGTATATCGCAATTTGGACGCGAAATTCGGGCTTCGAAACACCCGAAAACACAAGCGAGTGTCCCGGTGGTGTCACACTTTGGAGTCAATGACATTAAGTCAACTAGTTTACCCCATTTTCACTCCACCTCACTCCATCACTTTCTCATCTCCCTCACGTCACTCTCTCTCACACCCACACATACACACACACACCATCACATAGAACAGGGAGGCCGAGAGGAAAAAGAAGGAAATGAGAGGAGGAGGAGAAGGAGGAACGCACCGGGAAGGAGAAATGGAGGTGAAGATGTCACGGTCGAGGTGAGTCGTTGTTTTTGTTGTTGTTGGTGCGTCGGCCATGGTGGCCGAGAAGGGAGTTCGGCCATGGAGGCCAAACCGAGGTCGGGGGTGGAGATGGCAGGGGTGTCTCCCCCTGCCATCGAGTCCACCAGGGTTGGGGTGGAGAGCAACCCAAACCCAAACCAGAAAGAAAAAAAAAAAAAAAAAAAAGACTAGAGACCTGCATCACTGGAGAAGAAGACGATGGGTGCGTGCGTGCAACCCCTTGACCCGGGCCAGGTCGATTTTGGCCCAACCCAGTTGGGCCGAACAGAGCCGGGGCCGGGCCGGTCTGGGCCCGAGTCGGGCTGGGCCGGTCTGGGCCCCACCCGGATGGGCCAGACCGGGTCAGCCAGACCCTGGTGGGCCGAGTCAAACCCGGTCCAGGGGGGGCCCACCCTTATATTAAAATAAAATAAATATTAAAATATAATTTAAATACATTTTTAAATCAAATAAATATAAAAAATAAGAAAAATAACTAGAAAATTATGAAAAAATCCAGAAAAATTAAAAAAAATATATAAAAAATGTTGTAAAATAAATTGGAACTTGCTAAGAACTAAAGAAGGAAATAGAAGACTAAGAACTTCTACTACTACAAACTACTACTACAAAGGAGAAGAGAAGAAATGAGATAGTTGGAATGAGAAGTTTTCATTCAACTTGGTGTGCTCTTACAATGAAGTTAGTATCCTTTATATAGGCCATTTGGTATGATGACAAATGTGCCTTAGCAATGTGGGACTAAAACATACACCCCATGTACATTGAAATGGTTACAAAGAACATGACAATACATAGACTAGTGGAAGTACATAACTACACAATATGTTGGTGTACATGCATGGTCATCCACACTTCACAACACTCCCCCTTGGATGACGCTTGCTTAGAGATTGTGCCTCGTTAAAACTTTTACTAAGAAAAACCACATGGGAAAAAATATAGTAAAAGAAAAGAGTACACTATTCTCATAAATATTAAGATGGGTATAATATTGTTAAGATTGCCTCATTAAAAACCTTGCATGGAAAATCCAATGGGATAAAACCATAGCTAAGGGAAAAAGAGCGCAATACATTAATCAATAACTCCCCCTCATGTGAACATGGGTGAAACTTGTTCAGTTTCTTTACTTGCAATGTCTTTAAGTTTACGCAAGCCAATACCATATGTAAGCCTTTTAAATGTCGTAGTTGGTAAGACTTTTGTGAATAAATCAGCAAGATTATCACTCGATCGGATTTGCTTGACATCAATTTCACCATTCTTCTGAAGCTCATGCGCATAAAAGAATTTCGGTGAAATATGTTTTGTTCTGTCACCTTTTATGAATCCTTCACTTAATTGTGCAATGCATGCTGCATTATCTTCATATAATATGGTTGGAGAATCTTTTATTGAAGGTAATTCACATGATTCTTGAATATGTCCAATCATGTTTCTCGACCATACACATTCACGACTTGCTTCATGAATCGCAAGTATTTCAGAATAATTGGAAGAAGTAGCAACCATAGTTTGCTTTACCGATTTCCATGATACAGCAGTATTGCCACATGTAAATACATATCCCGTTTGAGAACGGGCCTTGTGAGGATCAGATAAAAATCCAAAGATCGGCATAACCTTGAAGATTCAGTTTCACCCCTCTCGAGTAAAATAAACCCATGTCACTTGTTCCTCGAAGATATCGAAAAACATGTTTAATCCAATTCCAATGTCTTCGAGTTGGTGAAGAGCTATATCTTGCTAGTAGGTTGACAGCAAAAGCAATGTCAGGTCTTGTACAGTTTGCAAGATACATAAGTGCACCAATTGCACTTAAATATGGTACATTCGGACCAAGTAGCTCTTCATCACTTTCATGAGGTCGAAATGGATCCTTATCCACTTCAAGTGATCTGACAACCATTGGAGAGCTCAATGGATGCGCCTTGTCCATATAAAATCTTTTTAATATTTTTTCAATATAATTTGATTGATGGACAAATACTCCACTCGAAAAATGTTCAATTTGCAAACCAAGACAAAGTCTTGTTTTTCCAAGTTCTTTCATCTCGAATTCCTTTTTCAAGTATTCGGATGTTCTAACGATGTCGTCGTGGTTTCCCACTATATTTAAATCATTAACATATACAGCAATAATCACAAATCCTGTTGATGATCTTTTGATGAAGACACATGGGCAAAGCGGATTATTTACATATCATTCTTTCAGTAAATAATCACTGAGACGTTTGTACCACATTCGTCCAGATTGTTTCAATCCGTACAAAGACCTTTGTAATTTTATAGAGTGCATGTTATGAGATTTTGATTTTATTTCATCGGATATTACAAATCCATCAGGGATTTTCATATATATCTCACTATCTAGGGATCCGTACAGATATGCTGTAACGACATCCATTAAATGCATATCAAGCCCTTCAGAGACTGCAAGGCTTATCAAGAACCGAAATGTGATTGCATCTATAACAAGAGAATATGTTTCCTCATAATCGATGTCAGGTCTTTGTGAGAAACCTTGAGCTACAAGTCTTGCTTTGTACCTTGTAACTTCATTTTTTTCGTTTCTCTTTCATACAAATACCCATTAATATCCAACATGTTTTACGCCATCTGGCGTTTGGACAATTGGTCCAAAAACCTCTCGTTTCCTTAACGAGTTTAGCTCTGCTTGGATAACCTCTTGCCATTTTTGCCAATCGGGTCTTTTTCGACATTCGTCCACTGATCGTGGTTCTGGATCATCATCATTTTCACATATTTCAAAGGACACATTGAAAGCAAATATATCATCAGGAACAATTTCATTTCGATCCCAAATCTTACTAGAGTTTAAATAATTTATTGAGATCTCATTATTTTCATCTTTTTCCTCTTTTTCTAGAGGAAGTTGTTCCTCATCAGAATCAACTTGTTCTGACAAACCCTTATCAAAGGATTCTTGTGCTTTCTCAGGAGTATTTTGATTTGTATTTATTTTTACTCCCGTTTTCCTCTTTCGAGGAATTGTATCCTTTGAACCAACCGGTCTTCCACGCTTTAAGCGTTTCGTTGGTTCTTGTGCATTTTGTTGCACAGAGACATCAATTCTTGCAGGAGCATTTACAGCTGGAATGTGTGATTTTGTCACTTGTTTTGCATCATTAAATGCATCAGGTAATTGATTTGCAATTTGTTGCAAATTAATGATCTTTTGAACTTCAAGTTCACACTGATTTGTGCGTGGATCATAATGTGATAAAGTTGATGCATTCCAAGCAATTTCGCGCCATTCCTTTTGAATTGGCTTCTTATCTCCCCCTAATGGTGGGAAAATTGCTTCATCAAAGTGACAATCAGCAAAACGTGCAGTAAATAAATCCCCTGTTAAGGGCTCAAGTATCTTATAATGGACGATGAGTTAAATCCAACATAAATCCCAAGTTTTCATTGTGGACCCATCTTAGTTCTATTGGGAGGTGGTATAGGAACATACACTGCACAACCAAAAATTCTCAAGTGTGAAATATTTGGTTGTTGACCTAAAATGAGTTGTATGGGGGAATATTCATGGTATGCGATAGGCCTATAACGAATGATAGATCTTTGCATGAAGGATCGCATGTCCCCGAACCAAAGTTGATAACTTAGTTCTCATGATTAAAGGTCTGGCAATTAATTGAATGCGTTTGATAAGAGATTCTGCCAAACCATTCTGGGTATGCACATGTGGAACATAATGTTCAATGGTAATTCCTATAGACATGCAATAATTTCTAAATGCTTGAGATTGAAATTTCCCGGCATTATCAAGACGGATGGTCTTGATTGGGTTGTCAGGAAATTGTGCTCTTAACTTAATGATTTGTGCTAAAAGTCTAGCAAATGCAATATTGCGGGTTGAAAGCAAACAAACATGTGACCACCTAGTTGATGCATCTATCAAAACCATGAAATATCTGAATGGTCCACAGTGAGGATGAATAGGACCACATATGTCTCCCTAAATGCGTTCTAAGAAAACCGGGGATTCCACAACAATTTTACTTGGGGATGGTTTAACTATCAATTTACCTCGAGAACAACTAGCACAATTATAATCACCAGCTGAAAATATTTTGCGACTCCTTAAAGGATGTCCATGCGAATTATTAATTATTCTTCGCATCATTGATGATCCTGGATGACCAAGCCGGTCATGCCATAAAATGAATGTCTTTGGATCATTAATTTTCTTATTCAAGACGACATTCGTTTCGACATGCCTTATATGAGTAAAATATAATCCAGATGATAAAGCTGAGAATTTTTCTAACACTTCTTTTTTCCCATTTGAAACCAATGTGACATAGAGAAATTCTCTACTATTTTCATTCACGGTTTCAATGTGATATCCATTTTGTCGAATATCTTTAAAGCTCGGTAAATTTCTTTTGGATTTTTCAGAGTATAAGGCATTGTCAACATGAATTGTTGTTCCCCCAGGCAACATAATATTTGCTCTTCCATAGCCATTAATCAAATTGGAGGTGCCAGATATTGTTTGAACATTAGCCTCAGCTATATTCAAATTGGAGAAATATTCTCTGTTTTTAAGGATTGTATGCGTTGTAGCACAATCAGCAAGGCATATATCGCTCTTATTTGATTCATGACTTGAACACATGATTTGTTGATCCATCTGGACAAATAATGTTTGGCAAATCAGAAAAAGAGTCATATTTCAATGATAAAATTCATAATATTTTGCCTTTGATTTTGAAGGCATGGTAAAGGTCACAAAAATATTCGGGCATATATATGACAATATTTAGGCAAAATAGCCTTTCATATATGACTAAAAAAATCTCACAATATGAGCGCTCATTGTCAATAATTATTTGCCCTTTGTAGTGGTGCACCACTTTTATTCCGATTTTTGGTGGAATTGTCAATACGACATTTACCTGATATTTTCACCTTTTCCACGTCCATAAATTTATTATTGCGATCATGATCATTATATGCAACATATGCTTCTTAATTTGAAGTTGAACTAATTGGACGGGAGTGATATTATATTTATAATATCTCATTATTTTACTCAGCTACCATGAGACAAGAAATCAATCCTTAATATTTATTGGATTGACGTGCGCACTCGATATTTGTTGCAGCAATTAATCAAGGCGGGCCACGTGACCTCTTTATTGTCTCATCAGTCAAATTTTCACATAGCCTCAACATAGAGGTAATTAAAATTGTGGAATTATAATTAATATTTGACTGATTAAATTTTGTAGCATGAGACCCAAATTAGCTCATTTTGAGCTTTTTGGAGCATTACCCTTTTGGTATGTATATATATAACTCCATAAGGTGAAAATATATATAAAGTGAAATATTCACTTTTCAAATCTCTAAAGAGAAATTGGTGAATGATTGTGTACAACATACAACCTTGCATGGATACAAGCTTTATTCATAATTTGTAATATCTAATTATCATGACAAGAATTATAATAAGATAACAAATTCAACTATGGTTGATTAATATTTTGAAAGTAAATTAAATATAATATAAAATAATTTTCTCTTTTCTTTTTATGTAAATAAAAAAAAACATAGCATATGATTAAGTATATGTTCACTACTTGATTTATTAATAATCAAATGTACTATTCGTATGAGTTGGTGGGACAACCTCCAGGTTGGGTGGCGAGACAAAGTCTGCTTAATGCCATGCCTCCTCGAACGGGATAACCCGTCTCCCTTTCAATGTTTAGTTTTACCCGGGGACAAGGCTTACCCACTATCAACTCAAACTTATAGCATGATTTGTATTATAAAATCAAGAATAGAACAATAACTAATCGTTTGTAGTTTTAAGAGAAAACTAGTTATGTCATATATTGACTTTTGATTTCTGATGTAAAAGATCGTACAGGACGCAACTACAGAGCATACTTTCGCAATCGGTGACGCTATAATGCATAATATATGAATAAAGTATGCATAGATAAAAGGAAGCAACCATGATAATATAGAAGTAAATTGAACTTATTTAAATAACAAAAGTTATACCTTCCTAGCTTTCTCTCCTTAACAAGCCTTCTTGAACTTCAAGATCTCCTTAATGCTAGAGCAAGCTCGTGCTGATAACGTGTTGTAAAATAAATTGGAACTTGCTAAGAACTAAAGAAGGAAATAGAAGACTAAGAACTTCTACTACTACAAAGGAGAAGAGAAGAAATGAGATAGTTGGAATGAGAAGTTTTCATTCAACTTGGTGTGCTCTTACAATGAAGTTAGTATCCTTTATATAGGCCATTTGGTATGATGACAAATGTGCCTTAGCAATGTGGGACTAAAACATACACCCCATGTACATAGAAATGGTTACAAAGAACATGATAATACATAGACTAGTGGAAGTACATAACTACACAATATGTTGGTGTACATGCATGGTCATCCACACTTCACAACAAAAAAAAGTAGTTTCGAGGACTTTTGGGGCATCGGCACCTCGGCACAATTCGAAAAGTGTGCCGAAATTAAACTTTTTGAAAACAAAAGCTCAAATTTTTAGTCACACATTACAAATTCTTTTAATGTGACTTTAAACTAATAACGGTGGTATAATCGGATATCAGGAATTTAGGAGACTATAGTCGGGTATCAGGCACGTATCTCGAGGCATGTGCGGGATGTTCGAAAGTGTTTGAGGTAAGTAAACCCTCGAGAAAGTCAGTTTATAATTTACTTATTTTCATTGTAAATGTTTATTTCGCATTTCTTTTCTTCAGTTCAGTTTTCATGTTTACTCAATTCCCGCGTGTGTTTGTGTATGGTCGAAGGGACGGTGTGACCCTTTCCGGCTCTCTCGTTGATGACGATCTGATTGTTGCTACGGTGTTGGTCATACCTTAGACTACACGTGAGATTCTTCTCAGCGAGTCGATGATCTCGAGAGCGAGTTGACGTGAGGCCCACCTCCGTCACAGATTTCCTCTCCTTTGAGGCGTTGGGCGGAAGTCTACCTTCCGACCAACAAAGTTTTTCATTTCGACCGTGAAGAGGGGGTGTGGATTTTCTCACCTCTAGGGCCTTTTCGGTTTAGTTTTTGTCCGAGGGCTCAACAACTATACACCACAATCGCGTTCCACGTTCTTGATTATCTCAGGACTTATATTCATGCTTTACATTCCTGTTCATTTACTTTATATGTATGACTTGTAGCCGTTTTCTTGGATTTCTTGTGAATACTAACTGAATTTCTCTGGGATTTACTCACCTGGAACTTGTCATTGTTTGTTGGTGGCAAGTTGTAGATCCTGCGACGATCCGGGGGAAGGTGGTGATTGGCGACTACCTCTGATTTGGAGCGCCTCCACTAGCTTACTCACAGGTGTTTTTATTTACATATATATATATATATATATATATACATATACTTTTTGGGATCTTTTGATAGACTTTTACCTGATACATGTATATCGACACCTATTATACATTTTTGTCGCCTTAACTGATACACATGGTATCCCTTTTTGCTGGGATTCCATCCCATAGGTTGTTAAATATTTCATAACTCGTTTACATTAATTATATGCATGCTATTAAGACTTCCGCTACTAAAATAACAAAAATAAATCAAAACAAATGAATTAAGTTATAAAACTTTATAACTTCGTATATTTTGCTAAAATAATCATTTAAATATCAAAATTTACTAAGTTGAGTATTAGATGGTAAGTTCGCAGGCCGTCACAGACAGGCGTGCAGGTGACGTGTCCGGCGACGTGGCGGTGCCCGGTTTGTCTCGAAATTTGGGGCCGTCACAATTGGTATTAGAGCCAGGTTCAGGCGAACCTAGGGAAAAGTTTAATACAATCGAATAAAACTTAACAACAAACATTAGATGTGGAAACCCAAAGATCCTAACTTAGAACTTTAGTTGGGAAATAAGTGAGCGGGTAGTACTAGGACTTATATGTGTATATATTGATTGTAATACTTATGTACACGTATTACGATGCTGATTTGCGGCACATTCGCGATTTGCAAATTCGACATGGATAGACGACCAATTCTTCATACGGACGATTGAGGCCAGCTGAGCGGCTCGACACCTGTCAACTCGGATCAGATATTGTGCGACATGGTTGCATTCCATAGTTTGCAGCTCGATGAGATGTTCGATTGCTTCGAGCGCATGCAGCCGCAATATCGGCCTCTGCCGCACTCACCGCTGCCACTACTGTAGAGCAGACGGTTGTCGCCCCGACTGTTCCGGCGACCCCGTTCACGACCATTACCACAGAGGTACTGCCAGCAGTCACTACACCATTGACTAGGTCGGTCGTGGCACCGACACTGATTCCATCACAAGAGATCATATTTGAGACCTCCTTTTCAGCTGAGGCAAAGTTGATTAAGGAGTTCATTCGTTTTCAGCCAGGCTACTATTATGGAGGTGGTGACCTAGAGGTAGCTGGGAAGTGGATCATTTCACACGAGAAACTTCACGGGCTTTTGAGGATTCACGGCAGCATACAAGCTAGGATTTCCGGATTTATGCTCAGGGGAAATGATGAAGTATGGTGGACCGCCCACACAGCCGCTCACGGAGAGCCGAGTACATAGGCAGAGTTCAAGAAATTCTTTTATGATCTGTATATCCCGATCGAGATTCAGATGAGACCGAGGGAGGAGTTCTTGACGCTGAGGCAGGGTGACCGGACGGTGTCGCAATACATGGAGAGATTCACATACCTGCCTACTTTTGCGATGGACGTAGCTGGGACCGAGCGACTTCAAGTCCACTATTTTATTCGAGGACTCCGACCAGAGAATGGGGGCGCGATTGTGTCGACAGGAGCCAGGATTGTACGAGGAGTTTACGAGAGGGCGTTGGCCCACGAGACATTTTTGACGTCGAACAGCGCCGTCCCCAATGCGTCACGACAGCCATAGAGGCCAGGGGAGGTCAGACAGGAAAGGCAAGAGGAATCGCGATTAGAGAGATCAAAAGGGGCATAAACGCATATATGATGACGGTCAGACGATCAGTGCACATGCAGTTGTACCGGCACATCCACAGCAAGTTATGGTAGTCCAGCAGCCGCAGAGATAGGGTCAGGTCCAGAGAGGCAGAGACGGGAGTCAGCAGTGGCAGGGACAAGGCCATAGGGCTAGCGGACAGTAGGGTCAAGGCTCCGGACATAGGCAGAATGTCACGTGCTTCAGATGTAGGCAGAATGGGCACTACAAGAGTGAATGTACCAGGGAGCCAACACCACCACTAGCAGCTCCGCCAGTGCAGGCGAGGGAGCAGGTGCACGCAGTTGTCGCACCAGATCGTGATGCGTCTCGACAGCTCGTTGAGGGTATGTTGATTATTTTTGGTCGCCCTATGCATACATTGATAGATTTTGGTAGTACGTTATCATTTATTTCGGGACGGATGGTAAGAGAGTTGGGTTTGACACTTGAGAGCGTTAGCGCCCACCTTATCCTCAGCACGGCTGCTGGGTATAAGATATATCCTGATCGGGTTTGTAGAGATTATCCAGTCGAGGTTGGTGGTCATCAGTTACCCGTAGATCTTTGAGTATTAGAATACCTAGAGTTCGATATACTCTTAGGCATGGATTGGTTGGCGGCATACCACGCGCATTTGGACTGTTTTAGGAAAATCGTCATTTTCCAAATACCAGGGATTCCTGATTTCACCTTTACCGGAGTCGCGACGTCACTTCCGATCACGAGAGGAAGGTTAGCTACTACTCAGGAAATGGAGATCCTCGCAAGGATAGTTGAGTTCGATGAGGGGCCAGTGACCAGACTTGAAGATGTCCCAGTAGCACGCGAGTTCCCAGATGTTTTTCCCGAGGATCTACCTGGATTACCCCCGCCCAGACAAGTAGAGTTTATAATTGAGTTAGTGCGAGGCACGCGGCCCATTGCGAGCAGACCTTACCGTATGTCACAGCCAGAGCACGAGGAATTGAGAGCCCAACTAGAGGATCTATCGAAGAAGAGTTTTATACACCCTAGTATGTCACCCTGGGGAGCACCGGTCTTATTTATGAGAAAGAAAAATGGTAGTATGAGGATGTGTATAGACTACCGAAAGTTAAATCGGGCGACAGTCAGGAATAAGTATCCCTTGCCCAGGATCGATTACCTATTTGACCAGTTGGCCGTAGCACAGTTCTTTTTCTAAGATTGATATGAGATGTGGATATCATAAGGTGTGGATCAGAGAGGAGTATGTACCTAAGACGACGTTCAGCACATGTTACGGGTTATTCGAGTTCACTGTCATGCCGTTTGGGTTGTCGAATGCGCCAGCTGTGTTTATGGATTCAATGCATCGAGTCTTAAGGCCGTTTTTAGATCGATTCGTGCTAGTCTTCATCGATGACATCTTGATTTACTCCGTGACACATGAGGACCACGAGAGACATCTTAGAGAGACGTTTAAGACTTTGAGGGATCACCGATTGTACGCCAAGTTCAATAAGTGCGAGTTTTGGCTTTCTGATGTGAAATTTTTAGGACACGTAATTAGCGACATAGGTATTTCAGTGGACCCGAGTAAGATTCACGCTATCATCTACTGGCCTACACCACAATGCGTGACTGATATAAGGAGTTTTTTTTAGGATTGGCAGGATATTATCGACGATTTATACAAGACTTCTCCAAAATTACATCGCCGATGACTAGATTGACCAAGAAGGATGTGACCTCTCATTGGTCCAGTGAATGTGAAGTTGTTTTCACCGAGTCGAAGAAAAAGTTGACTTCTGCACCGTTGTTGGTGTTGCCCGAGCCGGCCAAGGACTTAACCATTCTTACAATGCTTGTGACACCGGATTGAGATGTGTACTGATGCAGGGAGACAAGTGATAACTCATTTATCGCGTTAGTCGGGGACTGTGGATGATGTGGGAGGTGCACTAGTGCCCACACTGCCTGGAGGTCCTAGCAACCTGCGAGGTCGGATTGAGACCGGCAAGGTAGGACTGGGCCTTCACAAAAAGGCGCATTTGTTGTGAGGGTCCAACACCTAGGTCCCCAGTCACCGGCAGGACCAAAATGTACCAAGATATGTGGTAGTTATTTTGGTGGTCAGGGATGGTGGCAGATGTCAGCCAGTATGTGAGAAGTCGTGAGGTGTGTTAGCCGGTTTAGGCTGAGCACAAGAAGCCTGGAGGACTATTCTAGCCACTACATATCCCACAGTGGAAATAGGAACACATCATTACGGACTGCGTCAGTGGGTTGCCGACGACTTTGCGCAAGCACGATGCCATTTGGGTAGTCGTGGATCGACTGACGAAATTAGTGCATTTTATTCCAATCTCCATGAAATGTAGTTTCCCACGGTTGAGCACGCTTTTCGAACGAGAAATTATCAGACTGCACGGAGTGCCAGTATCTATAGTGTTAGACAGAGACAGTCGACTTACTTCGCAGCTTTGGCTTGCCATGCAGGAGCAATATGGTACTAGATTGCAGTTCAGCACGGCTTTTTTTATCCGCAGACTGACGGGCAGTCTAAGAGACTTTTTCAAATTCTTGAAGACATGCTCAGAGCCTGTGTGCTACAGTTTGGAGGGTCATGGGAGGAGTTTTTGCCACTTTGTGAATTTGCCTACAACAATAGCTATCAGGCTAGTATTAAGATGCCACCATTTGAGGCGCTATACGGGAGACCATGCAGATCACCACTTTTGAGCGAGCTGAGAGATGTAGGCCGCCGTTGGGCCTGAGATTGTTGTAAGTCACACAGAGAAAATTAGGCTGATTCGTCAAAGGTTACAGGCTGCTCAGGATAGACAAAAGAAGTACGCGAACAAGTACCGCAATGGGCTGAGTTATGAAGTTGATGATTGAGTCTACCTAAAGGTTTCTCCCTTGAAAGGTCACCAGAGATTTGGGATTAAGGGAAAGCTTGCACCAAGATTCATTGGGTTGTTTCAGATAGTCCGACGAGTTGGGGAGGTTGCTTATCAGTTGAAATTTCTGAGCCAGTTGGTAGGGGTGCATGATGTTTTTCACATTTCTCTATTGAGACTAGCCAGATCAGGACCGAGACCGATGGTGGATATGACAAGGATCGAGGTCAGACCGGATGTGACATACAAGGAGCACCCCATTGAGATAGTGGATCGCAAGGTACAGACTCTCAGAATGAAAGAAATACCACTTGTACTCGTTTGATGGCAGTATCATAAGAACGAGGGCCTCACTTGGGAAAGAGAGTCTACCGTGCGAGAGCAATACCCCCATTTGTTCCAATGTAAAGATTTCATTAAATTTGAATTTCTGGACGAAATTCCTTTTAGTTGGGAAGATTGTAACGACCCGCTCTAATTAATCACAATTAATTGACAAATTACAGGTTAAGACCCTAAGCCCAGACCCACGTGGATGTCGCAGATAGGTCAGGGAACGTTGACTAGGTAAATAGTAGTTTTGTTGATTGTTTGCCTATTTGCGATGTTGTATATCAAGTTAATTACTTAGCATCGCATGTGTGTATTTCTATCATTGAAGCGAACGAGATAGTGTAACGGGTATTCGCATCGAAAAACGTGTCAAGACGGGTACTGAAGAGTGAACTGTGGGTACACTAGGTCGAGAAACTAAAACACACAAATTAAATAAAAAATTGGTCAAATAACTACTATGAAATATATATTGGGTAGTTAGTGACGCGGCGGTACGTGTATATCGCGATTTGGACGCGAAATTCGGGCGTCGAAACGCCCGAAAACACAAGCGAGTGTCCCGGTGGTGTCACACTTTGGAGTCAATGACATTAAGTCAACTAGTTTACCCCATTTTCACTCCACCTCACTCCATCATCACTTTCTCCACTCCCTCACGTCACTCTCTCCCACACCCACACATACACACACACACACACACCGTCACATAAAACAGGGAGGCCGAGAAGAAAAAGAAGGAAAATAGAGAAGGAGGAGAAGGAGGAACGCACCGGGAATGAGAACAGGAGGTGGAGATGTCACGATCGAGGTGAGTCGTTGTTTTTGTTGTTGTTGGTGCGTCGGCCATGGTGGCCGAGAAGGGAGTTCGGCCATGGAGGCCAAACCGAGGTCGGGGTGGAGATGGCAGGGGTGTCTCCCCCTGCCATCGAGTCCACCAGGGTTGGGGTGAAGAGCAACCCCGACCCAAACCAGAAAGAAAACAAAAAAAACAAAAAAAAAAAAACCAGAGACTTGCGTCTCTGGAGAAGAAGACGATGGGTGCGTGCGTGCAACCCCTGGACCCGGGCCCGGTCGGTTTGGGCCCAACCCAGTTGGGTCGAGCCGAGCTGGGTCGGGCCGGTCTGGACCCGAGCCGGGCCAGGCTGGTCCGGCCCGACTCGGGTGGGCCGAACCGGGTTAGCCCAACCCGGTTGGACCGGGTCAAACCCGATCCAGGGGCCTACCCCTATATTAAAATATAATTTAAATACATTTTTAAATCAAATAAATATCAAAAAATAAGAAAAATAGCTAGGAAATTATGGAAAATCCAGGAAAATATAAGAAAGTGGGAAAAATATATATAAAAAAATAGTTTTAAGGACTTTTGGGGCATCGACACCTTGGCACAACTCGAAAAGTGTGCCGAAATTAAACTTTTTGGAAACAAAAGCTCGAATTTTTAGTCACACATTATAAATTTTTTTAATGTGACTTTAAAATAATAACAGTGGTATAATTGGATACCAGGAATTTAGGAGACTATAGTCGGGTATCGGGCTCGTATCTCGAGGCGTGTGCGGGACGTTCGAAAGCGTTTGAGGTAAGTAAACCCACGAGAAAGTCATTTTAGAATTTACTTATTTTCATTTTAAATGTTTATTTCACATTTCTTTTCGTCAGTTCAGTTTTCATGTTTACTCAATTCCCGCGTGTGTCCCTGTATGGTCGAAGGGACGGTGTGACCCCTTTCCGGCTTTTCGTTGATGACGATCTGATTGTTGCTACGGTGTTGGTCATACCTTAGACTACGCGTGAGATTCTTCTCAGCGAGTCGATGATCTCGAGAGCGAGTTGACGTGAGGCCCACCTCCGTCACAGATTTCCTCTTCTTTGAGGCGTTGGGCGGAAGTCTACCTTCCGACCAACAGAGTTCCTCATTTCGACCGTGAAGAGGGGTGTGGATTTCCTCACCTCCAGGGCCTTCTCGATTTAGTTTTTGTCCAGGGCTCGACAGCTATACACCACACTCACGTTCCACATTCTTGATTATCTCACGACTTATATTCATGCTTTACATTCATGTTCATTTACTTTATATGCATGAGTTGTAGCCGTTTTCTTGGATTTCTTGTGAATACTAACTGAATTTCTCTGGGATTTACTCACCTGGAACTTGTCATTGTTTGTTGGTGGTAAGTTGCGGATCCTACGACGAGCCGTGGGAAGGCGGTGATTGACGACTACCTCTGATTTGGAGCGCCTCCACTAGCTTACTCGTAGGTGTTTTTATTTACATATATATATATATATATATATATATTATATATATATATATATATATATATATTTTGGGATCTTTTGAGAGACTTTTACCTGATACATGTATATCGACACCTATTATACATTTTCGTCGCCTTAACTGATATACATGGTATCCCTTTTTGCTGAGTTTCCACCCCATAGGTTGTTAAATATTTCATAAATCGTTTACATTAATTATATGCATGCTATTACGACTTCCGCTACTAAAATAACTAAAATAAATCAAAACAAATGAATTAAGTTATAAAACTTTATAACTTAGTATATTTTGCTAAAATAATCATTTAAATATCAAAATTTACTAAGTTGAGTATTAGATGGTAAGTTCGCGGGCCGTCACAGACAGGTGTGCGAGTGACGTGGCATGGCTTGGTGACATGTCCGGCGACGTGGCGGTGTCCGGTTTGTCTCGGAATTCGGGGCCGTCACACAAATAGAGTTAGAATATACTCCAATAACATAAAAAAAGGTCACGTGTTGCCGAAGTGCGTTCTAATTTGTTCCCAAATATTAATGGAGTTTTTAACTTACGACTACCCAAAACTTTACTTTTTCGCAAGTGATGTCTCGTATATCTATCTCACCAAATATTAATGGAGCTCTACAAATTAAGACAACCCAAAGTCACATCCAAAGTCACACATTGGTGACGTGCCGTGTAGGCCCCACATGAAAAAGGATGTATGAAAATTACGTAATTTTCTGTGTATTTACGTGCAAAGTGTGTATCTCGAAGTACGCAGATCGATAACACTTAAATATGCTAGCCTACACCTACACGTCACATTACCGAGTGTCAGGGTAGACCCAAAATTTTGAGGGGCCTTAGGCTAGACTTAATTAACTAACATGTATTTTTTTTTTCAAACTAAGTATAATTGGTCTATACATATTAACTAACGTTAATTATCATTTTTTAAAAGAAAAATAAGCTTGACAATATATATAACTACCCACATTGTCAAGCTTATTATTTTTTTAACGATGTAGCTAGTGTTAATTATTTTGGTACTGATTAGCGATAAAAAAAAACCCATGCCTTACTATACAAATTTACTAATGGCTTGAGTATTTGTGTTAAAATATAAAACAAGTTAGATTTTTTTGTAGATTAGATAGTAATACAAAGTAATTAATAACATCTAATTAGCTAATTAAATTGTTCAATTATATACAAAAACAATTTTCTCGTAGCAAAAGGTCTGACTTGATTTTAATCGTTCATGATCGAAGTGTGATTCAAACTATCCTGATTGCACTAATTAAACCAACATCAAAACTAGCATATTTTATTTTTATTTCAATATTATTTAATACCAACAACATCAACAATAATAAGTATTGCTCATTTTCAAATTAGTTTGGGTTGGGCACATGAATGAAACACTTTCATTTTCATTTCAAATAAGAAACTTACAAACGAGTGATGACAAAAGTAGATTAAGAGCAATATCTACAAGAATAAAGAAAAAATACCTAAACTGAACTCATTTAGTAATATCTCTTATGCTTTAATTGAAGATTAATTGCAAAGAATAAATCTCTAGTTAAGAACCAAAAAAAATACTAGCTAGTTGAAGAATTAATTGTAGATGAATAACAATAACAACATTAGATCAATGGATTGATTGACATTAAATTTTACTGAACTTTTTTTCTTTCCCATATTGTGCATATTTTAATTTCAAAATTAACTTTATTTTTTTTCTTCTTCTTTTTCGAAATTTTTTTTCCTTCAAAATTGAGGTGAGCTAGGTGAAAAAGTTATTTTAATGGAATGGGCTAAGCTTGAGGATCTTCTTATTTTTGGATAACTAATATATATATATATCATATATATAAAAGCACGAATCACAAATTTTTGAGTGGTAATGAAATTTACCTATTTGCCCATACTTTTTTTTATCTTCAAATCAACATTTTCTTTTGTCTCTAAATCAAACTCTAACTCCTTATCAATCCACCACGCGTTTTTTTTTTCGTTATCTCCAAATCAATCTCGAACTCCTTGTCATCAATGCAATATATGGTTTTCTCTTTCTCTCAGTCTTCAATCAATCAATCGATCAAAGTGGATTATCAGTCTTCAAAGTATGTTTTTTTTCTTTGTTTCCTTTTTTTTTTTTTGAAGAAGAAGAAGAAGTAATGTCCTAGCATGACTAGCTTATTTTTTTCATTATTCACATCTTATCTCAATCACATTAGAGAATATTGATAAGCTAAAAAATGTACTTGTATTTTTAATTTTTAAGTTTTAATTACAATTTTAACTTTTGTTAATAAATTCTTAAAAATTAATTCCCGCAAGCGAAGCGAACGGGTCAATCGTGCGAAGCACGTCTTGAAACTAATATATATATACATATAATAGGTTCCATGTCACTTTCCCTGAACCCCTGCCGTGTATGATTCGGTTGAGACTTTGATGTGTTATTAATTGTAGCATTTTCCTTTCTAGACTGTGTTAGATAAATATATCATCTAATTTAATTTTCAGGATCTTCCAAGTAATAGGAGAATTTTGCACGAGTCAAGTCAACATATTTAAATAGTCGTTTGACAAAAAAAAAAAAAATTATATAATGCTCTTGCGAGCTGCCACATGGCACACTCAAGTCTAGATGGGCTTGGTTTTTCAACGATTCTGAAGCAAACAGTCTTTGTCTTTCTTTTTGTAAGGTGAAGAATAGTCTTTGTCTTTGATAAATCATTGCGTTATTTTAGACATTTGTGGACCTCTTCCTCTTGTTCAGTTCTTTATATTTGTCTCTTGATTTTTTTTTTGTTATAATATTTAATTAACATGCTCAAGCTTTGATAAAAAAAATTAAAAAACAAAAAAACCTGCTCAAGCTTATTAGTAATTACCAAGGTATATATATCTAATTAATTTTAACCCATTTAATTAATGAAACCCATTGTCATTAAAGTGTTCACCAAGAGAAAGGAAACTTACTATATATATATATATATATATATGTGAATTAATAATGGTTGAATGAGTCTAGACCTTTTATTCACTATTTATTGTCCAACAAGTTTAAATGGATATAAATGGATATTTTCAAATACTGCATTTAGATAAACTTAACTTGGTAGAAATTAAAAAAATTCAACAAAGATAACCTCGAATGCGAAATTGATTAAGGGTCTTATGGCCCGTTCACTTCATGGTCTTAAGGTGGATTAACCTCACTGGACTGGCTAAACCAGTGTTCGCTTCGCAGATTAACTAAGCCACATAATTAAGTAATACTCAGTAGAGGTGACTAAAGTAAACCACCAATTTTGGTGGGACTAACTAGTCCCAATGCTTGGCCATTACAGATGACCAAATTGCCCCTCCTCTTTACACACTTTTCTCAACCTTTAGAACGAGTTTCGTTCTTCACAGTTTTTTTTTCTTTTTTAATTTCTCGATAATCCGGGGTTGAGCTCATGGCCGAATACACATAAGAGATAACATCCATTTGTGTCATCTTCTTCCTCAAATTCGAGCCTCAACTGTGTGTTGTTTTGTTTTTATTTTTATTTTTTTAAACAGTCGATCCCGCACCTCCTCCTTTCTCCCTCAATCAACACAACCAACAACAACAACGAAACCTTCAATCATACCCTCAACGTCTCTTTTGATTACACACATACACAGTTCACCAAAATCGAAACTAAAATTCAATTTATTTTCCATTACACCAATAATTTACAGTGACGGGTAGAAATGTATTAGAACCAGAGACGAGAGAGATTGAGAGACAGTGAGGAAGGAAATCGTGAAGAGGGTGAACAGGGGGAAAGAAACAATGAAGGCATGAACGAGGGAGATGATGAACAGAGGGAAGGAAATCGACTTTGATGATTTTGTTGGAGATGTATGTTAAATAGAGGGGTAATTTGGTAAATGTACCTTTTAGAACTACATTTATTCTCAAGCTTAAAACTTCCAACCGAACAAGTCCCATAAAAGGGACTAATACATAAACCCATGTATTAGTCCCATTACAAACTAATCCCATGGCCTTGGGTCTTGTTAAAATTTGAACCGAACAGGCCATTATAGTCTTGAAAGCGAGGCATCGAGTGCAATTTTTTTCTTTTTTTTGTTGGTTTCTGCATTAATAATTAAGTAAAATGGAAAAAGTTTAATTCATATAGTCAAACTCAAGTAAATTGGAATTGAGATTTTGTTGTTGTAAGTTTGAGTATAATTTGTTGTTTATAATATATTAACAAGATCCTAGCCTGTAACTTCTAAGGCAATTCACATTAACTTAATTGTCTGGATTCAATTTATTTGACAGAGTTTCATTAACGACTTAAAAAAATAATGGCTTGTTCTACTCGATCTAAGACTTTTCATCCTTTCATCGGAAAAAAAAAAGACTTTTCATCCAAAAATCGAATCAATTAATTAGTGCTTAATTATATCATCTATCAATCTAAAAATAATAATGGGCAACCTATACATATACACATGAGTATAAATTTGATTATTTGATTATTTGATGTAACACCTAATGCATATTAAGTTATTAACCATATAATATATATCTATACTATTATAATAGCAATCCCCAAACAGTTAACCGTGAAGCTTTTTGGCTAAAAGTCTCAATAATGACCCTGTGAATTGATAGAAATAATTAAAATTAAGGATAAATTAGTAATTTAATTGATAAGTCCAAATTAATATGCGGGTTTTCCTAATAAAGTGAGATTTATAGGATTTTTTTTCTCTCTCTCTTCCACTCGGTTTTCTCTTCTCTTCTCTCTCCTCACGGTTACTCCATGGTTCTTTCCTCTTCATTAATGTTTTTAATTTTTCACCAACTAAGATTATCTACTATTCCTACACAATACTTTAAGAAAAATATTTAATATCTCCCTCACGTGCAACGCACGTGCTCATCGACTAGTATATATATATAACACTAATATATGCCTTATATCAACGTTAATTAAAGACAGTAATAAAAAAAAGAGTATTTGCACTGATCTTAAAATTTTATGCATGTTGTAGCCCGTTGATAAACTTCGAAATGCATTCCCTAACTGTTTGACACGCATTGGAATGTCCAATCCCAATCTCGATGCACATTTAAAAATTCTAACTGTTATTTAGATTTTGATAGTGAATAAGGTTAGATGAGTCAATATTCTACACTTTTAGTTATTCCCTCCATTCCAAATTATTTGTTGCATTGAATTTTTTTTCTTGTTCCACAATATCTGTCACATTAAGAAATCAAGGGTGTATTTATGGTTTTTTTTCAATTTTTTCCCTAATTTAAAGTTACTTCATTAATGCCAATTTGGGGTTCCACATTAATTTTTAAAGTAAAAAACTTATGAAAATATGTTATTAATGAGGAGTAATTTAGTCTCAATGTCTATCTTTTTAAGACTTTCAATCATCACCTTAATTTCTGTGCATAAGCCCAAATGTGACAGATAATATGAAATAGATGAAATAATATTTAGTTTAAATTCATCATAGATTTAAGTAGAATAATTCATGTTCATCCTCGTGTGCTTGTAATTAAAAAAAATTATCAACATAGTATCTCAAATTCCAATTTATAATCTAGATGCTAGATGCTACTCCCTCCGTGTCTTTTTAAATGACGTATTAAGGTTATTCACAATTTTTAAGAAAGTCATTCAATTATCTTGATTGAGGAGAACGTGACAGTGAAATAATTAAATCACTCTTTATCTCTCATAACCCTACATCTTCTACGTATATTAATTATTAATGTGTAATTAATATTAATTTTTTTTTTCTTTTTTTTTTTAATTATGAAGTGGAGTAGCTACTAAATATGAGAACATTCTTTAACCCACCCCATCGTGGAGATGATCCGGTACTCCACGATGAAGACTGCAATACCTGAAATCCATCATGATCACACGTGGCTTCATCCCACACTATTTGACCTCCTAACACCACCACCGGCCCGCTTTAACTCACCGCACCAGAAAACCAGAACTACGCGCCGACCTCGTTTAAAATCGGTCGATTCTATATTGACACACTTATTCACTTACCCACTCATTAACCGTAACACACAATTCCAATCAAATGTCACGCATCTTAAAACAAATCGCATGGCTCTCAAACATGCGAGTGACTTAATGTGTCCCTTTAATTGTCTCAAAACGCCATTTCCCCCTAAAAACTCCCATTTCACCTTTAAATACAGTTCAAACTCCAAAACATTTCTCCTACTCTTCCATGGCTTCCACAAATCTCCTCCTTTGCTTCCTGTCACTCCTCCTCTTTATCCACCCTTTCTCGGCCGCGGACATCCTGGCTCCCCTGCTCTCGCCCTTTCTGGGTAATTCGATTCGATCCCAAATTGGGTCTCTGAATCTCAAAGTTTCAATCTTTTTTAGTGTTATGGGTGTTTTTCTGATGTGGATTTTGTTGGATTAGATGATATATGCAAGGACGTGATGTGCGGGAAGGGCAAGTGCAGGGCCTCTGCCAACTCGACGTTTGATTTCAGGTGCGAATGCGACAAGGGGTGGAAGCGGAGTGTTGAAGACGATGAGAGGCGTCTCGGGTTCTTGCCCTGCGTGATCCCCAATTGTGAGTTTTAAGTGTTGATTGCGTGTTTTTGTTTTGGTTTGCTAGTTCTGCTGTTGCTCTGTTTCTGAGATTCAGATCAGATCAGTCGAGTGGGCTTTGAGTTTGGGTTTGCTTTCGAAGAGGAGGATAATGAAAAGACTGGAGTACCCTTGTGTTTTGCAGATTCGTAGCTTTAGGTTTGTGGAATTAGATTAATTGTGAAGGGTATTTTGGGATTATTTGGAAGGCCACGTGAAAGTAATCAAGCGGCTTGAGTGCAGGATTTTCGCACGGGAAAGTAAAGCACGTAGTTCGGCCAAAAAGACGATACCCCTAGAAAATGACGTGGCTATCTATGTATTTTTTTTTAAAAAAAAACTTAATGAAAAAACTTTTAAGATTCAAAAAAATAACCTTTTAAGTCCAAAATTTGTATTTGCATAATTGTGTGTATGTTTTCTTTTAAAGGATTTTGAATGCACGGTGTATTAAATTGACTACAGTAAAATAATTTAATTTATATAGTACAACAACGATAATATAGCCTCGGTTCCAAATAATTTAATTTATATAGTAGTTTTAATTAATTCGAGATGATATAGAAAATTGGATGCAATAAAAACGAACGAAATCCACCGACGATGTATGGAATAAATTGAAGTTAAGTTGAGTTGCATCGATTAAAAAATATTTTAAAGATTTTGAAAGCACCCTTATCAATGGAGAACACTTATAAATTATGTTCATAATGGATGGACACTTGTAGAGGAGAGAAGGTGAAGCTGCTCTCAGGGTATGGTTTGAATGTCGTGGTTTTGACTAGAGAGGACTCGATGTTGGCGAACTATATATATCTAGCATAATGAAAGAGTTTGATCCATGTAATCAACTTCAACTAGTTTAAGATTAATATTTTGTTGTTAATTTTAATTAATTTTAATTAATTTTAATTAATTCTCATAAATTTGAGGTAAAAAAATCTTGTAATTTTTTTGCTTTTTTGTGGTCAAAGATATATTAAAAGTATTGTGTTTCGTAATATTTATTGCTAGATTGATATGTTAAAAGTCAAGTTAATTTAATGGTTCATGGAGGTTGAGTGCAATTTTGGGTAACCCTCCATGACCGGTGCTTGTGGCATCCAATAGAAATTAGGCAGGTCTTAGTAGAGATAGAACATGGTTTAGTAATGATATCAGGAAAAAATAAATTGTTTTATTCTAATAATAAATTAGGTAAAATACAATAATAATATTAATGTAGTCACTGTAGTAAAGGCAATGATTTGGTTCCAAAATTTGCTCTACTTGCTATTGTGGTGTAATCTTTTGCCCTCGTAACATGTTAGGATTTGTGGATCGAAATAAAGTCTGACATTGAATAAGTGAGACTTCAAAATGAAGGACATACGTCTAGATATGCATTATCCCAACTTAATGGTTAAGTTGATACAATATTGGTACGCGCAGAAGTCCTCGACCTACTCTATAGGGTCATCAACCTTGTATCTTTTGAGTAGGGAGCAATGTCACTTTTAGGGTGTATGTAGTCATGCCAACAATATAAGGCCCTAATTAGTTTAATTTTGATGAGACAAATTCAAGCTTTATTATTGAAAGCCCTTAATTAAATCTTTTGAACAACAATGCTACATATCGTTCTGGAGCAAATTCTCCTTCTCTTGTGCTTCAAAATTTTATTTGGTTTGCTTAGATGAATATAATGACCAATTCATCACCTTTATGTTTCATATTTATTTCTAACACTTGAACTTGAAAGCAATGTCTTTATATTGGTCGTCCATCAACACACGACATGCAACCTTGAAATAATATGACCACTTCCGTGTCTCTTAATGTCTTGTTTCTTGAATCATATCAACACAAAATATCATTTTGTTTGTACACATCATTCCTCTTTACTTTTATGTTCTAAACAAAAAATGGCTGTTGATGTTGTTAGCCCTTCCAAAATGTTACTTATCTTTTATAGGTACCGTCAACTACTCTTGTGCAAAAGCAGAGCCCCCAGCCCCGGCAAGACAAGAACCTCCGACGAACAAATCATTATTCGACCGTAAGCCACTACTCAAGCATTGTTCTTCTTCTTAACGAATCCCCACTGAAATTAACCAACCACTCTTTTCCTGCTGCGTTTTCAGCTTGTTTTTGGGCATATTGTGGAGAGGGAACATGCCTAAAGACAGAAAAAATGAGTCACAAATGCGAATGCAATCCGGGGCACTCGAACCTCTTCAACGTCAGCTCATTCCCATGTTTCAATGATTGTAAGAGAGGGAGAGAAAGCTTGCCCAACAATTAATCTAATGTGCTTTCAATCAATTTTCACTGTAGTGATGAAGTAAAACTAACATGCATGCACATTTTGTTGTATGTTTTGTTTGTTCTCTAAAGGTGCCCTTGGAGCAGATTGTAAAGAACTTGGGATTGTACTATCCAACGTGTCCTCTGCGGCTTCGCCATCCAGTTTGGCCGGAGATGACACAAGTGATGGTGAGTAGAATTCTTTCAACACACTACTGTCTAAAGCGCCTTAAATCACGGATTCACATAGTTTGAGTTGTATGTCAACAACACGGAGGCAGCTTAAATCATTGCAGCACTTCTACTTAGATTATTAATTAGAGTAGTCTTATATTATGTTAGGTGTTATTAATCTTTCTCTTTTAATTTGTTTTTCAGCTAGTTCAGTTTCACTGGGCAACCTACTCTGGTTGGGTGTCTTCATAATTATAAGTACTGCTTTTGTGCCCTGGACATGAAGTGCTAGAGATTGCAACAGCTTCAGATATCCCTTGATGACCACTACGTTTTTGGCAGTTGATTTTGATTGAGTTGTATTCTTTGTGTAGGAGTATTAGTTTGTATAATTTTTATTCATGTAGCTGTTATACTATATATAGTGTCTGTATCACGTTTGGTTGGCTTTGGCCATTCATGTAGCATGGGATATTTTATGTATGATATCATGTTTATTTTACATAGAATAAAGGCCAGAGTGATGAGCCGCTTGTGATAATATATATGTGAACATGTCATTGTTTTCTTTGGTTTTGCAAATTTGATTTTCTTTCTCTCGGTCGTCACCGACTGTGCTTTGATCAATGACTTGTAAGACCTATATATGTTTCAAACTTATGTCTTAAATTATATAATTTATGAATTACTTAAAGTCACCTAAAGTCTCTTGAGTTTACATTACCTGTCCCTGATCATCGTTATTGTGTGTCACACTCCATGTGTCACGGGCTATTGAATTATCTTATGCTACAACAAATCAATTGAGGTGTTCCTTCTGTAGTTCTGCCATGTAAGCTGCTGTCACGGGGCCGTTAAGTGAGGGGTTTACCCTAAGGAAATTTTTTTTGCTCGACCCAACCCGTGGTGCCTAAGGGCCACCTTAGTTCAGCACTACCAATACACAAATCGAATGAACAGCAAGCTATGGCACCAAGGAAACGTTTTACTATGCTCTCAATGGGAATACAACACTGGTACTTTATGCTTCCCCAAGCCTAGAGCCCTTGGCTTTATAGATCAGCTAACAAGTAGTTACATAACCGTCTAGGACGCCTGTCCTGATTACATTGATCCATAGACTAAGTAAAACCCCACTCCTTTATGGTCAAGGCAGTTACCCAACTGCCTTGTTCCCTTGCTGCCACCTGGTTCCATAACCGCCTCAACTGCTTAGTCAATTAGCACATGCTCCATGTATTCGGGACATTCTTGAACGTGCCTTGGTCATGCCAGTAGCCATGAACAAGGTAGTTACCCAACCGCTTGGAACCACTTTGACTTGGTCCATCCACGCCTCGAGGGACGTGACCTATGCTTCTCTAAGGGACAGGGATTGCTCGGTGGTGCCTGGCTGCGCCTAGGCACCTCGGGTGCTAGCCGGGGTTCGGTCGAGTCCCACCGACTCGGGGTGGCCAGGCCATGGGTCCGAGAGTCTTGCCTTGGCATGGTGCCCAAGGCATGCTCGAGGGTCTTCCTTGCTACTGTGCACATGCTGCCCCTAGGAGAGACCACCTCTCTTTATAGTAGATGTTAAGCCGTTTCCCCAACTCCAATAGGAAACATCAAGAAATGAGATCAAGCGTAATTTGACTTGGTCAACGCCCAAGTCAAGATTTGTCATCCCTTGCCAAAGTATGCCTTGCCCGTGCCAAGGCGCAGCTTGCTCGTGGAAAGGCACAACCTTGCTCGTGCCAAGGCATAACCTTGCTCGTGCCAAAAGAATCTGCCAAGGTATCCCCTTGCTCGTGCCAAGGAACTTGCCAAGGCGCGACCTTGCTTGTGCCAAGGCGCAGCCTTACTCGTGCCTAATGAATCTGCCATGCTCGTACCCAAGGAACTTGCCAAGGCGCGACCTTGCTCGTGCCTAAGGAACTTGCCAAGGTTTTCCCGTGCCTACGCCAAGGCACGTGCCAAGGCGCAACCTCGTCTGCGCCCAGGCACCGTGCCTTGGCGCGCGCCAAGGCGTGACCTCCTTCACGTCTGTGCGCTGTTCCGCTTGTTATCCCGCGACCAAACCTTATGGAACCATCTGAGCCCTCCGGAACTCGATCATTTGCTAGGTTTTTTGCTGCCCAGCCTAGCCTACTCGGGTCACGCTATTGAAGGGCTGACAAACATCCCCCCGCCGAAATGTTCGATGCCCTTATCGAACTGCTCGGTTGCTGTCGCTTCTGGTAGTATGCTATCTCCTTCTCAAACTGCCATAGAATAGTGTCTCGCTCCCAAGTACGTTCTTCAACATCATCCCACTTGATTAAGTAAAAAGCTCGCATATTTTTCTTGCTTTGGCCACGCGTCTCGTGGCTTAGAATCTGCTCAACTTCTCTTGCAAACTCCTTTTACACTAAGGGTGGAGCCCATCTCGCTGTGCTCCTCCCTGGATCTGCCTCATCAGAGTGGAAAGGTTTGAGATAGCTAACATGGAATGTAGGATGTATCTTCAGCCTTTCAGGTAGCTTAAGGCGATAAGCTACCCTCCCAACTCGCTTGACCACCTCAAATGGTCTTTCGTATCGCTGTACCAGCCTCTTGTGCGTCTCATTCTTATTGAGCTTTTTCAAAATCTGAGGAGTGAGCTTCAACAAGACTAGGTCTCCCTCCCGGAACTCCATATACATGCTCTGAAAGGGTCTATCTCGTACATGCAAAGGCTCCAGTAACCGCCTTCCTTCTCTCTGTTTTCTCTTGTTGGCACATAAGACAAGTCCGCACATACTGATCCATGCCCTCCTCCATCTTAGGGTGGAAGAACGAACGTGATAAGAGGGCATAAGTGCGCTTCATGCCCGAATGCCCAGCCCACCGAGCATCATGTGTCTCCCTCAAAAGTTGTCGCCTTAGTCCACCAGTGCTAGGAACATATGGACGCCCTCCTTTAGCATAGATGACTCAATCTTCGCACCAAAACCTCCGAGTGACTCCCTCCGCTACTAGCTTCAGCATCTTAGTACAAACAGGGTCTTTGCTTGTCTCCTCCTTGATGTGAGGTAGGAATTCACTTTCCAACCTTACCACACCATCTCAGCCACCACCTTGCGATTGAGAGCATCTGGGACTGAGTTAAGCCTTCCGAGCTTGTGTTCGAACTGCACATCGAACTCTGCTAGGAAATCCAGCCACCTAGCTTGCTTCTGATTGAGCTTCTTCTAACTCATAAAGTACGTGATAATAGCGTTGTCTGTCCGCACCACGAAACTCGTTCCCAACAGGTAATGCCTCCAAAGATGGAGAACATGAATCACCGCCAACATCTCTTTCTCATGAGCTGGGTACCTCTGCTCCGCTTTCTTCAGCTACCTACTTTCGAAAGCAATGGGGCGTCCCTCATGGACAAGTATCGCCCCAATGCTCCGTCTGATGCGTCCGTGTGCACCTCAAACGGTAGGTCAAAATTGGGTAGTCCCAACACTGGTTCAGAGGCAATGACCTGCCCCAGTTCTGTCATAGCTTGGTCGCATCGATCCGTCCATGCCCAAACCCGATCCTTCTTCAACAAGTCTGTTAGTGGTGCCACCCTCCTTGAGTAGCCTTCCATGAACCGCCAATAGTAATTTGTCAAACCCAAAAATGACCGCAACTTCTGGACCTTTGTGGGGTTTGGCCACTCCATAATTGCCCGCACCTTCTCCGGGTCCATCTGTAATTTACCCTGGCCTACAACATGACCAACGAAAGTGATCGTTTGCGCATCAAACTCACATTTTTCCCTTTTTACATATAAATGGTTAGCCCTTAATGTAGTCAACACCTTCCGTAAGCGATCCACATGATCTTGGAGGTTTTGACTGTAAATTACAATGTCATCAAAATAAATGACAATAAATCGATCGATGAACTCCCTTAGTACATCGTTCATCAAATCACAGAATGTAGCAGGGGCATTCGTCAAGCCAAATGACATGACTAAGTATTCAAATGATCCATACCTAGTCACCATGGCCGTCTTAGGGATATCTCCAGCTGCAATTTGGACTTGGTAGTACCCCGACCTCAAGTCCAACTTTGTGAAATAAGCTGCACTGGATAACCGATCGAATAAGTCCGCCACCAACGGGATAGGGTACTTGTTCTTCACTGTCAGCTTGTTCAGTGCCCTATAGTCCACGCACATCCGAAGAGATCCATCGTGCTTCCTCTAGAACAAGACTGGTGCTCCATAGGGTGCCTTGGATGGCTGAATAAATCTAGCATCCAACAACTCCTGCAACTGCTTCCTCAGCTCCTCCAACTCCTTTGGAGCCATTCTGTAAGGGGCTTGTGTTGGGGGCTTTGAGCCAGGGATCAACTTAATCTCGTGGTCAATTACCCTTTGTGGGGGTAATTATTTCGGTAACTCTGCTGGCATTACTGAAGTCCTCCAGTACCACAACAACTGCATCATGGACTTTTGCTGTCTTGCTTACCTTAGTCTCCACTAAGGCTGCTAGGTTCCTCAAGCCATCTTTCACTTGAATGGCTGAAAGATGGGACAGCTTTGCACTTTTTTTTCCCTGAAATTAGGTTAGCAGTAGGAACAAAGCAAGGATGTGACTTGTTCATCACAAACGATCCCCTCAAGAATGGCATCAAGGCAATACTCCCCAACAGTAGAAATTCATTCCCTAGAATGACATCAAAATCATCCAAGGGAACTACCATGAGGTTGATCTTCCCCTCCCAAGACCCAACCTTAAGGTTTACATTAGATGCCTTACCTCGAATTTGCTTTGCTTATGAATTCATAGCTTTCATTCGACTGAAATTGTCAACAAGATCCAGTCCCGACTTTCCACCATGTGGTCCGCCACAAACGAATGTGTTGCTTACGAATCCATTATTACCAAAACTCGTTTCTGGTTCACCTCCGCATCAACGTACATCAGCCCCTCTGAAGGGCTTGTCTTGGCTTGTTGAATGACATTCAAAAATTGTAGTGGGTTCATACGGGGCTGGCCATCATCTTCTGCGATCAAGGTCGAGATTTTCTCCTTCTTTGGGCAGTCCCGTGCCCTGTGAGGGCCATTGCAAATGAAGCAACATTTATGTGAGGAACTTGATGAGGGCTTAGCGTCAACTTTCGGGGCTGGTTTCGAGCTCGCTTACTTAGGAGGGAAGGACTTCTTCTCGCCCTTCTTATGGTGGTCCTTGAACGGCTTCTTCTCCTTGTTCTTTCCCTCGCTCGTGGAAGAACTAGTCTTGAAGTCCACAAGACTATCGGCAGCCGCAATTTCCCCAGGCAAGTCCTTCACCCCTTGCCTCCTTAGCTCGGATTGAGCCCATGACTGTAATCCAGTAGTAAAGTTAAAGAGTTTGTCCTCATCTGACAGGTTTTTTATGTCCAGCAAGAGAGAGGAAAACTCCTTAACATAATCTCGAACCGATCCCGTCTCTTTCAGCTTGCGCGAGGCTTCCCACGCTTGCCAAGCCGCATTAGTAAGAAGGAATTGATCCTTCAACTCCATTTTTAGCACCTCCCAATCCACGATCTTGGGTTTACCCACAGCCGCATCATCGTCTACTCTGGTTCTCCACCAGAGTTTAACACCGCCTTCTAGGTACATGGAGGTCAAGATGACCTTTTGGTTCTCCTTCGTCCGGGCAGTAGCAAAATATTGCTCCATGTCCTAAAAGAAATTCTCGAGCTCCTTCGTGCTCCGCTTGCCTGAGAATTTTCTTGGCTCCGACACCTTGGTTCGAGGCTTTACCGCAACTGCAACCTCCGAGGATCCACCTACGGCTCGCTTGAGTAGACTCGCCTCCAAAGCCATCGTCGCGGCTGTTTCGGTGGTGAGTTCTCACACAGAACGTACATCCGCTATAAGCTTCTCAAATTTAGATTCCCACATAGCTATTATGGCCTCTTGTGACTCTCCCCTAGTCACCAAGGAACCCACCAACATCTCCAATCCTTCAATGCGTTGTGCTGACATTGAGGATTCCGCCACTGTGCCAGGACAGTCATTGTTGTCATCATTTGTTCCAAGTGAGTCACCCTCTCACTTAGATCACTCGCTGTTCGGGTCGCCATCGCCTCCAAAACGGGGCTCTCATACCAATTGTCACGGGGTCGTTAAGTAAGGGGCTTACCCTATGGAAGCTTTTCTCGCTCAACCCAACCCGTGGTGCCTAAGAGCCACCTTAGTTCAGCACTACCAATACACAAATCGAATGAACGGCAAGCTATTGCACCAAGGAAACGTTTTACTATGATCTCAATGGGAATACAATACTGGTACTTTATGCTTCCCCAAACCTAGAGCCTTTGGCTTTATAGATTAGCCAACAAGTAGTTACATAACCGTCTAGGACACCTATCCTGATTACATTGATCCATAGACTAAGTAAAACCCCACTCCTTTGTGGTCAAGGCAGTTACCCAATTGCCTTGTTCCCTTGCTGCCACCTGGTTCCATAATTGCCTCAACTGCTTGGTCAATTAGCACATGCTTCATGTATTTGGGACATTCTTGAACGTGCCTTGGTCATGCTAGGGGCCATGACCAAGGTAGTTACCCAACCGCTTGGAACCACCTTGACTTGGTCCATCCACGCCTCAAGGGACGTAGCCCACGCTTCTCTATAGGACAGGGATTTCTCGGTGGTGCCTGGCTGCGCCGAGGCACCTCGAGTGCTAGCTCGGGCTCGGTCGAGTCCCACCGGCTCGGGGTGGCCGGACCATGGGTCCGAGGGTCTTGCTTTGGCATGGTGCCCAAGGCATGCTTGAGGGTCTTCCTTGCTACTGTGCCCATGCCGTCCCTAGGAGAGACCACCTCTCCTTATAGTAGATGTTAAGCCGTTTCCCCAACTCCAATAGGAAACATCAAGAAATGAGACTAAGCGTACTTTGACTTGGTCAACGCCCAAGTCAAG
This sequence comes from Stephania yunnanensis, assembly GCA_039657365.1. Classification (NCBI taxonomy): domain Eukaryota; kingdom Viridiplantae; phylum Streptophyta; class Magnoliopsida; order Ranunculales; family Menispermaceae; genus Stephania; species Stephania yunnanensis. The sequence continues at coordinate 12,930,859 of CM077592.1, forward strand.
ATTTGTCAACCCTTGCTAAGGTATGCCTTGCCCGTGCCAAGGTGCATCTTTGCTCGTGCCAAGGCATGACCTTGCTCGTGCCTAAAGAATCTGCAAAGGTATCGCCTTGCTCGTGCCAAGGCGCGACCTTACTCGTGCCCAAGGAATCTGCCTTGCTCGTGCCCAAGGAACTTGCCAAGGCGCAGCCTTGCTCATGCTAAGGCGCGACCTTGCTCGTGCCTAAGGAACTTGCCAAGGTTTGCCAGTTCCTGTGCCAATGAACCTGCCAAGGTTTGCCCGTGCTTGCGCCAAGGAACTTGCCAAGGTTTGCCCATGCATGTGCCAAGGCACGTGCCAAGGCTTGCCCGTGCTTGCGCCAAGGAACTTGCCAAGGTTTGCCCGTGCCTGCGCCAAGGCACGTGCCAAGGCGCAACCTCGTCTGCGCCCAGACACCGTGCCTCGGAGTGCGCAAAGGCGCGACCTCCTTCACGCCTGTGCGCTGTTTTACATGTTATCCCGCGACCAAACCTTATGGAACCATCCGAGCCCTCCAGAACTCAGTCATTTGCTAGGTTTCTTGCTATCCAGCCCAGCCTACTCGGGTCACGCTATGGAGGGGCTGACATCTGCCACATATGCAATCATCATATATGCAAGATCTTTAGATATTTTATGTATTTTTATGGAAAGGCTAGAATCAGCAAAGAAGGAAGGACAACCCGTTGTATCGCGATAAAATCTAAGAACAAGGAAACTCGAGATTCCAATCAAAAGAGTTTCCTAAAACACCATGGTGCCAATTCATTGAATGAGAAGGAACGAAGTCAAAAACGTCCATAAGCCTTCTTTATATATTGTTCTATGCTCATCAGCCATTGTATCGATTCAATTACTCTGTTTTGTTGTGTTATTATTGTAAAAGCAAAAGTGAGCATAAGAGCACAATCTCACGAGTTGTATTTACATACACACCCCTAAGGGGACTTAGCCTACACTCCGAGGGGATCTCGGACCATCTCGAACTCCAAGGGGATCTTGGAGATTGTTATGTAAAAGCTAAGATATAAAGGAGTGATTAGTACAGTAGGACTTGGTGAGGGATCATCAACTTGAGAGAAAACAAGTAATGAGTCATGTTGTATAAGTTGTAATCATTTTTTATTACTTAGTGGATCTTACACCTGGGCGTGGCCCGCAGACGTAGGACGGGAGGTACGAACTGCGTAAATAATTTGGGCACATCATTTACTTCACTACAAAACTGTCTTTTCTTATTTACTTGCTGTTGTGTTCAGTTTGCAAAGTTAGAAACTTATATCTGTGCCCATAGCACCCATAGATACTAAGTTGCAGTCTGTGCCCACAGAGACTTTCTGTGAAAACAAAGACATTACATTTTCATTTGGTATCGAGCCTAACGTCTATTTCCTTTGTTGTGTCAAAGAAGGCAGGTCCTGATTTCAAGTAATGTCTCATCCTTATCAATCTGATCAACCCGAAGATGCCTCTACGACGAAACCATCACTCCTCACTGTCACTAATTACACGTATTGGAAGTCTCAGATGGAAAGATTCATCTTATCCATTGTTGTGAAAGCATGGAAGGCCATTGAAAAGGGGTACTCTGTCCCTGAATAGTATGGTAAACCAAATAACACGGATCATTGGACATAGGTCGAGGAAAGGTTGTTGCTTGCGAATGCTAAGGCTCTCAATGCTATATTTAGTGGTGTGAACCAAGAACATCTAAAACTTAACTCTTCATGCAAAGTTGCACGAGATGCGTAGAAAATCCTTCAAAACGTATTTGAAGGAAATAATGATGTACATGACTCCAAGAAAGTGTTGTTGTCCTCACAATTTGAAGCACTGTGAATGGGCGATGATAAGACTATTGTCGAATATACCGCCAAGCTGAAAGATATTACGAATCAAGATGAACAACTCGGCAAAACCTACAAGAATAGAAAGCTTGTTGAGAAGGTCATTAGATCTCTTCCATCCAAGTTCGATGTCAAAGTCGCGGTAATCTAAAAAACTAAGGGTTTAAAGAACATACAGTCAGACGAGCTGATGGGTTCCCTCACCGATTTGAGATGCATCTAAATCAAAGTTGAAGACATCGAGAAATTGCTTTGAAAACCAGTGCCAAAGAAGATCAAATCGAAGAAAATGAACTCGCCTTGCTTACAAAGAAGTACAACAAACTGTTCAAAAAGGTTCGTGGCAGTAAACCTAGTGGCTTCAAACAAAATGTAGTTGGTGAAGGGAAAAATAAGGGAGTTCAATGTTAAGAATGCGACGGGTTTGGACATTATCAAGCTGGATGTCCAAACTTCATAAAGAAGAAAAAGAAATCCCTTGGCACAACCTTGAGTGATTTGGAGTCAGATGATGAAAGCAACAAAAGTAATCATGTTACATTCACCTCCATCAGTATTTCAGAAGAATAACCAGCTAAATGGACTGCCTTCACTACTCATCCAACAATTGTGCCCACAGACTTTGATAACATCCCATCTAAAGAGATAATAATCCCTGATTATGAATCCGATTTAGATTCCACTAATTCTGTTAATTTCACAGATTTAAAGGAAACTTACAAGGAGATGTATGAAAAGTGGTCAGAGGTTGTCAACAAGAACATCTCGTTGTCTAAAGAAGTAACTCACCTTAAACAAAAACTAGATGATATACTAAAGATGAGAAAAATGACTCAAGATCATAAAGGTCTTGGCTACACCAACGAGACCTCCACATAAGCTCGAGCACAGAAATTAAGCAGTCGTGCTCGAAAAGGAAGAGAGAAATCCTCACAACGATTCAGACCAATATGTCGCTATTGTGGAATGAAATGACACATACGGCCCCGATGTTTTCAGATGCACAGGGAGCTTGCTAGAAGACAGAAGTCCATCACAAGAAAAAACTCTTCCCCAAAGAAAACTTTCCATCGTCAGAAATAGGTACCAAATTACAACACGCAGTGCAATGTAGCTCATGTCTCCCTAAAAGCTACATCTTCAGTAGCCTGGTACTTCGACAGTGGATGCTCCAAACACATGATGGGTAATATCTCATTTTTTCTGACTATCAACCTTTTTTTAGGAGGACATGTAACCTTGGGTGACGGAGTTCGTAGAAAAGTAATTGGAAAAGGAACATTGCATGTTGCTCGGCTACCTTCACTAACTAATGTACTTCATGTTGAAGATTTGAAAACCAATTTCCTAAGCATCAACCAGCTTTGTTATCAAAACTTAAGAGTCAAATTCAAAAAGGAAGATCGCAAGGTTCTTGATCATTAAGGACAGTGCATCTTGAGAGGGTTGCGTTCATTTAATAACTGCTACCTCCTGCAATCGATTATTTACAGTAAAAAAAGTCTTACCCAAAACATATGTGCCCACAGCATACCTGATCAGACTGAGGTTTGGCACCAAAAACTTAGGCATGTTAACTACTAGTAGCTCAAAAAACTGCCTGACTCAGGTGCAGCTAGAGGACTTCCTAAAATCTCCTTTGGCCACAATATTACATGCAGTCCATGGCAATATGGAAAACAGCTATGAAAAGCTCACAAATCAGTAGACAGATCTTCAACCACAAGAATACCGGAGCTCCTGCATATTGATTAAGTTGTACTTACTCAAAGAACTAGTCTTAGAGGAAAGAGATACATTCTTGTATATGTGGACGACTTCTCATGTTTCACATGGGTACTTTTCCTTCACTCAAAGTCTGATGCTTTTGAAGAATTTCAAGACCAATGTATCAACCTTCAGAATGAGAAAAGAGCAACGAATTCTCAAATCACCAACATTCGCAGTGATCATGGTAAGGAATTCAAAAATTCTAACTTTGATGGCTTTTACAGGAGTTTAAGGATTCATCATGAATATTCAGCACCTATCACCCCTCAACAAAATGGAGTTGTGGAACGTAAGAATCGCCATATCCAAGAAATGACACGAGTTATGCTAAACTCAAAAGGACTGACACAGAATCTATGGGCTGAAGCTGTGTACACAACATGTTATATCATAAACTGAACCTACTTTCGTAATCACACAACACATACACCATACGAGGTTTGGAAAGGTAAAAAACCAAGTTTAAGTTATTTTCATATTTTTGGCAATAAGTCTTTTGTCTTGAGAGACAGGGAACATGTTGGAAAGTTCGACAAGAAGAGCGATGATGACATCTTTCTAGGATACTCTACATCAAGTAGAGCGTTTCGAGTGTACAATCTGCGCACACAATGGATCATGGAGTCAATCAACGTTGTAGTAGACGATACTGTAAGCTGCCCTGCAAAGGCCTCTGAAAATGTTCACCCTCAGTCACACAAAGATGAAAAATCTTTACCAACAACATCTGTGCCTATAATTGATGTTCTTGAACCTACAACACCAGCTGCTGTGCCAACAAAAACTAATGTAGGTGAGTATCTTGGTAACTCCAGTCCTGATTTTGCTACTGATCCATCCATATCTTTTCAGGATGTACCTACGACAGAACCTTCATCCTCTGTTCAAGCAAATTCACGGATTTAAAGAGATCATCCTACCTCATCCATTAATGGAGATATCTCTCAAGGGATTATCACACGAGACATGCCAAAAAGAGATTACAAGAAACTTGCCGGATACACATGCTGTGCATCATATCTTGAACCCAAAAATGTGAAAGAGGCTCTGATGGATGAATATTGGGTGAATGCCATGCAAGAAGAGCTCCAGCAATTCCAACGAAATGAAGTATGGAAACTAGTCCCACGCCCACCGCATGTCAACATAATTGGAACCAAGTGGGTATTCATAAACAAAATGGATGAATATGGAGTGATCACTCGGAACAAGGCTTGGCTTGTTGCACAAGGAGATAGTCAAATTAAAGGAATCAATTTTGATGAAACCTTTGCTCCAGTTGCTCGTCTAAAGTCTATTAGACTTCTTCTAGCCTATGCATGTAACATGAATATCACTCTCCAATAAATGAAAGTTAAAAGTGCCTTCCTCAATGGTATCGTCACTAAAGAAGTGTACGTTGGGCAGCTAAAGGGTTTCATTGAACCTCATCGCCTCGATCATGTCTATCACCTTAACAAGGCTATCTACAGACTCAAACAAGCTTCACGAGCTTGGTATGAGAGACTCACCACCTATCTATTACCTAAGGGGTATCAAAGAGGAGGAATTGACAAAACATTGTTCATTAAGACAAAGTCTTTCGCTGTCCTCATTGCACAAATCTATGTAGATGACATAGTATTTGGATTGACATCCTCCTCACTGGTACAAGAACACATCACAAACATGCAGACTGAATTCGAGACGAGTATAGTTGGTGAGTTAAGATTTTCTTGGACTGCAAATTCAACAAAGTCCACAAGGAACTTTCGTCTCTCAAAATAAGTATGCTGAAACTATTGTGAAGAAGTTTGGTCTCAATAATGTACGACAAGTGCGCATACCTACGGGTACTCTAATGAATCTAATTTATGCTTAGCTGGCTTTAGTGAGGTAGATTGGGCAGGAAATATTGATGATCGAAAAAGTACTTCGGGTGGCTATTTTTATGTTGGGACTAATATTGTTTCTTGGTACAACAAAAAACTGAATTCAATCTCTCTCTATTGCAGAGGCTGAATGCATTGCTATAGGGCAATGTCGCACTCAGCTCCTTCGAATGCGCTAAATGCTTAATGATTATGTCGTTCCGTGGGCACAATTAACTATTTTCTGTAACAACAAGAGTGCTATTGACATCTCAAAAAACCCGGTACAACACTCTCGCACTAAGCACATTGATCTTAGGTATCATTTTCCTCGTGATTTAGTTGATCGAAAAGTTGTCATACTTGAGAACTTAGGCACTGAGAAACAATTAGCTGATATTTTTACCAAGACATTGGATGGACCGCGATTTGAACTTCTTCGTGGTGAATTAGGACTGTGTCGACCCCTATCTTTTTATAATTAGCATTTTTTAGTTAATTTAAAAAAAACGGGTGGGCTGGTTAATAGAATATTCATTTCCATAACTGTCTTTGTCCTTAACAACCGTTTCCTCTTTCTTTTGGAGGGAAGCTTCCATAACTCCTAGATTCTTCAAATTCCTCTCTCATTTAATTGGGTATAAATGGTATGTAGTGGGCAGTTGAACGGTTAATTAGGCTTGGTATGTGTTTTTAATGCTCTATCTTGTCTAAACAACCTATTCATCTTCTCCATCACCTCTTCTCATTGCCTCTCTTATCGCTCGAGCATTTTCCTTCGTGCTCTTCACTTCTTCTCCACTGCTTGCACAGTGGTCTCCACTCACCATTCCGGGGCTCTCAATAGCATACCAACCTCTCCTCCTCTTTTTCGAACCTACTCTCGCCGACTCAGAGGAGCTTCACCACCGCCTCTTGTCTTTCGTCTTTCGCCTCCTTTATCGTCCAATGCTCCTGATACTACTGGAGGAGATCCTCACGATGTGCTCACAGGCTCTACCCCTGTTTCCACAAAGCCTCGCACCGAGTCTCAACATCGATGTCGATATCATCTGGTTTGATCTGATGGAACACGAGTTCAATCTCGTCCTAGGTCTAACCCTGCATCTGTTCCCACAATGAAAACCCCCTATAACCCTGAGATTGTACCCATGGATCTTCCATCGCTTGACCCTTGAGTCCGAGCCTGTGGTATCACCACCTTCCTATATTCGTGCCTCGGCTGCCTCATCTTCCGGGTTCTTCACCAGGGATGCGGAAGCACTCTATGACGATCTCGTCAAGTTGAAATTCTACTCTGAACAATGGTTGGATGAGAATAATTACAAGCACTTCGAGGTATATCACTTCTTGGAGGCAAGAGGAATCCCGCGTCTCTTTACTTTCCCCTGTACGTACAATGAAAACCTTGTTAGAGAATTCTACGCTAATTATCATCCTCTGTTGCTGATCTTTCTTCTCCTCATTTTTATCGTGTCTACATTCGTGGCCGAGTATGTCGATTCTCCCTTTTTACCATTAACAAATTCCTTGGCCTTCCCACCTAGAATGACTCACCCGACTCCTACCCATTGAGGTTCCGTACCAATCTGGACATCAATGCTGTCACATCTACTCTAACGGGTAATCGAGTCCCTGAAAGTCAATGGGAAGTACGTCTCACTGCCTCGGATTTCACGGCCCTCTACTTCACTCTCTTCATTCATGACACTCACAATCTTTTTCCTGTCCGGCATGATGCCACGGTTCTTCCGGAGGACTATCTCCGTCTTTATGCCATTGGTCAGGGTGCAGCTGTCAACTATGGGCACATGTTGTTCAGGGCTATTTGCCTTCGTGTCCACAACAGGAAATTTGGAAGAAGTTGTTCTTCCCTCGTCTGATTACTGCACTTCTCGCTGCTGAAGACGTCTTCACTGTGCCACTTGATGTCATTTACGAGGCTCCTGTTTGCACCATTCGCTCCACTATTCTCAAAGACTCCTCTCCTAATCTTGCTGATCTGCCTGTCTCTACTAACTTATTGGAACCAGTTGAGTATCCTGCAGAGGCACTAATTTTTCCACCAGATTCTTCTCTCACTCCTCCCACTAGTCCATCAGCAACTATGGGCATATCTGCCCATCACGGTGACTCCTCGCCTCCACTTCCTATTCTCATGATTGATGACTAATATGTAGAACTCTCCTACCTTTATTTGGACTACCTCAAACAAGCCGAAATGCTTCGTGACATCTTCGTGTCTGCCGGACGACCAACTCCGACTCGCTCATTACACATTTCGTCTTATGTGGTCACAAGGGGGAGTAGTAGGAATATATAATGGGTCTGTACGTACGGTGGAGTTAGTAATAGAGAGTGCTACATCTAGATATAGCTATTATTTAATACTCAATTTATTTTGCTTCAGTATTCACTTTATTTTGCTTAAACCTTGTCTGATATTGTTATTCATGCTTGGTTCTTAACATCTGTTTGATTGTGTATCTAATCCATGCGCTGAGCCATGCAACACAAATAACAAAGGGGGAGATTGTTGAAAATATATTGTCCCTGATCATCATTATTGTGTGCCACACTCCATGTGTCATGGGCTATTGAATTATCTTATGCTACTAACAAATCAATTGAGGTGTTCCTTCTCTAGTTCGGCCATGTAAGATGCCACATATGCAATCATTATATATGCAAGATCTTTAAATATTCTATGTATCTTTATGGAAAGGCAAGAATCTACAAACAAGGAAGGACAACCCATTGTATCGCAATCAAATCTAAGAACAAGGAAACTCGAGATTCCAATCAAAGAAGTCTCCTAAAACACATTGGTGCCAATTCATTGAATGAGAAGGAACGAAGTCAAAAATGTCCACAAGCCTTCTTTATATATTGTTTTATGCTCATCAGCATTGTATCGATTCAATTACTCTGTTTTGATGTGTTATTATTGTAAAAGCAAAAGTGAGCATAAAAGCACCATCTCACGAGTTGTATTTACATGCGCACCAGCTAAGGGGACTTAGCCTACACTCCAAGGGGATTTTGGACCATCTCGAATTCCAAGGGGATCTCGAAGATGCTTGTGTAAGAGCTAAGAGATAGGGGAGTGATTAGTACAGTAGGACTTGGTGAAGGATCACCAACTTGAGAGAAAACAAGTGAGGAGTCATGTTGTATAAGTTGTAATCATTCTTTATTGCTTAGTGGATCTTACACTTGGGCGTGGTCCCGCAGACGTAAGACGGGAGGTCCGAACTGCATAAACAATTTGTGCGCGTTATTTACTTCACTGCAAAACTGTCTTTTCTTATTTACTTGCTGCTGTGTTCAGCTTGCAAAGTCAGAAACTTATATCTGTGCCCATAACACCCATAGATACTAAGTTGCTGTGTATGCCCACAGAGACTTTCAGTGAAAATAGAGACATTATATTTTCAGTTATCAATTTGATGGGAATTGGTATTAATGTGGAAAGCTTAAAGGTTCTCCCTCAAGCCTATAAAATGGCACTTGTACCATCAAACAAAGCGTCGCAAGTTCTAAGGCTCATGAGGGCGATAAGATTTTGAGTTTTAAGATTTGATCTATTTCTTAAGTTTAAAATATGCTTACATGTGATATCAGAGACTAATAGATCAGTATAGTTTTCCACGAATGATTTATATATTTCTTATAATCTAGTTTGATATTGAGTTGAATGTAGACTATACATCTATTACAAGACAAATGTTCGTCTCAACTCTTTGTTCAATCATATATTAGTTTATTTGATTTAATTTCTAGTCATATATATACATATAATATATATTAGATTACGAAAATTAGATTTCCACAATTCTGTCACATTAGTCTTGACAATAGGATAAGGTTTTACAAAATATAAATTGATTAATCTTATCGATCTTCATTTCTGATGAAAATATATATATTAGAATGCTATAATATATATAATATATGACTAATAAGGGTTAATCAGATCATCATATGAGTATCGATTATACCCAATTTTTAATTATAAATTTATTAATCGATCAATTATGTTTATGTATTTGATTATGATTGAGATGGCTTTGCTGATTTATTTTATAATTTACATTTCTAATAATTTTATGTCAAACACGCTCACTACAACACATCAACCACTGCGATTAAGGTGTGTGCATTGACGCTGGTGATGGTGATAAAGAATTGTGTAGGTGTTGATGATGTGTTGATATTAGTTTCCCAATTTAATTGATCTTTTCTTAAAATTGAGGAAGATGAAAAGTCTTCTTGGGAGACACTTACGGACTCTAATACTTTATAAGCACGTAATTTGCTTCAACATCAATCAACTTATGTACTGATTACATAATGTATATTGATGATTGGTGGGTTAATTCATGTAATATGTGAAACAATAAATCTACTTGGACTCATGAGTCCCGACTCATAGGGAGATTTTTAAATTTTTTGTAAATATTTAAGGGGTATCGAAGGAATTTTACAAGTGATTGTGGTTGCTTCATTAATTGCTCGAGGATGTATTTGAAATTAAAAAAAGTTTTGAGTCCGGACTCACGAGTCCAAATAGCACTACCCTTTTCTTATTGGGTAGTGCTATTTGGACTTATGAGTCCGGACTCATAGGGAGGTTTTTAAAATTTTTGTAAATATTTAAGGAGTATAATAGAGATTTTACAAGTGATTATGGTTGTTTCATTAATTGCTCGAGGATGTATTTGAAATTAAAAAAAGTTTTGAGTCCGGACTCACGAGTCCAAATAACCACTACAGGGCAGTGATATTTGGACTCATGAGTCCGGACTCGAAAGTTTTTTTTAATTTCAAAATCATCCTCAAGTAATTAATGAAGCAAATACAATCACATGCAAAATTCCTTTGATATCCCTTAAACATTTGTGAAAATTTTAAAAACACCCCTATGAGTCCGGACTCACGAGTCCAAGTAGATTTATTGATAAGAAAAAGGGAATGCATACAAGTAACATACTATAAGGTGTTTGTTTGCCACAACCTTTATCGAAACTTGTCATGAAGTTGGTAATGACACTTAAAAAGTTGTATAAGTGATCAATGGGTTTGGTGGTGGTAGTTCCCAAATTTAATTGTGGTTTTCTCCAATAAGAAGATGAATAGTCGTGCTTCTTAAGAGACATAAGAATTACATGATCCTTCATATTACTGTAATAAAGCTTTCAGGACTCGCATATCCACAACAATTCACAATATAATATCAAAACGAATTAACTGATCAACTTCACATCAAGTCTACAAGTTTCAACTTTATAATTCATTTACAAGGATATCAACTTCAAAATCCACAATTATAAAGTAACAAGCCTTAAATTGTCTCTAAATTCTCACAATTAGTCTTAGGGTAGTGATATTTAGACTCATGAGTCCGGACTCAAAAGTTTTTTTAATTTCAAAATCATCCTCAAGTAATTAATGAAGCAAACACAATCACATGTAAAATTCCTTTCATACCCCTTAAATATTTGTGAAAATCTTAAAAACACCCATCTGAGTCCGGACTCATGAGTCCAAGTAGATTTATTGTTAGTCTTATAAGGTCTTCTGAATCATTTAACTAAACCACAAGAGAAATATATAGCATTAAGAAGGTCTACAAGATTGGAAAACTAAGATATTCCATAAGTTTGTTTTGATAATGTCAACAAAAGATAAGATAATTATTCTTATGAGTTAGTTGTCACCAAAGTGACCTAATTATATTTATGCAACACATGTTACTAAAATATTATGGTTTACCCAAAGGTTTACAACATTTTAGTAATGTATAATGAATTGACATTTACATATATAATAATAAAAAATGCATTATTGTTGATATTATAGATATAATCCGATGTTTATGTTATGGAGTTTAAACATCAAAATTATGTGAATTTCATAGTCATTTTTTATGATTTTATGATTTAATCCAAAGGTGAATCATTTTCTATAATTTATGATTAACATGATTTAATATATATTAGTTCTACTAATGATAATTAAGAACGATGAAGGATATCCAAAGATATCTAATCTTCTTTATTTTATGATTGATTACTAAAAAAAAAATATTATGGTTGGCCTAAAGGTGCACCACTTTTTTAGTAATATATGAACTAATATTTAATGGTATATATAAAAAATAATTACTAAAATATTATGGTTGATCACCAAAAGGTGCACCGCATTTTAGTAATGTATGAAAATCATATTACAAATTAAAAATGGAATGGATACCCAAAGGTACCATACATTTTTTAATTATTAATTACTTATTTATTGAAAGTATGTTGTGTTTTTACCCAAAGGAAAAACATAATATTACTAATTCGATGAATTATTCATAGAGACGTATGTGGACTATCAAACAATCTATCTATAATCTGGTGAACATATTATTTTATTGAAGATTCTTCACGATACGAATAATCTATTTGTTGTATGAAAAACCTCTATGGATATGTTTCAAAGATATGTTTTACTGAGGTTGAAAGACAACTAAATAGAAAAAGTTAAAATTATTTAGTTTGATAGAGATAGATATAATGGAATCAAACAATGTCCATGTTCTTTTGCTAAACTCCTTGAACATCATGACATTTTGTGTTCAAAATACTATGTCCGGTACACCTCGACATGATGGTGTAGCAGAATGGTGTAACTAAATTCTAATGAATATGATTAGGAGTATATTGAGTAATTCTACACTCCTAAATCATCGAGAAAAGAGACCCTAAAGAATGTTGTCTATTTAAATATGGTTTATAGCAAGTCAGTTCTTAAGACTTCCTTTGAGTGATGGACTATAAGAAAACCTCGCTTAATACATCGACAAGTTTGAGGTTGTCCAACATAAACTTAAAAAAAAAACTTATAATTCACAAGAAAGTGAATTAGAATATAAATTAATCAATTGTTATTTTATTGGTTACTCTATAAAATCTAAAGGCCTATACTAAATTTATTGTCCTAACCGCCGTATGTATATTATCGAAATTAGAAATGGTAGATTCATCAAAAATGGCGAAATTAGTGGGAGTGCCATATCATATTACCAATAAATTTTAATGAAGTAGTAGTTGCTCCTAGTTGTGATTCTCATGAAGAAAATATTGAGATCATTACAATTGAATATACCCATGAATGATTTTAGGGACGCATAACAAAAATCTCGAATGGTGAAGAGTATGCTATTAATTCTTAATGATTTTATGGTATAATTATATGAATCTACTTATAATATAGGGACTTATATTTTAAGACCCAGTTTCTTATTATGAAGCCACCAAAGTGACGAGTTTATAAAATGGATTGGTATCATGAAAGATGAATTAAAATCAATAGCTCAAAATAAAGTCTAGAATCTCATCAAACTGCCTAAGAATTTTAAACCCACATGAGTGAGTGAATTCTCAAGACTAATCGTGATTGTAAGGCAGTATCAAATGATATAAAGCTAGACTTGTTGCTAATTAAAAGTTTTTACTCAGAAATGATACTTTCAAAATCATGATGACAATTGTCACTTATTTGATTTATAATTACACCAAATGAATGTAAAGACTGCCTTTTGAGGAGTTTAGATAAAGAAGTCTATATGTATCAATTTATTGGAATTCATAGTAGAAGGAAATAAACGCCTAACCAGAAAACTTAAGAGGTCAATATATGAATTAAAGCAAGCTTCCCGTCAGTGGTATATTAAGTTAATGATACCATAACATCCTTCAGACTTAAGAAAAATGTTATCAATCGATGTATATTCTGAAGGTCAGTGGCAGCAAATTCATACATACGTATGATATCTTCCTTAACAACAGTGATCTCGTTATGCTTTATGAAATCAAAGAGTTTCTTTGAATGATATACCAAACCAAATTTCAGTTTTTCTGTTGGCGTGTTAGGATGTTACCAAAGTAACCCTTGCATGGACCATTGGTGAGTTACAAAGAAGGTATTACAGTATTTATAATGTATAAAAGATTACATGCTCACTTATAGAAAGTCTTATAATACAACAATTATTAGTTATTTAAACATAGACTTTAGTGGTTGTCTTCACACTAGAAAGTCTATTTTTAAGCATGTTTTTCTTTTCACTAATGGAGAAATCTCTTTGAGGACTAAATTATGACGACTTCTGCTATGATAATTGAGTTTGTAGTTTAAATCTACAAATCAAGGATTATGGCTAAGGAACTTCATTTAAGGGCTTGGTACTATTAACTCAATTTTTTCAAGTCATTAACAACTCAATATGACATTTCTACAATTATATTTTTATTCAAAATGATTGGTTTTAAACTAGTATAGAGTTTATGGAGTAAAATACTTTGCAGTTAAAGAAGAAGTTCAAAAGAAAAAAGAGTGTCAATTAAACATATTAGCACAAATCTTATAGTTACAAATCCCCTAATGAAAAGATTACATCGAGGACATTAAAGAACATGTCGACATAATGAATCTTCGTTGTAATTCTTATATGATTTTTAATTTGGGATTTGATTATGATTATGATTATGAGATCTCATTTGTTGTGCTAATTCTATTAATATATGTGCACGCTTACGCTTAATGATGATTATAAGTGAATTTAGTCTTTGACATGGACATTATGTTTTATATGAATCATTTAAAATGAATTAGTAATGCTCGTGGTACATGGAAGAGAATATGTCCTATTTTAATGTATAACTGCTATGACTTCCATTGCTAATTTATTTTATAATGATTTAATGATACTAAACATATATGCGCGCTGATATAAAAGTTATGTGATGTTTGGTTATATGGGTCAAGTGGGAGAACCATTAAGCTATATGTACCCACATATTGAAATAAAGTATGAGACAAGTAGGAGAATGTAAGACCATTATATGTCTCAAACTTATGTCTTAAATTATGAAATCTATGAATTACCTAAAATCACCTAAAGTCTCTTGAGCTTCCATTAGCGTTACCAATTTGATGGAAATTAGTATTAATGTGAGAAACTTAAAGGTTCCCCCCCAAGCCTATAAAAAGACACTTGCACCATCAAACAAAGTGTCGAAAGTTCAAAGGCTCATGAGGGCGATAAGATTTTGGGTTTTAGGAGTCCATACAATCGCTTCTGCAGGTAACTATCTATTTGATATATTTCCCAAGTTTAAAGTATGCTTACATTACTAATCATCTAAACTGAATTTTCCAAGTCTATAGATTGGTTTTTGAAAGTGAGGCTAACTTTCAGATTGAAAATAGCTCTTAAACTTAAAGATCTCAAGTTTGCACCCAACCCTTTATGAGCATTGCAAAATGTCAATTAATCCTAATTGAAATTATTATCCCTACATGCCCAATGGCAACCCACTAATCCACACTCGAACATTGTTAAACCCCATACTGAGAGTAACCCTCTCAAGCAGTTTGAGACTTCACTTAATAGGAATTGAATCCCTCGCCACTCAAACCAACCCCTAAACCAAGCATTGTTGGTAACTAATTAATAGACTACTTTAAACAAACTAGGAAAGCAGTTACAATTGAATCAAATTTCAATGGCTACAAAAACAGTGATTTTCTAAACTTCACCAGTCAATTTGGAAACGTCTTTTCCAACCAAAAATTACCTTTAGACTTTTCTTCACTCACTTGGAGGGAAAATTTTCCTACGTCAATCTACTTTTTTTTTATTATTAGTATTACAAGCTCATGAGAAGCAATTCCCACCCCATTGAAAGACATTTTTGTCTCAATTACAAGCTGAGAAAGAGCAGTTTTAAACTTACTGACAATCATAGTAAACTCATAAAACCTAAGTAAACGCATAGAACCTATGTGAGCGTAATGGACCTTGTCAGACCCGCATAACTACCAAAATCTATTTGAACCTAAATCAAAATTATTCTACCAAGTTCCTTAATAAACGTGGACTACATATCAACAAAAGTCATAAAATTCTCCTCATAAAACATTTTCTTAGTAATTAAATAAGGCCGAACTTCAAACCAAAAAAAGAAGCCTAGATTATAATAAATTCAAGAAAAACGCCTTACAAGTCATCAACAGCATCTTAGAAGTTAGAAGACGGAAGAACTTCACACCTAGCTGACCATCTAAACTTTGTAATATTTCTTGGCATACAAAAGGACAGAAGACCTCGCCCTAAAAATTCCACAAGCATCTAACAACATTCTACTTAATCAAACCATCAGTGCAAGGGATTCCAAATCAAAGCGGCAGAAGAAAAATTACTTCCCATTTTCAAATGCAATCTTTTAACAAGTAAAATGGTGATTACAATACAATGGATTTACATAGAATTTTCACATTAGCGGTATCTCTTCTTATTTCTTTTGCAAAAAGAGGACTGAAAAAAATAGAGTACCATCAAGTATCAGCAGCCCTGAAAATGGTAAGCAAAGATAGGAAGAGGTTGATTATATCAAGATAAAGCGAGACAGCCGCCCAAATGAACTCGTCGTAAGAGTATCTCTTAATCAGGTTGTCTGTGTCATAGACGATGTACCCGCAAAATATAATCGACGCTAAAGCCCCATATACCATCACTGAGATTTTCCCAAGTGGGAAAAACACCTGCCCAAGACAATCCACAGTTCAGAACACAACTCTTAACTCACTGAGCACCCCAAGCGAGTCCGAAGTTTCAAACATAACACATGTGAAGGGAAAAGAAAATAAGTACCTGAATGATGGCAAAAAGGATGAGCACCATTACAGCTCCAAATAGAAATGGACCGAGGAAGTTGAAATCATAGCCTTTTCTGGCTGCCCAGAATGTGAAGAGAGTGAGGCTTATCACAACTGCAGCAGTTAAGATAACTGATTCCAGAATGATCTTCCCTGAAATGTCGAAAATATCATGAGGCAGATATGTGAGACCTTCATAAATAAGAAGTTCCTTAACCACAACCAATACTAATAGTCAACATTCATTTGCCACAGACCCATCGTTACCAATCCCATTTCAAAACCATGTCCGTCAGATACCAAATTGCTCCAACTAAAATGAAACCAACAATTCAAGGAAATGAGCAATCTTAACGGTCGTACGTTCAGTTTTTCACATTCTTGAACTTCTGTGTTCCTTTTTTTTTTTTCCTTTCTCCCTAAGAGGTGAAATAAAATTAACCCAAACGAAATGCAATAAGGACCACACATTCTACGATGCATTGTATGTTTTCTCTCTCATTAGCAATGATTATGAGACTTTATTACCTAATGTAATGATCTATCTTCTCTTTTTTTTTTTTTTTTTGATGCATAGCGTGACCAATGTCCAAGATCAACCTAACTATTCTAAGGGAGACAAACCCCACCCTAAAAAGATATGCCTTGGAAAGCTAAAACATTTAAACCCGTGACTTCAAGGAGGCCTAGATGGACAACTAGCATGTCCTAACCACTACACCAAGGCAATAGTAGGCAACGTCATCTTCATATTAGTTCCCTATCAATAACATGCTAATTCTTCTTCTTTCACATTTTCCAGTAGGGATAAGCTTAACTATATTTCCTGAAATCCCTGAGTCAAGAACCAATCTAAGTTAATAAAAAATTAAGAACTTATCAAATCCACCAAGTTATTCTTGCTCAAACATAAAGTCATTCTATCTTACTGCCTTCCTGTATATACGAATGAAACAAACCCCTAAATAATTATCCTAACCTAAAACTATAAACTTAAAAAAAAAAAAAAAAAACTCTACTTTAACATAGATAAAACAAATATGACTTAGACTTTAAGACCCAAAAAAACCCAAGAGAACAATTTTCAGTCAATAATTGCAAGGCGGCACCTAAGCGTTTGGAATCAAACCTCCTAAGTGGTCGCCTAGGGAGGCAGCGTCCTTCTAAATACTTTTTTTTTTTTAAAAAAAAAAATTTGAAGAGGCAAATCACACTTAAGTTTGGTGTCATACTACCTACACAACAACAAAACGTTAACATAATTTATATTACATAAGGACCAAAATGCTTATCAGTATCCTTGAAAGTATATATTGAATACAGATTATAGTGCCTATAAAAAAATATTATTAATTAAGGATCTATAAATAAATAAATTATATAATAATTTATGAGCCTCCAAATAACCTAAGCCAGGGAAATCGCCTAGGGATCCTCTTGCTACCTTGCCATAAATGCCATCCTTGTTTCCAGTTCGAAAAAAGAAAAGAGGGCACAAAAAAAAAAGGGCAATTGCCAAAAAAAAAAAAAACCCTCAATGGCACAAAGATCACAATCTAAAACTAGAAACTCAATGAAATTCTACTTCAACCAAAACAAGATATTCAAAATCAAGAATTTATTACATTGCAACTACAAATAAAGCTACACATTTCATTGTATAACAAAACAGAAAAAAATTGGGCAAATCGTAGTTGAATCACTCACCAGGAACAAAAGCGCAGGTCAATCCAACGGCGAATGACAGCGCAACCGTGAACACCGTCAAGAGCAGATAATTAATCGGATGGCGCTGGTAATAGCAAGACAAAGGGCACAAAACTGCACCACACAACCAAAAAAACCCACAAAACGAAAACCCTAAAATAAAAATCCAACACATACCTACAAAACTATCCAATTAAACATTCTAAAAACCTCAAAATCAAAGACTCACCTATGAAAGGCGTGATTATGATAACTATATACAAAGCCAGCCCCGCACCAGTAGTGGCGAAGAAGACCGAAATCGGCCTCACCGAGACGACGACGGCGGCGACGGCTACTGTGAGGAGCAACTGGAGGGACAAGATTGAGTAGATCTTACGGATGAACGCCCATCGGAGCTCTGGGCTCTCGAGCATCATTGGGTACAGGGGCCGCGCCCCTGCTTCGATGTCGGCCTTGCCCCATTGACCTTGCCACATATTTGCGAAACCAATCGCGATAACGAGAAATACCCACTAAAATTCGAGTGATTTGATCGCTGGAGATGAAGGAAAGTTTGGATTTTGGGGGGTGGATTGATGGGGTTGGAGAGGTTAAATTGGGGAAGAGGAGAGAGAGAGAGAGTGTGTGTGCCTGAGTAGTGTAGAGAGAGAGAGAGTTCGAGAGGGGTCTGGAAAGGCGGGCACGTGGCGTGAGGAGGTAGGGACACGTGGAGTAGTTGCTCTATCTGTCGTTCTGGGGTTTCTAGGCATCTCTCGCTTCGCTTCGAAGGAAGACCTTTCTCGTTAAAGGTTTTTGGAAAAGAAAATGATCATACTTTTATTTAGTACATATACTTGGTTTGGAATATGTGCTACACGCACTTGTAAGCCTGCGAGTGCTGCGCTCGGGGGGAAGTTAATTTTTAACATTTCTTTCATAAATTTTTAACACTTTATTTTTATTATTAAAAATACAAATAAATTAAAAATATTAATATTCTAAAATGTAGTATTTTATTTAAGAATTAAAAAAATAAAAAAATGTCAAATATGTAAATTTTGTTGTGGAGTATGGATGACCATGCATGTACACCAACATATTATGTAGTCATATAACTTGTATTTCTCACTTAATAGTACCTCCACTTGTCTATGTATTGTCATGTTACTTGTAACCATTTCCAATGTACACCAACTCTTATATATATTGTCAAATTACTTGTAATGTGTTGTATGACATGAGGTGTATGTGTTGTTGGGTTTTGGGGTTCATACGCAGCGGAGATTACAAAACGGTTTTGACAAAAACTCCAACAGGATCCGAATCTAATTCCATTAAAAACGTTTAAACCATTAAAAACTTAATCATACCTCAATCGCAATATACCTTTATGAAGATTGATCGATCTCTAAGGCGCTGCCAACGACGAACGCCTCTATCGCTAGATCCACACACGAACGACTACTAGTGATTTGAAGTGCTAGCTTCGAGAGAATACCAAACCTTTTTGTTTCTCTCCAAAACGATCCAGAGCATACCAAAAACCCTAAGTCGTTTCTAAAACAAAAATAGAGTTTCGGCCTTTTTTCTTTTGTGCGTGTGTTCTAACTTAAAGCGTCTATTTATACAACCCTTGTATATAGACGGTTAAGTAAATTACACATATACCCCTACTTAAAGAAGTATAAGTGTAATACACCACAAGGACGTTTCCGTCATGAATTTTATCATATAAAATTCATTTTTCTGAACCATCTTAAAATCTCGCAAAACCATTCTTAGCGTGCGACCCAATAGGCTCATACAACGTTGACAGTGTACCAAAACACATTTTGGTATACAAGTCATAAGCGACCTCTAGCAAGACATTATGACTACCCAAGTTGTACGAATATCAAATCGATACAACCTAATCAATAGTGTATATAACATCTTTTTGTCACACGATATCATTTTGATTAAACATAAGGCATGGAATTGTCATCCAACATGTTCAATCGTACTAGTCTCGATCTTAAGGTAGACTGAAAACATCCAAGTGACATTGATCAATATCAATTCACTTAGACTAGGCCTTTTAACAGACTAACACATCGAGGGATCCATTGGATATCTCTCTTTATATGAGAGGGACAAATTCTATCTTGATTACACAACTTCATCACATTGCTCACACAGTAACCAATCACCACCTTTATAATCGTCCGGTTAAAGACAACGTTTGATAGTGTCAAATCATTGTGTTCCCAATGTTGAAGTCTCTGGTAATCTCAAGTCAGAGGACTGAGAAATATACCTATCATGAGAAACAACTATGACTTAATCCATGTGATGTTCTCATAGCGGGTCGGTCCAGTACTTTGTTCCCTAACAAGTACTCGTGATCTTGATTCGTATCCCTATACGTATAATCATCATATGATCATCAATCGAGACTCACACTAGTCTTAACTCATTATAGTTCCCAGTATAATGATCGACTAGGGACATTTAGGATATTTTTGTAAATACCCATGGATCTTATTATAATGTAAACATGCAAATTAATTATAATAAACAACAAATGAAATCCTCTATTTTATTAACTAAAAGTATTCGTAAAGACATTTATGGATTGACCTAGGGCACATGCCCCAACATCTCCCACTTGCACTAGGGCCAATCATACATGCATCTAATGCCTAATGATCTAACATGACCATCATGTTTTGCTTGTGGAAGAGTTTTTGTCAATGGATCCACAACGTTGTCTTCGATGGGTACTCGCAAATCTTTACGTCTCCCTCTCAATAATTTCTCTCGATGAGATGAAAACGCTCGAGTATATGTTTGGATCTGTGGTGTGATCTAGGTTCCTTGGCCTGCGCTATTGCCCCATTATTGTCACAATACAAACAAACAGGGTTAGCAATACTTGGAACCACACCTAGTTCGAAATGAACCTTTTGATCCAAATCGCTCCTTTCTTTGCATCGGACGCCGCAATATACTCAACTTCATTTGTAGAATCCGCCACGCTCTTTTGCTTCAAGTTTTCCACTTACTACACCCCCATTCAAAGTAAACACATATCCAGATCGCGATCTAAAATCATCTATATCGGTTTGAAAACTTGCATCTGTGTAACCATTTACAACTAGATCATTTTCAAAACCTCCATAGACCAAGAACACTTCCTTAGTCCTTCTTAAGTACTTAAGGATGTTCTTTATCGCTATCCAATGACTCTCACCTGATCCGATCGATATATGCTTGTAGTGCTCAAAGCATATGATACATCGTGTCGATCGCATAACATGACATACATGATAGATCCAATAGCTGATGCATATGAAATCTTATTCATACGGTCTTGCTCATCATTTGTCTTAGGACATTGAGTCTTGCTTGAGACTTATGCCATGAGACATTGGCAACAATCCTCTTTTAGAGTCTTGTAAACCGAACTTATTCAAGACCTTGTCTATGTAAGCACTCGACTTAGACCGATTAGCCTCTTAGATCTATCCCTATAGATCTTTATCTCTAGGATATAAATTTGCATCTCCTAAGTCTTTCATTGAGAAACACTTCCCTAACCAAGACTTGACATTCTCGCAATGTTGGGATGTCATTTTCAATGAGTAATATATCATCAACATACAAGCACTCGAAAAACAACTACACTCCCACCGACCTTCTTGTATACACAAGGCTCATCTTCGTTCTTAATAAAACCAAAATCCTTGATTGCTTCATCAAAACGAAGATTCCAACTCCGAGAAGCTTGCTTTAATCCATAAATGGATCTTTGAAGCTTGCATACCTTCCTAGAATTCTCGGGATGTACAAAACCTTCAGTTGTGTCATATACACGTCCTCAAGCAGCTTTCCATTAAGAAATGTTGTTCTTACATCCATTTGCCATATTTCATAGTCATAATATACAAAGAATGGCAATTAAAATTCTTATGGATTTAAGCATGGCTACTTGGCGAAAAAGTTTCATCATAATCAACACCTTGAGTCCGCTGAAACCTTTTACTACAAGTCTTGCTTTAAAAGTATGCACTTTGCCATCCATGTCAGTTTTCTTCTTGAAAAACCATTTACATCCAATGGTCTTACCACCTTCAGGTAAATCAACCAAGTTCCAAACTTGGTTATCATACATGGATTGCATCTCAGAGTTCATGGCACTTAGCCATTTATCTGAGTCTGGTCCAGACATAGCCTCCTAATAAGTGGCGGGCTCATTTTGGTCTATAAGCAACACATCACGATTATCAGTAATGAGAAATCTGAATCTCTCTGGCTCATGTATTACCCTACTAGATTTACGTGGGCCTTGTGTCACTTGTGGAGGTTCAACTGGTTTGGAACGTTGTTGAACTTCCAGTAGCGGTTCAGTGTTTACCTGTGATTCTTGAACTTCTTCAAGATTTATTTCTCTCCCACTAGTGTCTTTTGAAATAAACAGTTTTTTCATAAAGGCACCATACCGAGCAACAAACACTTTGTTCTCAACGGGATTATAAAAGTAATATCCTTTTGTTTCCTTATGATACCCCACAAATAAACACTTGTCAGATTTAGGTGCTAGTTTTTCTGAGACTTGTCGTTTTACGTAAGCCTCACAACCCCAAATCTTAAGGAAAGACAAACTAGGTCTCTTCCCGTACCATATCTCATATGGTGTTTTATCAACCGCTTTAGAAGGAACTCGATTTAGAGAGAAAGCTGCGGTTTGTAATGCATAACCCCAAAAGGATAATGGAAGATCTGCGTGACTCATCATAGATCGAACCATATCTAATAAGGTTCGATTTCTCCTTTCAGAAACTCCATTCCATTGTGGAGTTGCTGGTGGAGTCAGTTGAGAGACAATCCCACAATTTATAAGATGATCATCAAATTCTTGGCTAAATATTCACCACCTCGATCTGATCGAAGTGTTTTGATAGCTTTACCAAGTTGATTCTGCACTTCATTTTGAAACGTTCGAAACATCTCAAATGATTCACTTTATGTTTCATAAGATATACATAACCATATCTCTGAAATCATCGCAAATGTAATGAAGTACCGATAACCTCCTCTAGCCATTGTGTTTATAGGACCGCATACATTAGTATGTATTAGACCCAATAAATCACTTGCCCTTTCACTGTGTCCAGTAAAGGGACTTTTAGTCATCTTGCCTAGTAAACATGATACGCATGTTTGATATGTTTCTAAATCAAATGAATCTAGAAGCCCATCTTTATGGAGCTTCGTTATGCGTTTCTCGTTTATGTGTCCGAGACGACAATGCCAAAGATAGGTTTGATTACGTAAATGACAATTTTCTTCCTTTTCTTTTAGGTGTTTTGAAGCGAGAACAGTGGGGCTTGACTTGTTCCATAGGCTTTGCAACAGTGCATCAACAAATTTAGCAACTTCAAATTTCCTTTGCCTTTCTTCTTCATTCCCTTTCCTTTTGGACCATCAACACATTACTAAAGGGTTTCTTGATATTTTGTTCAGCAGTTTTGAGCATCAAATGCAACTCTGAAATTGATTTCTCCATATTATTCATATTGTAGTTCATCACAAATTGTGAGTAACTCTTTGGTAATGAATTCAGGATCAAATATGTAGCCAACTCTTGGCTTATGGGAAATCCGAGTCTATCAAGCTGGTCAACATAGCCCTTCATCTTCAAAACATTAGGACTAACTGACGCACCCTCAGTCATCTTGTAAGAATCTAGGTTTTTGACTGTCTCGAACCTTTCTTGCCTAGCTTGTCTTTGTTGGAACATTTCCTTCAAGCGTTATAGCCATGTCGTAGGCTTCCATTAGTTCCATGTCCTTCGAAGTTCAGAAACCATAGTTGCCGCATAATACATGCAACATCGTAGAGAATCGTTGACATGCTTACTATGCGCATCCTTCACAAATTTCGTAGCATTGGGTGGTGGGTCCTCGGGGATTGGAGCATCCAGGACATACAACTTGCGTTCATGCTTAAGAACAATTCTCAAGTTTCTGAACCAGTCAAGAAAGTTAGTCCTAGATAGCTTATCCTTCTCGAGGATGGATCGCAGTGACAGGGGATTATTGTTACTTGAAGAGGCCATTGATCTACAATAAATATTATGCAAAGTTTATTTTAGTATATAGGAATAGACTCCCACTAAATTAACAACCCTCCTAAAACGTACTGTTTATTTAGGGGACTAAAATCCATATTTCACCTAATTCTACGACAGCTATGACATGAAACACAGAACTAGATTATTTAGGTAGGTAACAATTACCAATTACATCTTATGTAATTTTTAGATCCTTTTATGAGATATGAGACATCTTATGTCCTAGCATGTTTTTATCTTATCATTTGCCTAAAGCTCAAAACTATTTTAATGGCTTTATTAAGTCGGACCATTTTAAACATTAAGGTAACTCTTACCCAACTTGTCTCACCAAGATAACACAATACACCCAACTATGGTTGAAACTATATTAGTGTGATCGAGACCTTGAAAAGTGTTTAAAATGGATGGCACGAGACTTAAAATTTAATATAGGGATTTTATTCAGTTTTAGTGATTTTATGTAAAAAACGAAATATCATATATTTTATTGATTTGTTCAATCGCTAAACAATTTGGATATATTTTTTTATACTTTTCACTGACAAAACAATTTTCGTACGCTAGGATTAGTTAGACGCACGGTCCCGCCGGCGTCACGGACAGGTACAGGGGGCAAAGCGCTTTTTTTTTTTTTTTTTTTTTTTAGAAGACGAATCTCAATTCCGAAAATTAAAATTCGCTATAGAAAATCATAATTTTTCGTTGATTTTATTATCATAAATTAACCCCCTTAATTTATCCGAAATTAAGTCAATTAAAATATTTTAATTAACCTGGGCCCACATCTAACTAATCATCTTATCCTAATCCAATTTTGATTTAAGATATTTGAATCCTAGTATATCACCAATAACAAGATTCTTGATATTTATTTCCTATTCTAATTTGTTATCTATCTTTATCAAATAGAAACTTCATAACAAAATAGATATAACAAGATAAATAATTAATTTCAAAAATTAATTATTTATTTTGGATTTAAGATATTTGAATCCTAGTATATCACCAATAACAAGATTCTTGATATTTATCTCATATTCTAATTTGTTATCTATCTTTATCAAATAGAAACTTCATAACAAAATAGATATAACAAGATAAATAAATAATTTCGAAAATTAATTAATTATAAATAAATAATTTCGAAAATTAATTATTTATAAATAAATAATTTCGAAAATTAATTATTTATAAATAAATAATTTCGAAAATTAATTATTTGCAATTTCGGTCCTCTTCCAAATAATCACAAACATGTAATTGAATCATGAACTACTATCCCAATCGAACCTAATGGTGTCATGGATCACAGAACACGAAATTCAATTCATTAAAATTATTTGAATTAACCTACATGATTACTAGCATGTACGAAACTGATTTTAATTAAATCACGAATATGTGTATCATATACACAAAACATGACAATAAATCTCAAAGACAACTTACGTATATCACATATACATTAACTATTAACATGCTTTCAATCATATATCATGTATATATCAGAAGAAAACATGCAATGAATTTAATGGAAACCGAACTCGAAGGCTCTGATACCACTGTTGGGTTTTGGGGTTCATACGCAAATGGAGATTACAAAACAGCTTTTGACAAAAACCCCAACAGATTCGAATCTAATTCCATTAAAAACATTTAAACCATGAAAAACTTAATCATACCTCAATCGCAATATACCTTTCTGAAGGTTGATCGATCTCTAAGGCGCTGCCAACGACGAACGCCCTCTATCAGCAATCCGCACACGAACGGCGGCCGTGATTTGAAGTGCTAGCTTCGAGAGAATACCAAACCTTTGTGTTTCTCTCCAAAACAATCCAGAGCATACCAAAAACCCTAAGTCATTTCTAAAACGAAAATAGAGTTTTGGCCTTTTTTCTTTTTTGCGTGTGTTCTAACTTAAAGTGTCTATTTATACAACCCTTGTATATAGACGGTTAAGTAAATTACACATATACCTCTACTTAAAGAAGTATAAGTGTAATACACCACAAGGACGTTTCCGTCATGAATTTTATCATATAAAATTCATTTTTCTGAACCATCTTAAAATCTCGCAAAACCATTCTTAGTGTGCGACCCAATAGGCTCATACAACGTTGACAGTGTACTAAAACACATTTTGGTATACAAGTCATAAGCGGCCTCTAGAAAGACATTATGACTACCCAAGTTGTACGAATATCAAATCGATACAACCTAATCAATAGTGTATATAACATCTTTTTGTCACACGATATCCTTTTGATCAAACATAAGGCATGGACTTGTCATCCAACATGTTCAATCGTACTAGTCTCGATCTTTAGGTAGACTGAAAACATTCAAGTGACATTGATCAATATCAATTCACTTAGACTAGGCCTTTTAACAGTCTAACACATCGAGGGATCCACTGGATATCTCTCTTTATATGAGAGGGACAAATTCTATCTTGATTACACAACTTCATCACATTGCTCACACAGTAACCAATCACCACCTTTATAATCGTCCGGTTAAAGACAACGTTTGATAGTGTCAAATCACCGTGTTCCTAATGTTGAAGTCTCTCGGTAATCTCAAGTCGAGGACCGAGAAATATACCTATCATGAGAAAAACTATGACTTAATCCATGTGATGTTCTCATAGCGGGTCGGTCCAAGATTTTTGTTCCCTAACAAGTACTCGTGATCTTGATTCGTATCCCTATACGTATAATCATCATATGATCATCAATCAAGACTCACACTAGTCTTAACTCATTATAGTTCCCAAGTATAATGATCGACTAGGGACATTTAGGATATTTCTAGAATACCCATGGATCTTATTATAATGTAAACATGCAAATTAATTATAATAAACAACAAATGAAATCCTCTATTTTATTAACTAAAAGTATTCATAAAGACATTTATGGATTGACCTAGGGCACATGCCCCAACATGTGTTACTTGTACACATTGTATAAAATACATTTATCATCATCACCAAATGACCTATATAAAGGGTGTTAATCTCATTGTAAAAACACACCAAGTTGAATGAAAACATCTCATTCCAACTATCTCATTTATTATCTTCTTCTTTGTAGTAGTAGTTTATAGTAGTAAAAGTTCTTAGTCTTCTATTTCTTTCTCTAGTTCTTAGCAAGTTCTAACTCATTTACAACACGTTATCAGCACGAGCTTGCTCTAGCATTAAGGAGATCTTGAAGTTCAAGGAGGCTTGTTAAGGAGACTGTAACGGCCCGAAAATTTGACTTGTGCCACGTGTCAATTCAAGGTCGTATGTGGGACTCACTCGTCGAAATATGGCTCGGTGGGCCACGTAGGCTTAGGCCGGGCGGGGCCCAATTTGTGAAAAAGTGGGGTCGTCACAGAGACAAAGCTAGGAAGGTATAACTTTTGTTATTTAAATAAGCTCAATTTATTTCTATATCATAATGGTTGCTTCCTTTTATTACATGCATCACTTCTATATGCATACTTTATTCATATACTATGCATTATAACGTCACCGATTGTGAAAGTATGCCCTGTAGTTGCGTCTTGTACGATCTTCTACATCAGAAATCAAAAGTCGATATGTGACATAACTAGTTTTCTTGCTATACTACAAACGATTAATTACGCTCTATTCTTGATTGTTTCTATTGCAAATAGTGTTATGAGTTTGGGTTGATAGTGAGTAAGCCTTGTCCATGGTAAATCTAAACATTGAAAGAGAGACGGGTTATCCCGTTCGAGGAGGCATGATTTTAAGTAGACTTCGTCTCGCCACCCAACTTGGAGGTTGTCCCACCAACTCATACAAGTAGTACATTTTGCATATTAATAATCAAGTTGTGAATATATATTTAATCGTATATTATTTATTTTATATAAAATATAAAAACTATTTATTTAATTTCTTGACATATTTTTAGACTATGACAAACATTCAAAAACTTGAATTTGTTGCTTTTGATATCACTGGAAATAATTATTTGTCATGACAACTGAATGCCGATATACATCTCCAAGCTAAAGACTTAGGAGAAACTATTATAGAAGGAAATGAAACATCAATGCAAGACCGTGCGAAAGCACTGATATTCCTTCGCCTTCATCTCCATGAATATTTGAAAAGCGAGTATCTCACTATAAAAGATCATCTCACCATGTGGTTAAGCTTGAAAGAGCGATATGATCACCAAAAGATTGTGATATTTCCAAAAGCTCAAAACGATTGCTGAATCTTAGGCTACAAAATTTCAAAATAGTCAGTGAGTATAACTCCACCATGTTTAATATCACCTCTCATTTGAGGCTGTGTGGAGAAAATATATCTGATGAGGCAATGATGGAAAAAATATTCAGTACTTTTCATGCCTCGAATCTGTTATTGCAACAGCAATATCGAGCACGTCAATTTAAAAAGTACTCAAAACTAATTTCTTGTCTCATGGTGGTTGAACAAAATAATGAGCTTCTATTGAAGAACCACAACTCCCGTTCAGCTGGTTCCGCTTCAATTAATGAAGCAAATGCAACATCCTATAATGACCATAAAAGGGGTTAAGGAAAGAAAAACCAAGGACGTGAAAATGGGAAAAGGTCAATCAGCAAAGATCGTGACAAACCCTATTCTAAATTTCGTGGCAATAAGCTCCAAAATAAATGAAATAAGAATGACGTCGTTCAGAATAAGGAAAAAAATACTGCTGAAAATGGGCATCATGATCATGACCAACTATGTCACAGGTGTGGTCTAAAAGGCCACTGGGCTCATGTATGCCGCACGCCAAAGCATTTTATTGATCTTTATCAAGCCTCCCTAAAGAAGAAAGGCAAAACAGTTGAGATGAACTTCACTGTCGGAGATGGCTCATTGGACATCAATTATATGGATGTCCCGAATTTTCATGATGATCCAAATACTAATCTCAATATTTTTAATGATCATATGTAACAATTTTCAATAATTCTATGTACTTGTTTTTGTTATGCTTCTTAGTTATATGTACTAGTTTCTTATTATGAATGAAATATGATTCTTTTTCTAATTTGCCAAATATTATTTGTCTAGATGGATCAACAAATCATGTGTTCAAATCATGAATCAAATAAAAACGATATATATCTTGCTGATTGTGCTACAACGCACACAATCCTTAAAACATAGAATATTTCTCCGATTTGAACTTAGCTGAGGCTAATGTTCAAACAATATCTGACATCTCAAATTTGATTAATGGCTCTAGAAGAACAAATATTATGTTGTATGAGGGAACAACAATTCATGTTGACAATTTCTTATACTCTGAAAAATCCAGAAGAAATTTACTCGGCTTTAAAGATATTCGACAAAATGGATATCACATTGAAACCATGAACGAAAATAATAGAGAATTTCTCTATGTCACATTGGTTTCAAATGAGAAAAAAAAAATGTTAGAAAAATTCTCAGCTTTATCTTCTGGATTATATTTTACTCATATAAGACATGTCGAAACGAATGTCGTCTTAAACAAGAAAATTAATGATCCAACATTTTATGGCATGACCGGCTTAGTCATCCAGGGTCATCAATGATGGGAAGAATAATTAATAATTCGCATGGACATCATTTAAGGAGAACAAAATATTTTCAGCTGGTGATTATAATTGTGCTAGTTGTTTTCAAGGTAAATTGATAGTTAAACCCTTCCCAAGTAAAATGGTTGTGGAATCCCCAGTTTTCTTAGAACACATTCAGAGAGATATATGTGGACCTATTCATCCTCACTGTGGACCATTTAGATATTTCATGATTTTGATAGATGCATCAACTAGGTAGTCACATGTTTGTTTGCTTTCGACTCGCAATGTTGCATTTGATAGACTTTAGCGCAAATCATTAAGTTAAGAGCATAATTTCCTGACAACCTAATCAAGACCATCTGTCTTGATAATGTCGGGGAATTTCAATCTCAAGCATTTAAAAATTATTGCATGTCTATAGGAATTACCATTGAACATTCTGTTCCACACGTGCATACCCAGAATGGTTTGGCAGAATCTCTTATCAAACGCATTCAATTAATTGCCAGACATTTAATCATTAGAACTAAGTTATCAACCTCAGTTTGGGGACATGCAGTCCTTCATGCAGCATCTATCATTCGTTATATGCCTACTGCATACCATGAACATTCCCCATGCAACTCATTTTAGTTCAACAACCAAATATTTCACACTTGAAATTTTTTGGTTTTGCAGTGTATGTTCCTATACCACTTCCCAATAGAACTACGATGAGTCCACAACGAAAACTTAGGATTTATGTTCGATTTAACTCATCGTCCATTATTAGATACCTTGAGCCATTAACAGGGGATTTATTTACTGCCCGTTTTGCTGATTGTCACTTTGATGAAGCAATTTTCCCACCATTAGGGGGAGATAAGAAGTCAATTCAAAAGGAATGACGCGAAGTTGCTTGGAATGCATCAACTTTATCACATTATGGTCTACGCACAAATCAGTGTGAACTTAAAGTTCAAATGATCATTCATTTGCAACAAATTGCAAATCAATTACCTGATGCATTTAATGATGCAAAACAAGTGACAAAATTACATATTTCAACTGTAAATGCTCTTGCAAGAATTGATGTTTCTATGTAACAAAATGCACAAGAACCAACGAAACACTTAAAGCGTGGAAGACCACTTGGTTCAAAGGATACAATACCTCGAAAGAGGAAAACATGAGTAAAAATAAATATAAATCAAAATACTCCGGAGAAAGCACAAGAATCATTTGATATGGATTTGTCAGAACAAGTTGACTCTGACGAGGAACAACTGCCTCTAGAAAAAGAAGAAAAACATGAAAATAATGAGATTTCAATAAATTATTTAAACTCTTGTAAGACTTGGGATCGAAATAAAATTGTTCATGATGATATATTTGCTTTCAATGTGTCATTTGAAATATGTGAAAATGATGATGATCCAGAACCACGATCAGTGGACGAATGTCGAAAAAGACTTGATTGGCAAAAATGGCAAGAGGCTATCCAAACAGAAGTAGATTCGTTAAGGAAACGAGAGATTTTTGGACCGATTGTTCAAACGCCAGATTGCGTAAAACCTGGTGGATATAAACGAGTATTTGTACGAAAGAGAAACGAAAAAAATGAAATTACAAGGTACAAAGCAAGACTTGTAGCACAAATACCTGACATCGACTATGAGGAAACATATTATCCTATTATAGATGCAATCACATTTCGGTTCTTGATAAGCCTTGCAGTTTCTAAAGGGCTTGATATGCATTTAATGGATGTTGTTACAACATATCTGTTCGGATCCTTAAACAGTGAAATATATATGAGAATCCATGAAGGATTTGTAATATCCGAATAAATAAAATCAAAACCTCATAACATATATTCTATAAAATTACAAAGGTTTTTGTACAAATTGAAACAATCCGGACGAATATGGTACAAACGTCTTAGTGATTATTTACTTAAAGAAGGATATGTAAATAATTCGTTTTGCCAATGTGTCTTCATTAAAATATCATCAACAGGATTTGTGATTATTGTTGTATATGTTGATGATTTAAATATAGTGGGAAACCACGACGATATCGTTAGAACATCCGAATACTTGAAAAAGGAACTCGAGATGAAAGAACTTGGAAAAACAAGACTTTGTCTTGGTTTGCAAATTGAGCAATTTTCAAGTGGAGTACTTGTCCATTAATCAAATTATATTGAAAAAATATTAAAAAGATTTTATATGGACAAGACACATCCATTGAGCTCTCCAATGGTTGTTAGATCACTCGAAGTGGATAATGATCCATTTCGACCTCATAAAAGTGATGAAGTGCTACTTGGTCCGGAGGTACCATATTTAAGCGCAATTGGTGCACTTATGTATCTTGCAAATTGTACAAGACCTGACATTGCTTTTGCTGTCAACCTACTTGTAAGATGCAACTTTTCACCAACTCGAAGACATTTGAATGGTGTTAAATATGTTTTTTGATATCTTCGAGGAACAAGTGACATGTTTATTTTACTCGAGAGGGGTAAAATTGAATCTCCAAAGTTATGCTGATGCTGAATTTTTATCTGACCCCCACAAGGCCCGTTCTCAAACGGGATATGTATTCATCTGTTGTAATACTGTTGTATCATGGAAGTCAGTAAAGTAAACTATGGTTGCTACTTCTTCCAATCATTCCGAAGTACTTGCAATTCATGAAGCAAGTCGTGAATGTGTATGGTTGAGAAACGTGATTGAACATATTCAAGAATCATGTGGATTGCCTTCAATAAAAGATTCTCCAACCATATTATATGAAGATAATGCAGCATATATTGCACAATTAAGTGAAAGATTCATAAAATGGGACAGAACAAGAAATATTTCACCAAAATTCTTTTATGCACATGAGCTTCAGAAGAATGGTGAAATTGATGTCAAGCAAATCCGATCGAGTGATAATCTTGCTGATTTATTCGCAAAAGCCTTACCAACTACGACATTTAAAAGGCTTATATGGTATTGGCTTGCGTAAACTTAAGGATATTGCAAGTAAAGAAATTGAAAAAGTTTCACCCATGTTCACATGAGGGGGAATTATTGATTAGTGTATTGCACTATTTTTACCTTAGCTATGGTTTTATCCCATCGAGTTTTCTTAGCAAGGTTTGTAATGAGGCAATCTTAACAATATTATACCCATCTTAATATTTATGAAAATAATGTACTTTTTTTCTTTTACTATATTTCTTTTCATAGGGTTTTTCTTAGTAGAAGTTTTAACAAGACACAATCTCTAATCAAGTGTCATCCAAGGGGGAATGTTGTGGAGTATGGATGACCATGCATGTACACCAACATATTGTGTAGTCATGTAACTTGTATTTCTCACTTAATAGTACCTCCACTTGTCTATGTATTGTCATGTTACTTGTAACCATTTCCAATGTACACCAACTATTCCATGTATTGTCAAATTACTTATAATGTGTTGTATGAAATAGGTTGTATGTGTTACTTGTACACTTTTTATAAAGTACATTTATCATCATCGCCAAATGACCTATATAAAGAGTGCTAACCTCATTGTAAAAACACACCAAGTTGAATGAAAACATCTCATTCCAATTATCTCATTTCTTCTCTTCTTATTTGTAGTAGTAGTTTATAGTAGTAAAAGTTCTTAGCCCTCTATTTCCTTCTCTAGTTCTTAGCAAGTTCCAACTTAATTTACAACAAATCTCATTTTTTTAGAATCTCTCTTGTTTGCCTAAAAAACAAATAAAACAAGAGTAAATATAAAAAATAATGTGTTATAATAGTACAATATCTGAGCATTAGACACAATATTAATACATAACATTAATATTAATTGTGCTTAAGCCATTGAAAACAAATTAAATGGTAAATGGTATAGTGGTAGAATTCCCAAAGTCAAATTTCACATAACCAATCATCCATTATGAGGCTGTATGAAGATATTCAAATATTCCTCACTATTGTCATATTTTGAAGCCAATAAAAGTTCATTCAAGACTAAAAGATCTCATCAAGAAGGCAATCACGCCAGTGAAGAGAATTTATTCGTCCTCCTCCATCTTCAAGACCTAACAGTTCTACTGAAGTTAACGAATGAGGAGCTAATATTGCATTTTCTCAAGAAGAAAGATGATGTTCATTGATTCAAATTGTTTCTACTTGCTTTGGCATGAAAGCTCTAGAAAGAAACAAGTCCTTGAATTGGAGAAGAAATCCTTGCATTTGATTTGCAATGATAATATATAGAACAATATAAAACCCCCCAAACAATTGCAAGTTCTACATACTGCATGTGTTCTGATATTGAAAAGAAAATATTGAATTAGCAGCAACAACATAACCTCTGTCTCAAATTAATTAGAGTTGGCTACATGGATCAAACTCTTCCATTGTGCTTGATTAAGTCCCGTTGATGGTGAGCAACAATACCACAATTGATCAAATAACTTCAAAATCCAACTTTACAAACTTAGTAAAGAATGAACATTAAGAAATACGCTTTCGCCAAAAAAGAAATCCTGCAAGTCTAATAAGAGCTAAGAATTAAAGTAAACTTTACTTCAACTACTCAAAATATATCGACAAATCATCCATTTGCATGAAAAGTCATACTTAGAAGGGCAATTTGAATCTAAAAAAGGAAACACTAATATATCTAAGATAATTCAACAACTCAACTTGATATAGTTAAGTCCATAACTTGCCGATGTCATTAACGAGGTTCCAAAAAAAGAACTCATAAGAAAACACAAGGAATTGTTCTCATTTGAACATGTCAGACTAGGCATCCCAAATAGAGATCGAGCTTGCTCTTCGCTCCTCATACCTTCTATTCCCAATCTCTCAATCAATTAATCTATTGAAACTCCATCAAAGTTTGCAGATCACAGAACTAAACTCCACCCAAAAAAGATCAATCAATTGATTAAGCAATATTCCCATTAAAACTACTGAACTACAACAGATTCAACAGAAATGAGGAGTTTTAGATAGAAGAAAACAAACAACACGATCACCAAATCCAATAAAAAACATCAGATCAGATCCAATCCAACAACGACGGCACCAATAAAAAATTGTGCGAATGAGGGAGATTTTTTTTAAAAATATGGTGTTCCTAATGGAGGAGACGAATCGTGTGAATTAGAGAGTGAGGGAGTTTTTAGGTGTGAATGAATGAATGAGGTGACAGAGGCGTTCTTATAGAGAAGACGAATCGTTTGTGAGTCGATTTTTTTTTTTTTGGCTTGAAAAATCCCTAATTTGGGGTGTTGAGACCAACTATCCAAGAAGCAAAATTAAAAATTTGAACCTCCTTAGAGCTATGCTAAATAAATGACCTACTAATCTAGTTCTTGAAATGCACTTAACATTGTTCTAATTGGTAAAAAGAATAGACACAAAGATGCATCAAGCTTGCATACTGTAAAGTAATTCTATTTTATCCAAGCTAGCTTTGACATGTAATAATGATGCATCAAGTTCATAACAAGCAGAGATAAGAAGAATAGACACAAAGATCGCACGTGTAATATAAGGAAATCTAATGGGCTATAAATAGCCTCACAAGCAAGGACGTTCACAATTTTGTCATTAAAAAATAATCATGAATTGACACAAAAATCACACATAATATTTAAAGATTAGATATTTTCTAATATATAGAGAGGTACATTTTGTAATTTAATTAAGCGAGTCAAATGCATACAAACTACAGCTTCCCGGCCTACATACATGCTATGGAGCACCCATGAAACTTCATGACCTATAATCATTTCCGATCACCTATATAGTGCTTAAAGTTGTAGACATCATGTAGCTTCAAAAACTCAGCTCTATAGGATATATGAGAACTTAAAAAATGTGCATACACTGATTTTATTTTATATTTTCAATTCATGCGTACTCTTTTAACGAAATTGACTAAAACATTGAAATGTGCCATAAACCACATCAAACAATCATTAACACAGTAAAGAACAGCTTGAAGCATATTAGAAACTAAAAAGAAATGAACGACCACTAAAAATATAAAAAACTAAGGCCAAATTGGTTAGAAGATCCTAACATTTTCAACCTTTTGTTATTATATCCTAAACTTTTCATTTTTGTTATTATACCTTCACATTTTCAAATTGACAAATTTGTATCCCGAGTGATTTTTAAAATCTAAACTCACTGATGTGGCACGTCACCTTATCCATATTATTATACCCACTTAACTTCAGTTAAAAAAACCAAAAAATAAATCAAACAAAAAATAAGTTAGAAACAGTACTCCCTAATGTCGATCAAACTATCCTTAAAAAAATCGATGAAAGTACAACTCCTTGGCTTTCTCTAATCAACTACGACCTCAACCGCGAAAGATTAATCTAATCGGATGATCGAGATCGAACTCAGCAAGCTTATCGGACAACTGACGTGGTCAGTTGACAGGCAAATCAAGCGAGCCGCGTCCATGGCCTCCAAAAAGTATATCTGTTGTTATTGTTGTTGATAATGATTATGATGTTGTGTTAGGTATTGAACATCTATTGTTGTTCATAAAAAACGGAGTGGAAGATTTATGTCTTAATGTTTGATTTCAGCTGTTGTATGAAGGGTGTAAATCTATACGAGAGATTAATAGTGAACAAGAGAGATGATCTTTCTTTTCTCCGATTCAATGAATCACAGATAGTTGATTGCTATTTATAGACATCAAGAACGTGTACAACTGTTAGATCAATTACATGTGTCACAAGATCCTTAAATCACTCTAAGAAACTTAACTAATCCTGAAATATATAATAATAACAACACATGACACTGAATCAGATGATCACATACACCACGGTCTACTCTCACAGTGATTAAGTCTCACATCACACCTCAAACGAAGGGGTATAGGTAATACACCAAGTTTGCTACAATGATAGAGAAACCGAGAAGTAGACATGGCCTTGGTAAAACAATATGCTATTTAATTACCAGTTGGAACATAATGCACAGCTAGCTCACCATTCAGTACCTTATCTCTCACAAAGTGAAGATCAATCTCAATATATTTCGTCTTTGAGTGAAACACATGATTTCTAGCTAAGGAAGATGCACTTTGATTATCACACCAAATGACAGGAGTTTGAGATAAAACAACTTGCAATTCATTTAACAAAGATCGCAACCAAGTCAATTCAGCCGCAACTTGAGCCAGAGCTCTATACTCGGACTCGGTACAGAAACGTGTTACAATGTTCTGTTCCTTAAACTGTCATGAGACAAAGTTAGAGCCAAGGTACACGACAAAGCCACCAATAGACTTCCTATCATCTGGATTTGCAGCCTAATCTGCATCAGAATATCCAGTTAACACCATTTTAGAACCTGGTTTGAAACGCAAACCCCAGTGACTCGTCCCTTTCAAGAACCTCAACACTCTTTTCAATGCTTGCCAGTGATCGGTAGAAGGACATTATTGAAAAGAACTCAACCTATTAACAATGAAGGCAACATCAGTTCTTATATGGATAAATGCACTGTAAACCCCCAATAAGACTTCTGTAAAGAGAATGATCAGTGAAAAGGGAGTGACTATCCATATATAATTGCTTCCTAAAAACAACAAGAGACTCAATAACTTTACATTAATCATACCAGCCTTTTGTAGAAGAAAATCAATGTAGCTAGCCTGATTCAAGTACAAACTAGTAGTATCTCGTTGAACTTCAAAATCAAGAAACATACTAAGTTCTCCAATGTCCTTCAAAGTAAAATGATTATTCAACTTATCAATAAAGGATTGAATAACTTGAAAGTTTGATCCTGTAATGACAATATCACCAACATAAACCAACACATAGAGAACAAAACCTTGTCCAACAGAGATGAAAAAAGAGGAATTGGCTTTAGAATTACTGAATCCCCATTCCAGTAAAGCAGTTTCAATTTATCAAACCATGCCCTTGGAGCTTGACGAAGTCCACAGAGAGCTTTGTTGAGGTGACAAACATGATAAGAAAAAGTAGCATCTATAAAACCTTATGGTTGATTGGTGAATGCACCCTCCATCAGCTGACCATTCAAGAAAACATTATTCACATCAATATGTTTGATAGACCATCGATGAGTAACTATAATAGAAAGAATCACACGTATGGTAGAAGACTTGATAACAAGACTATATGTCTCAGTAAAATCTACACCAAGAATTTGTTTAAAAACTTTTGCTACCAGTCTAGCCTTGTATATGTTTATAGAGCCGTCTGAATTCCTTTTAATGATGAAAATCCACTTGTTACCTATAATGTGATGTGAAGACTGATGTGGAACAAGAGTCCAAGTATCATTATCCATAAGAGCTTGATATTCTTTCAACATTGCATCTTTCCAATGAGGAGTAGATAAGGCTTCATTTACTGTTTTTGATAAGTCCCCTTCATCTAAAGTTTGAGCAACAAACACCTTCTTCATAGAAATGCCATTCTTTGCCCTTGTTACCATAAGATGTACATTAGTAGTAGGAACAACAGGAACCTCAGACATAGACTCTAAATGATTTTGAGTACATTCCTCTGGTGAAGGAGAGATAGTTGGTGGAACAAACACTGGCTAAAATGAAGAAGAGCTACGAGACTGTAGAACTACAGGATTCAATGAAATCATTGAATGAGGAACTTAGGATTTGACATATGAATCAGTAGAACTTGTAAAGAAAGTAGCAGCTGGAAACTCATCCTCTTCAAATAAGACATATCTAGAGATGAACACTCTTTCAATTTTATATAGGCATCTGTAACCTTTATGGACTGAACCGTAACCAATGAAAATACATTTCTTAGACCTAAACTGATATTTATAAAACAACCAAACACCTTCAACAAAGAATAATCTAAGACATGATGATGTAGTTTTTGGTAAGGAGAAATACCAGAGAGAACTGGTGTAGGTAATTTGTTGATGAGAAATGTAGCAGTTACACAAGCATCAAACTAGAATGTATAGGGTAACTTAGCATGAGCCAGTAGAGTTAAACCTGTCCCCACTATATGTCTATGCTTCCTCTCAGCTCTACCATTCCGCTTATGTGTATGAGGGCTAGAATGTTGAAAGAATATTCCATGATATTCAAGAAATTGTTTGAAACTACGGAACTCACTTCCCCAATCAGACTGAACATGTTTGATTTTAGTAGAAAACTGATTTTCCACAAGATTCTTGAAAGAAACAATTGTAGGTAAATCATCAGATTTATTCTTGAGAGGAAATATCCATGTAAATCTTGTATAATCATCTATAAAATGTATGTAGTAATTGAAACCTTCATGAGAAGTAACAGGTGCAGGACCCCGTACATCAGTGTGTATCAAATCTAACACATTGGATGTACAAAATGATGACACAAGGAAATGTAATGCATGATGTTTGCCCAATTGACAAGTAGAACATAACTGTACTGGAGTAGAAAGAGCCTTTATATGATGCTTCTGTTGTTGTTGAAGGGTAGATAACGAGGGATGACCCAGCCTTAGATGCCATTAATGATTTGGTTGTATCTAAGAAGCTATGAAAGCCTTAGCAGCAACTGCACTTCCACCAACTGAAGGAGGACCAAAAAATTGATAAAACCCATTTTTAAGGACTCCTTGCAATAACACTTAATTATTGTTGATGTCCTTTACCATGCAATGAGAAGAATTAAACTTAATGATACATTATTATCATGAGTAAGCTGCGAAATACTCGATAAATTCTTCTTTATATTTGGTACACACAGTGTATTAGGAAACTTTAAAGAAGAGTTCTGAGATGGAAACTTAACATGAACAATAGATTGAATAGGTAATTTACAGCCATTACCAACTACCAATGAGCAGTTACTTGAATAAGAAGAGCTATTCAGGATCTGATTTGGATCAGAGGTAGCATGAGAAGTTGCACCACTGTCAGCATACCATAAGGAATCAGGTGAGGAAAAATAATTTTGTGTAGCTTGTTAAAGTTGAATGACATGTTGTGGAAGTGGTACCGCTTAATGAGCAAGAAAGGCACTCCTCTGAGGTTGTGACTGAAATATAGGTTGTTGATTTATTACACCAGTATGAGCAATAGTTCCCATGTAGTTCATGTTTCCCTATAGTAACATACAGCTGTAGAATGTCTAACTCTACTGCAAATTTGACATGTTGGGTGATTTGTATTATTGAATTTGAAACCACCTCTACCTCTATACTTGGTGTTTCCTTTTCCACTGTTGTTATATCCACTATAATTTATAATTCCTCCACCTTGATTGTTGTTCCCTTGCTGAGTATTCTTGTACTGACCACCATTTCCATATTTCACCTCCGCTGAATTTACAGAATGAGTGTTACCTTGAATACTCATTGAGTTGATACCCATTATGTTCTGAATTTGTAACAACTTTACTTCAAAGCTCAATAATGAAGCTTGAAGTTCTGGCCATGTTATATCTCTTCATTCTTGCAATACAACAGTCATTGACAAGTATTCACTATCAAGACCAGCCAAAGAACACAAAATCAAGTCCTTCATCCATATCATTTCACCAGTTGTAACCAGCTTATCAAATAATTCTTTCATATTCTTTAAGTATTCAGTCATACTCATATTTTATTTTCTTATTATTTGTAAAATTGTTCTGTTCACTTGAATTTATACAAAATTATGTGCACCACAAAGATCTTCAATTGCTTTCCACAATGTTCTAGCTGAAGAACTATATCCAATCACTTGAGATCCAATGGATCTATTCAAAGAACTCAAAAGCCAAGCTACAAGAATCCTATCTTTAGAAAACCATTCCTCATATTCAGGTGCCCATTCTTCATCAGAACCATCAACAAATTTTGTAGGAACTGGTTTATTCCAAAAAATAAACCTATCAAATCTAATACCTTCTATAACCTGAATAACAATAGATTTCCAAAGCAAGAAACTTGATTAATCAAGTTTAAGTGAAACAATTTGACTCAACGAGTTACCAAATGGAGTAAGAGATGGAACTGTTGATGCTGTTGCTGTTCTCGCATACGACACACTTAAAGAAGACGTTGCATTCCCATGAGTCACCATTGCTTTTGCACGAAAGCTCTGATACCATGTAAATCTACATCAGAGATCAATAGTGAACAAGAGAGATGGTCTTTCTCTTCTCTGATTCAATGAATCACAGAGATAGTTGATTGCTATTTATAGACATCAAGAATGTGTACAACCGTTATATCAGTTACATTTGTCACAAGATCCTTAAATCACTCTAACAAAATTAACTAATCATAAGCTATATAATAACAAAAACACATAATGCTAAATCAGATGATCACATACACCACAGTCTACTATCTCAGTGATTAAGTCTCACAAAGGGAAATTGAAGACCGTGGGAGGTACGTGTCGATCGTCTTTTTTAGTTTTTGTTTGTGTTTTTGCTTTTTTTTTTTTTGATATTTTATGGAGGTGGTACTTAATCCATGGCTGGTTTGACTAGTCTAGCTGCTTTCATGGAGTTTTTGAGGTGTCTTGTGGGTAAGGGGATGCCATTAAAGGCGTATGGTTTAAATAAGAAGTCTCTATATGGAATACTCATTCTTTTGTGTATTCTAACCAAGCTCAGTCTTGTATACCCCAAATTTTTGTAACTTTATTATTTTGTATATAATTTAATAAATGGAGTATCATCTACTTTTCATAAAAAAACTATGAATGATGTTGTCAAAATTCTCGCGGCCGCGCCGCGCACGCGTGCGCGAGTTTGTAGATCTCATTTGCTAGCATCGATATTGTCATTAACTTAACCACCTTCAACTCTTATAGGTGTGGGGTTTTATCTCAAAAGGCATCGATTTTTAATCAATATTGATATTATCCCCCAACTTAACCACTTAATGAAGTATATAAGTGTTGAACAATATCGGTGCTAGCGGAGGAAATTCACAGGCTTGCGTAAGCTTTTGCGGCACGACCACGAGAATTTTGACATGATATCAGAGCCGACAGTTCGATCGGGATCGACCGAAATAATAGTCCCACATCAGATAATTGAAACTTCATTATAAAATATATAAATGGTGATCTCCCCTCAACTAGAACAGAGGCCTTTTGAGATAAAACCTCACACCTATAAGAGTTGAAGGTGGTTAGGTTGAGGATAATATTGGTGCCAGTGGAGGACATTCACAGGCTCGCACACGCGTGTACGACGCGACTGTGAGAATTTTGACAGATGTGATAAGAATTTCAATTTGGGTGGGTACATACTACATAGTGATTTGATAAATTAGGGTTTTTTTGTTCGATTATTTTTAGTCTTTTTTATTTTTTTGTAGAAAAATTTAAGTGAAGATAATGATGGGGATGACGTGGTGTGCCACGTCGACAAATTTAAACTTTAAAAAACACTCAAGATACAAATTTACCAATTTGGAAAGGTAAGGATATAATAACAAAATTGAACAAGTTAGGATATAATAACAAAAGATTGAAAAAGTTGGGATATTTTAACCAATTTGGTCAAAAACTAAATGTAAGGACTATCTTAAGTATTTGTCTTCTCAGCAAAGACTAACACTAGATCAGAGTATCTACAATGTTAAAAAGTCATGCAAGGGAAGTACAACAACAACATATAGTGCAAGGGAATTTAAAAAAAAAAATAGATGCTACTTGGTACTTGATAGTAGCAAATGCAATCAAAATGAACTTTGCCAGGACAAGTGTTGGAGGGGCTATGTAGTGCTAGCTTCTAAAGAGAACTTAAAAATTTATAAATACACTCAATTTTCCGAAATGAAACAATAGAATTAAAAGAACTTAAGAATTAATAACTT
This sequence comes from Stephania yunnanensis, assembly GCA_039657365.1. Classification (NCBI taxonomy): domain Eukaryota; kingdom Viridiplantae; phylum Streptophyta; class Magnoliopsida; order Ranunculales; family Menispermaceae; genus Stephania; species Stephania yunnanensis. The sequence goes on from CM077592.1 coordinate 12,973,255, forward strand.
AAAAAAAAAACAGTTCAGGTAAATTGTTTCTTTTCATTGTCCTTATGTTTTTGTTTCTCCAAGAATAGAACATCTAGCCTTAGACCATGCATACTCTTTTTTAAATACTATGTGACATAAAGCTTAACTCAATCCAAAGATATGATAAAAAAAATTAGGCAAGATAACTGGTTTAACTTTTCAAATTTGATGGCCATGCTTGCTATAGTGAAAACAATGAAGACACTTTTTTTGTTGATACTCATGCACATCTAACATTATAAGTATACCCGGTTCTCATGATATGATCTTCTAAAATTCCACATTGCATATCTCAAACCTAAATCCCAGTAATGTGTACCATAACTCATATTTTCTAAACAACGTAAAAGAGTTTTGAAATATGGCCTACCCACATTGCAAATTAGAAAAACGACACGTATTACTCCTTAGTTATAAACTGATACTTTAAAATCACAAATAAAATCTATTTTCAAAAATATCATGGATAAAACAACTGAATCTATAAATTAATGGAGCTATTAATATACTAAAATCAACTTACAAAATGGTTGATTGATAGATGAATATTATTTTGGTACTATTAAAAATGAGAGTCAAGTTCATCCTATCAAAAAAGAAAAATGAGAGTCAAGTTTTTCAATCAAATTTATTACAAAAAGTTCGAAATAAAGTAGGGCTTTTTTATTTCAAATACTTAATATATAATGAGAATTAATTTTACAGAATTGAGCTCACACCTAATTGATAAACCAATATTGCACTTCACTAAACAACATTCTTAACTCTCAAATGTAAATTTAGAACATTAACCAAGTAAACAATACTCTTCAACTTTGATATACAAACAAATAACTATATTTTTTCCACTATGCTTCGTTAGAAATTCGATAAAAATACTTTGCATTTTAATGAAGATCTTTGGTTAAATAAGACCTTATAAATGTATATTGTGAAAGCAATCTAAGGTTCATAAATATCACATGGAAATTTATTGTTGGGATTTGTGGTTCATCTAATTTATTATTAGTGACCATAGGTTTACAATGTATGAATGAGAATTGATGGTAGATTAACATGTGATGAAACACTTATGAAACATAGTGTACGTTTAGTATACTTTATTAAAGATTTGTGTATAGGTGTTTTTTGTTTTATTCAAACACCTCTACATAAAACATTGTCTATGTTTCTAGATGGGGTATATTGGACACGTTTCTTCATGTAGTGTGATAAAAGGTGATGATTTGAGTGTCTATCCCTACGTAGACATGTTTGAAACGTCACCTAAATGAATTGGTGCAAAGGAAAAGTCGCACACTTTGTGTATGGACACAAATACATTATATATATCTTACGTAATGGAAAATATACAAGTTTTGTATTCTGTTTTCTTGAAAAGAAAATCCTCATTTTCTCTCTTGATTTTACAAATCATTGTTTAGTGTATGAGTGAGTACAAACGATTTGGTCCACCTGTTCCTGCGTTCTGAAGTGCTACAGTCGTATGATCGTGATTATTATATCATGGGAGGCAAGTGTTACCAACCACGAGCACGAATTGAGGGGCATTATTGTCTTAAGGAGCTAGAGTATTTAGACTCTAGCCTCAATCTATAATTTCTTCAATTCATCAAATTCAGGGTATTTCTCGCATCAATTCAACAATGACTACACCAAGCGACGTAGTAGAGGTTTATGATCCCAATAATCTTAAGACAATAAATATAAGCTCTACCCTCTATGCATAATGTCACTTCCTCGTGAAGTCAGAGAAATCTAAGAAACTCACTGGCACTAATTTTAAGTACTGGCATCTGACTATGTTGAATTTGGTGATCGAAAGTGTTGACAGGCCAGAAAAGAACAAGAATTGCGAGGATAGGAAATCGACGAGTACTCCATCACTATGATTCAGACATGAAACAAATTGTCGGTGTGTGATGTGCAAAGTTCCATTATCACATTATGGCATGTGTTAATAGTTGATCTAATAAATTCATAGTACATTCTGGTATATGTTTGCAAATAATCATGCACGTAGCATTGTTATATGTGTGATTATGCATATTATAGGAAATGGTGACATATATATATAGATATTATGGTTCATCTCGTTTGCATTTTGGGTAAAATAGTTAAAATCTCTTGTACTAGAGTCATTTCTTTTTTTAGCTATTGTGATCTGTTAAATATCAATCTCTTGTGGCACATAGAGGGCGCCAAAAGTTAGACCTAATTTGCATTGCAGGTTGTGCCAAGTAGAGACTTGAGAATAATATCGATCATGATATATTATAATATGATGTGCATGGTCACTGCTTACTTTATAATGACATGCAAAAATAAGAAATATTTGCTAAAGAGATGAAATTGTTACTATCTATGATGTTAATAATTAAGCAGAATCCATGAATACTTATATATACACAGTTGAATATGTAGTGCACTTTGTGTTGAATATTGATCAAAGATCGATGATTCTATTACTATATTTATTAGTGTCCATGTACATGAGCATATATTATATGGAAATTTGATGAAATTATCATTGCATATATATATATATATATATTATGTACCATAGGCCTGTATCATATACATTTATTTGAAGCAGGATATATATGTTTGAAATTATGTGTGAAAATAATAAGATGACGCGGATAAGAAGTGCAATAAAAGTAGAAACTAACTATAAAATGTATGGTTAAGACTTTTCAATTTCGAAAAGGTTGATTACTCAAATATATCATGAATTAATTCCAAAAGACTTAGATTATTGAGTGAATCTTATATTGTAAATGTTATTTAATTAGCATTGGATAATGAAAATTGTAGAAGTATGAAGTAAAATTAATTGCAAGCCCAAATTTTGATGGTTATATCTTCCAAGATGAAAATATATTTATGTTAATAAATATCTATGAATACTAGAAAGTTGTGAGGGTGTGCGCACATAAAAGTTATTATATTTTCGATTTAAAGAAAATAAATTTTGAAACCCGAGTAATGTATTCAAGATAGATTATTAGCTTGATATTTTAAAAAGAAATTATTAATAGCGAGATTGAATTGATCAAGTCAAGGCCTTTTGTTTGTGTTTCTGGATGGGATATATATTGGACACATGTATTCATATAGTGCGATAAAAGGTGATGAATGGAGTGCCTATTCCTACATAGACATGTTTAAAACGTCACCTAAACGAATTAGTGCAAAGGAAAAGTTGCACATTTTTTGTATATACACAAATACATCATATATATATATATATATATATATATATCTTATGCAATGGAAAATATACAAGTTTTGTATTCAGTTTTCTTGAAAAGAAAATCCTCATTTGCTCACTCGATTTTACAAATCATTGTTTAGTGTATGAGTGAGTACAAACGATTTGGTCCACCTGTTCCTACGTTCTGAAGTGCTACAGTCATAGGATCGTGATTATTGTATCCTTAGAGGCAAGCGCTACTAACCGTGAGCATGAATTATGACGCATTATTGTCTTAAGAAGATTGAGAATTTAGACTCTAGCCTCAATTTACAATTTCTTCAATTCATCAAGTTTGAGGTATTTTCCGCGTCAATTCAACAATGACTACACCAAGCGACGTAGTGGAGGTTCATGACCCTAATACTAACAACCCCTATTGATAAGTTCAACCACCTATTTCTTAGAACACACATGCCTCCTCCCTCTAACGCAAACTAAAACACTCACATCCACCATCCGTCTAATGAACATTGCCTCCTAACTCTAATAATTATTTTCCCTATCCCATCATCTTCATTTTTGTAGGCTTTATATCTGGTTTGTCACCACCACCATCATGTCACCCCCTCCATTGCTACATTGCCATAATGGTCTCCATAGTCGTTAACATTGTATTACCATTCTAAAGCCCAAGTATGGAAGTAATTTAGGAAGAATGCGTTATTTTTTTTGAATGTGTATATCAACATTTTTGAAAAATAACTGGGTAAAACTATCGTAGGGGTTGTTACAATATTGATAGGGTGTTATTTAACTAAACTCTCTATTGATTTCACATAACAATACTAATATTATATAGAAATTGGCTCACTTAGTGCAATTGTGCATGTAGTAGTTAACTCCATGGCTTTTACCACTGACACCATGACTAAACATGAGTGTTTCATTTCACTAGGTTTAGTTAGCTACCACTTCATTAAAATTAAATGAATAATGAAACATAATACTGAAACAACATATATGTAGTAATAAAAATAGATAAAAGAGAATATATAGAATCCAAACTTGAACTTGATGTTGTTGTACTGTTGCTACTGCATAGTCTCGAAGTTATACCTAAATGTTGCAGCACATTGAAATTACACCTCATTAGATCATTTGAGAAAAATAGGAAAATGTAAGAAAAAATGCAAAAAGTGAAGATAAGTGAAAATACCAACTTGGAATAGTGAACATGTTCCTCATTTGAAGCCAATTTACACCATCAAGTAAAGAAGAACTCGATTGAATTGCACAGTCAAAAAAAGAAGAAAAAAAATGGAAAACAAACTTCAAAATCGAAATAGATATAAGGAATTGTGACTTATCCATCATTTTCAAGGCCAAGAACAAGGATAGAGAATGGTGATTACAAAACAACAAAGAGAAAATCTTATTTGAGAAAAAGGAATCGAAAGAGCCATTTTATATGGAATTAAATAAGTAAAATTTCTACAAATTGTCAAAATTAATAAAACGAACATGCCTACCTATATTCAAGATTCCTACAATGGAGAACAAATGTTAACACTCATAACACCAACAAAAAAATATTACACCCTAAAATATACCTGAGCATCCAAAAACAACAACTGAATTACAATAGCATTAGAAACACGACTTCTTCTTTAACGGGCATGATTGGGTTCGAAGAGACACACCTATTCAAACAACAACCCAACCATCAAATCTCATGAAAACTTTGAGTTGAAGCAGTTCTTCAATGGTGGCGTTAAATTGAGGGGATGTGACGGTGGGGGATGACAAAGTGTATGCGATCAAAGTGGGGATGGGGATTCTGAGGTATCGGTGGTGAGGGGGATATAGTAGTGATAACTTGTATTTGGGCCCATCTCAGAGTGAGAGATTTAGGTTTATAAAGTTTGAGAACGAATTCTTGTAGGATGTGGGTGGGGATGGGGAGTCAAAGAGCGTGTTGTTGGGAGTATAGGGGTTTTAGAGCGATAAGAAATGAGACCTAATTTGGGAATTCCTCAAGCATTTTTTTGGCTAAATCATCATTGTTGAGCTAATTTGCTGTTGAATCGCATATTTATGAATTGTATGAAAAGCTCAATGAGGTTTTGTTATGTTTCTTCTTATCTGGTCATCCACTCTATGTTCTTAATTGTTTAGCGAGTATTATATCATTGATTAAAAAAGAATTTAAGGATTTATAAGGCATCTATCAAGGGCATACAATCGAGCATACTGGAAGAGTTTGATCCATGTAGCCACCCCAACTTATTCAGGATTGCGACATTCTTTTTTGTTATTATTATTGGATTAAATAGTGTTGAAATGAACGACAACAATGACAATGTCTAAGCAATAAGTATAAACAAACATCTAACATATGCACTCTTCAATTGCGTGCATCACACAATCAAATAAATCAATAGACTAACCCTAAAAATTAAACATGCATCACTATTATATGCACTCTTCAATTTCATGTTCAACATAATCAAACAAATCAATAGAGTGACTAACCCTAGAAATCATAATTGTATCATTCATTCCATAATTCAAACATGGTCTCTTATTAAGTAAACAAGCACCACATTATTCCAATAAACATCACCACAATACAAAACCCCCCGAAACCCTAAAACCCTAAAAAACCCCGAATTAACAAAACCACATAAACTCCAAAAATAAAGACTACCCATGTTCTGCAACGAAGAACATAACACAAAAACCCAATCCAAATCTCAACTTGGAGAAGAACCATCAATTCTTACCAATCTTGAATTGCTCTTCGAACAGTGCTTTGGTATCCTTTGCCACAATGACCTTCTTGTCCTTGGACTGCATAACAACGAAAGTGATGACATCCTTGAGATTCACATTGAGAGTGTAATGAGTGGGCAAGATGTGGTGGTAGTTCACCATTCGCACGGACACCTTGACGCGAGACTTCTTGGCGGTCTTCTTAGCGGAGTCCTTTTGGATGACCTTCTTAGGGTATTTGGAGACACATAGTTGAGTGTAATCGAAGAGACATTGCTATTGATGGAGAGGAAGAAACGCCCTTTGCTAAGTCCCGCTCACGTGAATTATGCGTAACAAAGAGCGTTGATGTTGAAACCAATCGTTTAAGGCTCTTTTATAAGGGTAAAAGATGCATTTGATACACGATACTATAAGTTTTATTAAGACAACTGCGGAACATTTTTCAATAAAATATGCATCATTATGTATCTAATATGTGTACAAAAAGATATAATAAATAACATTGTCTTTTTGAAAAATGATTGAGAGGCCCGACCCACATGACTACCGAGCGATACATCTCTCTAGATACTTGCAAGCAAGTATTGAAGTGTATTACACGGTGACTTAGTGAGTTGATCTGCAAAGTCAATGCTCAAAGTGGGTGTGATTTAGTAGGGTCCAAAGTAAGGTTCGCTAAAGCAGCTTACTTTAGGTGCCGTAATATAGATTGCGATCGAGTGGACATAGTGCGATATACGAGCGGTATGCACAATGCATCTCAAGGTGAATTGCTCACCCTACCCAATCAATGCCTACTTCATAGTGCCAAAGCAGTTTAGTGAAACTTTTTTTTTCAAAGAATAACGTATTTGTCTTCCAAACTGATTGTTTTTTTATAAGAGAGAAATTAATTGCCTTCCTTGAGACTTAAACTCTCAATTTCTTGCACCAAAGGCTTCCTATTAAATTAGTGAACTATCTACTTGATTAGTGTTTGCTAAATCAATTATGATTCATGACAAAAGAAATCATAATAAAATGAAACCCAAATTATTCTAGAAGTCATTAAAGTTGTAGTTCTCTCTATCGAAATATATAGGGTTCATGGAAAGCCCTGAAAGGGGGCCAGTGGGGTGGCCGCCCTGAGCTCTCACCCCTTGGGGCCCTACTTGTGTTTTAAAAAAAACTATATAAATACATGAAAGATTTTTTTTTTCATTAATAAAAACTACTGCTTGCATGTTAAGTGATAAAATAATAGTTAGCAAATTATTTATGTATTTTTTCAATTAAATCTTAATTTTCTACTTGTTTAAGTAGCTCTTTAAACTTATTCTCTCCATGTTGTTGAAATTTTTTCTCCTTTGCATGTTGTATGCGTTATTACGCTTTATTTTTTTAATTTTTAAGCATGATTGACTCTTACTGTCACGACCCAAAATTTGTAATTGTGTTTTAATCCTTAAACAAGATCACCGACCCGTGACGTGGGATCCACATTGTGGTATGCACTCTAACCGAGGCATGTGGCTGAGGTATATATTATATTTGTGTGATGATTTCCTAGTGTGTTGTATTTGTGTAAACTACTAAATCACATCTACTTGTTATTTATAGGTGTTGATACGTGAGCGGAGACACACCTCGAGGTGCGTGCAGTTGTGGGACTGGATAGAGAGTGACATGGTGAGTCATTTATTAAAATTAGATATATTAACGTGGCTTAATAAATTAGATTTAATGTGGTTATAGTTTATTTAAAATAAATGTAGTCTAAATTAGTAAAATGAAACGATAGCCACATGATATTTTCTCGAGATACGTAAGGACACATCAAAAGACCAATGGAGTATGGTTTGGTGTTAGTAAAAGTGAGTTATTGGAGAGTTAGTGGGTTGTTGAATAAGTATAACCACTAGATGATCCTAGAGATGTGTACATGAAAGGAGATGTAGGGACAAAAAATCAAGCCATCTAGAATATATATAAATGGGGCTTTATGTCTCAAAATCACACATGCAACATACAAAGAAAAAAATACAGAGTTGAAGTGTTGCTGTTGGAATTCTGAGATCTAAGGTTCATGAAGCTCAAAAAATTAGTATGAGATACATCATCAACAACAACCTTTGTAATCCAAGTCTTAAGTAACCACTTTCAAGTTTACTTTGAAGTGAGTTATGTGGATTTGGAGACTTGAATGATGAATCATGTGGTTTTGGATAAATAAGTAAAAAATGAGTTTTCTTAAGGTTGGTTTTAATTAATATTGAAGCTCTATTTGAGTTCTTAAGCTTGAATTTTAAAATTTAGAGTTTTTGATAAAATTGAGTTTTGAATCCCATTTTGGTTTTTATGTAATTTCATAGGGTAAATAATATTAATTTCAAAATTGATTTACATATTTGAATTCCTAGTTTCAAGCTAATAATCTAGCTATTAAGAAGTTCCCGATTTGGATTTAAAACCAAAAAGTTATTAATTTTTGAAGTTTTATATGTTCTTCACTAAATTTTCTCAAATGAATGTTTAACTTGATGAAATCTACATATATGATCAAAGGGCTTTTGTTTGATTCTCTTGTTAGAGTCCTTTTAAGCTTTTTTTTTAATCAAATTAATGTAATCTTTGAGTCCCCAAGCTTGCATCTTGAAATTAGAGATTTTTGATGAAATTTGGATTTGAGTCCCGTATTAGTTTTTTACTATTTTCAGAAGGCAAACGTTATGTTTTTTGAAAATGGTTTGCGTATTTGGATCCCTTATAAAAAACATTAAATTCTCTATAAAGAAGTTCAAAATTCGGAGTTGAATCAACAAAGTTATGATTGGTCAAAGATTTGTGTTATTTGTGTCAATTAATATGGTTTTTCTTAAATATTAAAATAAAAGAGTTTTTATTCTTCAAATTTGTTTTCGTTTTTCAAACTGTTATGAAATTTCGCTTGGCTAAGTATTTCGGATTTCCACATTTGATTTTAATTTGATAAAGTTATGTCGATTTGAAGTTATGCTGATTTGAACTTAAACCACTTAACGTAGTCTAAAATCGTATCTAATGGCCTAAACCCATTGTAAAATATATTAAATGATACCAAGAGCCTAAGTAAGAGTCTCGGGAGTCCAGGTACGCATTTTTAGGGTATCGGGAGGCTGATTAAGTTAGGAAATACATTGCGTGACTTGTAAGTAATCTTGTTGAGGTTTTTATTTACATTTATTCCAATTATCTTTTGTTTTATTGTCTATTTCGCTATAAAATGCATTGTATTCTGATATCATGAATTTGTTTCATATTCTATTTATTATATGAGTGTTTTTTTTATCATGATATCATTTGTTTAGGAAAATTATTGACTCTATTCTCTTGTTCTATGTTTTTCTTGCTATTTTAATGAAAAATGTGATCGAGAATAGCATGCTATTAAGATTAGAGTAATGAGATTGGAGTATGTTCGTGGACTTGTATTCTTTAAATGTTGGCTTTGAAGCATATTGCTTTGTCTTGGAATCCCTTATGCTAGTCTTCCTTGAATTATAGAGTATTAGTAGAATTTAAGGTCCATTGCACGATAATGAGATGCATGACACACGAGTCACTAGACTACCGGCGTTGTTGGCACTCACCACTACATTTGCGCGTCACACGGGGTATGAGACCCGGGGTAGGTGGCAAGCATACATATACAAATGATCTATCTATGCGTAGAGCTCAGCTCCGCCGTTGAGGATTGAGATATGGATGATTATGGAGTCGTAGAGCTCAGCTCCGACCTTTGATAGAGGTGTAGAGCGCGGCTCCACCGTGAAATAATGGAATAAAGGCCTCGTGATAGTACTGACGACCAACTGGACCTAGATCATTACTACTTAGACCGTGTCAGTCTCATATTGTTTAACCATGGTATTTCCTGGTATATTTCCTTTTCAGCACTTCTTCACTATATTTATGCTTTTAAATACTAGTTGATTATGTTTGAAAATGTACATAAGAATGTCCGAGAGCCACTTTATTACACTGTACTCACCATTTTTTTTTATGACGGTAGGTGCAGATCCGTCAAGCAGCAGGCCGGGAAAGCAGAAGATCAGCGACTACCTTTGAACATTCAACGATTTTTTTACTCCCCACTTTTGTAGGTCTCGACTTTTGATGTATTATTTACTTTGTCTTTTCTATACATTTTAGGTTGAATATTGGGTTGAGCGTATAGTTCCCGGACTTAAGACTTGGTTATCATATTGTATCATCATTTTGATATCTATATGCATGTGATGTTATTTCCTGGTTTTCACACTTAGGATTTTTAATAATTGCTCTGCATAACTATTAAGACTTATGTTATAATCTTTTTAGCTGTAGAATTTTTAACTTACTCAGAAACTCAATAATAATGTGACATGTGTATTACTTATCTTGAAGGTGTTAAACGAGGATAATATGACAAAAGGCTGGCTAATACGTAGTAAGTCCTATGTGACCAAGATTATGGCTCAGTTTAGAAGAAAGGGTCATCACACTTGCTTAATGTGAATTATTTTGAAGATGTTTTAAGAGGCTTTGATCATGCTATTATGTATTAATTGAACAGTTTTTTTTGAAATTTGCGTTATCTTACGTAAGAGTAAGAATATTTTTTCTATGCATCTATGATTGAGGGCTCAAATTATAATTTTTCCTGAGGCCCCTAAATAGTTTGGGCAAGCCTTGATGTGGTTAATAACAAAATTTACTTTTTTTTTCAAATCTAGAAAAAAATTTGAGATTTTTCAAACTAATCACAAAATTTACTTTTTTTTGCAAATCTATCGCGATCCCTATTTCAGTTTCAACCTCTCACGAAACATAAAAACTCGAAAGAAAAAGACTTCAACCAATTGCATACCATGTTCATCATATCATGCATTGGATTACTATTCTCTTATTTTTTATTTTCTTAGAGATATAACTATCAGTGTGTGTTGAGTTGTAGCTCAAATTCTTATACACCATAAAGTCGTTATATTAATTCGGTTGGAGTCAATGTTTAAGTACAACTTAAACAAGTGTAGTGCATTCATGTACTGTTGGACTTTGGAGAATAACTAACGTGTTAGAGTTAGAAACCAAAATTTTCACAGTTTACGAATGTGACAAGGGTGCATCTATGACATTCTATAAATAGGTGTGTACAGTCTAAGGTTTGACATAGTATTGTGTTAGTTGTTTGAGAACCAAGAGTGCTGATGTAACATCCCAGAATATATTAATAGTAAATTAGTCCTTAATTAGGGTTACATACCCGAGGCATGACACGAGAGCGGGTACATGGTTCGAATACTCAATGTGAGGATTGAGTAATATAATATTTTTGAGTGATGGATGCCTAGTGTGATGTATATTCGTAGACTACTAAGTCACTCATACTCGTATACAGATGTCGAGACGTTAGTGAGGATGCGCCTCGAAATGCGTGTCAACATGGGACCGGGGCAGAAAGTGATGTAGTAGATAAGTTAATTTAAGTTAGTGTAACTTAAATAGTGAAATCCAAAATAACCCGAGTTAGGCTTGTGATTAAGTCGGACGTGCCTCAATTAGCGTGTGCGTGTGTTTGTGTGAGAAATTGGTGTTTGTTTGGAATGTTTAATGAATTTTATAGGTTGTGAGATTAATATGAAATTAATATAAACCTATAATCAAAAAATAAATAATTAAACAATAAATTGATAGTACACCAAGTGCGACGAGAGGGTCATGAAATTAATGTGCACGCCCTCGAATGCTCATTGACATATCCGGTGAGTTTATTGATGAGAAAATACACGAAGTATATATACTTATATATGTTTGATATATATATATATATATAAATATATATTGAAAACTATAAGTTTTGTTTGAGTTATATGGATCGCTTGATCAGCCTCAAGTTGAGCATAAGTTTTGATGGTGTTAAATTTGTATCACTTTAGGGAACATTATTTTAACATATCAATCACTTGATCAACCTCGAGATGGCACGAAGAGTATCTTGAGGAAAACCCATATATATAAATAAATAAACTTAAACCTATCCTCACAATTCATTCGATCATTCGAGAAAGTGAGAGGGAGAGCAACAAAGGGTTTGATTTAGAAGGGATCAATCCAGGGGTTGATTCAATGCGAATTGAGGAACTTAAAAAACTAGAAATCTAGAGATAATCACATTGATAAGTTTGGTTTTTGAGTTTTTGAAGTTCAATTCGATGGTGGGTATTGATTTCTCCGTGAATTGTTGTTATTGATTATATGAAATAGATTGTTACCTCACTAGAGGTCTTCCCTGATGATTAAGGAGAGTGTTTGAGGCTGTGGTGATGATTTAGTAATGAAATAATGGCTGCTGGTTTGTTCACTGTCGAGACACTGTAGGGTGGAGCGCGCTCCGCCTAGCAGAGGAGCACACTCCTTTCATTAATTGGGACAAACCTAGTTGGTGGAGCGCACCACACCAACTGAGGGAGCGCGCTCCCATCCCACAAAATAGCAATTGTATTATGTCTTACATAAAGTTTCCTAAGGTCTTAGGGACTGAATTAGGGGTTCTAAACATAAGGTAAGAGACCTATATTGATCATAAATGATTTGTGATAGGTGTTGGAATACGAGAAAGTGTGAGATAGCCAAAAATTTGATATTTCGAAAGTGGAGACTTAAACTAAGGTAAGTATGGATTCGCTTATTTATCAGTGTTGCCTAGCTATCTTAGTATATATAGATCATGTAGTTTATGGACTGAATGGAGGACTGTGTACACTATGATGGATTTCAATAAATGAAAAACGATGTGTAATATGACCCATGAGAGTAACTTCTGATTTTGAGAATAGGTTTATGGAAGATGGGACCTTCCCTGCCTATATATAACTCATGCTCATTTCGATAGGTTGCGTGGATTACATACTCACTGGAAGGTTTTGGGTAAAACCATTGGGCATTAATGGATTGGCTTGACAGCACATCGACCAAGGTGTTGGTTTAGCAATTGCATTAATGGCGTAAGTGGGTAATCAACCCTAGTTTTATACATAAAATGTGAATCACAGGGTAATAGTCATTGACAGTTTGATTTGCATCCGTTATTTATTAAATTATATGCTTTCCATATTCTTATTAGTTAACATTGGTGCATATTGTTATTGTATAATGTTCTTGACTATTTCATGGAATGTTGATGGCTATGTGAATCCTTACTGAGTAAGTTGGAGCGCTCACCCCAAATAATATTTCAAGAATATCGACGAGCGCTACAACAATGGGATAAAGAAGGGTTAGGAGTCTTGATCTTCTCTTCGATGTAATGAATCTTCCCTTATCTTATATATTTGTGTTGAATTACCATTTTGTAATATCACAAGGGATAAGAGATTTTATATAATTGAGGTTTATTCCAATTTAATTTGATACTATATATCGTAATTATTATCATTTTTTTTAATTTTCACTGCGTTTATTATTTTTTTACACCGATATTCTATATATGGTAGTGTTTATCAAGAGATAAAAGGAGAGGCTGCTAGCTCTAGTTGAGTCTAGCGGGATTAACAAGGCTTAATTAGGGTTTTAGGCTGGATATTGCCCTGATCGGGTTAGGGGATGCTACATTATTGTTATAGTGGGTGTCTTGGGTCTCTGGTAGGTTAGAACATGGATCCCAATGTGTTGGAATTGGCAGTGTGTTGAGAAAACTAAGAATTCAAAATGCAGAATTATGGGTATTCCTGCACATTACGCGCAAAACGTGCTAGCTAGTGCGCCGTCTACGTATATCGCGCTAGTAAGGTTGAGTAGCGCGCTAGTCATGCTATCTAGCATGTTAGGTACAACATAAAATCTACAATTTCATAACTAAAACTTAGACACCTTAAACAAGTTAGATACCTTAACTGTGGGTCTAAACACATTATAAAACATGTCTAATGGTAGTAGGAGCCTAGGGAAGAGTCTCGAAAGTTCGGGTACATGTTTCGAAGGGTCAAGAGACCATATTATTATAGGAGCTTGACGTGGTTTGTAAATAAACTACTTGAGATATTCATTTATATTTCTTTCCATTATGCTTCTTTTTTACAATCGTCCAGACTTATGTGCTATTGTACTCTAGATGTCGTCACTTTCTTGTATCTAGGACTATTATAGTGATAGGCCACGACACAAGGGTCACTAGTTTTTGGGGATTTCAATATCTCACCACTAGCATGTGCAACACACGAGGTATGAGACCCGAAATTGTTGACAAGCATTTGCATATGTCTAAAATGGCTTTGTAATGATGTGAAGGCATCTAAAAAACTGATTACATCTTACATAGTGGAACATAGTTGATGTGATGTAATTTCATAGTCGACCAGCACAAGATTATTACCGCTTAGCCGAGTGTCAGTTTCGTATTGTTTAACTGAAGTATCTTATAGCATGATTCTTGTTTCAACTTTCTTTGCTATTATTATGTTTCATATATTTGTTGTATATTTGGAAATATGGATAAATGTATCTCAGTATTACTTTCTACATTACTGTACTTACCGTCTTTTTTATGACGGTGGGTGTAGATACTTCGAGTACCATACTAGAGAAAGAGAAGATTGACGATTAGTTTTGAGCCGTTGGAGGATAGTTTTTGCTACTTTTATAGGTGATCACTTTTTGTATCTATTACTTACGTCTTTTGTATAACTTTGGGTTGTATATTAGGTGAGAGACGAGACTTCCCTACTATTTCATGTATTACTTTGATTGATTTCATATGATCGTCTATTTACTTGGTTTCCACAGTAGGTGTTTTATTAATGCTTCCACTAATTTCATGTATAACTTTTATTCTGCTTATAATTATGGTAATGATAATGATCTCTTAATTAACTTTGATGGTAATGAAATGAATACTAACTATGTTGATTTTGTTTAACGAGGTGAATAAGATGAAAAGGCAAAATAATACAATGTTAAGTCCTACGTTGCATGGGTTAGAGCTTAGTGACGAGATTAAACCGAGAAATACTTGATTTGGGGAACCATGCCATCACAGTTGAGATGTGTGGACCGAAATAATAGTCACATATTGATTTAATGAAACTTCATAATGAAGTATGTAAGTGACGATCTCCCTCTAACTAGTACCAAGACTTTTTGATTTAAGACCCCACACCTAAAAACTAAAGGTGGTTAAGTTAGGGAAAATATTGGTGCTAGCGTAGATCTCGGGCTCACACACGCGTGTATGGCAGTCGAGAGAATCTTACATGGTATTAGATCTGATGGTTCAGTTGGGAACCGTCGAGAAAAAAGCCCCTTGGATGGATTTTTGTTCAAGATGGAGTGTTAAGATGTGTGGATCGAAATAATAGTCCCACATTGATTAAATGAGACTTCATACTGAAGTGTATAGGTGATGATCTCCCTTTAACTAGTACTGAGGCCTTTTAAGTTAAAAACGCATACCTAAGAATCGAAGGTGGTTAAGTTGGGGACAATATTGGTGTTTGCAGAGATTTCTAGCTCATGTACGCGTGTGCAGCGCTAGCGTACGAGCCTGCGAGCGGGTATACGACACTGTGGTATTGAATCTTATTGCGTTTCTATCTGGGCCTTTTGAGTTAAGACTCCACACCTAATAATTGAAGGTGGTTAAGTTGGGGACAATATCAGTATTAGTGGAGATAGGCTTGCACACGTGTGTGCGGCATTAGCGTCCTGGCCTGTGAGCTAGTACGTGACACTGTGAGATTGAATCTTGTTGGGGTTTCTATCTGGGGTTTAGATAGAGGAAGTTTTTCCTTCGTGTATTAAACTATTGATAGTGGATTGCTTTTGTTTCTTACTTGTGATTTTTTTCATGATTTGGGGTTTTCCTCGTAAATTCTTGTGTTCATATTTTCTTTGCGGTTTGTTGCCTTTAGGACTATTTGTGCGACTGCAATCTTGGGTATTCTATGGTGATTCATCACATCATATTTGTAAATGTGAGCTAAAGTTTTTTTCAAAACTTTGATAATAAACATCAACTTTTGTTTGCAATTCATTAGATCTTTAGTTGCACAACCACTATTCGTCCAAGCTGCACTTTTTTAATCTCAAAATCTTGAGGAACATCATGGTTCAAAAATGTCTTCCTCAAGAGACTAGATTAAGTTTTTTTTTTATGTAATTGGAGGCTAGCTCCAGAAAGTTGAATAGACCTCAAAGTATGATATAAGGAGGGAATGTGTACCATCCGTGCCGGCTATATACAAAAATGTTATGTACAAAAGAGCAGTTGAGAACAATTGTGCTATGCCCCGGTATCATGAGGCAAAGATCGCCAGGCCCTTAGACCAACTGCGCTTCAACATGGCCGTAGCTAAACAGAATAGTCAATAATTTTAACCCATTAGCTCTCCCCGCAAGCACCATGGTAACTTGGAGTAGACACTCAACTAGGAGCCGCTAGGAAGACAAAAGATGGAGAGTCCAAACTTCCCCTTCTAACCCTTCTAACGCCTCGCTTGCTCAATGGAAAGAAGGAAGGAGAGTGCCTCGGCCAGATACTGGCGATCACTAGAATCTCATGACAAACCAAAATGTCCATCCTCTTTAGAAAAATAAGAAACAAAACAATCCTCCCTCGCCCAATTGCCATATCCACCACCATCACCCGATTATCTGACAAAATAAAGGAAAAGCAATCCATCAACACATATCCATCCCCAAGCCAAGTATTACCTGATCTGTGATAGGTCTCATCATCATGCGAAACCCGTTACCCGCAGAGTGACCAAACGTCAATCGTCCCCTGCCCTTATTACTCCCTGCACTCACATATGATCACACACCTAGGCTTCCAAGCACCAGTTAGTATCATATTCACACATAACAGTGTCATTACAAAAATATATTCATAGAAAGAAAAAAACCAGCACCCACACCCTAATGCTCAATGTGCACATGCACAATCGATCGTCTTCTCCTCGAGAGATCTACTTTCTCTTGTCATATGGCTTCTCTATACGCTCCCTACAGACCAATGCGCTTGCCCCGTGGGGTCCCCTCACTTCGTCCTGCTTAGAATCCCTACCCTGCAGATTTAATTTAACGAAATGCCACACAACATGAAAAGGAATAAAACCCAATTGGCCAAATATTAGAAGTGAAGAGAAATAAAAATGCCGCAAAACAATGCACGTGCTGCCTAACACATCACTAAATTCCTATTAGTGCCCATCCTTACACTAGCTTCTTGTCCCCTCCCCCTTTTTTAGAAACATTCCTCCCATTAATTCCAACAAACCACACCCTCCCATCTTGTAAAAAAATCATTGCAATAATATATTCCATTGTTCTAAAAGCTGAGACCATTGATAGCCTGTGAACTCATAGTGTCCGAAGAGGATAGATTCTACCCCTTTCTTTGCGCATTCCCATACTTATTTCCATCTACCCATTTCACTTCCATGAAAGATTCGATTATTCCTCTCTGTCCATATCACCCACGTTATGTAGAATGTACCAGTCAACCCCCCCCCCCCCCCCCCCCCCCCCCCCCCCCGACTTTGAGGTGGCAATATCTCCACACATTCTATAAAAGATCACGGACAAAGCCAAACTAGACCCACTTCAAATGCCGGATTATGCCAAATCCGGGAAGGAAATGGGCATGTAATTAAGATGTGATCAATCGTCTCTCCCGCTAGCTTACACAACTCACATCTAGATGGGAGGAGGGTGTTCAATGCCCTATTCTTTGAAGAACAGTGACGCGCGCCAAATGCGTCAATAAAATAATATACCTAAACCAACTATTTTGTAGATAGTGGCAAATGGTCTATCCCACGGAGATTGATATTCTTTCTAAGGTTTAAAAAAAGAACAAAAAGGGAAATCGGGGTTTAAGATAGTGATTTGATTTAACTGATCTAAATAAAATAAATAAACAAAGCAATGAAAATAGTTTTGAAAATAATTAATGAAAATACCTAGATCAAGACATACAAGTTCAGTTCGAGAAAAGACTGGATTTGGTCTTCGATTTATGTAAAATATGCAAATAAAAAATATCTTAGTGTAGTTATATACTCGGTAACATACACAGTTCCTCGCACTTCCTAATCTCGATAGCCAAGGTATGACAGTGATTATTTCCCTAGCCAATCACACAACCCTAGACTCAAGCGAATTGGGTTTAATGTGTTAACCGCGATGGGCTTCATGAAGGCACTACACCTAAACAACCAGATCACTAGTTGTCTGATTTAGCCTAGATTCCTAAGTTATTCAGCCGGTTCCAAAAGAGGTCAATGAATTGGTAGGGTCAATTGACACTAATGTGGTCTTGTCATATAAGGACGGATGCCTACAACTCATTAGCGAGTAAATCAGAATTTAAATATGAATTTAACTCTAATCGTTTAAACAATACCAAAGGCAATAAAATATAATGAAAAGCAATGCAATTAAAGTAGATTAATCTCACAAATCCCTTGATGAACACAGTCGAACCTCTCTCAGAGTCTTGCCTAGGCTATGAACTTAGCTCTTCATGGTTGAAAAACACCAAGAACAAAAAAATAAAAAAGAATGGGGCAGAAGGAGATTGTTTGCCCTTCCTAAAAAATACCTGAAGGACTATTTGTGGAAAACTATTAAAGTTAGTCCCTTGAGTGTATTTTCTTATATTATTGTTGACACGTGCACCGAGGAAAATCTGTGGTTGTTTTGGGTTTGATTTTAGGCTTTCGGACAAGTATTGTATGTTGATTGGTCGAGCCGTTGGCTGCTGATAACGTGGCGATCCGTGATTGGAGAAGACAACTGCTGCTGGAATGAGAAGATGACACTTGGCAGAGGTTGGCGTGGTCAAGACTCGCACGAACTCATGTGAATAAGTGGGAGACATCAACGCACTAATCTTGAGGCTCATTAAGGGCTGCTACTGATAAGGAGAAGAGCTACTGCTAGAGGTGAGCTGGGCCATTGGGGGAGCACCACGTGGCTACCAGCTGAGGTGAAGAAAACGTACTAGAGGGACCGAATTAATGGGAGACATTAACGCACGGATCTCGAGAACTCATCGACGACAGTGATTACGAGTAACTAATGTGTGTCCGTGAGTTGCGTCACATGGCCTGTAGTCAACTATTAGTAAATTGTGCAATGCGTGTTTCGAGGCCAATCCTCTGGTAGCTGTTCCACTGCATGTAAGTACACTACTTTGATTAGTGTTTCACCTCGAATTCAACTACACACCTCATTAACCCTGAAACTAACAAATAAATATAATTAGACTAATATTTTGGAGACTTAAACATAAAAAATATATAAATAAACTATATATAATTACCTAATTAACGACTTATCAAACATCGATAGTGTGTATCTTACCCATCCATGCGAGCCATGCGAAGACCTTTACTTTCATGGCCACCGAGCTTTTCCAAATTGATTTATGTCATTGCCCCATCGATATCCGTCCTTCCTACACATTTATTGAAAGGTCAATTTAACTGTATATTCCCTGGAGGATTCCCACTTCCATAATCTAGAATCTTCCGCTACAGTTGGGAACCACCCTTCCACTATGTGCATCAATCATGCGTTCCCTAACGTATTCCGATTGAAACCTAGATTCCAAGATTATTCGTCTGCATTCCCTCCGCTCCGCCTAGTGTCACCATGTTAGCGACTATAACGGTGGGGTCATGAGCCTTATAGTAAATCGATGGGAACATTTGCTAAAAAGTCACTCACCTACGCCAAGGATCCTTCCAAAACTTGATTATATTACCGCTTCCCATCGTGAATTGTAAGCATGTTCGAAACGCTTCCCGACAATCAAGAATTAATTTCCAAGGTGCCCTGTACGATCTATGAAAACTCCTAGTAGAATCCCATCCATTTGAGTCCATTTTATATATGTTTCGTATCACCTCAACCAACCTAGCCTCTTGCTCCATTTGGAATCTCCACAACCTTTTCCTAGCTAGAGCCACATTCCTCTTAGCCAAGTTACCTATGCCCAATCCTCCAAGCCTCATTGGTAAATTAATTTGCTTCCATGCCACAAGAGCCCACGACTTATCTGTGCTCATTTGTTTCCATAAAAACTCCCTCATAATTTTCTCCATATTTGTCGCGAATCACTCAGATATGCGATATAGTGACATGAAGTACGTCAGCAAGGCATCAAGAACCGAACTGATCAACGAAAGTTGACCACTTTTCGAAAGAAACCTTATCTTCCATCCGTCCAACCTTCTCGCGATCTACTTTATCACCGCTTCCTTGAAATCCACTTATAAGGGTGAACCGCCAAGTGGCAAACCTAGGTATTTAATAGGTTATGAATCACTAACATATTGAAGATCCGTCACATGCATGTATTCCCTTCCAACTCTGAAACCCTGTACAAAATTGTTAGTTTTTGCAATGTCGATCCTGGGCCCCATCACATCGGCCACCAATATAAATAAGAACAGAGATACAGGGTCATCTTACCTCCATCCCCTTTGCCCTTTGAAGCTGTCACATGGAGTGTCATTTACCATGAGAGAGTAATTTGCAGATCCCAAACACCTTGTAATCCACTTCAGCCACCTTACACCAAACCCTTTTATGCTTAGTACATGATCCAAAAAACCACATTCTACTATATCATAAGCCTTTACAAAGTCCAACTTCATTATATACCCTGATCTTCCCCCATTCTAACAAAATTCACCACTTCACTCACTTTGAGGACTAAATTAAGCATATTCTCCCTGTACGAACAAATGTTGCTCTTTTGTAATGGTCCCTGCTAGTACTTCTCTCAGTCGACCCACCAAGACCTTCGCCAAAAGTTTGTATCTAGATGTGACTAGGCTTATGAGTCTAAAGTCATCGATCTTTCCAATGGTCGCTCCTTTCGAGATTAAGAATATGAATGTTCGTTCATTTTCGTACTTACAATCCCATTCTGGTGGAAATTTGTAAAATCTATAAAAAAAGGCCAAAATATCATGCTTTAAAATACCCCAACAATTATGAATAAAAGAAAATGTGTACCTATCTAGACCGGGTGCTTTATCGTTTTCACAGCTCAATACTGCTCTAAATTTCTTCTTCAGTGAATTTCTTCTCGATATCCCTTGCCTCGTTCGGTTGAATAGGCTACCAAGATAATTCATCGATCAGTAATGAATCCCACGAGTGTATCCATAATTATGTCAGCATCCTCAGTAAAGTATCCGTTAGCTAGCTCTAGCGGTCCTATAACATTCTTAACCTTCACGCCCCAGAATTTGATGAATGAACTTGGTGTTGCAATCCATTTCTTTTGCCCATTTGACTCGGAGTTTCAGACTCACAATGCGGTTTGGAATAATGAGTGCTTTCTCAAGCTCATTTTTCATCCTACTCCTCTGACCCGCCATTTGTTTGTCCCAACTTGACAAGTCCTAATGTTCATCAAATTCTTTGATTTTCCTTTTGAGTTCCTCTACATTCCCTGATGCTTGCTTCAATACCTCTTTATCTCACGTTACCATTTTCCCATATATACTACCTAGCTTCCCCATAAGTCTGAAGCCCGACCCATCCCTATTCCTCAGTTTTCTCCATGATGCTTTTCATTTGTCCATGAAAATAGGGTGTGTAAGCCAGACATTTTCAAATCTGAATGGAGGCGATCTCCATTTAATCCACCATGTCTCTAACACTATCAGGAAATGATTTGAAATTACCCTATTACCTAACATTTTCCTCCCAATCTAAAATCGTATCCCTCATTCCATGGTAAATAAAAATTCATCTAGTCTAGCACATGTTGTAGCGTCCTGAAGTTAGACCATGCGAATCTTTCATTTCGAAGTGGCAGATCTATTAATTCGATATCTCGAATGATTCTATAAAATCGCCTCATGCTTGAGGTGAGTCTCGCATTTCGAGTCTTCTCCAAAGGAAATCATGCCACATTAAAAATACATGTAACACACCAATGTATGCCACATAAACCGTATAAAGCCCCCAGTTCTTCCCAAAACTCTCGCAGGAGTAGCTGGCCTATAAACGCCAGACAATCACCATGTTGATCCCGATGTCTCCTCTACTTGTATGGATATCGAGAATCTGCGAAGAATGCTACCGACCACCTTCACTATTCGAGTCTCCCAAATAATCACAATTCCTTTATGAGTTCCCTCTGCATCCAAGGTTACCTACTCCTTGAAACAGTTACCCTAGATCCCTTCTACTTCCACTCGTCCAAACTCTTCCTTCTTTATCTCTTTGATGCATAACATAATTGTAGCTGTTTTAAGAAGTATTCACTCAACAACATTGAAAAGTAAATGGTATTTTAATACTTATTTAGTTTAGTTTTTTTCATACTAGATCCAAACGACGATTAATGGAATGACAACTAAAGAGCGAATATTAGAGGAGTCCATAGCCCAAAATTTATGAACTTGCTGTTCACGACGCCATGGCCCTTAAACTGGTGCCTCAGTATTGTCCAGCACTCAGCGCCTCACCACCAAGTCTGTACCTCATGTTCATGTGATCCAGTGCACACCTGGCGCTATAACACCCAGACTAGAGGAGAGATCCACATTGGCGTCCACCACGATGTCCCACAGGCCACCATAATGCCCCACATCAACAACCTATGTCCACGACGCCCCAACGCTCACCAGGCGCCTTTGCGTCAAGAGCAGAGAGAAGCTCACCACAGCGCTCATGGCGTCGTAGCACCTGCCGCAGCACCTACATGGCGCCATCGTGCCTGTCGAGCATGATCTTTAGGTCTTAGCGCCGAGCCTGGCTCCATAGCAACCGCTTCAGTGTCGCAGTCAGTTATAGTTTTTTTAGACCTTTTTTAGGGTTTTAAACTCATTTTGTTGGACCAAAATATCCCTATACTATATATATAGGGGTGTGATAGATAGAATTGAATAGACTTTTTGCTTTAAAGAAACTTGGAGAACATATTTTAAGAGGAGAGTATTGGATCAAACTCGGCGACTCATCTTGGATTTCTAGGTATTGATTTGATGTTTTCTTTAGTTTTCAGCATGTTTAGTGTTGCCTCTTGCCCTCTAATGGGGTGATACTCGTGTCCTGGGGATCGATGGATCCCGGGTTACTATTCTCTTTAATTTCAATGTGATTCATGATGTTATCTTCAATTTGTGGTGTAGATGTGTGTTTGCTTGAACTTAATACTATATTTTCCTTAATCAAGTAGGTGTAAAACTTAGGGACTGAGCTCACCTATGACCTTGAGGTTTTCAACCCAGAAATAGGGAACACAACCCTTGAACATATAGTACGTCGATCAACAACCGTTGACTTGGGAGGACTTAGAACTTGGTGTTTAATGCGGCGTTGCACTTATGCTACTCACACCGATAGGTGGAGTCTGAGTGCAACGCTAGAACCTTCATCGCTGAGACCTCAGGGTGGAGTGAAGATTTATAGAAACTTGTTTATCACACTTGAATTTGGGATTGCACTATGAGAATCAGACAAAACAAATGCAACCTAGGTGAAATCAACTCCTTTGGGTTAATTCTCAATTGTTAAAACACGTTTTAATTCCTTGCAATTAGATATATTAATTTAGTTGTCAATTTCCTTTATAAAACTGAAATCAACATTTCCTAACTATATTTCCTAATTAGATTACAAATTAGCTTTTAACCGTCCCTGTGGATTTGATAAACCCATTACCGACACTAGTTGTGCCACTATTACTTTCGCGTTGTCGTACACTTGCATCTCGTGTCAAGTTTTTGGCGACATTTTCGGGGATGGTAACTAATTTTAGTTTGATTGGAATATTTTGTTTAGGATTTTTATTTTTAGTAATATTATTTTATTCTTTTTATTTAATTTTAATAACCATCTACACTTAATCTTCACTTGGTCGGTGTTTCAGGTTTTTCTTGTCTATGCAAAGTGAGGAAGATAGTGAATTAGAACTTGACGACTCCGATTTTAATGTAACTCTCCAGTATTTTACAAAAAAGACAAAGGGGAATCAACAACAAAGGACAATCACCATGGCAGAGAATCAAGGAGAAGAGGAAAGGTCGAGGTGCTTTAGGGATTATTTCAAGCCAGATGTTCAAGAGGCATATAATACAACAACCGTCCATTTGAGCTCAAGCCAGGTTAATTTATATAGTGCAGTGCTATCTTTTTAATGGTCTGCTTAATGAAGACCCAATGGCTCATGTGGAAATGTTCTTACAGAAATGTGACATAATTCACATCAATCATGTTTCAAAAGAGATCATTATGATGCAGCTTTTCCCTTTCGTAATTGCGGGGAAGGCCAAGGAATGGTTTCACGAGCTTAATCAAGGAAATATCTCATCTTGGGGTGATATCAATGAAAGATTCCTTCAATAGTTCTTTCTTCATGTGAAAGTGAAAGAATGGAAGTAGGAAATCAATTCTTTTCGGCAAGACAAGACGAAATCGTTGGGAGAAGCTTGGGAAAGATTGAAGGGACTGTTGATGAATTATCTGGGGCATGGGTTAGAAAAATGGGCCCAATTGCAAATCTATTACTACGACGTCACTCCAAATATAAAGACTTTAGTTGATGCAGCTTCGGGTGGTACTTTGCTCTCAAAAAGCGAGGATGATGCATTTGAGCTTCTTGAGATGATGTCTATGAATTCATTTTCACAACCAAGAGCACAATCATCATCAAAGAAGGCACCGGGAATATATGAAGTAGATTCACATAAAGCGATAATGGCATAATTGTCCAATTTATCTAGTCTGATTGCTAAGCTTCAACAAGGGCAGACAAGTAAACAACCAAAAAGTCTACGGCATGTGCATCAATTAGCTTTGGTATACGACCCATTAGATCAAATACCTTAAAGTCCAAAGTATGAGGAAGTAGACTACATGAACAATTAATGTCATGGGAACAATTTCAGGCCAAGGGCTCAAGCTCTACAGCGATACTATCCGGGGATCAATTCCAACCTAAATTTATCTTATGGAAATCCTAGTAATGTATTGCAACCACTTTTGAATTTTGGAAATCAAGTGCAACAAAGAAAAATCCCAACCAAAGAACAAGACTCTTTCAAAGCAATTGAGCAATTTTTGAAGTCTATGGATATTAATCATAACAAGAGGCATGAGAAGAATGAGAAAGAAATGGAGGCAGTGAAGTAGACTATGGATTGAATGAAGCAAACTTTGAAAAGAATGGAGGAGGAGAGAACTCAGTCCATGAAAAATATGGAGCAACTAATTAGGCAGTTGGCAACAACTTTAAATTATTGCCAGGACGGTCAATTCCTAAGTAATACAGTTGTGAATCCAAGAGAAAATGTCAGCGTAGTGTGGTTGAGAAGTGGTAAGACATGCTTGAGCCGGTTCAAAAAAAGCTAGTGGATTAGAAACAAAATTAGGAGATTAAGGTTGAGCATTGTGATTAGCCTTATAAATCAAAGCGTAATGAGTTTGAGTAGACTGGGGCAGAGTGATTTGAAAGGCGATGATGAGACTGCAGAGAGTTCTGAGGCAGTTAGAAAAGGAAAAGGTGTTGAGAAGGGTAGTGCACCAAGGCGGGAAATAGTGTTGGGCAAGATTACATTTCCACGTAACCCTCCCGCTATCACTCCACCATTCCTTATCCTCATAGGTTCAAAAAACAGAAAATCAAGAATAATTCAAAACGTCGCAAGTGAATATCATTTTTGCTGATGCTCTTGGAAAATGATACATTACACCAATTTCTTAAAGGACATCATTGCACGAAAAAGGAAGATTAAGGATTTTGAAACTATGAATTTGATTGAGTGTAGTGTTATTCTACAAAGAAATCTCCCATAGAAATTAAAGGATCCCAAAAGTTTCACCATACCTTGCACTATTGGAGTTTGTCTCTTTGATAGGGTGTTATGCAATTTTGGAGCAATTATATATTTGATGCCCCTAACTATTTTCAAAAAGTTAGGTTTGTGGGAGGTCAAACATGTGAACATGACCTTGCAATTAATGGATTGATCCTTGTCTTATCTATAAGGTGTGATCAAGGATGTGCTTGTGAAAGTCAATAAATTTATATTCTCGGTCGATTTTGTTGTACTAGAAATAGAAGAGGATGATGAACTTCCCTTGATTTTGGGGAGACCATTTTGGCAACTGCTAGAGCTCTCATTGATGTGAAAGAAAAGGAGTTGTGATTGCAAGTTAATGACGAGGTTGTGTTATTCAACATCTACAACATGATGAAGTTCCCAAATGCCAATGAATAATGCAAGAACATAGAGGTGTTGGATGGGTTTTTTGAATGTATGACTGACTTATCTCAAAAGTAAGCATAGGAGGATCCCCTAGAGAGATGTTTAGTGCAGAGCATTACAGCTAGCCCCACTAGTGAGTGTAAACTTCAGGAGACAGTTTAAGAGTTAGCAGCATTGAAATCAGTTATGTTTCAACATGCAGTTGAACAGTTAGAATTAGAGCCTAAAATTATAGTTATTGAACCGACTCTAGAATTAAAGCTTTTTCCGAGCATTCGTGATATTCTTACTTGAGAGAAGAGTCGACATCCTGTGATTATTTCTTCTTTGTTGACTAAGTTGGAGTAAGAAAAGCTTGGGTTTTACGAGAGCACAAATCGACTTTGGAGTTGACAGTTATGGATATCAGAGGAATTAGCCCATCAATTTGTATGCATGAAATTTTGATGGAAAATGATCATAAGCAGTCCGAAGAGCATCAAAGACTTTTGAATTCAGTGATGAAATAAGTAGTGAAGAAGGACACACTGAAATGGTTTAATGCGAGAATCATATATGCAATCTCTGATAGTTCATGGGTCTCACCAGTTCATGTTGTCTGAAGAAATGAGGAATGACCCTTATTTAGAATGAAGAATGAAAGATTTTGTAGACAAGAACTATGATGGGGTTGCGTATCTGCATTGACCATCGAAAGCTGAATAAGGTGACACGAAAGGATCATTTCCCTTTGCCTTTCATTGATCAGATGCATGATAGACTAGTGGGTTTTAACTATTATTCCTTCCTAGATGGTTATTCTAGATATAATTAGATTGTTATATCACCTTAGGATTGGGAAAGGACTACTTCGCATTTCCATATGGTACCTTTGTATTTCGAAGAATGTCATTCGATCTTTGTAACGCACCAACGAATTTTCAACGGTGTATGATGAAAATTTTCTCTGACTTAGTGAAAGATATAATGGAAGTATTCATGGATGATTTCTTCGTCTTTGATGCTTCATTTGACTAGTGTTTGCAGAATTTACCCTTGGTTTCAAGAGGGTATTGTTCTAGGCCATTGAGTGTCTTCTAATGGGTTGGAGGTTAATTGAGCAAAAATAGCCGCAATTGAGAAGCTTCCAGTGCCCAAAAATGTCAAGGATATTAGGAGCTTCTTTGGGCATACCGGGTTTTATTGTTGCTTTATTCAGGATTTCTCGAAGATCATAAAACCTTTATGTAGGTTGCTTGAGAAAGATGCTCCGTATGAGATGAATGATGATTGTTTGATTGCTTTTCACACTTTAAAAATGGCGTTAATTTCAACGCCTATTATAATTGTCTCTAATTGGGAGCCCAAATTTGAGATCATGTAGATGCCAGTGACTTTACTTTAGGGGGCGTATTGGGTCAAAGGAGAGAAAATATCTTCCAAGTTATTTATTATGCAGCAAGAAATTAAATCCAGCTCGGTAGAATTACACTGCCACTGAGAATGAGTTGTGGGTAGTTCTGTTCGCTTGTGAAAAATTTCATCCATATATTGCAAGATCTAAAATCACGGTGTTCACAGATCATTCGACGATTCATTACTTATTTGCCAAGAAAGATGCGAAACCACGGATGACTCGATAGGTTCTTTTCTTGCAAGAATTCGACCTTGAAATCAAGGACAAGAAGAGAAGTCAGAATGGAGTCGCCGATAATCTTTCGCATATAAGGTTGATCATTCTCTAAGGCGCTGCCAACGACGAACGCCCTCTACCAGTAGTCCACACACGAACGGCGACCGAGATTCAAAGTGCTAGCTTCGAGAGAATACCAAACCTTTTTGTTTCTCTCCAAAATGATCCAGAGCGTACCAAAAAACCCCAATTCGTTTCTGAAACGAAAATAAAGTTTCGGCCCTTAATCTTTCAGACGTGTTTTATAACTTAAAGCATCTATTTGTACAACTCTAGTATATATACGGTTAAATAAATTACACATATACCCCTACTTAAAGAAGTATAAGTGTAATACACCACAAAGACGTTTCTGTCATGAATTTTATCATATAAAATTCGTTATTCTAAACCATCTTAAAATCTCGCAAAACAATTCTTAGTGTGGACCCAATAGGCTCATACAATGTTGGCAGTGTACCAAAATAAATTTTGGTATACAAGTCATAAGCGGTCTCTAGCAAGACATTATGACTACTCAAGTTGTACGAATATCAAATCGATACAACCCAATCAATAGTGTATATAACATCCTTTTGTCACATGATATCCTTTTGATCAAACATAAGGTAGGGAATTGTCATCCAACATGTTCAATCGTACTAGTTTTGATCTCTAGGTAGACTGAAAACATCCAAGTGACATTGATCAATATCAATTCATTTAGACTAGGCCTTTTAACAGTCTAACACACCGAGGGATCCACTGGATATCTCTCTTTATATGAAAGGGGCAAATCCTATCTCGATTACACAACTTTATCACATTGCTCACACAATAATCAATCACAACCTTTATAATCGTCCGGTTAAAGACAACGTTTGATTGTGTCAAATCACTGTGTTCCTAATGTTGAAGTCTCTGGTAATCTCAAGTCAGAGGACTGAAAAATATACATATCATGAGAAACAACTATGACTTAATCCATGTGATTTTCTCATAGCGGGTCGGTTCAGTACTTTGTTCCCTAACAAGTACTTGTGATCTTGATTCGTATCCCTGTATGTATAACCATCATATGATCATCAATCAAGACTCACACTAGTCTTAATTCATTATAGTTCCAAGTATAATGATCGACTAGGGACATTTAGGATGTTTCTGTAAATACCCATGGATTTTATTATAATGTAAACATGCAAATTAATTATAATAAACAACAAATGAAATCTTCTATTTTATTAACTAAAAGTATTCATAAAGACAGTTAATGGATTGACTTAAGGCACATGCCCTAACATCTCCCACTTGCAGTAGGGCCAATCATACATGCATCTAATGCCTAATGATCTAACATGACCATCATGTTTTGCTTGTGGAAGAGTTTTTGTCAATGGACCCGCAACATTGTCTTCAGTAGGTACTCTGCAAATCTTCACGTCTCCCATTTCAATAATTTCTCCGATGAAATAAAAATGCCTGAGTAGATGTTTGGATATGTGGTGTGATCTAGGTTGCTCGGCATGTGCTATTGCCACGTTATTGTCACAATACAAACAAATATGGTTAGCAATACTTGGAACCACACCTAGTTCGGAAATGATTTTTTTGATCCAAACTGCCTCCTTTGTTGCATCGGACGCCGCAATATACTCAGTTTCTGTTGTAGAATCTGCCACAGTCTTTTGTTTTGAACTTTTCCAGCTTACTGCACCCCATTCAAAGTAAACACATATCCAGACTGCGATCTAAAATCATTTATATCAGTTTGAAAACTTGCATATGTGTAACCATTTACAACTAAATCATTTTCAAAACCTCCATAGACCAAGAACACTTCCTTAGTCCTTCTTAAGTATTTAAGAATGTTATTTACTACTATCCAGTGACTCTCACAAGGATCTGACTGATATCTGCTTGTAGTGCTCAAAGCATATGATACATCAGGTCGAGTGCATAGCATGGCATACATGATAGATCCAATAGATGATACATATGGAATCTTACGCATATGGTCTCGCTCATCATTTGTCTTAGGACATTAAATCTTGCTGAGACTTATGCCATGAGACATTGGCAACAATCATCTTTTAGAGTCTTGCAAACTGAACCTATTCAGCACCTTGTCTATGTAAGCAATCTGACTTAGACTGATTAGCCTCTTAAATCTATCCCTATAGATCATTATCCCTAAGATATAGGCTGCATCTTCTAAGTCTTTTATTGAGAATTACTTCCTTAACCAAGACTCGATATTCTGCAATGTTGGGATGTCATTTCCAATGAGTAATATATCATCAACATACAGTACCAGAAAAATAACTACACTCCCATTGACCTTCTTGTATACACAAGGCTCATCTTCATTCTTAATAAAACAAAAAGTCCTTGATTGCTTCATCAAAACGAAGATTCCAACTCCGAGAAGCTTGCTTTAATCCATAAATGGATCTTTGAAGCTTGCATACCTTCCTAGAATTCTCGGGATGTACAAAACCTTTAGGTTGTGTCATATACACATCCTCAAGCAGCTTTCCATTAAGAAATGCTATTTTCACATCCATTTCCCATATCTCATAGTCATAATATGCAAGAGTAACGTTGATCCAGGCACTGACCCTGACGCCATGGCACTCGGTTCGCCAACGACCCCCTTATTTTCTTCTATCCCACTTCATTTCTCTCCCTCATAGCCAACTCTAACTCCTTCCCCACCTTCTCGAACCCTCTCCAATACCACAAATCTCCACTCTAATCTACTAAATAACATTCAAATCAAGTAGGAGGGCTTTAAATCTAAACTTTTTCCTCACTTTTAAAGTCACATTGTGGTTTTTAAATTAAGCATTTCTCTTCTCTACAAGGTATGTGATCCCACTTTTATGGACTTCCAAATTCTATTTTCTGATTTGATTACTTGATGATTGCTTTGTTTTAATTTTGATTTTATTGTTGATGTAGAATTTGTGAAATAATTAGAGATGTAGAGATATTTGTTTTACTTGCTTATAATGTGCTTGATGAAATGTCCCAATAACAACTTGTTTTGCTCTCTTTCGTGTGTCTCTCATAGCAGCTGTTTGATCATGTATGGGTGATCAAAATGCGTTCAAATTGATTTGCCTATCGTTTTCCATTGCCTCAATAATTCTTTATGTGCTCTCAAATTATAATAACTTGCAGTGCTTGTTGAATTGCATTTACAATATCAACTTTTCGAGGGTAATACATGAATAGCAATTTTTAAGGTTGTGATGTAACTTGCTATATCAAATAACTTGGGGGATGTGCGATATAAATTGCACTTACATTTGGGGGAAGGGGGGATATGCGATATAACTTGCTAGATCAAATGATTTGGTATGGGAGACCATTTGAACGTTTTCAATCTATTATTTTACCCTACTTCATGTGCTTATTTAGAATATGTGTATACTTTTGTGCCTATGTTTTCTACTGTTAAGGACTATCCCTTTAATTCCATGTTCTTATTGATTATTGTTACCTTTTCCTCAAAGTTTGCGGAGTAATCCTTTTGTTTAAGGTTCAAGTCTCATTGCTCCCCTACTTTGGTTTCTTACTTCATACTCGCTCGGACTTACAAATTCTTTTTCTTTTTAGGATGAGTACTTCGTGATCAACTTGATCTAAATTCTCGGTAGTACCACTTTCTCGCTTAAGCCGCCAGATTGTTGAATTTGAATCTGAATAAGGGGAAGATGAGATTGATTACTACCTGAATAAATGGGCCAAAATGAGGTATAAGAAGTAAACTACATTGAAAAATAAGTCAAAATGCCTCTTCACTATCTCAGCCAAGTATATAAAGCATATATAGGACATTGTGGCCAAGAATAACTAGCAAAATGAGGCTTTCCGTTGATATGGTGATCAGGTAGTGGCATCCAAAGAGCCAACAATCGAATTTTATGCCAATGGCTACAACATATTCCAAGGAAAGACAATATGGGTGTGAGGTGTGCGAGTTCCAACTAATGGTGTAGCTATGAACAAAGCTTTTGACCTATTAGTTTATCCAACCAAATCGTACTTTCCACAACATCTAGGAACATACACAAAGCAACGGATTGCCCATATCATTTGTTTTCTAGGGAGAGCAGTGTGGAAACAAAGAAAAGATGGAGTCTAGGATCATAAATTATCAATCAAAAACTTGAGGCGTGCCCATCGAGACTGGCTCCATTTTATAAGTGCCACCTTAATGCCACCAGGAAATACTAGTGAGATCACTTCTGAGCGCTCAACTCGATTGGCACACATTTTAACACAGGACGATGTGGACTTCAGTGAAGTTATTTCATGATCATTGTTGGATTTTCTCTGGGGCCCGCTAATGAAAGTTCCTTATCACTGATGAATCATCACTCTTCTCTGTAAGAAAGCATCTATCCCATTTAAAGACAACAAATATATATTGAATTTGCCCACTACTTCGGATGTGACGCTAAAGCAATGTGTTTCGCCTCCGATATATGTAGATTCAGATGATGGTCAGCCAGAGTGGCAGCCACAACTATTACATCGGGCATAACAATATTCGCGACGACGAGCACTTACTCAAGCCATGGAGCATGAGGCACGACAAGGTAAGACAACGAAAACTTAAGGGGATGAGGACCCAAACCAATTGGCTATGATTGCACATTAGTAGCAGCACCCACCGAATGAAACAAGCACAAATTCTGGATTAACGACCATATCAGTGTGTTAACGCGTTATATCACAAGGGAATGGCATTATACGAGATACATGTTTTGATACCGTCATGATCCTAGCTACCCGCTCTCGAATTGAACCTCTTATTATGATGATGATGCTGGCAACATCGTGCAAGGGACGACTTCCCATCTACATCGAAGGATTAATCTCTTTCCTATCTATTTGAGCATTAGGCTATTCCACTTAGGAGAGTCTCATTTCACATACTTTATCTACTATTTGTTTAGTTTGTTTCCTTTATTTTTGTACTATCTAGATTGCTTTATATTTGGCTTTTGGTTCGCTATTTCTTCTTGTCCTCTTCCCTATTTTGGTTCGTTTTATTTTGGGGTTCATTGAGGACATTGAATCGAATAAGTTTAGAAGGAGGGGATTAGCTTGCATCCTTTCATAGTTATTTTGAGAATGAGTATGTTATCGAGTATTGTATGCATGAAATAGGGAATAATGCTATTCTATTGATTCTCTTCTTATGTGACTAAAAATCTAGGATAGAAATGTTATCAAACTAATGAGATGAAATATTTGGGGAAGAGTAAAGAACACATGTGTTTAAGTGTTTAGCTTAGCTAGATCGAGGATTCTTTTGAAATGTCTAGTGTAAGGAAAGACCTATGCCAATGCAAAAAAAGGATATACAAAAGTAGGCGAGTTTTAATGAAGATTCAGGGATTCTAGAACTTGTTCTAGATCCACTTGAGGCAATAAATTTCGAACTTAAAGGATATAGGAGAGGAATTAGGCCTTGTTTAAATGTTTTACCCAATATCCTATATTTCCTTCCTACGCATGAGATCGCTAGTCATTATGTATTGCCTTGTTTATCATGAGTTTTTGGCATTAAACATTGTCCCAAGCTAAAAAGCCTTAGAACACCTAAAGCTAGATTGATGAGCAACCATTATCCATGATGAAAAGAGCTTGTAAAGTTTAAGTAAAATATGAAATCAACCTGAAAAAATGGAAATGTCAAGAGAAAATGAATAAATCCACCAAATAAAGTCCAAAGAAAAAGAAAAATATGGAGTGGTGTGATGAAAAAGAATAGTTATGAGTGAGTGTGAAAGTTTGAATTTTTGAGAGTTTATTCTTTGTGAGTGCTCTATGTTTGTACGGAAAAGATTTGCAAAATCTATCTAACTTTGTTTGAGCTTAAATATATGCTTTTTGATAAACCAAACCATGGCCCTACTACAACCTATTGAAGACCTAAGGATTTTTGGTCTTTTACGTTTGATGATAGCGGAGAGTGGAGCGAAAAATAAGTTTATAAAATCTCTTAGAAGTTGATTCTTTAAATGAAGAATCATTTAGGTTTCAAATCATTTTGTGGACTATCTTAAGTAATGGCGGCTAGATTCTCGGAATTGCACTTGGGTTTTCGAAAGTGGGTTCTTGTGAAGGTTGAGTTGAAAGGCTGGGTTCGTGGGCAATTGAAAAGCCTTGAGTTGAGTCAATATTTGGTTTGAATTTGAGATTGAAAGACGCCACTAAGATTGAGAGATGAGAATAATTGAATTTAGAAATAAAATTATGTTTGCATGTACTTGATGTTTTTAAATTGTAGATTAATGCTATTCATGCTTAGAGTGTTGGTTTAAATAAATTGCATCTCTTTGTACTTAATTCTTTCCTAGGGAGTAGGAAAATTTCAAGTTTGGGGGTGTGATGCGTAGCATAATTGTATTTGTTTTAAGTAGTATTCACTCATCAACATTGAAAGATAAATGGTATTTTGATACTTATTTAGAGCAGTTTTGTGCATACTAGGTCCAAACAGCGATGAAATAGAGTGACAAGTAAAGTGAGAAGATTGAAGGAGTCCACAACACTCGGAATTATGAACCTTCATTCACAATGCCATGGCGCTATGACTAGCGCCATGGCACCAAACCTGGTGCCTCAACATTATCCAACACTTAGCACCTCACCACCAAGTCTATACCTCGTATGTATTAATGTGCCTAAGTTATGTTAATAAAAGTGAAATATGGCACACCTCGATATGTGTGTTACGATGCAGGGCAGCAGGTATCGGGTAGTCGGGGATTGGTGGGACTACTAATTTACCAATAAAAGTGTCTAAGAATACCAATCATAGGTATTAATGTGCCTGAGTAATGTTAATGGATCAAATAAATGGTTGTCCTATAATTTTGACATGAATTATTTAAACCTTTATTCAACCTAATGATGATCCTAGATTGAAGAAACTAAGCAAGATGTGTCATTGATTTGTGTCACATTAAAGTCATAATGTTGTGTAGACAGTTTAAATGAGAGCTCTAAGATACTCCTAGAGATACCTGTAACACATTAGATTACAAGGAGGCTATAAATATAGCTTGATGAGTAGGAATTTCATGATTTTCACTCACTTTCTCATGCAAATAAAAAAAATCTTGAGAGAACAACATCAACATTTGATGATTTGGAGAGCTGGAATTTATGGTTGGAGATCAACCTGAGAGATTGAAACACAAATGTAATCATCTTATTTACCTATTCTCCATTAAATGAGCTAAAAATTAAGGTTTTTGGTACAAAAGAATTTCACACCTGAGTTTTTTGTATTTCTAGTGATTTTCATATGTGACTAAGTTAAATACAAATACAAAACATGATTTGTAAACTAATTTTAATGATGATTGAGTTTTTCGCGAAATTGAGAAAATAATAAATACTTGTTGATTATGTAAATCTATGTAAAAAATTTTAATTAAATCAACTCGAATAGGTTACATTTATGATTGTTCATGATTATTGATTGAGTTTTGAAGTTCTGGTAGGATTTGAGATCATTTAGGGATGATTTGTGGTGATTTGGGGTGTAGAACTACGTTTATGTAGTTCTGCTTAAGCATGGAGCATGGTCCCTCGTTTTAAGTCGGATTTTGACGTTCTACCTATCATTGGAAAGCAATGAGAGAACACAACCACCTATAAATATTATTTAAAAAAAATCATCATCTATACCGAAAATGGGTCAAAATTCAATGGTTGTGAATAGGGATGATTCGACTGTAAGTTTCGGGGCTAAAATATATTTAGAGTTCTAGACCCTAACTTGGTGACTCAAACACACCTAACACAACTTGAATTGACAATAGGGACTTTAGGGACCATAATTCAGGTATCGGAGCTAGGGAAGATTTAGGAGTCCAGAGAAGTCAAAGCGCGTAATTAGGTGCGTAAACCCATTGAAATCCCTCACACAATTCATGGTTTTGTTTTATTGATATCAGATTACATGCGTTTCTGCTGGTGGACACATTGTTATACATAACGATTTATAATGCTTACCAATTTGATATAAATAAAACGAAACTACAATAATCAATAACGGAATTGAAATAACAAGTAAATTTAAAATTATATAACCTGAAGCTTGCATAGAAGCAATGTCCTAGGACACAAGTTTCTTGGAATTCGGTAATTGAGTCTTTCCACAAAGATCTGCCCCCAGGATGCAACCGGATGCGCTTCTGAAACAAAGTTTACCAATTTCGAAAGTATGCCCAAACTGATTTTCTTCTATCTTAAATATTATGTATTTCAAAAATCAAGTGAACTTCCAATGTTTTAGTTCTACTTAAATAGAACTTGAAGTACTGATTCAAACCAATGTGACTATCCAAATCCAAAATAATAATCATTGTTATTATTCAACAACTGCACCTATTAACCAAAATAACAAAATTAACTCGTCATCAATTAATTTTGAAATTAAAAAAATATTTAAGTTTTATAATAAAAAAGAACTTGAATGTACAAAGCTAACAATCTAAGCCCAAAGCCCAAATGCCTCAAGGCCCAAGGCCTTATCTTTGACATTAAATATCAAATATTACATATTTATACCCTAATACCCAATGCCATTTAAGCTCTATCCATTAGTTTTATTTAAAGCAAAGCTAAAGAGATGGTGTTTTTATATAAAGAGTTTGTACTATTTTTAAGTGACCAATGTTGAACTAAATAGTTTGTATTCAAACTCCAATAATACCCCATATTTGAATAGAAAATATCACTTTAACCCACATTTATGTTCAAATTTGGTTTAAAATAAATAAATAAATAAATAAAATTAGAATACATGAAAGAGATAGAGAGAAATATCATGTCAAGTTGTCAGGAAAAGTATCTAGTTGACTTGAACTTACCATAGTAAAACATATCGAATTTATTTCGTGACGCAGTAGATATAGAGGATCTTGAACTGTTCACTTTTTATAGTAAATCAAGACAGTATGCCTTACGTATGACATAAATATCAAAACTCAATTTATACTTTATTTTCCATTTTGGTCTTGGACAGATCTTAGTTTCATGATAGATTTAGAGAATTCAGTATGTCTATTTCTCATAAATGCGACCCTCATTTACTATCATATAGGTGGATTTTTATTTGTTATTAAATGGTTAACATATCCTTTCACTTCTTCTGAACATATTTTTTTATCTTAGGAATGAGCGAGTGTGTTCTTCTCTTGATGAGTTTTATCTAATCAGTTTGCATATTGAACCTAGTACATGAGATCTCCAATCACCCGCCATACTTAACTCTTTTATAGGCTTTAAACACATTCCCCTCGATAACAATACGACTTGATTTCTTGGTAAGACCTTTGTCATAAGATCTGCAATGTTCTCCTTTGACTTTATATAATATATACTAATTACTCCACTTGATTGTAATTGCCTTATAGTATTATGTTGGCAACTTATATGTCTTAACTTACCATTGTATACATTATTTTTAACTTTAGCTTGTACTTCCATACAATCACAATATATACATATTATTGGCACTAGTTTTGGCCAAAATGGAATGTTTTCTAGGAAGTTTCTGAGCCATTATGCTTCCTCAACATTTTTGTCTAAGGCTACAAATTCTAATTCCATTGTCGAACGTGCTATACACGTCTGCTTTATTAATCTCCAAGAAATCCCAGCTCCTCCCAATGCAAAACTTTATCCACTGGCTGGCTTAGTTTCAGTATTATTTGAAATCCAATTTGCATAACTATACCCTTCAAGTACTGGTGGATATTAAGTATATTGTAATCCATAGTCTAAAGTATGTTTTAAATATCTTAGCACTCTTATTAATGCTTCCCAATGATCATTATTTGGATTACTTGTATACTTACTAAGTTTATTCACCGCATAAGCAATGTCCGGTATTGTAGAATTCATTAAGTACAACAAGCTTCCAATTACTTGGGAGTACTCCAATTGAGAAATGAACCTTTCAGTATTTTTCTTAAGTTTGCAATTCGTTCAAATGGAGTAGGAGTAGGTTTATAATTAAATTGATTGAACCTCTTCAATATTTTTTTAACATAATATGATTTGGAAAGGATATATTCATAATCATTTCTTTTAATTTGAATACCCAAAATGACAACTGTTTGACCTAAGTCCTTCATGTCAAAATTAGAACTCAACATCTTTTTAGTTGAAATGATTATATCCTTATTAGTCCCAATTATCAACATATCATCAACATAGAGACATACTATGCATGAACTTTTCATTTCTTTGATGTAGACACATTTGTCACATTCGTTTATTTTAAATCCATTTTCAATCATAGTATGGCCAAATTCCTCATGCCATTGTTTTGGTGCTTGTTTAAGTCCATACAGAGACCTAAAAAAGCTTGTAGACTTTGTTCTCTTGACTTTGGACCGCAAATCCTACGGGTTGTTCTATATAGATCTCTTCAACTGATTATCCATTTAAAAATATTATTTTTACATCTATTTGATGCATTTCCATATTGTGAATTGTAGCAATTGAAATTAACATCCGAATATATGTAATTCTTGAAACTGGAGAATAAGTATAAAATAATTCAACCCATCTTTTTGCCGAAATCCTTTAGCTACTAAATGGGCATTGTATTTATCAATTGATGTATCAGCTTTCAATTTTCTTTTAAAGATCCATTTATAACCTATTGGTTTAATACCAGGAAGTAAATCTATCAACTCTCATGTGTGGTTAATTAAAATGGATTCTATTTCACTATTTATAGCTTCTTTCTATAAAATAGTTTCAGTAGAATTCATGGCTTCTTTATATGTTTGTGGTTCAATTTCAATCAAGAAACTTATAAAGTCTGGTCCAAAACTCTTTTGAACTTTAGATATTTTCCCCCTTCTTGGTTTTTCATCTAATGTTTGGAACATTAGAAGTGGATGGTTCATCTCGAACTTTCTTGTTTGATGAGTATATTCTTTCTTCTTTATAAGGAGAGCTTCCTTCAAAGAATTGTACATCCGCAGATTCCTTAATTGTATTAACATGGATATCACTAATCTCATAATTAATTACTAAAAATCTATATGCAACACTGTTGTTTGCAAATCTAATAAACACACAATCTATAGTTTTAGGTCCTAACTTAGTTTTAATAATGACAGGAACTTGTACCTGTGACGGCCCCAATTTTCCACAAACTGGGCACCGCCCGGCCTAAGCCCACGTGGACCCCCGAGCCAGTCTCGCAAGGTCAACGCAGACCTAGTCAGCCTTCCAATCCATCATTATCAGTAAGTTCAAAAGTTTTAAGTTGAGTTATTAATATTTTTCAATAATTACAATTAAGCGGAAGCAATACTACATTAAATAACTCAACAATAAGGTACAAGAGTTAGGCAACCTAATTGTGGAACCCAGCATAAATATATCACATCAGAGGAGAGTAAATAAAAGATATACAAAAATATTCACCTAGCTATGGAGCTTTCCCTTTACTACTCGTCTGTGGCTCTGCACTCAGTCAAACATGAGATTGACGAGCCCAGGTAAGTAAAATCCAGTAGAATCTAAACAGTAATTTAAGATAAAATACAGTAGTCTAAAAGTCATGCAGATAAAAAGAAAATTGCATGGGATGCATGATCATGAGACTCTAAACTAATGAAAGTACAACGAGAATGAGTGTCAAAGGAAACAATATAGAGAGGTGCCCAAGTAGTCTAAAACCACCGAATGCGGGTGCCACAGGGTCGGGGTCGCAGAGTCGCGTACCTAAAATGTCGCGAATGAGGGATATCAATGGCGCTCCAGATAAAGCACATCTCATTCCGATCAAATACTGTGACTCGAGGTCATGGCCCCGGTTGCGAGCCGGCAACCACTCCAATCAGAGACACGAGTATGACTCACTTGGCCGTCGGACACTCATAAGTGAGTGAGAATTCCAAGAAATGGGACATGATTCAACATCAAACAAAATGAAATCTCAATGAACTACTGTACATCTTCTAACTGGTTTACTTACCTCGAAATTCAAAATTCATCCTCAAGACATTCACTAATGCTTCGATTTGCGCACCCGGCACCCGACTCTACCTTTTAAGTCCCTGGTTTCATTTATACCTTTTAGGCCTATTTTACGAAGTCAATTAAATCACAGCCAAATTACGTAACATAAGACTCACCATGACCTTCAAAATCCATTTGAATCCACTACGTCGTCGAGCTCGTCGAAGTCGTGCCTTCGATCGGTCTGACAACGCCATCGAGTCGTTCACCGCGCCGACGTCGAAGCCGCGCCACCGCCGTCACCGCGCCGGCTGACGACGCCTAACCGTTGTCGGCATCACTTGTCGCCGCATAGGCTGCCGGAGTGCGCCGTCGCCTCTGCTTGTCCGCTCCTAGCTGCGTCGGCGCGTCGCTGCCGCCGACACCTCGCTTCTTCTGGTCCGCCGTCGTCCCGACCATCCGCGCCGCAGCAGTCCGTCGGTGCACCGTGATCCAATCTCGCCATCGTCCGCGACCTCTGCGAGCGCTGCTGCCGCCGTCCGTCGGTGCTTGCGCCGTGAGCCGCCGTTGTCCTCCTCGCTCGATCTATTTTCTTCTCCGATCTCCCCCATCTTCTCTCCCTCTTTGTGATCTCCTTCTTCCTCTCTTTCTCCCTTGTTTTTCTTTTTTTTTTTCTTTTATATATATATATATTCATATATATATATATATATACACATATATATGTACATGAATTTTAATTTTAATTTTCTTTTTGATGTGACCACATTAATATTACGATAGTCACATTACGCCGCTACCTCGGTCCACGTCGACACGCGACTCGAGGCGCGTCCCCGTTTGTGTTTCGACTCACTACATTCCCCGCATATACTTTTCTCAACAATTAGCATTAAACTCTTAAATTTCACATTCTCGGTGTCCCCACTCAGGATTCGGACATACGTATTCGACGAGTGGGTCCCACATACGACCTTGACTTGATACGTGGCACAAGTCAAATTTTAGGGGCGTTACAGTACCTTTGCTAGACAACCCTACACTTTTAAAATTTTGAAAGTAGGAATCCTACCTTTCCATATTTCATAAGGAGACTTATTTATCTTCTTAATTGGGATTCTATTTAGGATATAATTCGTTGTAAGTAGTGCATCACCTCATATATGGTGCAGTAGTTTGGTGTATAATTCCATGATCACTAAAAAATTTAACAAATTCAGAGGATTCATATTCTCCACCTCTTTCTATTCTTATTGTTTTAATCTTTTTATCAAATTGATTCTCCACTTCTGCATTATACGTCTTAAACATATTAAAGGATTTATTAGTTTTGATCAAATAGACATAGTAAAGTTTACTACAATCATCCATAAAAGTGATGTAGTAATTCTTCCCACCTCATGTAGGGTTTGATTTATTGTCATAAAGGTCGCTATGAATTAGACCCAACAATTCATTTGACCTTCCTTGAACTATTTTGAAAGTTTGCCTACCAAACTTAGATTCGATGCAAGTTTGACATTTATGCTTTAAATCAATATTAAACTTCGATAATAAATTAAAATGAATCATTCTATTGATATACCTACTATTTGCATGACCTAATCTAGCATTTCAAACATCATAAGAATCCATGATATAAATAGAAGCATTCATTTTATTCATAGCATTAGTAACCATTACATTGAGTTTGGACATTCCATCGACTAAGTATCCTCTTCCAATATAGTCCGTAGCCTTACATAACACAAACTTATCAGATTTGAATACTAGTTTGAATCCCTTTTTACTAAAGAGAGTACCCGCGACTAGGTTCTTTCTAATATCAGGAACATAATGTGCATCTACTAAAGTAAGAGTTTTCCTATACGTAAATCTCAGCAATACTTTTCTTTTTCCTTTAATCACTTGAAGTGGATGAATTTCCCATGTAGAGTTTTTAATCATTAGTAATATCTTCGAAAGTTGAAAACAGTGCATTGTCGCTACAAATATGACTAGTGGCACCCGTGTCAATCCACCAACTTTTAACATTGTCAATCATATTGATTTTAGAAATTACAGCAACTAAGTCTTCATCAACGGTTGTCACATTGGCCTAGTTCTTTTGAGTAAAATTTTCAGCAGGTTTTACTTTACGGTGGCGACATTCATGAGCCTTATGTCCAGGCTTTCTACACACCTAGCAATTTTCTTTAACTTCCTTAAAAGGCTTGCATTTTAGTGCAATGGTGTAGGAGCTTTTTGGAGAAAACTTCTTACCCTTGTTCTTTTGAAATTTGAATTTTGAAGACTATCCTTCAATCATGTTTGCCTTGGCAACAAAGATAAGTACTTCAACTTTTCTCCCTTGTAATGGTCTTCTTCGACTTAAAGCCTCAAAATCAAGTCCTTCAAAGTCATTTATCTCCTTTTGTGCTTTGAATAGATTTTAAAATCTTTCCACGAAGGAGGTAACTTCTCAATAATTGCACCAACTTGGAAGTGTTCAATGATAGAACATTCCTCAGCATGCAATTCATGAATCAGAACTTGAATTTCTTCTACTTTCTTGAACATTATTTTAGAGTCCACCATGACATACTTGAGGAATTTACCAATTACAAATTTCTTCGCACCAGCATATTCTATTTCATATTTCTTCTCAAGCATATTCCATACTTCCTTTGTCGTGTTATATGATGAGTATATGTCATAAATTATCATCTAAGCAATGAAGGATGTAATTTTGGCAAAAAAATTAAAATTTTTTCAATTTTCTATGGACATAAATGTCTCATTCGAGAGAGGATCCTCATCGGTCTTAGGTTCTTCCTCCCTCACAATATTAGCAAGGTTGAGTATTGTCAAGTAGAAAAGTAATTTTTGTTGCCACCTTTTAAAAGTCACTCCTTTGAACTTCTCAAGAATTTCGTCATGCTTATTAAATTTGTTGTTTACACTAGATTGTTCCGCCATTTATTTAGAGTATCTGAAATGGACAATACAACTGAATTATATCTCAAAAATTCTGAAAATGTTTTCAGTCTTAGATTGTTATAGAGAACAATATATAATGTTTACCAATTTGATATAAATAAAAAAACTACAATAATCAATAACATAATTGAAATAACAAGTAAATTTAAAATTATCTAATTTGAGGCTTGCATAGAAGCAATGTCCTAAGACAAAAATCTCTATGAATTAGGTGATTAAGTTTTCTCACGGAGATTTGCCCCAATGAAACAACTGGATGCCCTTTCGAAACAAAGTTCACCAATTCCGAAAATCTGTCCAAACAAATTTGCTTCTCTATCAAATATTATGCATTTCGAGAATCAAGTGAATTTTCAGTGTTTTAGTTTTACTTAAATAGAATTTGAAGCACTGGTTCAAACCAAGGTGACTATCTAAATCCAAAATAATACACGTTTGTAGTATTCAATAGTCGCACCTATTAACCAACATAATGAAATTAACTATCAACAATTAATTTTAAAATCGACAAAAAATATTTAAGATTTATAATAAAAATAACTTGATTTTACAAAGCTAACAATCTAAGCCAAAAGCTTAAAGCCCCCAAGGCCCAAGGTCCTACTTTTGACATTAAATATCAAATAGTATATATGTATACTCTATTATCCAATTCCATTTGGGCTATATCCATGGGCTTCTCTAAAGCAAAGCTAAAGAGATGGTGTTTGTATATAAAGAGTTTAAACTCTTTTTAAGTGAGCAATGTGAGACTAAATAGTAACTATTCAAACTCCAACGCACACATGGATTTTCATTCTGATTCGGTTGCGTATATAATGGTTGTAGCTAAATCACTTGCACAGGTTTGCTTATTTTTAGCGCTCGTGTTGAGGGCAGTAGAATGTAACTTTGTCTGTAGGGAGGGATGTAAGATGTTCCCTTGACTTGAAATAGCGCCTAGAGGTTTTCATCCATTAACCATATTTGGGTTTTAGTTATTGTAAGCCCGCAAGTATATATGCGGTTCTTGTCTTGTTTTGTCGATTACTGAATGGTTTAAGCAGGGGTCTTCTCGGGTTATTCACTTGTTTATTTATTTATTATTGCTTTATTTCCGAACATGCTTTATTAGTATTTGTTGTTAAATTTATTCGTTGTTGTTTTTGCTTGTTGTGTGCCGCCTATATTCCTGGAATATGATTAACTATTATCAAATGTTATATTCGCATGTCTCTTAGTTTACCAATTTTATTTCACGAATATTGTGTGGACTTCTCTTAGGATTTTACTCACTGGACTCGTTGCAATATTTGTTGGGTGACTGAGTGCAAATCCTTTGACAAGCAAAATCATGGGCATGGGTAAAGAGGTAGGAGACTACCTCTAAGATAGTGACACTAGTTCGTGTTTGACTACAATATGTGTATATTTATGTTTTCATTGGGTTTTGGAGACTTAGAACACTAAATGCATGTGTATGGGTCTTCTTATGTACTAGTTCTGCTTTTGTTATATACATGGTATCCATTTGCCAAGTTTTCCACTACTTATATTGTTAAATATTGCATAATTTATTTACTTAAAGACTTCCGCTGTAAGACTATAATATAACTTGATAAATTGATTAATTGGCAAATTAAATCTATAATACTTAAATGGAGATTAATTGGCTCAGCTAGTATCAATTGAAAAAATGTAAGCAACCATTTAAGTCGTAGGGCGTCGTAGATAAGCAGACCACGACATGGCATGGCTTGGTGACGTGTGAATGCTAAGTGGCAAGTCCCATGGTGGCCTCAGGTTTGGGCTACTATAACACCCTCCCCACTAGTTGTACACGCGACAGGCTGCCATGTCGCAATCCTTTCCACTAACCCCGCACCTCTTTTAGGTTGCCTAAAGATCATCTCCGCTGCTCCTTCCATGATACAACCAACTCGGAGCCTCACTTCTTGCCCTATACATGGAACTATGATCTTCTTCGGGAAAAAAACCCTCCATTTCCCT
This sequence comes from Stephania yunnanensis, assembly GCA_039657365.1. Taxonomy (NCBI): domain Eukaryota; kingdom Viridiplantae; phylum Streptophyta; class Magnoliopsida; order Ranunculales; family Menispermaceae; genus Stephania; species Stephania yunnanensis. Next base: position 13,018,121 of record CM077592.1, read on the forward strand.
CTTACTTTGATGAGTGCCCTTTGAAGGTTTGTTTTTGCTAAAGTATTCAAACCAATTTCCATAAAGCTCCCGAATTTCCTTTCGATGAAATGCAAGTCCTCCTTTGTCTAAAGACACAAAGGTAAGCCCTGAATCCAAATCCAGCATTGCATGCCTCCTCACTTGGATTGATTCCAGTGTATTTCTACGGCCCATGGGATGGTCTTACTAACTAAATCCCTCATACACAGTGTCAAAGCCCATTACCAGTATGTCTTTTTCCTCATCAGAAACACGTTTCAGAATTGCTCCATCTTCCCTAACTAGTATAAGGAATGTCTTTCAATTGAGTACCTTGTCTAGTCTTCCTTCTATAAGGCTCCATTTACAACACAAAAAAACTCTAAACCAAAACACTAGTCGACCTCTTTGTGTGTTGCCTTGAGCGCCCCTCTCTTTAGGAGGCACTCATTTCCTCCCGTTCTCTGAGTGTTGGGCCGCATGTCCTCTTTTCCCTACTATCATGTGATCATAATGAACTCGTCTTGCTAGAAAGATTCGGCCTACCTTAGGAAGTAAAAGCCTACATTCAACCTCATCAGACCTTCTAGCATCCATCGGATCCAGATGCATCCGCCCTACTTTAGGGGCTTTCCTTCATTCCGCTGGTTTTGGATAGATATGGTCTAAAGGAGGTTCCCTCCCATATGAAAGTTGTGCAGTCTTGGTAACGACTTCATCATCTCCCACCAGTCCGTTAAGGAAAGTCGCCCAGCCCCTATCTCCATTTCCTGGTATGACGATCGTGTCCCTGTTGGGGCATATGCCCTAGGTCAATCCATTAACTGTCTTTATGAATACTTTTAGTTAATAAAATAGAGGATTTCATTTGCAGTTTATTATAATTAATTTGCATGTTTACATTATAATAAGATCCATGGGTATTTACAGAAATATCCTAAATGTCCTTAGTCGATCATTATACTGGGAACTATAATGAATTACGACTAGTGTGAGTCTTGATTGATGATCATATGATGATTTTATGTATATGGATACAAATCAAGATCACGAGTACTTGTTAGGGAACAACGTACTGGACCGACCCGCTATGAGAATATCACATGGATTAAGTCATAGTTGTTTCTCATGCTAAGTATATTTTTCAGTCATCTAACTTGAGATTTTCAGAGACTTCAACATTAGGAACATAGTGATTTGACACTATCAAACGTTGTCTTTAAGCGGACGATTATAAAGGTTGTGATTGGTTACTATGTGAGCAATGCGATGAAGTTGTGTAATCAAGATAGAATTTGTCCCTCTCATATAAAGAGAGATATCCAGTGGATCCCTCGATGTGTTAGACTGTTAAAAGGCCTAGTCTAAATGAATTGATATTGATCAATGTCACTTGGATGTTTTCAGTCTACCTAGAGATCGAGACTAGTACGATTGAACATGTTGGATGACAATTCCATGCCTTATGTTTGATCAAAAGGATATCGTGTGATAAAAGGATGTTATTTACACCATTGATTAGGTTGTATCGATTTGATATTCGTACAACTTGGGTAGTCATAATGTCTTGCTAGAGGCCGCTTATGACTTGTATACCAAAATGTGTTTTGGTACACTTCCAACGTTGTATGAGCCTATTGGGTTGCACACTAAGAATGGTTTTGAGAGATTTTAAGATGGTTCAGAAAAATGAATTTTATATGATAAAATTCATGACGGAAACATCCTTGTGGTGTATTACACTTATACTTCTTTAAGTAGGGGTATATGTGTAATTTACTTAACCGTCTATATACAAGGGTTGTATAAATAGACGCTTTAAGTTAGAATACATGGACGAAAGATCAAAAGGCCGAAACTCTATTTTCGTTTCAGAAACAACTTAAGGTTTTTTGGTATGCTCTGGATCGTTTTGGAGAGAAAAACAAAAGGTTTGATATTCTCTCGAAGCTAGCACTTTGAATCTCGGCCGCCGTTCGTGTGTGGACTACTGGTAGAGGGCGTTCGTCGTTGGCAGCGCCTTAGAGATTGATTAACCTTCAGAAAGGTGCATTGCGACTGAGGTATGATTAAGTTTTCATGGTTTAAACGTTTTTAATAGAATTAGATTCGGATCCTGTTGGGGTTTTTGTCAAAATTGTTTTGTAATCTCCACTGCGTATGAACCCCAAAACCCAACAGTGGTATCAGAGCCTTCGAGTTCGATTCCGTTAAATTTATTGCATGTTTTCTTCTGATGTATACATGATATATGATTGAAAGCATGTTAATAGTTGATGTAAATGTGATATACATAAGTTGTCTTTGAGATTTATTATCATGTTTTGTGTATATGATACACATATTCGTGATTTAATTAAAACCAGTTTCGTACATGCTAGTAACCATGTTAGGTTAATTCAAATAATTTTAATGAATTGAATTTCGTGTTCTGTGATCCATGACACCATTAGGTTCGATTGGGATAGTAGTTCATGATTCAATTACATGTTTGTGATTATTTGGATGAGGACCGAAATTGCAAATAATTAATTTTCGAAATTATTTATTTATAATTGATTAATTTTCGAAATTATTTATTTATCTCGTTATATCTATTTTGTTATGAAGTTTATATTTGATAAAGATAGATAACAAATTAGAATATGAGATAAATATCAAGAATCTTGTTATTGGTGATATACTAGGATTCAAATATCTTAAATCCAAAATAAATAAATAATTTTCGAAATTAATTATTTATCTTGTTATATATATTTTGTTATGAAGTTTCTATTTGATAAAGATAGATAACAAATTAGAATAAGAGATAAATATCAAGAATCTTGTTATTGGTGATATACTAGGATTCAAATATCTTAAATCCAAAATAAATAATTAATTTTTGAAATTAATTATTTATCTTGTTATATCTATTTTGTTATGAAGTTTCTATTTGATAAAGATAGATAACAAATTAGAATAGGAGATAGATATCAAGAATCTTGCTATTGGTGATATACTAGGATTCAAATATCTTAAATCCTATTGGATTAGGATAAGATGATTAGTTAGATGTGGGCCCGGGTTAATTAAAATGTTTTAATTGACTTAATTTCGGATAAATTAAGGGGTTAATTTATGATAATAAAATCAGCGAAAAATTATGATTTTCTATAGCGAATTTTAATTTTCGGAATTAAGATTCGTCTTCTAAAAAAAAAAAAAAAAAAAAAAAACAAGGCGCGCGCTTTTTACACGTCCGTCCTTGTATGGCTGGCGGGGGATCGCCGTCTAACTAATCCTAGCGTACGGAAATTCTTTTGTTAGTGAAAAGTATAAAAAATTTTTTTCAAATTGTTTAGTGATTGAACAAATCAATAAAATATATGATATTTCATTGTTTACATAAAATCAATAAAACCTGAATAAAATCCCTCTATTAAATTTTAAGTCTCGTGCCATCCATTTTAAACACTTGTCAAGGTCTCGATCACACTAATATAGTTTCAGCCATAGTTGGGTGTATTGTGTTATCTTGGTGAGACAAGTTGGGTAAGAGTTACCTTAATGTTTAAAATGGTCCGACTTAATAAAGCCATCAAAATAGTTTTGAGCTTTAGGCAAATGATGAGATAAAAACATGCTAAGACATAAGATGTCCCATATCACATAAAATGATCTAAAATTTACATAAGATGTAATTGGTAACTGTTACCTACCTAAATAATCTAGTTCTGTGTTTCATGCCATAGCTGTCATAGAATTAGGTGAAATATGGATTTTAGTCCCCTAAATAAACAATACGTTTTAGGAGGGTTGTTAATTTAGTGGGAGTCTATTCCTATATACTAAAATAAACTTTGCATAATCTTTATTGTAGATCAATGGCCTCTTCACGTAACAATAATCCCCAGTCACTGCGATCCATCCTTGAGAAGGATAAGCTATCTCGGGACTAACTTTCTTGATCGGTTCAAAAACTTGAGAATTGTTCTTAAGCATGAACGCAAGTTGTATGTCCTGGATGCTTCAATCCCTGAGGACTCACCACCAATGCTACGAAAGCTTGTGAAGGATGCGCATAATAAGCATGTCAACGATTCTACTGATGTTGCATGTATTATGCTAGCAACTATGGTTCCCGAACTTCGAAGGACATGGAACTAATGGAAACCTACGACATGGTCATGTAATGCTATTGAAGGAAATGTTCCAACAAAGAAGCTAGGCAATAAAGGTTTGAGACAGTCAAGAACCTACATTCTTGCAAGATGACCGAGGTGCGTCGCTTAGTTCTCATGTTCTCGAAGATGAAGGGCTATGTTGACCAGCTTGATAGACTCGGATTTCTCATAAGCCAAGAGTTGGCTACGGATTTGATCCTGAATTCATTACCAGAAAGTTACTCACAATTTGTGATGAACTACAATATGAATAATATGGAGAAATCAATTTCGGAGTTGCATTTGATGCTCAAAACTGCAGAACAAAATATCAAGAAACCAAGGCTGTTGCTGCACATGTCGCAAAGCCTATGGAACAAGTCAAGACCCGGCCTGTTCCTGCTTCAAAACACCCAAAAGAAAAGGAAGAAAATTGTCATTTCCGTAATCAAACCTATCTTTGGCATTGTCGTCTCGGACACATAAATGAGAAACGCACAACAAAGCTCCATAAAGATGGGTTTCTAGATTCATTTGATTTAGAAACATATGAAACATGCGTATCTTGTTTACTAGGCAAGATGACTAAAAGTCCCTTTACTGGACACAGTGAAAGGGCAAGTGATTTATTGGGTCTAATACATACTGATGTATGCGGTCCTATAAACACAATGGCTAGATAAGGTTATCGACTTCATTACATTTATCGATGATTTCAAGCAGATATGGTTATGTATATTTAATGAAACATAAAGTGAATCATTTGAGATGTTTCGAACGTTTCAAAATGAAGTGCAGAATCAACTTGGTAAAACTATCAAAACACTTCGATCAGATCGAGGTGGTGAATATTTAAGCCAAGAATTTGATGATCTTAGAAATTGTGGGATTGTCTCCCAATTGACTCCACCAACAACTCCACAATGGAATGAAGTTTCTGAAAGGAGAAATCGAACCTTATTAGATATGGTTCGATCTATGATGAGTCATGCAGATCTTCCATTATCCTTTTGGGGTTATGCATTACAAACTGCAGCTTTCACTCTAAATTGAGTTCCTTCTAAAGCGGTTGATAAAACACCATATGAGATATGGTACGGGAAGAAACCTAGTTTGTATTTCCTTAAGATTTGGGGTTGTGAGGCTTACGTAAAACGACAAGTCTCAGAAAAACTAGCACCTAAATCCGACAAGTGTTTATTTGTGGGGTATCCTAAGGAAACAAAAGGATATTACTTTTATAATCCCGCTGAGAACAAAGTGTTTGTTGCTCGGTATGGTGCCTTTATGGAAAAACAGTTTATTTCAAAATACACTAGTGGGAGAGAAATAAATCTTGAAGAAGTTCAAGAATCACAGATAAACATTGAACTGCTACTGGAAGTTAAACAACGTTCCGAACCAGTTGAACCTCCACATGTGACGCAAGATCCACATAAATCTAGTAAGGTAAGACATGAGCCAGAGAGATTCAGATTTCTCATTACTGATAGTCGTGATGTGTTGTTTATGGACCAAAATGAGTCCACCACTTATCAGGAGGCTATGTCTGGACCAGACTCAGATAAATGGCTAAGTGCCATGAACTCTGAGATGCAATCCATGTATGATAACCAAGTTTGGAACTTGGTTGATTTACCTGAAGGTGGTAAGACCATTGGATGTAAATGGGTTTTCAAGAAGAAAACTTGACATGGATGGCAATGTGCATACTTTTAAAGCAAGATTTGTAGCAAAAGGTTTCAGGCAGACTCAAGGTGTTGATTATGATAAAACTTTTTCGCCAGTAGCCATGTTTAAATCCATAAGAATTTTAATTGTCATTGCTGCATATTATGACTATGAGATATGGCAAATGGATGTAAAAACAACATTTCTTAATGGAAAGCTGCTTGAGGACGTATATATGACACAACCTGAAGGTTTTGTACATCCTGAGAATTCTAGGAAGGTATGCAAGCTTCAAAGATCCATTTATGGATTAAAACAAGCTTCTCGGAGTTGGAATCTTCGTTTTGATTAAGCAATCAAGGATTTTGGTTTTATTAAGAACGAAGATGAGCCTTGTGTATACAAGAAGGTCAGTGGGAGTGTAGTTTTTCTGGTACTCTATGTTGATGATATATTACTCATTGGAAATGGCATCCCAACATTGCAGAGTGTCAAGTCTTGGTTAGGGAAGTGTTTCTCAATGAAAGACTAAGGAGATGCAGCTTATATCTTAGGGATAAGGATCTATAGGGATAGATCTAAGAGGCTAATCGGTCTAAGTCAGAGTGCTTACATAGACAAGCTGTTGAATAGGTTCGGTTTGCAAGATTCTAAAAGAGGATTGTTGCCAATGTCTCATGGCATAAGTCTCAACAAGACTCAATGTCCTAAGACAAATGATGTGCAAGACCGTATGAATAAGATTCCATATGCATCAGCTATTAGATCTATCATGTATGCCATGCTATGCACTCGACCTGATGTGTCATATGCTTTAAGCACTACAAGCAGATATCAGTCAGATCCTGGTGAGAGTCACTGGATAGTAGTAAAGAACATTCTTAAATACTTAAGAAGGACTAAGGAAATGTTCTTGGTCTATGGAGGTTTTGAAAATGATCTAGTTGTAAATAGTTACACAGATGCAAGTTTTCAAACTGATATAGATGATTTTAGATCGCAACTGGATATATGTTTATTTTGAATGGGGGTGCGAAGTGGAAAAAGTTCTAAGCAAGAGATCGTGGCGATTCTACAACAAAGTTCTGAGTATATTGCGTCCGATGCAAAGAAAGGAGGCGCTTTGGATCAAAAAGTTCATTTCGAACTAGGTGTGGTTCCAAGTATTGCTAACCTGTTTGTTTGTATTGTGACAATAATGGGGCAATAGCACAGCCAAAGAACCTAGATCACACCACAGATCCAAACATATACTCAGGCGTTTTCATCTCATCAGAGAAATTATTGAGAGGGGATACGTAAAGATTTGCAGAGTACCTACTGAAGACAACGTTGTGGATCCATCGACAAAAGCTCTTTCACAAGCAAAACATGATGGTCATGTTAGATCATTAGGCATTAGATGCATATATGATTAGCCCTAGTGCAAGTGGGAGATGTTAGGGCATGTGCCCTACGTCAATCCATTAACTGTCTTTATGAATACTTTTAGTTAATAAAATAGAGGATTTCATTTGCTGTTTATTATAATTAATTTGCATGTTTACATTATAATAAGATCCATGGGTATTTATAGAAATATCATAAATGTCCTTAGTCGATCATTATACTGGGAACTATAATGAATTAAGACTAGTGTGAGTCTTGATTGATGATCATATGATTATTTTACGTATAGGGATACGAATCGAGATCACAAGTACTTGTTAGGGAACAAAGTACTGGACCGACCCGCTATGAGAATATCACATGGATTAAGTCATAGTTGTTTCTCATGATAAGTATATTTTTTAGTCCTCTGACTTGAGATTATCAGAGACTTCAACATTAGGAACATAGTAATTTGACACTATCAAACGTTGTCTTTAACCGGAGGATTATAAAGGTTGTGATTGATTATTATGTGAGCAATGTGATGAAGTTGTGTAATCAAGATAGAATTTGTCCCTCTCATATAAAGAGAGATATCCAGTGGATCCCTCGATGTGTTAGACTGTTAAAAGGCCTAGTCTAAATGAATTGATATTGATCAATGTCACTTGGATGTTTTCAGTCAACCTAGAGATCGAGACTAGTACGATTGAACATGTTGGATGCAATTCCATGCCTTATGTTTGATCAAAAGGATATCGTGCGACAAAAGAATGTTATTTACACTATTGATTAGGTTGTATCGATTTGATATTCGTACAACTTGGGTAGTCATAATGTCTTGCTAGAAGCCGCTTATGACTTGTATACCAAAATGTGTTTTGGTACACACCGCCAACGTTGTATGAGACTATTGGGTCGCACACTAAGAATGGTTTTGAGAGATTTTAAGATGGTTCAGAAAAATAAATTTTATATGATAAAATTCATGACGGAAACGTCCTTGTGGTGTATTACACTTATACTTCTTTAAGTAGGGGTATACTTAACCGTCTATATACAAGGGTTGTATAAATAGACGCTTTAAGTTAGAATACATGGACGAAAGATCAAAAAGCCGAAACTCTATTTTCGTTTCAAAAACGACTTAGGGTATTTTGGTATGCTCTGGATCGTTTTGGAGAGAAAAATAAAAGGTTTGGTATTCTCTCGAAGCTAGCACTTTGAATCTCGGCCGCCGTTCGTGTGTGGACTACTGGTAGAGGGCGTTCGTCGTTGGCAGCTCCTTAGAGATCGATTAACCTTCAGAAAGGTGCATTGCGACTGAGGTATGATTAAGTTTTCATGGTTTAAACGTTTTTAATGGAATTAGATTCGGATCCTGTTGAGGTTTTTGTCAAAATTATTTTGTAATCTCCGCTGCGTATGAACCCCAAAACCCAACAGTCCCTACCAACAGTCCCATCTTCGATCACCGACTCTCCAAATCTGCATAAGCTTTCCAATATGGTTCTCTAAGGTTTGGAGTATGAGCATGCCCATGTCCCCTCTAAAGTTTTGTCAAACCCATTGTCGTTTTCCTATGGCCTCTGCAATCGCACGTTAGATCTAAATGAGCTCCCTGGCATCCACCTTCAAGGAAAAAGCTTTCTCGTTCCCAGACTCCTGCACATATGCCCCACCATGAGCAAAGAAGCACACTGTGTAGCTTTTTTTATCCATTTGAAAATGACGCCAGTTGCAGTCCCTCACGGGTTGGAGTTTCCTCTCTGCTCTACCATCCCGTTGGTGCCTTCGCGCCACCTCGGCCCATGCATCACCATCTCATTCCCCCATCGCCCTTTTTTACAGAACTCTGACTTTTAAGTTTTTAGTTCTTCAATTTGTAAGAGATTAAAGTCTAGATTAAGTTGAAGAAAGCAAAAGATCCTTTTTGAGTCATCTACATCCTTAGTTATCTATAATATATGACAATGGTCAAAATGAGACAAAATAAAAGCATCAAAATATATTAAAGTGAATTGCAAAAATGAAGCAAATATAGGATTTGTGATAGATTTGTAAAAAAAAAAAAGTGTAATTTGCAACATATTTGAAAAATATTAAAGTTTGTTTTAGATTTGTAAAAAATTCATTAGTTTGTGTTTTTTTAGGTATTAGTCCAAATATATATAACTATTATATCTTTAATTATATTTTTTGACGAATATCTTCAATTGTAGGGCATTGTATTGAATCACAATATATTCTCAAAAAACGTTTTAGCCAATTGATTAGTAATCGAAAATTTATTATTGTTGTTGTAATATAAATTTTTGAAAAATCAAAGACAAAAATATTCGTTTTAATGTTTCTTAAGAAAACTTAAACCATATAAATTTTTTTTGCAAACTGGCTTAATAATCCTATATCAATATTCCTATGCAAAAACAAAAAAAAAAATTATAAAATGTTACAAGAGTGATGACGTTTGCAAATTGAGATCCAAACGCAACCTAACTTTCCACGGAAGAGCACATAGTCTGCACGTGGTCCTAGTGCTCCTAAATCACGAAAGAAATGTGTTGCGTTTTGACTATTCATTTATTGATGTTGAACTGCTAGTCAACTAGCTTGAGAAAGTTCCAACGTTTTAGCTTTTTCTGGTTGGTGGCGTTGGAAACAGTCATACAAAATGTCGGCATTTTTTAGTCTTGCATCAACTGCACCAATTAATCTATGTGAAGGGAAGCATTCTCAATAAATAGCCTTGCATTTTATCAGATGTTACGCTAATTGATTAAAATATCATAATATTTCAAAACTTTTATTATTATATTCTTGTTGTAAATTAAGTTGGAACTTGCTAAAAGCTAAGGAAAAAAAATAGAAGACTAAGAACTTCTACTACTATAAACTACTACTACAAATGAGAAGATAAAAAATGAGATAGTTGGAATGAGAAGTTTTCATTCAACTTTTTGTGTATTTTTACAATGAGATTAGCACCCTTTATATAAGCCATTTGGTGATGATGATAAATGTAATTTATACAATGTGTACAAGTAACATATACACGCCATGTTGGAACTTGCTAAGAACTAAAGAAAGAAAATAGAAGACTAAGAACTTTTACTACTACAAAGGAGAAGAGAATAAATTAGATACTTGGAATGAGATGCTTTCATTCAACTTGGTGTGTTTTTATAATGAGGTTAGCACACTTTATATAGGTCATTTGGTGATAATGATAAATGTATTTTATACAATGTGTACAAGTAACACATACACCCCGTGTCATACAACACATTACAAGTAATTTGACAATACATAGAAGAGTTGATGTACATTGAAAATGGTTACAAGTAACATGTCAATACATAGACAAGTGGAGGTACTATTAAGTGAGAAATACAAGTTACATGACTACACAATATGTTGGTGTACTTGCATGGTCATCCAAACTCCATAACACTCCCAATTGGATGACAATTTCTTAGAGACTGTGTCTCGTTAAAAGTTCTACTAAGAAAAATATGTGGGAAAAAATATAGTAAAAGAAAAATAGTACACTATTCTCATAAATATTAAGATGGGTATAATATTGTTAAGATTGCCTCATTAAAAACTTTGTTAGGAAAACTCAATGGGATAAAACAATAGCTAAGGGAAAAAGAGTGCAATACACTAATCAATAACTCCCCCTCATGTGAACATGGGTGAAACTTGTTCAGTTTCTTTACTTGCAATGTCTTTAAGTTTACGCAAGCCAATACCATATGTAAGCCTTTTAAATGTCGTAGTTGGTAAGGCTTTTATGAATAAATCAGCAAGATTATCACTCGATCGGATTTGCTTGACATCAATTTCGCCATTCTTCTGAAGTTCGTGTGCATAAAAGAATTTTGGTGAAATATATTTTTCTTCTGTCCCCTTTTATGAATCCTTCACTTAATTGTGCAATACATGCTGCATTATCTTCATATAATATGGTTGGAGAATCTTTTATTGAAGGAAATCCACATGATTTTTGAATATGTTCAATCATATTTCTCAACCATACACATTCACGACTTGCTTCATGAATTGCAAGTACTTCAGAATGATTGGAAGAAATAACAAACATAGTTTGCTTTACTGACTTCCATGATACAACAGTATTACCACAGATGAATACATATCCCATTTGAGAACGGGCCTTGTGGGGATCAGATAAAAATTCAGCATCAGCATAACCTTGGAGATTCAATTTTATCCCTCTCGAGTAAAATAAACTCACGTCACTTGTTCCTCGAAGAAATCGGAAAACATGTTTAACGCCATTCCAATGTCTTCGAGTTGGTGAAGAGTCGTATCTTGCAAGTAGGTTGACAACAAAAGCAATGTCAGGTCTTGTACAATTTGCAAGATACATAAGTGCACCAATTGCATTAAAATATGGTACCTCCGGACTAAGTAGCTCTTCATCACTTTCATTAGGTCGAAATGGATCATTATCCACTTCAAGTGATCTGACAATTATTGGAGAGCTCAATGGATGTGTCTTGTCCATATAAAACCTTTTTAGTATTTTTTCAATATAATTTAATTAATGGACAAGTACTCTACTTGAAAATTGCTCTATTTGCAAACCAAGACAAAGTCTTGTTTTTTCAAGTTCTTTCATCTCGAGTTCCTTTTTTCAAATATTCGGATGTTTTAACGATGTCGTCGTGGTTTCCCACTATATTTAAATCATCAACATATACAGCAATAATCACAAATCCGATTGATGATCTTTTAATGAAGACACATGGGCAAAACATATTATTTACATATCATTCTTTAAGTTAATAATCACTAAGACGTTTATACCACATTCTTCCGAATTGTTTCAATCCGTACCAAGATCTTTGTAATTTTATAGAATGCATGTTACGAGGTTTTGATTTTATTTCTCCGGATATTATAAATCCTTCAGGGATTCTCATATATATCTCACTGTCTAAGGATCCGTACAAATATGTTGCAACGACATCCATTAAATTAGGGGCGGCAAAATGTATCCGAACCCGTTTTAAACGGGTCCGGACATAATTTTTTGAAAATTAATACGGGTCCGGATATGTTTTCTTGTCCGTTTTAAAAAAATGGTCTGGGTCCTGATAAAAATTTTTAAAAACGGGTACCCGGATTTGGACATGACAACATAAAAATTATGTATTTTTGTTAATAATTAAGTGAAAAAATTTATTTTATTTTATTAAAAAATGGGTCTGGACAAAAAATGGAACTTGTATATTTTTAAAACATACAGGTCCGGACAAAAAATGTCTGTTTCAAAAACGAGTACGGGTCTGGACACTATTTTTAGTCGTTATTAAAAAAGGTGTCCGGTCATGTACCCGTCCATACTAGATTTTTTGCCACTCCTACATTAAATGCATATCAAGCCCTTCAGAAACTCCAAGGCTTATCAAGAATCGAAATGTGATTGCATCTATAATAGGAGAATATGTTTCTTCATATTCGATGTCAGGTCTTTGTGAGAAACCTTGAGCTACAAGTCTTGTTTTGTACCTTGTAACTTCATTTTTTTCGTTTCTTTTTCGTACAAATACCAATTTATATCCAATAGGTTTTACGTCATCTGACTTTTGAACAATCGGTCCAAAAACCTATCGTTTCCTTAAAGAGTCTAGCTCTGCTTGGATAGCCTCTTGCCATTTTTGCCAATCAAGTCTTTTTCGACATTCGTCCACTGATCGTTGTTCTGGATCGTCATCATTTTCACATATTTCAAAGGACACATTGAAAGAAAATATATAATCAGGAACAATTTTATTTCGATCCCAAATCTTACCAAAATTTAAATAATTTATTGAGATCTCATTATTTTCATCTTTTTCCACTTTTTCTAGAGGCAGTTGTTCCTCGTCAGAATCAACTTGTTATGACAAATCCTTATCAAAAAACACTTGTGCTTTCTCAGGAGTATTTTGATTTGTATTTATTTTTACTCACGTTTTCCTCTTTCGAGGAATTGTATCCTTTGAACCAACTAGTCTTCCATGCTTTAAGCGTTTCTTTGGTTCTTCTGCATTTTGTTGCGCAGAGACTAAGGGTGGCAAAAAATCGGGTATGGGACCAGACACCTTTTTTAATAACGACTAAAAATAGTGTTTGGACCTGTACCGGTTTTTTAAACGGACACTTTTTTTCGTCCGGACTCGTATGTTTTTAAAATATACAAGTCTCGTTTTTTGTCCGGACCCATTTTTTAATAAAATAAAATAAATTTTTTCACTTAATTATTAACAAAAATACATAATTTTTTATGTTGTCATGTCCAAGTCCGGGTACCCGTTTTTAAAAAATTTTATCAGGACCCGGACCCATTTTTTAAAATGGATAAGAAAACATGTCCGGACTCGTATTAATTTTCAAAAAATTATGTCCCGACCCATTTAAAATGGGTCCGGACATATTTTGCCGCCCCTAACAGAGACATCAATTCTTACATGGGCATTTACAGCCGGAATATGTGATTTCGTCACTTGTCTTGCATTATTGAATGCATCAGGTAATTGATTTGCGATTTGTTGCAAATGAATGATCTTTTGAACTTCAAGTTCACATTGATTTGTGCATGGATCATAATGTGATAAAATTGATGCATTCAAGCAATTTCGCGCCATTCCTTTTGAATTGGCTTCTTATCTCCCCCTAATGGTGGGAAAATGGCTTCATCAAAGTTACAATCAGCAAAACATGCAGTAAATAAATCCCTTGTTAAGGGATCAAGGTATCTTTTAATGGACGATGAGTTCAATCCAACATAAATCCCAAGTTTTGTGGACCCATCTTAGTTCTATTGGGAGGTGGTATAGGAACATACACTGCACAATAAAAAAAATTTCAAGTGTGAAATATTTGGTTGTTGACCTAAAATGAGTTGCGTGGAGGGATGTTCATGGTATGCAGTAGGCCTATAATAAATGATAGATGCTACATGAAGGGTTACATGTCCCCAAACTGAAGTTGATAACTTAGTTCTCATGATTAAAGATCTAGCAATTAATTGAATGCGTTTATTCAAAGATTCTGCGAAACCATTATGGGTATGCACGTGTGGAACAAACTATTCATTGATAATTCCTATAAACATGAAATAATTCTTAAATGCTTGAGATTTAAATTCCATGGCATTATCAAGACGGATGGTCTTGATTGGGTTGTGAGAGAATTGTGCTCTTAACTTAATGATTTGCGCTAAAAGTCTAGCAAATACAACATTGCAAGTCGAAAACAAACAAACATGCGACTACCTAGTTAATGCATCTATCAAAACCATGAAATATCTAAATAGTCCGCAGTGAGGATGAATAGGTCCACATATGTCTCCCTAAATGCGTTCTAAAAAATTTGGTGATTCCACAACAATTTTACTTGGGGATGGTATAACTATCAATTTACATTGAGAACAACTAGCACAATTATAATCACCAGCTGAAAATGTTTTGTGACTCCTTAAAGGATGTTTATGTGAATTATTAATTATTCTTCGCATCATTGATGATCTTGGATGACCAAATAGATCTTTCCACATTATGAATGTCATTTGATTTAAGACGACATTCGTTTTAATGTGTCTTATATATTCCATAAGTTAAAGCCGTAAATATTATACTCAAATTAAATCATATTCATATAGATAAATTTTCAATTATTCTGAGTAGACTTCTTCTGAACAAGAAATTAACAATAAGATTGTTGTACCGAATATTGCCTGAACATTAGCCTCCACTAAATTCGAATTCGAGAAATATTCACTTTAACATTATAATGTACATGCATGTAGCACGATACACAAGACAAACTCATCACCCATATTTAGGTCACGATTTAAACACATCTCGATGTGCCTGTATTATCGAGCCATATTAAATGATAAAATTCATAATATTTTGCCTTTGATTTTGAAGGCATGATAAAGGTCATAAAAATATTCGGGTATATATATGACAATATTTAGGCAAAATAGTCTTTCATATATGACCAAAAAAATGTTACAATTATGAGCGCTCATTGTCAATAATTATTTGCCCTTTGTAGTGGTGCACCACTTTTGTTCCAATTTTTGGTGGAATTGTCAATACGACATTTACCTGATATTTTCACATTTTCCACGTCCATAAATTTAATATTGCAATCATGATCATTATATGCAACATATGCTTATTAATTTGAAGCTGAACTAATTAGATGAGAGCGATATTATATTTATGCGATATTATATTTATAATATCTCATTATTTTACTCAACTACCATTAGACAAGAAATCAATCCTTAATATTTATTGGATTGACGTGCGCACTCGATATTTGTTGTAGCAATAAATCGAGGAGGGCCACGCGACCTTATTTTTATTGTATCATCAGTCATATTTCCACATAGCCTCAACATAGAGGTAATTAAAATTATGGAATTATAATTAATATTTGACTGGTTAAATTTTGTAGCATGAGGCCCAGCCGCTCATTTTAAGCTTTTGGAGGATTACTCTTTTGGTATGTATATATATAACTCCATAAGGAGAAAAGATATATGAAGTGAAATATTAACTTTTCAAATCTCTAAAGAGAAATTGGAGAATGATTGTGTATAACACACAGTTTTGCATATATGCTTTATTCACAAATTGTAGTATCTAATTGTCATGACAAGTAATTCTTGTCGGTAATATAATAAGGCAACAAGTTCAACTATGGTTGAATAATATTTTGAAAATAAATTTAATATAAAATAGTTTTCCCTTTTTTTATGTAAAAACATAACATATGATTAAATATATGTTCACAACTTGATTAATAAAAAAAATTTACTATTCGCATGAGTTGGTGGGACAACCTCCAAGTTGGGTGGCGAGACATAGTCTACTTAATATCATGCCTCCTCGAACGGGATAACCCGTCTCCCTTTCAATGTTTAGCTTTATCGGGGACAATGCTTACCCACTATCAACTCAAACTTATAACATTATTTGTATTATAAAATCAAGAATAGAACGATAACTAATCGTTTGTAGTTTTAAGAGAAAAACTATATGTCGCACATTGACTTTTGATTTCTAATGTAGAAGATCGTACAAGACGCAGCTACAGAGCATATTCTCGCAATTGGTGACATTATAATGCATAATATATGAATAAAATATGCATATAGAAGTTATGCATGTAATAAAAGGAAACAACCATGATGATATAGAAATAAATTGAATTTATTTAAATAACAAAAGTTATACCTTCCTAGCTTTGTCTCCTTAACAAGCCTTCTTGAACTTCAAGATCTCCTTAATACTAGACCAAGCTCGTGCTGATAATGTGTTGTAAATTAAGTTAGAACTTGCTAAGAGCTAGAGAAGGAAAATAGAAGACTAAGAACTTCTACTACTACAAAGGAGAAGAGAAGAAATGAGATAGTTGGAATGAGAAGTTTTCATTCAACTTTTAGTGTGTTATTACAATGAGATTAGCACCCTTTATATAGGCCATTTGGTGATGATGATAAATGTGCTTCATACAATGTGTACAAGTAACATATACACCCCATATCATACAACACATTACAAGTAATTTGACAATACATGGAAAAGTTGGTGTACATTAGAAATGGTTACAAGTAACATGACAATATATAAACAAGTGGAGGTACTATTAAGTGAGAAATACAAGTTACATGACTACACAATATGTTGGTGTACTTGCATGGTCATCCATACTCCATAACAATTGTAATATTTTGAGATTTATTATTTTATCATAACTTTTTTAAATTGTTTAATTTGTATCCCAAATCGATTTTTAACTCAAAATTTGAAGAGTTGACACCTTAATATGAATTTAAAAAGTCACTTAATCACTCTTAGTTATCAAAATGATTATTAATTTTATGATTTGAACTCATTATTTTAAGTGTTCCATCATCAAGTTTGAAGTCCAAAAATGGTTTAGGATACAAATTTAACAATCTAAAATTTTTAAGATATAATAAAAAATTTAGAAGTGAAATGTTATGATATTTTAATCAATTTAGACCATTTTTATTTTCTCTAAACTTGGGCATGTCAGTGATGGTATATAGGGACAGGCCTTAGAAGTGTGTCAATAGATGGACATGTTAAGCCTTGCATTCCACGAGGACTGAACGCCATAAAAAGAGGACTGAACGCCATAAAAAGGTGTATAGTGAATGCCAAATAAGCCCCATGTTATCACTTTGTGACCAAGGACTATAGTCATATGGATATTATATATAGATGATTACCTTCTAGATGGGTCAATGGTTGCTTGTGTGTGCAAGAATGGCGAAGGGGGTAGCCTGGTAGGGACCTCGTGAGGAGGTAATTGGTGGACTCATTGTTGCCTTCTTGGAATCTCGCTTGGAAGGTGAAAATGGCGATCTTACTGTAATCTTCGACAACCCTAAAATCGCTCCAGTGGTCCTTGATCCAGTAGAAATTTTTTTTGTGTGTTTCCACAAGAAGTACGTCTTTGTACTCAAGCATGTCTCCAATCAACCACTTCCCGTGCATGCATCAATTTTTTCGTTTTTTGTTTTTTGTTTTTTTTTAATCAGAAACTTCCAATGCATCAGTTACCCGTGGCTGGTAGACATTGCATATATTTTAGGTTTGTATAATTGTTTTAAAAAAAATAATAACAACTTTTAATATACATCGGTCCATGCCTATTTCTTTATTTAATATGTAGCATTTGTAATCGTTTTCAAAAAAAAAAAACATTTGTAGTCATTGCATTTCAAAAATTAATAGAAATCTATAAGGTTTTAGTAATCAAGTTTTGGGTTAATTTCATACATGGTCACTGAACTTTTTATGTTGTAACACTTTGGTCACTAAATTTAACTTTATATCAAAAAAGTCATCAAACGTTTTGAAACTTACTGGTGTGGTCACTCCAGCTTCTTTTTTTATCACTTCTCCTGCGACAACGAATGACGTAGCACTTATGTGACATTGTTGCCTTAAAGATTGATGCCAGTTCACCTCGAAATTTGTTATTTTCATCAAGATGCTCTTCTAACACACCTCATTGTGAGTATTTTGTAGAGCAATGGAGAAATCGAGAAGCGCAACAAAAACATCAACGAAGAAGTAGATTTGGATCCATCAATCAATTAACACTTAGTGTTAGAATAAATCATTAGTGGGTATATTGTACTATGAGTATCTCAAGCTGTATTTGTGGTGTTAATCTGTTGTAGTGTTGTATTTGTATGTAGTGTGTGTAGTAGGATCAATGGTCATGATGTGTTATGATCGACGACCCACATTGTAAGGACTACTAAATATAAATATAATACATTAGCTATTGTTCAGTTAAGAACAAATAGCGATTCTTGATTCAACTCCTAGGGTTTTTAGGGTTTCATTGTTAAGCTCATCTTGAGCTTTCACATGGTATCAGAGCCTCAACGGCAAAGGCTGGAAAGGTTCAATCTAAGGTCCTAAGGCATAGATCTAAGGTTAATAACCTTGAATCTGTTGAAAGGAGTTGCGATCTGGAAATCTTACAATGAAGATAAATAAAGCGTAAATCTATACATATACACATCGAATTAAAGAAGAACAAACATAGATTTAATGGTAGAATCCACAAATTCGAAGCTTAAGGATTAAAGGAAAGGTTCATAGGCTGTAGATTTGAGGTGGTAATAAATTTCTTCATCTCAAGAATAAAGATCTAATCACGAAAGGTGAATATCTGAAAGTTTGGTGAAAAACCAAAGGACAGATAAATAGTTCTTGAGTTCGATCGTTGTAGATCTGTAATCATGGTATTGGGATCAGGTGTTCTTGCGCATGGTTCCCCATCGTCATCGGTCTCAAGTGAAAATTAAGGTTTAAGTTCTAGTTCTACATTTGCACCTTTTAAAAATTCTTTGAGTCAGTTTATGACTATTAAACTTGATGAAACAAGATTTCTATTGTGGAAGTTGATTGTTGTTCTAGAAATTCAAGGTTTTGATCTGGATGGTTATTTATTTAGTAAACTGCCTCTATCGGCAAAGGTTTTAATAGATGGTTCACCTAATCCAGAGTATAAGATTTGGTTCACTCATGACAAATTTCTTCTAAGATGGCTGGAAAATGCTATTGTGCCTAATACTGCAACATATATCATAGGAAATAAACCAAATGAGACTGCAATTGAATTGTGGTTGGTAATAGAGAAGTATTGTGGATCTAGTAATAGAGTACACATCCAAGAAATCAAGAAGGCATTATACACAACTCGTAAAGGGAACATGAAGATGAGTGAGATTTTGGCTAAGATAAAAAGAATATTAAACAATCTAGCCATTGTTGGTTCCATCGTAAGCATTGATGATTTGGTTTCAAGTGTTTTTATTAGTTTGAACTGAGATTATTTGCCTATAGCAACATTTTTGCAAGGCATAGTGGATTTGCAATAGCAAGAGCTTCATTTATCCTTGTTAGGGTTTGAAACCAATTTAGAGTAGTGTAATATCACACAAGGTGTGAATTCGCTGATTTTGCAAAATTCTCAGTATGTCCATGTAGTAGAGTTCAAAGGCTCAAATTCCAAATCAAATTACTCTGGAAATCATACTAAATAGCAATCATGGAATTATTCCATGATTGCTATTTAGGAGGAAATGGAAATCGAGGTCATGCCAGTGGCAAATTCAGAGGTCGTGGAGGTTTCAAATCTTCAAATAGCAACAGCAAGCTTACTTGCCAAATCTCTGGAAGACTCGGTCATTCTGTTGTGGTCTGTTACTACTAGAGAGATATGAAATATATAGGTTCTCAATCTAGTCAGAATCAGCAGCAAATGTGGTTTAATAATCTAGTTCCTCCAAATCTGTCTTCCTTCTTCACTACTTCAGAGGCTGGAACAAATGGTTCATGGTATATGGATAGTGGTGCAACTTCTCATGTCACTGGGGATCTTTCTCAAATGATGAATAACTCAGTATATTCAAGTACACAATCTTTAATGATTGGTAATGGTCATATGTTACCTATTGCGAGTACTGGGTCAGCTTGTGTTCCATCTTTTAGCTCTAGATTATCATTTCACAACACTTTGTGTGTGCCTAACATCAAGAAAAATCTTCTAAGTGTTTCTCTGTTAACCAAAGATAATAATGTGTTGATTGGATTTCATCCTCATGTCTGTTTTGTGAAGGACCTCAAAACTAATTAAGTTCTCCTTTATGGGACACTTTAAAATGGTCGTTATCACATATTTGGTCCACCTACACGCCCTTCTCCTTCTCATATTGCTTTCTTTGACTTAAATAAAGGATTGTCCGCACTGTGGCATTCCAGACTTGGTCATCCACCCCACAAGACTCTTCAACAGGTTATGTAAAATAATATACACATACAGTACAAATTTATTACTGATGTATGTAGTTCTTGTCCTTTGGGTAAAATTCATACATTATCATTTCATTATTCTGTAAAGATGTATGCTCATGTTTTAGATTTGATTCACACTTATTTGTGGGGTCTTTCTCCTCTTACTTCTCCCAGTAGGTACAACTATTACATTCATTTCATCGATGATTGTACTAGGTTTACATGGTTATATCCTTTGAAGTTGAAGTCAGATGTATTAAATGTTTTTCTTCATTTTAAGTCTCTGGTGGAAAACCAATTCAGTACTACCATAAAATGAGTCCAGTCAGATTATTGTGGGGAGTATAGATCTTCCAAATCTGTACTTGATTCTTGTGGTATTATATTCCAACACCCATTTCCTCACACAATGAACAAAATAGAAGAGTTGAACGTAAACATCGACATATAGTTAAAATGAGTCTTACTTTGTTAGCCCATGGGAAGTTGCCTTTGAAGTATTGGTAATATGCTTATGAAACTGTTGTGTTTCTTATAAACAGAATTCTAACAAAAACCTTACATGGGTTTTTTACTTATGAAAAACTATATCGTATACCACCAGACTACATTCTTCTCAGGGTGTTTGGTTGTGGTTGTTTTCCATAGCTACGACCTTACAACCATCAGAAGTATCAATTCAGATCTAAGCAATGCATCTTTCTAAGCTATAGTAGTCAACATAAAGGATATAAATGTTTGAGTCCCACTGGGAGAATATACAACAACAGAAATGTCATATTTCATGAGCATGATTTTCCATATCATAATTTGTTCTCATCTGGACAGTCTTCATCTACAAAATCACCATATATGTATACAACTAGGTTTCCTCTTACAATTTCTTTTCATTCTATTATAATAGCGGCCCCATATCTCGAAGCTCGCCATTGGTGCCAACACGGGCCCACAACCCTGCCATGTCATGCCTAGCTATGTCCTACGTGCCATTAACCTACACAACTTCATTCAAAACCCAATACTTGACCAACTTATATCATGAAAAGTCACGAGTTAGCTCATTTGACTCATTTCACCTGTTAAGATCATTTTTAACAATTAAATTGTAGCGGAAGGCTTATTAGATTTGATCAAGCACTAAACAAATAAATTCAAGTCTTAGGAGCCTCAACCTAATGTGGAAAAACCCATAATATAAACTGTTATGGCATGTGTCCTAGGTCAATCTATAAACATTATTTATCTTATGATTTTAGTTAATAAAATAGAGGTTTTATTTGTTGTTTTATTATAAGTGTTTGCATGTTTACCTTATAGTAAGATCCATGGGTATTTGTTGAAATATCATAAATGTCTCTAGTCGGTCATTATACAGGGAACTATAATGAATTAAGACTAGTGTGAATCTTTATTGATGGTCATGTGATGATCATGCATATAGGGATACGAATTAAGATCATGAGTACTTATTAGGGAATAAGATACTAGACCGACCCGCTATGAGAACACCACATGGATTATATCATAGGTATTACTCATGATAGGTATATCATTTAGTCATTCGACTTGAGATTATCGTAAACTTCGATATTAGGAGCATGATAATTTGACACAATCAAATGTTGTCTTTAACCGAACAATTATAAAGGTTGTAATTGGTTATCGTATGAATAATATGTGAAGGTGTGTAATCAATATAGGATTTTTCACTCTCGTATAGAGAGAGATATCAGTAGATCCATCGATAAGATAGACTGATAATGGTCAAGTCCATGTGAATTGATATGATCAATGTCACTTGGATGTTTTTCAGTTTACCTAAAGATCGAGACTAGTACGATTGAACATTAAGGGTGACTTTTCACGTCTTACGTTTAATCAAAGGATATTGCACGACAAAAGGATATGATATACGTTATTAATTAGGTCGTATCAATATTGATATTCATGCTACTTGGGTAGTCATAATGTCTTGCTAGAGACCGCTTATGACTTGTGTACCAAAATAGTTTTTAGTTCACTGCTAATGTCGTATGAACCTATTGGGTCGCACACAAAGAATGGCCTTGCACGATTTCAATTAGTCTAGAGTAATGAATTTTATATAATAAAATTCATGACATAAAAGCCCTTACGATTTGTTATATGATAACTTATTAATAGGGGCGGGTGAGTAATTTCTTTAAACTTCCTGAATACAATAGTTGTATTACGAATATGATTTTAAGTGAGGGCTTATCTACACATATAAATAAAAGGTGAAACCCTTTCGTTTTAAAATTTTCGAGTTCTCTGGATTTATGAAAAAAAAAAAAAACCATTTTCAATCTCTCTTGGGGCTAGCACTCCAAATTGTGGTCACCGTTTGTGTGTGTACTTCTAATAGAGGACGCACACTTGACGTTTTGAAAATGGAACAATCAAAAGGAAATCATGGAATAAGGTATGATTTACTTTCGTAGATTTAGTTTAATGGAACTTATTTTCGATCCTGTTCGGGTTTTTCAAAATCTGTTTTGAGTTTTCTGCTGCATATGAACCCTAAAAACCTAATAGACATCTCAATCAGAAAGATGGCCAAAATCCTTAAAATAAGCCAATATACCAGTCATGCGTAGCTCACAATGTATACCATTCCCAAAAGCAAATATAAATATAAACAAACGTACAAGATAGGCTATAGTTTGTCGCAAGTAGTCCTCAAGCTTCCCCTTGCCTCGACTCGTACCGGGGTATGCACTCGGTTCATCACAACAAAACATATGGCAAGTCTAGAGTGAGTAATCCCAAGGAGATTCAATGAGCATTTGTAGAAAAAAGATACAGGAATTTGAATAAAGCTATTAAATAAACATGCAGAAAATTAAAACGAGCAACTATGCTCGTTGCATGAATACATAATAGACAAGCTTAAAATGTGTGTCTACAACTTAAGTCAGACTAGCACCATACTCCGGATTCTCCCCCAAGCACTGCCAGCAGGTCACACTCCAACATGGCTAGCCTCCGAGTCCTCTCGATGGCCAGCATGGTCCTACGACACACCGACACGTGCATCGAGAAGATTTTAGGGTCGAACTATTCACCGAGACCTCGAGTGACACGTGTTATGGTCTAGTGGACATACATACAGAATGAACCAATGGGAGCCCACTCAACCAAAGTGAATGGAAGCCAAATAAGGAAATAAATAAATAAATACTCAAGAGAATTTCAATTGGGTTTCTACACACCTCAAACTGCGCTCCGCTAATACAAAACTGATCTCCACACCTCCAAATGTGTACCCCCAACACCCGTCGATCAAATCCAAGTACATAATATTCTTTAATTTATCAATTTCCTAAACTTTGAGATTTCCCAAATTCACATTAGAGTATCAAATCTACCATATTAATTCATATTATATCCGGTATCGATCCCCCAATTGACCGAATTGAAACCCAAATTTGAAAAAAAAATTATTCCAGGCGAAATGGCGTCGCAAGTAGCTCTATGAGAGTCGTGCAGCGTCCTTCCTACAAGATGCTCCCCGGGGTTTTTTCGGAATCACAGCTCCAACTTGGAGAACCGAACTCGATCCAATCCCTTAGGGCTCACCAAAACTACCATAGGGTACATTCAAACCATGTTAAAACTCGTCCGGAATTTAAACCAAAACCGTCGACAAAACTCAGCGAAACCATGATAAAAACTCCATAACTTCAACACCACCATCCACAACATCTAATACCATGATAATTGCTCCCATCCAAGTAAAAAATCATAGTAAAAATCCCCCAAACCAGTGAGCTAACTTGCATATCTAAAATCCACGTCAAAACCCGAAAATCCATATTCGAAACGTAAGGAATGATGAGGAGAATGTTAATCTTACTTTGGATCGTCGATTGCTCATCGTATGAACCTCCAAATCTTCACTTGAAATTCACCAAAATCTCCCAAATTTTCGTTCAAAATGAGAGATGAGAGAGAAAAGGTGGTGAAATGAGATATTTTTTGGACTTTTATAGTCTTTTGTCATCTAATGTGTGTGTAAATCCCAAGGACCACTTGGATGGTTGAGATAAGGTCAAAGAGTCCATCTAAGGTGACTTAGATTGGTGACTTTGTGACTTGATATTATCCTCCTTCAATCCCAGACACTAAACCCCCAGGCATTTGGTACCCAGCTCCACGCCGCGACGCATATCATTCGCATACACTCACGCCATTAAACGTCTAAACAACATTTTATATTAATTATTTAATGCATTTTATTCATTTATCATGTGTGCATTATATTCCAACCTAGTGTACTACCATTCGCCTACCCGGTGCACGCGTCTACATGCTAATCGAGGAGAATACCCGTCACACAATCTCACACAAACAATAATAATATAAATACAGACATTGCAATGCAAATTAAGATAATTAAGCATAAACATCACAAATTAGGCAAACAACACACAAAACTAACTATTTACCTATCTCAAATGTGTCTGGTCCTAACGGTAGGGTCCACGAGATACTGAGCTGGCGTCCATATTTGAAAATACGTCATATTAGTGGCATAATTAAAATTGGGTTGTTACAGTTATTATGACAGCTCCTCATACCAAACAGGGCACCGCCCGGCCTAATCCCAAAATCGAACCTTAATCCGAACCCCGTAAGACTTAATTACATATTAGTCAGCCTTTCGTCCCTTTATCCTTCAATACGCATGTTCGAATATTATTAAATCTCAAAGTTAATTTAAGATTTTTATCATTTTAATATTATTACATATTTTAAAGATTATGCGGAAAGCTCTTATTATTCAAAATCCTTAGTGTGGAAAACTAAGAAACACTACATCACATGCATGTATATATCATAAAGGTAACAACACAGTATGATATATAAGTCTCAAAATGGGGAACTATACACTCAGCCCACCATACAACCCAAAAACTTATAGTAAAGTTATAAACAGTAATAATACAACAAAAGTCGAGTCATACAAAATGAAATAAGAGAATGGCTGAAATGCTCAAAGAAAGTCGGTGATCTTCTCCTTCCCCGGTCTGCTGCTGCTCGACAAACCTACACCCACCGCCACAAACTAGATGGTGAGTATAGTAATATTTAAGTAATAACTGGATAATTCTATGCCACATTTTCAAAACATATGAATGTTATTTAAAAGCATAAAGTAGTGAAAGAATTGTTGAATCAAGTAATACAAGTAAATACCCTAGTTAAAAATGTATAGACTGACACAGGCTTAGTCAAAGTGATCTACATCCGGTCGGAGGTGAGAACTATCACCTAACCTTTCCCATTACTATATGGAGCTGTGCTCGGCATATTCCACACCAATAGCGAAGCTGCACACTACGCATACAAATCATCTATCTCATTATTACCGACCACCTTGAGTCACATGCCTAGTGTGCCACGCAAGTGTAATGGTGTGTGCCAAAACCCTGGTAGACCCATGTCCTCGTGAACCGCGCATCTTTCATGCAATGGACACTAGATAAGCCCTACTTTAGTTTTCAAAGATCAATAGTTCCAATTATCTAAGATTTCAAAACTAGTTAGGCTACAAAGCATAAAGGAATAGAATACAAGTCTAATTAAATCTAACTTATCCTAATAGCATGCTTTGATCAACTATCTACTAAGAATAACATCAATCGTAGAAATCGGAATCAATAAAACACTTTACAAGGCATCATGTCACAATATTAAATCATGAATAGACACAAGAACAACATGATGTAAGATTACAAGTAGCAATGTCTACAAATAGAACATAAAACAATAAGAGTGAATGAAATGAAATATAGAATTCTCACAACTTTACTTATAATTCATAATGTTTGTCCTAGCAAATCCGATCTCTCGAAACTCCGAAATGCGTTTCCAAACTCCCGAGATCTCTCCTTAGTTCCCTGAAGTTATTTGATAAGTTTTAGAGTGAGTTTGGATCGTTACTTAGAGTTTTAACCCCTTTATAGTGTTTAAACTATTTGTGGAAATTGTTGATTTTTAGTCTGTCAGGGGCAATTAGCGCGCTACTTTAAACCTCTAGCGTGTTAATCTAATTAAGATTAGCGCGCTAGTTTTCGACATTAGTGCGCTAATTTGAACATTAGTGCGCTATTTCACATATCTTGCGCGTTATGTGCAGCAGAACCCATAATTTTGCCTTTTGAATTATGGGTTTTTGCTACACATAGGCCTTGTTATGGCCTTAGGGACCCTCATACACATTACAAGAGGTCCCTAACACCAACCCTAATACAAAACAACAACAACATAAAATTCATGAATTCACAAAGTTAATAGAATGAAGAAGTTATCTAGCTTGAAGAACTTCTTCTGCTTCACTAAAGCTTCAATGAATACACACCTCTTCTCTTCTTCTTGATCACACCAAAAATCTTTCTTTTCTCTCTTCTTTCCTTTCCTTCCTAGCCAAACCAATTTGATGAGGACGAAATGAAAAATTGTTGACTTATATTTTCATTTGACTTATCTAGATATGTTTAAACCTTGGCCCTTAATTCATGTGTGCCCACGTGTCTTAAGGCTTAACTTGTGAACCACCTTGACACACTTGTCTCTCAAGTCATACTTTAGTGACTCAGCAAGTTAACTATTTGACCTCTTGATGAGTTAACACATGTCTCGATACACATCACGTGCTTATTGTATTATTTCACAACTTTAGGCACTTTATTGGTTATTTAAATGTGACCACATTAAAGCCACTTATAAATTCATATTTAACTCAAATTTATTAAGCTTACCCTATAAGTCACTACCTCGGTCCCACGTCGACACACAACTCTTAGTACGTCCCCGCTCGTCTCGATATCTGTATACCCGTATAAATTGACTTAATAGTCTACATATATACAAACACTAGGCATACATCACAACAAATGTAAAATATACCTCGGCCTTTGCTTTGGTCAATGGACATATCATGGTGTGGGTCCCACAATATGGTTAGTTGATCATGTTTAAGGAATTAAACATAGTTAGAAATTTTGTAACATTTCGATTATTCAGTCTGACCCTCATGCATCTATTGTAGGGAGTTCTGGTGCAAGAGTCTGTCTCAAATGCTCCTGTTATTAATGCACCATATAACACATATCCTACAATTACTAGAGCTAAATATGGAATCAGTATGCGTAAAGTGTTTTTAACTTCAACAACATAAAATGATTCTGTTATTCCTAATTCAGTGGTTAAAGCTCTTAAACATCCTAAATGCAAAGTAGCATGGATCAGGAATATCAGGCTCTTATGTGCACTAGAACTTAATCTCTTGTCCCCTCTTCCCCTAATCAGAATATAGTGGGAAATAAGTCGATATTGTCAGTGAAAAGGAACTTTGATGGGTCTATCAATCGATATAAGGCTAGATTAGTGGCTAAAAGTTTAATCTTGTAGCCGGGATCGATTTTGATGAGACATATAGTCTTGTAGTCAAGTCTCCAACCATTCGAGTCATTTTTTCTTTAGTTGTACACTTTGGATGGTCACTAAGGTAGATTGACATAAACAATGCATTTTTGAATGGTCATCTTGTTGAAGAAATATATACAAATCAGCCAGTGGGATTTGTATATATTTTTCAACCTACTACTATGTTTCAATTGCATAAAGCATTGTATGGTCTATGTCAAGCTCCTCGAGTATGGTTTTATAAGTTGAAGTCTACACTTGTGTCTTGGGGTTCCACAATTTCGAAGCAGACAACTTTTTGTTCATTTTTCTTAAGGAACAGCTTGTGTTATATGTGCTTGTGTATGTGGACGATATCATAATTACAGGCTCAGACCCAAATTTCATTCAATCATTTATCCATAGGCTAAATGGTACTTTTACTTTGAAAGATGTTGGAGAGTTGAATTTATTTGTAACGGCCCAAGAATTTCTAACTGTGTTTATGTCTTTACACAAGCTCAACGACCCATACTGTGGTACCCACACCGTGATATGTCCGTTTACCGAAGCATAGGTCGAGGTACATTTTATTTTTGTTGTGATGTATGCCAAGTATATTGTATTTGTATAGACTATTAAGTTAATTTTCTACGGGTGTGTAGGTGTCGAGACGAACGGGGATGTACCTCGAGTCGCATGCCGACGTGGAACCGAGGTAGCGGCATATTAGGGTAAGGTTAATTTATTTACATTAAATGTGGATTTATTGGGTAATGAGTGGTTGTGATGTGGCCACATGGAAACTAATTGAGTAAATGGCCTATCGTAATGTGGTCACATAGAAACTAATTGAGTAAATGGCCTATAGTTAGGAAAATAAAACATTAGGTATAGGATGTGCATCGAGATACGCGTAAACCCATCATAAGGCAAGGTGTCACATTGTTGAGTCACTCATAAGTGACTTGAGGGACAAGTGGGACAATTTGCTCCATGTGATGAGCCTCGAGATACGTGTGCACACCAAGATCAAACGCTAGCATTTAAACTACATTGGTGTATACAAACTGTGATTCTTATCCTCACCACCTTACCAAAACAACAAACTAAAACTCGGGAGAGAAGAGAGGAAGAAGAAGAATCGGTGAAAGAGGAGAAGGAGAAAGAGAGAACCCGAGACGAATCAATGTGAGTTTGTTGTTCCATTGATGGGGTGGAGTAGTGTCGATGGGGTGTTGGTGAGGGAGGTCGGAAGCTCGAGAGCTTGGGAGCTCTCGTGCTACCGAGGAAGGAGACGACTCTTGATGAATCAATGTGAGTTTGTTGTTCCATTGATGAGGTGGAGTGGTGTCGATGGGGTGTTGGTGAGGGAGCTCGGAAGCTCGAGAGCTTAGGAGCTCTCGTGCTATCGAGGAAAGAGACGACTCGGAAGAGTCGTCTCCCCTCCCTACATGAGCTGGGGTGGATCGCAAACCCCAGCTCGTGACCAAAAAACAGAGAAAAAAGAAAAAAACACTCCCCAGCGAACTAGGGAGTCTCTGGTTCGTTGGGGAAGAAGGGTCCCTAGCGGGCCGGGCCAAAAGCCTAGGCCAGGCTCGGCCCATGGGGCAAGCCAAGCCCAGCGCCTTGGCCAGGGTTGATCCGACCCAAAACAAAAAGAAAAAAATAAGAAAAAAATAAGAAAAACGGAGAAAAATTGGGAAAAAATTCCAAAAAATAGGGAGAATTTTGAAAAATTATATTTTGACAAAATAAATAGAAAGTAATGAATTTCTATGAAAAATAAAATATTTGGAATTTCGAACGAGTATTTTATAGGGGTTTTACCTCGAAAAACATGAAATGAGCCGATTGGCCGAAAAAAAAAAAACAATTTTAGACATTTGTCTCAACTTCGATTTGGCCTAAATGGAGACATTATTGAATGGTAGGGAACTAATGGGAGAACTCGGGCGTTTGGGCACGCATTTCGAATTGTAGAGGAATCGGCTAGATTAGGACAAACGTGTGAATTGTAAGTACAATTGTAAGAATTTTATATTTCATTTCATTTATTTTTATTGCTTTCTTGGTCTATTGGTAGACAATACTTCTTGAACTCGCGCATTATGTTGTTCTTGTATCTATTCATGGATGAATATTGTGACATGATATCTTGTGAATTGTTTCATTGCCTCTGATTCCTACACTTGATGTCATTCTTGAACAAAATTTATTAAAAGCATGCTAATGGAATAGTTGGGATTTAAGTAGACTTGTATTCGATTTCCTTTGAGCTTTGTAGACTAACTTGTCTTGGTATCCTATAATGTTGGAATTATTTGTCTTTGAAATTAAAGTAGGGATTATCTAGTGTCCATTGCACACGAGATGCGCGGTTCACGAGGACATGGGTCTACAGGGGTTCTGGCACTCACCACTACACTTGCGCGGCACAAGAGTTATGGGACTCGGGGTGGTCAGCAAGCATGAGATTGATGTTGTAAGCGTAGAGCATAGCTCCGCTATTTATGTGAGATATGTTAAGCGCAACTCCATATAGTAGTGGGAAAGGTTAGGTGATAGGTCTCACCGCCGACCGGACGTAGATGATATCGATTTAGCCTGTGTCTGTCTCTACATCTTTAACTGTGGTATTTACTTGTATTACTTATTTCAACAATTTATTTCACTACTTTATGCTTTTAAATACCATTCATTTATTTTTGGAAATGTGGTATAGAATTCTCTAGTTAGTACTTAAATATCATTATACTCACCCTCTAGTTTGTGACGGTGGGTGTAGGTCTGTCGAGCAGCACCAGACCAAGGAAGGAGAAGATCGACGATTTCCTCTGAGCAGTTCTGTGAATCTCCTCACTTATTTTGTATGTCTCGACTTTTGTTGTATTATTATTGTTTATGTCATTTTGGGTTGTACATTGGGTTGAGTGAATAGGGTCCTATATAGATGTGCATGTGATACTGTCTTTTTTTTGGTTTTCCACACTTAGGAATTTTGAATCGTAATAGCTTACGCATGATCTTTAAACTACATGAAAATGATAATATAGATCAATACATGGATTTAGAGTAATATAGGGACGAAAGGCTGACTAATATGTAATTAAGTCTTATGTACTTTGGATTAAGGCTTGATTACGGGATTAGCCGGGTGGTGCCTTGTTTAATAGTTGGGGCCATCACATTATTTCTTGGTATGGAAGCCTACGGGACTACGAAAGGACTGTACTTAACCCAAACTGCATGCATTCATCAGCTTCTACAGAAAGGTGGTATGGTTAAAGCTAAACCCATTAATACCACTTTTTTGTTGGGAAATAATTGTATAATGATGGCAGTGCTTCCTTTAATGATGAAAATCTTTATAGAAGTTTACATAGAAGTCTCCAATATCTGGTCAATACACGACTTGACATCGCATTTATTGTTAAGAACCTAAACCAGTTTCAACAGTCTCCCACTGTTACTCACTAGCAAGATCTTAAGAAGGTCTTGTAATATCTTAAAGGGACAGCAGACATGGGGTTATAGTTTAAGCCTGGGTCTTCTTTGTACATTATAGGCTATTCAGATGTTGATTAGGCTACTTCTAGGGCAGACAAAAAAATGAATCTAGATGTAAATGGGTTCGGACACCCCCTTACAACGACTAAAAATAGTGTCTGGACCCGTATCAATTTTTGAAACGCGTACCCTTTTTGTCTAGACCTGTATTTTTATAAAACATATAGCACCCATTTTTTTCGGTTTTATTTTTAAATATGATTAAATATTTTATTTATCAATTATTTTTTTGAAAAAATCAACTACATGATTGCGAGCGCCAGGAGAGAATAGGCATTGAGGCTGCGAGCTTGATGCGCGCGTGAGGCGAGATGGGAAATCGATAGGGTTGAGGTCGTGAGCATGACTGCGTAAGGGCCATGTGGGCGATACGGGTGAGGTCGCGAGCTAAAGGCGTGAGGGTGAGAGAAGTAAGGCTGTGAGCATTGAGCGTGAGGGTGGAGGATCGAAGTTCGAAGGTGAGGGTTTTGAGGTTGTGCATGAGGTTACGAGGCGTGAGGGTGACTGATGTGTCTGAGGCCGTGAGGCATAAGGGTGGCTTGTATGCGTGAGGCCATGAGGCATAAAGGTGTCAGGTGTGCGTGATCGTGGGAGTTGGATGAGAGATAATGAGAGGAACTGTGATTTCATATGGTAGAGAGAGAAACAGTTTAGGGTTTTAGGTATTTGGGGTATGTGAAATTACATAAATACCCCTACGAAATTAATCGCTAAACGAGTACCCATTTTTTGAAATTGTTGTCCAGACTCGAACCTGTATTTTTAAATGGACACGAAAAATTTTCTAACCCCATGTGTTTTTTTTAAATAGTTTTCAAACCCGTTTAGAGCGGGTCTAGACAAAATCGAACAAACGGGTCCGGACAACTTTTGCCAGCCCTAGCTGCTTAGTCGATAAGAGAAAGTTTTTTGATAGCTTTACAGTGTTTTGGGGTCCAATTTGATTACTTGGCAATCCAAGAAACAACAGGTGGTGGCTAGGTCAAGTACTGGGTCAGAATATAGAGAATTAGGCCATGTGGCAATAGAGATTAGTTGGATTCAATCACTTTTATCCAAGATGAGAATTTTTGTTTCGACTCTGCTTCTAGTCTAGTGCGACAATATGAGGGTAGTTGCCTTAGCAAAGAATCTGGTCTATCATTCCATCACCAAACATATGGAGTTGGATATTCATTATGTTAGAGACAAAGTCTTGTTTGGTCTTCTTGATACTCACCATGTCCCGTCTGTTGATCAGGTAGCTGATGTATTCATTAAAGCATTCACTGTTTTGAGGTTTCACTATATTATGTACAAACTTAGTCTCGTTACTCTTCCCCTCCATTTAAAGGGGATATTAGAATAAATCATTAGTGGGTATATAGTACTATGAGTATCTCAAGATGTATCTATGATGTTAATTTGTTGTAGTGTTGTATTGGTGTATAATGTGTGTAGTAGGATCAATGGATGTGATGTGTAATGATATACATCCCACATTGTAAGGACTACTGAATATAAATACAATACATTAGCTATTGTTCATTCAACTGTTCAGTTGAGAATATATAGCAATTTTTTATTCAACTCCTTGGGTTTCTAGGGTTTCGTTGTGAAGCTCGTCTTGAGCTTTCATACTTAAAGCATGAACATATAGGAATTTCGGGTCAAATACTCTCTTTCATTTTGATTTTGGAGTGTTCATTTTGGTTTATGTGATTGAGGACTTAAATCTTGATTTGAGGGTTTTTGTTTGTGATCTTTGATTTGAGTTTGTAATAACCCTCAGATTGAAATGTGCCACGTTTCACGTTTCAAGACCGTTGACTGGATCGTCGTGACTTGACATACTTGTCGAAACCTTTGGAGTTGACATCAAGGTAAATTTTATTTTTTTGTGGTGTGTGTATTATTTATTATTACCCAAATATGAATTTCTAATGTCTAAGTGTATGTTTATTTGTCGTGTCAAATTTGCGATTAAGGTATACGCGGGGCATTTGGAAAGTCGAGACATGAGCGGGGACATACCTCGAGTTGTGTGTCAACGTGAGACCAAGGTAGCGGCTTATGGGTAAGTGTAATTTGAACTAACTACAGTTGTATATATGATTTTAATGTGGTCATGTTGGATATTCAATTAATAAGCCTAAGTTAGTGAAATAAATCAATGGCCATATGATATGCATCGAGATACATACTATCAATCTAGAGATCAAATGAATACATAATTGGAGTCACTTAAGCATAACTTGTAGGATAAATGTGTGAAGGTGGTCCACAAGATAAGCCTTGAGATACGTGTGCACAAATGATAAGGGTCATGGTTCAACATTATCAATTTAACCATAAAACCTCATAAGTCAAACATTTGATCACATTTTTCTATCTCATCGATTTGGAGAAGAAAGAGAGTTGCTGGAGTGATCAAAAGAAGAACAAAATCATCAAGTTCGACTTGGCAAATCAGTAGTTGGGTGAAGAAGATCAAGTTCATCAAACTAGGTAACTCCATTAACATAGCTTGGTCAATACAATGAATTCGTGAATTTGATGCTATGGGTTGTTGTTTTATGTTGTGGTTGATGTTAGGGACCTCTAGTAGTGTGTATAAGGGTCCCTAAGGCATCAACATGGCCTATGTGTAGAGAAAACTCAGAATTTGAAATGCAAAATTATGGGTTCTGCTGCACACACCGTGCTAGGTAGGCAATCTAGCACGCTAGATATTTGAGGTAGCGCACTAATATTGATTAGTGTGCTAGATATTCGAGGTAGCACGCTAATGTCAGAATTAGCGCGCTAATTGCCCTGGCATCACAAAAATATGAAATTCTCCAAAATCTCCAAAATACTATAATTCAGTCTAACACATGTTATAGGTCTTCACGAACCTAAGGGGAGGTCTCGGGAGTTTGGGTGTTCATTTTGGGGAGCTTGTCCGAGCTGCGAGGGCGGGATAGCATAGGTCCAAAGTAAGTAAGTAAACCAGTTGAACACATAGTAATTCGTATTCTGTATTTATTGTCATTATTGATAAATGACTTTTCTTAGAATTCTATTCTTCATGCTTCGATTGAGTGTCTATGGCCTAATTGTGTCGAGAAGGTATTCCTGGGATTATAGCTAGTTGGGCAAACATGAACACTACCTGCAAGGGTGTAGCTACCTAACCAAACATAAGTTCTCCCCGCGTACTAGATTGTTGTGTATTGTTATGGATTTCGGACTACTAAGTATGCATCTTTTGATTCCTAGGCACTCATTTTCGTCGTGAATATTTGTCAGTCTGTTTATCATGCACTTTTTTTCTTTTTATATGTCTGTAAATACCCGTATGATATTTTGACTAATTTTAAATGATTCATGAATTACTATATATATCATTCTGGTTATTACTTTCTATTTTACTGTACTCACCGTCTAGTTTGTGACGATGGGTGCAAATTAGACAGAGACGAGTAAGGGGAAAATACCGATGATTGGTGACTTCCTAAAAGAACTTTTAGAGCAGTTCCTTCCTTTGCACGATAGTATGTTTTGTTATTTTTGTTGTAATTATTGTATATTACTATTTTTATTACACTGAGACATATTGGTATCGAGTAAGATGGATATCATGTATTATCATTTTGTATACTATTGGTCACCAGATATGCATGTTTATATGCTGATTTCAGGGTTTCACACTGTAGGTTGTTCTGCCTTTATTTAATCTGAGTTATTTAACCTTGTCTTAAGTTTAATTCTGCTGCAAACTATTCTGTAAAAGCCATAACATAATAACTCAATGTTAAAATACAAATTTAATGAGAAAGTAACTATAAGAGGTTGACTAGGCATGCGTTGATGATAAGTCAGTATTTATAAGTTTTTAGTAGTCTATTTTAGTATATTTAATTATTAAAAGTATTTAAAATATATATTTAATTATATTTTTGGTCATTTTTAGGTAAAATGGAGTGCGCGGTTGAATTCGTGATGGAAAAATACTCAAAATGGAGTATTTACTTGAAGTAATCGGATGCCGGACAGTTTGCCTTAAATTACGCGTTGTGCGGTGGGTCGAATAGCCGACAGTATATTTCAGCCAATAAGGAGCTGCCACATCAGTGGTTCCCAACAATGCAGCTGCCAAGTGTCACTCGCCTATTAGTCCACAGAGTCAACACAAGCCTGCGCGACCAATGAGGACAGACCACGTCACACACCGCCATTCTTTTTTCTCGCACAGCTTCCATCAATCTGTCTCGGGATGTGTGCCCTCACAAACTCCCTGATTCGCGTGAATTCTTCTTCCGCGTTTAGCGTCACGCAGTGTTCTCTCATTGGCCAAGCGCGTCATCAACAGGTGCTTCGGTTAATCACGTCATGACACGTGGCGCTCAGTCACCTCACACACAGTAAGCACCACAGATTTTGGTGAATCAGGCGGCGACAAATCAGCAGCGGTGATAGGATGGTCCAATAAGGCGCGGTGACACATCATCACGATGCAGAAAAACAACGAATCACGCTGTGACACATGGCAGAGTCTGAATTTTGAGCTAAAAACACCCCTACGATGCTCCTCGGCACGAGTCACGTCCCCAACCCCTAAAATTAGTATCTGAGACCAATTTGGAGTATTTTTTTATATATTAGGAACCTAGGTATTATTTAGAAAACAATCAATTATTATTTTTTAGAGAATTACTATTATTTTTAGTATCGAATTTCTTCAACGATGATGTCCGGCTAATCAACTTCTTGCCTAAGTCGAAGGGGAAGCAAGTCGAGATCATGGATTCAAAGCATATTATGTGAGATCTTTTATTTTATTATTTAATTAATTTAATTTCTCTTATTTCATTGTCGTTGATTTTACTTATTATGATTTAGATCTAGGGTATGTATGTGGCTAGTGTATGCTTTTAGGTGGACAATCTATTGTTATTTGGAATATTAGTATCCATGTAATTGTGCTTTTAGACCAATAAAGTAACAAACATTCACTCATTTGTCGTAAAAACCCTTTCGGTTCTTGAGTGTACAACAATTGAATCTAGGTTAAATCGGTAGCGAAAGCGACCCAATTATTTAGGATTAGTGTTCTCATATATCCATATTACTGCGGTTAGTGTGTTAAACCCGATTGGTGGATGTCTAGGGTTATACATTAATTAGAGAAATAGTTAGTAGCAGACGTCCTGACTATCGAAATTAGGGGAATTAGGAATTTTTGGCGGATGTCGATTTTTTATAGCTAATCTAGGAGAATTTAAATTAATAATTTTTTTGGGAAAGATTGTGGACCATTGAATGCTATTGAATCTTGATTCTGATTTGTGGAACTATAGACTTAGGTGATTTCTCATCATTGATAATATTTCTAAGAGTTTTTATTTGTGTTAGTTTAATTAATTATTTTATTGAATTTTCTGAAAACCCTCCATTTTAGTTAACTTGGAGTAAACTCAAGTCATGTGGATTCGACCTCGTATTTATCACTACTACACCCTTGTGGTTGGTAACTCAATTGCGAGTTATATTTGACACGCACGATACGAGATTAGTTAACTTCGCGAGGAACGACTTGGGGGTCTACATGGGTTTAGGCCGGGTGGGGCCCAATTTTTTGGGAAACTGGGGCCGTCGCAGTTTTGTTGTTCTTCATGTTGGGACAACATAAAAAGAGTAAATTTTGTCATTTTTTCGGCTTCAAGTTAGTGAAGGTCAATTCAACTTCTGATATCAAGATTACAGCAGAAGTTGGCCTCCAATGCCTCAAAACTGAGCTCATTGAGGTGTTTCTCACCTTGAAAGACCTTCAATACTTCTGAAAACTTCTTTTCTCCATCTAGGTTATGAATGTAGCAGGGGTAGTGGTGTTGAAGCTTTCAATTGCCCTCAAATGGTAAGGAGAGAGCGGAGGCTTGTGCTGAAGTGAAGTGATGAGAGAATTGGTGGGTCTTTTGTTGGGTAGTGTTGAGGATAAGAGACTAGTTACAAAGGCATTTTCACACGAAAAGTACAAACTTGGCTCTATGGTTCTCTATTTTTTATTGAGTCCAATCTCTCATGTTTTATTTTGATAGTAGAATTTAATTTCTTAGTTTATAACTTAATTTTTAACACTCACAATGAGGTATGTGGTGTGTTAGATGAGCATCTTGATGAAAATAACATATCTAAAGGCTTTCATGTGTTCCTCAGTAGCAATGATACTGTGCACCTTCTCATGGCTCTTCGAGAACTTCTCTGCAGCCTCCAAAACTGTACCATCGTAAAACTTCGTAGGATTATGCCTCTTAAACTCTTGCAACTACCTAGCCTCCGTTGTCGCCTCAGTGCCCTTCTCTACTGATGTAGTAGGCATTGACTTAGTCTGTACAGGATGTACAACTGTAGTTTTTGGTACGGCTGCAATAACTGTTGTAGCCACAACAGTAGTCGCTATAATCAGTCTATCCGTCTCCTAAATAACAGGCAATGTCGATGAAGCTGGTGGTGACGGTGTAGCCGTAGTCGGTGCCCTAAGTATCTACAAAATCTCCTCCAATCTCAAATCTTAGGACGCAACTTTCTCTGAAAAAGTACGAACCTCCTCAGCACTCACAAATAAAAGACCCGCAGTCTCACTATCATCACTAGGTTCGGTCTGATGCGTCATCGCAATCTATAATAGAAAGTGAATCCCCAAATCAACGGATAGTTATCGATATAGTATATTACAACACAACAAATATAACATATAAGATCAAGTTTTACTTTTTCCCAACTCTCCTCACTTCTCAACGAAGATTCTAAATCAGGATCATAGGGTTCCACTCTAGATCCCAATTGTGTCTTATGTTGTTAACATTTAATTGGCTCTGATTCCAATTGTGACTACCCCAGTTCCCCATATAACTGGGCCTTGCCCGGCCTAAACCCACGTGGACCCCCCGAGTCGTTCCTCGCAAAGTCGAGGCAGGCCTAGTCAACCTCAAATAGTTGCATTCCAATTACAACTACCCCATAAGCCACCACCTTGGTCCCACGTCAACACGCAACTTGAGGTACGTCTCCATTCATGTCTCAATTCACCGAATGTCCCGCGTATACCTTACTCACAAATTCGACACAACAAAATAAATATACACTTGGACATTAGAAACTCACATTTGGGTATAAATAAATAATACATACACCATTGAAAAACAAAATCTACCTAGGTGTGTCACGGTCCAATAATTAATACATGTTTAATTCGTTAATTATGATACAATGACCCGTGACGTGGGACCCGCAGCGCGATACGTGTCACTACCGAGGCACGGTGGCCGAGGTAAATGTTATATTTGTGTGTTGTATGCCTAGTGTACTGTATTTGTGTAGACTACTAAGTCATTTACAGGTATGCAGATACCGAAACGAG
Source organism: Stephania yunnanensis (assembly GCA_039657365.1). Lineage (NCBI taxonomy): Eukaryota > Viridiplantae > Streptophyta > Magnoliopsida > Ranunculales > Menispermaceae > Stephania > Stephania yunnanensis. The sequence continues at coordinate 13,057,063 of CM077592.1, forward strand.
CGGGGATGCGCCTCGAGTCGCGCGCCGATGTGGGCCCGAGGTAGGAGCTCGTGGGGTAAGTGTAGTGAATTTCATTTTATAAAAAAAAACAATGGAAAATGTGTAGAAGTGGTGGTGGTGGTGAGGCCACATCACCTCACTTATACACCACATATATATATACACACACATATCACTTTGATTTCAAAAAAAAAAAAGAGACAAAACGTAAACAGTGTGGCGGTGGGGAGAGGTAGATATTTTTTGTTTCGCCTCGAGATTCGTATTGCACGAATCTCGAGGACATCAAATACTTTAACCCGCATCTTATCCATTCTCATCCATTCGTTAAAAAAAACAAAAACGCAGAGACTGAGAGAGAAGAAGAGAGAACGAAATGAGGAAGAAGAAAGTGAGAGACCGGGAGAAAGAGAGAGCACCGAGAGCTCGAGGAAGGTGAGTTGATCTCGCGTTGTTGTTGCTACTGTCGTTGCTGTTGTTGTTGTTGTTGCTTTCGGTGTGGCGGCCATGGAGGCCGAACCTCCATGGCCGACCGAGAAAAATTGGGGGAGATGGCAAGGGGATCTCCCTTACCATCAAAACCCATTGGGGTTGGAGTTGGGAGCCAACCCCAACACAAAAAAAAAAAAAAAAATACAAACCAGAGCACGCGCAGAGCACTTCGCGTGCTCTGGAGAAGAAGACCCGCGAGTCGGGTCGGATTGACCCGGGCCCGAGTGGGTCGGGCCGACCCGAACCCGTGGGGGGGATGGTCGGGTCAAACCGACCCGAGTCCAGCTGGACCGGGTCGGGTCGACCCGGATCCGGTTGGACCGGGTCGGGTTTGACCCGGACCCACCCATTTATATATATATATACTAGTCGATGAGCACGTGCGTTGCACGTGAAGGAGATATTAGAGAGAGAAGGGAAAGAGATAACCGTGAGGAGAGAGAAGGGAAGAGATAACCGTGAGGAGAGAGAAGGTGTAATGAGTGGAAGAGAGAAATGTGGAGGAGAGAGAGAGGAAAAATCCTCTAAATCTCACTTTATTAGGAAAACCCGCATATTAATTTGGTCTTATCAATTAAATTACCAATTTATCCGTAATTTTAACTATTTTATCAATTCACACAGGGTCATTGTTGGAACTTTTAGCCAAAAAGGCTTCACGGTTAACCGTGTTGGGATTGCTATTATAATAGTATAGATAATATTATATTTAATTATTTAATTAATTAAACTGTTTTAATATATAATAAATTCCAAAAAATAGAAAAAAATTATGGAAAATTCAGGAAAATTTCAAAAAAATAGGAAAAAATATATTTGTGACCCAAATTAATAAAACTTCAATATTCCTATAAAAAGTAAAAATTCGGGAGTCGGTCGAGGCGTTATACCGGGGTTTTACCTCGAAAAACGTGAAATCGGCAAATTGGTCTCAAACTCAATTTTGACCGATGTCGACCAATTTAGAGATGTTAAATCATTAAATTGAAACTTAAATTGATAAATTTTCAAATATTAGGATAGTAGAAGAGCTATTACGGGGCTTGGGTGCGTACGTCGACGCGACGGAAGTCGGATAGCTTAGGAATTACTCTGTGTATGTAAGTAAACTGATTTGAGACATTTATTTACATTTCATTCCATTTATTTACTTCTTCTCAGTTATTCGAACTGAATTGCATTTGAAATCCATATGCTATGACTTGTTCAGTTGCTCATTTTATGATGTTCATAGCATACTCTATTTTGTATATCATTGATTCTAATTCCTATACTTTTTCATATTGATTGTCGTGTGTGAGTCAGTGATATAGCATGCTATTAGGATAGTTTGTATACTTTGACTCAAATCCTTTGTGCAGTGATATGCTATTACATCTCTTGGATTCCAATACTGCGTCGTTTTTTAATATGAAAGTGGTTCTTGTGGTTAGGGTCATTTGATGATAGAAATTTCGCTTTCATACGAGGGTCACTAGACTTGTCGGGATGTTAGGAAATTTCTCCACTACCTTGCATGACAGACGAGGTAACGTGCCTCGAACGGGGTAACCGGACCTCGGGGTTGGTTGGGGCAAGAATAACTTGGGTGAACATGACGAGTTTTAAAACTCGGGTATGTTAGCAAGTATACATTCCGGTGACGACTAATTCACTTGGAATAGAAAAGGCGTAATCGTAAGTACAACCTTTTGATATTTTGATATAGAGCTCAAACTTGTATTGAAATGCTATAGAGCAGAGCTCAAATTGTAGTGGACAGGCTGATGTGATGAAGATCGCAGCCGACCGACCCTAATCCATTACTACTTAACCTTGAGTCAGTTTCATTTGTGATTAACTCAAGTATCTCTTTGCATGATATTCCTTTCAGCATAAGTTTCTATTTAAATTATGCAATTTGATACTTGTTGCTTATTCGGGAATGTGGATCGATGTCTCTCAGTATTACTTAAATATATTCATGCACTCACCGTCTAGTTTGTGACGGTGGTGCAGATCAACCGAGTAGCAGACCAGGCAAAGAGAAGATTGGTGACTACCTCTGAGCCGGCGGAGGACTGCTACGACCTACTTTTGTACGTTTTGTATGCTTTTGTATAACTTTTTGTTATATACGTGCTCATTTACTTTTTGGGTTGAGTGATAGGACTATAGAACTGGACACATGTTATATATATCACCATTTTTGTTTATATATGCATGTGATCACTATTTCCTGGTTTTTTCACAATAGGTTAGGCCTAAGGATTTCATTTCCACTAGCAATTTAATAAGACTTCCGCTGAATAATTGGTTAGATAAAAAAAAAATTAACTCTGATTTATAGACAACCGTAGGTTAGTCACTAGAACAAGTAAGTTAACTGTAGGTGGTATCATAAATGGTAGGCATTTAGGTATTTAAATAAGGCTGACTAGTTCCCGGTTAGGTCCTATATGGGAGATTAGGGTTTAATTAGGGATTAGGCCGGGCGGTGCCCTTATTTGTAATTGGGGACGTCACAAGGTGTCAACTCCAGAGGCTTCGACAAGTACGTCAAGTCACGACAGTCCAGTCAACGGTCCTGAAACGTAACACGTGGCACGTGTAAATTTGAGGGTCATTACATTCATTTTTCTCTTAAATGAGTTCCAAGAAAACAAAAAACATTAGTAAGGGTATTTTTGTAACATCCAAATGTATTTACGGACTTCTTAATCTATGTGCAAAAACCTTAAACGACTTATAAAAAAAACAGAGGGAGTATTTGTCACTGCTCAAACTCTCCTAGCTAAGGTCCCACCCAACACTGATTATGTACCCATGTATGTGAAGATTTTTATTTTTATTTGTTTTTCACGATGCCACAATTCTTTCATTTAATTTCTTACAAATTCGCTTGCTATTTATCCATTCCAAATTTTTCATGTAAAACATTAAAAAAAATACTTTTCATGTAATTTATTTATTTACATATAGATTGTCAGCAATATAATGTGAAATATATTACATATATAGATTTATGATGAAATAACATATAAATATGTTATATGTACTTTTATGTCATTTTGCATTAATCGGCTACTCTATCAACTAATTTTTCTAACCAGTTTTAATAAATCATCTAGATTATCAGTTTTCTGCTATCAGCTACTAGCTTATCAGTTATCAGCTAGATTATCAGTTGATGTTGTCAAACAGAGCTTCAAGTTTGATACATGACATTAACACAATTGTGATGATCGCACAACTAATGTGGTGTGCGAGCATAAAGGTATCAGAATAAGCTACATGTACATTAATTGGGACGTAAGGAGTAATTTATATGTTTGCATTGAGATTTGTCTGTAGACATATCTTAAAGTCGTCCTACAAATGTTTCACTTAGAAAATTCGTCTCAATTAATAAAAATTGAAGAAATTCAACAACTTATGGAGAACTAACTAAAATTAATTTGGGATTTTATCGAGACGCATCAATTATACGAAAATTTTAATGATTTAAAATGCACACTATTAATTACACTACATCAGTGCAGCGAAAGAATTTAATCTACTTAGCCATCCCAATTAATTTAGAATTGATGTTTTTGTTATTGTTACATCGAGATTTGTGTCGACATATAATATTGAGTATTATATGATATATCCAAAGGATTCCAACAATGTTTTAAATGTACGTTAAGCAGTGAGAGCATTTCTAATGGTAAATATAGATTGTAAATTTAAGTTCTTGTCACGTTAGTTTAAAATGATTCTTCATTGGTCAATGTGGATTGTGATTTTTATTTTAAATTATTTTTCTATATATTTTGGAAAGAATTGTTAATGTGGTTAAGGATTGCACTGTCTAAAAGTAGACATTCAAAATAGACAATATCTATTTTTACGTGTCACATCAGCCCGACATTCAAAATGTACATTCTCATTAGAGAAGTTTTTTCTCATCAATGTTTATTTAGTCTTAGGTGACGCACATTGACATCCAATCCACATCCCATTGGAGGGGAGCGGCTTCTATACAATTGCAAATTATAAGATTTGCACAATTATCAATTACAACGCGTCATGTGTCATTTGATAGAGAGAATAAAGGAAGAAGAATATATTAACTTTTCTATTATTAATTTACCTTCACTTTAACTGACGTCTTTTCTCAAGCTAGAGGAGAATAAGTTTTCGCATTTACCCTTATCACACCTTGAGATGCGTTCATATATAGTTTTTGATGCATAACACGCAGTGGTGTGTATTACGAGATACATATGGACGACTCTTAAAATCGATATATGTTTAGGGTGTGTTCGATGATGTCAAAAAATTAATTCCCTTTGTAAGGGCATCTCCAACCCAACATGTAGCGGCCCCAAATCCCGAGGCCGCCAAGTGGAGAGTCGCGACTCCGGAGCCCTATCACTTCATTGACCCACTGAGTCATACGCTCCATTGACGTCCATTTTCACGTCACTACTCCTCGATATGCATGTTAACTCATTCCGTTCAATTAGTTTAGTTAAACAATTGAATCGCTTTTAACATTAAAACAATGGAAGTCTTAAATTAGAGTAAGTAAAACAAATAAGTTCATCATCATATAAAGCATCATTCATAAGAGCATGTCATATTGTGGAAAACCCTGAAAAGTACTCTGCATATAGGCGACAATACTAATAAGCAGTAATATATACAAGTACAGTGTCTCTCCAGTCTCCCAATACCCAAAAGTAAAGCAAAATATCAAAATAACACATACTAGTGGGTCCTCAACTGCGGCCAATCAGATGAAATTGCTAAGAATCCCCTTGCCCCTACTCGTACTGGGATCTGCACTCAACCATCACAAAAAGCCAGATGGAAAGTAAAGTAAGACTCCAAAAGAAGTACACCGAGCATTTATAAGAAAGTAAATAGATATCAATAATCATGTTAAATAATTATGCGGAAACTAAACAGGCAACTGTGCTACGATCATTAAATGAATAGATAACACGAGGGAGAAACAAAATGTGTGCTCGTCTCGATCAGACTAAACTGTACTTTGGACCACATAATCCTTTCAGTGGGTGCCCCCACTTCCTTTCACCTAGTTCCCCGCGGTGCTTGTCCTATGTCTGCAAACCGACACGTGCACCTTAGTGCAACTCGGGTTGTAATTCACCGAGTGCCTGATCACACGTGCTACAGCCTAGTGTGCTATAAGTACACTACGAATATCTAGTGGGAGTAACTCAACCACCAACCCAAATGTATCACGGAATAGATTACAATAACAAAGAATAGGAAATCAGCAATGGAAAAGTAAACCCTCAGTGATTTTCAAATAGATTCTTACGTACCTCAAAACGCACTTCGGAGTCCCGTTCACGTCACGAGATATGGGTCAGACTCCCGACTAGAGTCTCCTAAGTCCTTAGTGTCCAATTAAACCATTTTAAATGATTTTGAGTCAAGTTAATTGATTTTAATTTGTGAGAGCAAAAATTAGAATTTTATTTTAATTTTTATTATGACACATTTTTCGAGTTAACCGGGATACCAAATACCTAAAATAGTTACGAAAAACCAGTTTCTAGTCCATTTTCTATTTTCTTATATTCTTTCTGATTTTTCTAGATTTTGCATAATTATTTTTTTTTTCATATTTTTATCTATTTTTTATTTAAATATGTATTAAATTTATTTTTAAAAATTATATTATTTAATTGATGGGGTGGGTCCCTGGATCGGGTCTAACACAATCCAATCAGGTCGGTCCCAGTCGGGCCCGGACCGGCTCGGCCTGGTCCAAAGGTCACACGCGCGCGCACCCCTCTCCAAAGTCGTCTTCAACTAAGACATTGTCTCTGTTTTATTTTTCTACTCTTTCTCTTCAACAAAGAGAACAACAACACTTCCACATCATCAATAGCAATCCAATCAGCACTAATACCTCATTTTCTCCAACATTTAACAACAATCAACTATCACTATTAAAACCACCATTTGAGCTTCATTTTAATGAAAAATTGAAAGAAAATAAAGATGTTCCCCTTAATTACTTGTTTGCTTGATCAAATCACTTCAAAAACTCCAAGAGTCTCATAAAATCTCACACTCTCAATGGTTGCTATCAACTCTTCAAAGAAGTTACATACTATTTTTGTGTTGAAAAGATAGAGAGAGAGAGAGAGAGAGAGAGAGAGAGAGAGAGAGAGAGAGAGAGATAGGGTGAGTGAGTGAGTAAGAGGAAACGTGGGAGTGGGAGTGAATGAGTAGTGAACCTCATTTTAAGGGTATTAGGTGCTCTAGGTGGCATGTTCTTATATGCTCCTCATTAAACACAAATTTTAGCATTGTTTAATTATCTTTGGTTACCCAGTGTCTCGCACCTCGGCATGCATAACGAGGCGCGTCATAGTTGTCATTTTTTTATCATTGGCCTAGACTATGGGTTTATCATCAATATTTTGTCACATTTAATTAATTTGATTATCCAAATCATTTTTCTGACCTAGTGTACCCACATTTCGCTAGCTCGGTACCCACATTGACATATTTTTTAGGCAAATATCCATTATATTATCTCGCTCGGTTTAACGACATAAATACACACGTGTGATGCAAAGTAAAATAATTTAACATATGATATCACAAATAGGCAAACATCACACAAAAATTAATGTTTACCTAGTTAGGCGTGTCTTAACCTATCTGCGACTTCCACGTGGATCTGAGTTGGCGTCCGAGTCTGAAAATAGTCAATAATAACGACATAAGTAAAATTGGGTCATTACACAACAACATTAAAAAGTGTAACATTAACACTATTCATGTCTATTTTGGTGTAAACAGTTAGACTGACACGATTCACGTCTCCAACCTATCAACACTATCTTTTACACTATTTTAGTATCATTATTCTATTCAATTTAATTTTTAGTTTAATAGTAACATAATCGCAAAAATAACTTTATAAAATATAAAAACAAAATATATATAAAAAAAAGTGAATAGTGAAAGATCTTATGAATAGTAATACTATTCGCAAAAAATATCATTCCATAGGGATGGCGTTTGTGTTATGGCTCCATTGGAGCACCATAACACTATTACCGTACTCTAATCAGCGCATTTTGGCGCTGGTTAGAGTTGGTCTTAAAAAGGTAAATTAGTAATATAAGAGTGGATGTGATTTTGGAAGTGAGGGTGGTGCGTAGGTATGTGTGGTAGCACCGGGAAGGAATCACGTGAGCGTCAACATGTGGCATTACGCGGATGCGCGTTTTGAGAACGTGTGGTCCCTCCGGGCCTACTGTAATGGTGGAAAAGACCATACTACGATTGGCCGGAGTGGTGGATCACGTGATAATACGCTGCTTTTGGGTTCCATTCAATGGTCTGGGCTGTTACCCCCTACTGGACAGTGTACTCTTCGCTATTAAGGACTTGGTTGTACACTACTGTAGAGTGTAGAGTGTAGGCCCATCACTTCCAAGTCTTCCATTAAATTAATGAGCACTCATCAAGTCTCGTCACTAGTTCACTACTAATTAATACAACCTTGAGCTAAGGTACTACTCATTATTTCAACAACTCGTGACAAAATCACTTCAAAGTATAGCCTTGCGAAACTCATCTAAAATGTACACAAAATGAGTTGGAACTTGTAATACCAACTTTGCAAATCAAACCCGATAACATAACTCAACTTGTCTAAAATTACTAAACGATTCACTCAAATGACATTATATTTTTTGTTTAGAAGGGGGTTTCCTTTTAATTATTCTTATTCGAGTGTGGTCGTATCAATGTTGATATGTTGAATTCTATCAAAATAAATAAATAAATCATAACTCCATAGTTAATCATGTTTACACGAGAGTAATAGTACTAGAATGAGTGCCCTCATATTACGCCCCTTTTTTACTTTGGACAAAAATTTGGCTCCACTGTAATTAGAAGAGAATCCTGTATACATGGGCATTCATTAGATTCGAGTATTTTGTTAATAAAAAAGTCACTTAATTACAATATCTTTGACTTTAACAAGAGTCAAAGTTTGTCAAAACATATTTAACGAGATAGTAGAAGCATCACTTGTCAAAATATAAAGTTTGAGAAATCATGAGTTCCACTCTCATTTAAGGTCTTATTTGGTTATGGGTGGAGTAAACCCCTGCTGATAACTTACAAGGGAGTTGAAACTAATTTTATTTAGTTGTTCAACTTTTCTGCAAAGTTATCTCTTAACTCATACATAAAAGTAAGAGATATCTCTCTAACTCTATAAGAGAGTTACATCTTATGAGTTTGTGGATACAATTACCTCTCATTAATTACTTTTGTATTACACACATCCATTTTTTTGTTTGAAGAGTATTTATATAAATTAATATTTTTTTATTATTTGAGATTTTACAACTTTCCTGCAAATTTAAAATTCAACAAAACATGAAAATATGATAGTTCACTGTGAGTCTGTGAGTTAACTCACGTCTGTACTGTAAGTTGGCAAAAACGAACCAAACAAAGCCTAAGTCATAAAAAGAGTCGAAATTTCAACCTTGGCCTTAACAAATGATGTCTCACCCACTTCACTAAATAATAAATTAATGCATCTAATTAGTTTTAAAAAATTTATCTGAATCAAATAGTATAGATTCAATTAATTAAATTGACGCAAATAGATTTTGATTAGTTGTAAGGGTTAAGTAATCTAGTTCGAACCATGTTGTTATTGCAAAAGTCACGTTATTATAGAGGTGGCCCTTATTTTGTGAATTTAATTTTGACTCCGAGGTGTTTGGTTCTATATCAATGGGGTCATGTTCAATGGAATGTATTAAGAATCATTAATGATTGATTATATTTCTATTTAAAAAATGAAATAAAAAATAAATCACACAAATCTTCCTCAAACACGATAGATCTATTTTTTTTTTTTTTGAAATCAAAGCCGTATTATTTCAATTTTTTGGCTCACGTAGAAAAAAGGAACAAGAGCATATCACATCACTTGCCTCCACCAAACATTGAACTGACTTCACTTGCAACATTATAAGCTGCTAAATTCACTAACTTAGCACAAATGACACACCTATATGGAGGCCCTCAATTTTTAAATAGAACATAGATCGAGGCACATCTTGTTGAACTTTGTAGTTCAAATTTTGTATTGCAAATTAACAACTAAACCTTTAGTCCTACATAAGAGAGAAATATTTTTGTTTCTCACTTGAAATATGACCCAACACATTTCACTATTGTTTACGTGACAAGTGAGTTGTAGCGAGTCACCATATAAGACTTAGTCATTTCTTAAATATGCTTTTTGTTTTCGTTTTTTATTTTTGTTTATTGGAAAAAAATTTAAAGAGCACCAATAATTGCTTTTTTCGAATTAAGGAGTTAATCAACAACATACATTGATTTTTTGAAATAAAAGATCATATGTGTTTTGCATTTGAAAGAGAGTCGATTTTGCGAAAGTTCTTTAATTGGTATTTTAATCAAAGAACGAACCAATTATATTTTGAGGACAAAACTTTTAATTGAATTAAACGCCGAGTTAGAAGAAAATTGAGAATTAAAGAATGAACCAGTTGTACCAGCGAGTACACTTCAACTCTCAATTTTCTGAGTTGTTAAAATTAGTGTAATTAATTACTTATTTTAACAATGTCATCTTGAGATATATGTTTACAAAGATAGCATGTTCCAACACATCGAACATACACTAACAAGCGCGTGTGCTTTACAATATGAGAGTCCCTAAAACCAAACCCACCAGCCACCATACCAGCGAATACTCGTTTACTTTTTTGGTCGCTGAAAAATGAGAAAATAGGACACGAGTCGATCGACGGGACAACCCAAGTCATTTTCAGTCTTGTCCGCGGATAAAACAGTAATTACAAAAACACGCTAGAGTAGTAGTATTACGTGGCAGCCTGGGGTGCACCCCTGCGAAATTGATTAAAAAACCCCAAAAGCAATTCGCACTCTCGCTGGCGCTCCCGCTCCAGCCAAACAAGCCCCCCCAATCACAAAAACAGAAATCTCTGCGCTTCTCCCCTAATTCCCACAAATGTAAGCCCTAGAAAACCCACATCTCACAAACCCTAACACATTGCAGTGCTAGACTCCGTGATTACGATCGGTCCGGGGCTCTGCTCCGGCGGACATGGCGTCCGGGGAGGCGATTCTCCGGTCGCCGTTGGACAAGCCGCTCGGCCAGCTCACCGAGGAGGATATTTCGCAGCTCACGCGCGAGGACTGCCGAAGATACCTCAAAGAGAAGGGTTTGTTGTTGTTTGGGGGAACTGTTTGGGTTTTGGTAGGATTTGGGGGTTTGGAATTCTTGATTTTTTGGTTTTTGCAGGAATGCGGAGGCCTTCGTGGAACAAATCGCAAGCGATCGAGCAAGTGATCTCGCTGAAAACGCTGCTCGAGACCAGATCGGACTCCGACGCGATTCCCGAGGATAAGATCCACGGCTGTTCGCCAGCGCCACCGACTGATGTGAGTTTTTGCGAGTTTGGTTCGTTCGATCAAAGCTGCTAAGGGTCTGTTTGTTTGGCATTTGCTGATTCCTGTTTTTTTAGGTCCCTGTGAAGAGTTTCAGTTGTGGAGATCATCAGATTTCGGTATCGGCGAACGAATCGGTGTCGTATCGGCGCAAAGATCCGCCAAAACCCTCGTATCGGGCTGACGTGGCGTGTCGGTCTCTCTCCGCCGCAACTTCTCCCAGGTTTTCTCCCTCTCTAAAGTCTTCTCTGTGCGCGGTTTTTGCTAACCTGCGCGGGGTGCGATCTGTACGGAAGTCTTTGTTGGTTTATTTATTTATTGTTTTCTCACTTGCCCGGGCGGTGTTGGTTGGTTTATATGGTCTGTTGTTGCTTTGAAAGTTGGATTTGAAGGTAAGATAGCGCTTTTGAGAGCGAAAAGTTCATGGGTTGCTTTATTTATTTTAGTGTTTGTTTTGGTTTTTGTGCTGATGTGAGATTATGAGATGCTAATGATGGGTTATTGGGCTTTGGGGCATTGAATTAGGAGGGTAATGGGTTGATTAGGCTCTCTAATTGAGTTGTTGGGCCATAAAGTTGAACTTGATAGGTGGGTCTCTTTATTTGTTCAATTTACGAAGGGAGTGTATGGAACTATGCATGCATTACTGCACTTTCGCTTTGTCACCTAAAAAACGAAAAAATATTAGTTTGAGCCTTTGAGCACATTGCGAAGGATACAAGTTGTTGAAAATCTCTCTGAGATTGTAATGAGAATTGTCATTCATAAAAAATGCTTCATTTTATCTTTTGAAACAACGGACTTTTTTTTTTTTTTTGGTGGGTTGATACATTTTCCTCTCTCCATTATGTGCAAAATAAGATATTCAAAATGATGTGTGAGCTTTGATTTAGTTAAACTAAAGATTTTTAAACTTCCCAAGAAGGATCTATATATATATATATATTAAATAAGGTTAAATTTTTTATTTTTATTTTTTTTGAAATCCTAGTTTTTAAATCATGGTACTTATTATCAAAAAAATAAAATAAAAATAATGGTACTTAATGACAAGCTGTTCTTATTTTGGTGTCAACAATCAACATTGAGTTATTAGAATCAAATTCATGGAGATAATAATTATTGATTTCTATTCCTATGTATTATATATCTAGAAGAGGATCGTTTGTGGAAATTCTATGCCCCATTGACAAAATTAATTATTAAGTTTTTCTTGGGGAGCATAGCTTCTTCTCACCATGTAGCCGACCCCAACTAATTTTGGGATCGAGGCTATGTTGTTGTTGTGCATGTGGGTAGCTTCTTCTTACCATACTTGAAATTCTTATAGTGTATGGTGTAATTTTTGTTTGAAGGACTCGGTCAACGTAGGTTTTACTGCATTTTCTCATTAACTAATAGTTGAGTGACATTTGAGTAACAAGCATTAGGATTATTTATTAGATTGTTTACATCAGCAACATTGCAAATAAAGATATAAATGTTAGAATCATCCAAGATTATCTTCAGACTGGTTCTGTTCATCCTTTTATTCCACAAGAAAACTAGAACCTGGGATGTGAAGGTGCCGCCGTGAATATGATATAGACCCAGGAAAGAATGAAACGTACGCATATTTTTTCCCTTATAAAATCCATCTTATTTTAGAATTTCTCATTTTCTTTTTGAAATTTTACTTTTCCAAGCATATGTGGAATAATGGAATAACTTAGACAATTTGATAGAATTTGAGAAAAAAAAATTATCGTTTTTATTACAAGTGATCTATGCGCCCGTTGACAAATTGAAATAATTCGCCAAAAAATAGTTGAAGCATGTCGAGTTTTCATACCTCGTCCAATTCATTTGATTGTATTGGACATAAGAAGAAAAGAAGTAAAAGGAATAATCCCACATCCAACTAATTGAGAAGAAAGGCGAAGGCTTATAAGGTCGAGGTAAGTATAGAGGGACTAGTTCTTTGTGTGTGTTTTAGTTTGAGAGTGACGATTTCTCCAATGTGCCAAGGCACTTTAGAGTTTCTAGCCCCAACTTATTAACATTCGTCTTCTCTTCTCGGCATGTCAATGCGGAGTTGTTTCTTTTACTTCTTTCTATTTTTTTGTTTTTGTTTTTCTTAAAAACTCCAATATATTGAAAGCCATAACAAATCAACTTTAGATTTGGATTGGATCCCAATTGACTTAGTTTTGCCCCTAAATAAAGGGCGGTACTTTTCTCCAAGATTGAAAGTTTGTTACTTTTCACCTTTTTTTCGTTGGTGTACTTGGAACTAATTCAAGGAGGAGCAAGTCAACTTGGAGGTTTGTTGTGAAACTAATACATTACTTGATTCTTTGATAAATTTCACTTCAATGTTAAGGTACTCAGTATTCCTTATTCATGTTTAGTAGATTGAGAGGTGCACTGCTTTTAATTAACTTGATAGAAGCTGGCAGATAGTCTTAGTTCATAAAAGAATATTTTACAACAATTCGTAAATATATTTTAACAATGTACATAGGGATGAATAATTAGGCATTTGAAATTGGATTAGGAAAGTGAATGAGAGTCTGATTAAAAAAGAAGATAGGCTAATATTTGGTAATATTTACGCTAAGTGTATTGGTATTGAAAATGTTTGTGCCAGATTACAAAGAATTGCGATTACAGAGGAAAATGAGGAGTTCGTGCTATGCCTCAGCTCACCCTGTTGTTTTCCCTTTCTACTCAACTCTTGAATGCAATAAAAGTGAAATTAAAATAAATTACACTTTGGTTTGTGCTATTTAAGTGAATAATTTAGAAGCTTTACTAAATACATAAACATATTAAATAGTCGTCTATATATTTGGTCATAATATGAGAAGTACAACAACAATAACAACATAGCCTCAGTCCCAAATTAACTGGGGTCGGCTACATGAATCAAAATTTTCCATTGTGCTCGATTAAGTGCAATTGATGGTGAGCTTTGCAAACCATTCAAATCCCTCCTAATTAATGTATCCCATGTTAATTTTGGTCTGCTCCTACCTCGTCGAATTTCTATAGTTTCTATTGAGTCAAGTTTTCTAGTTGGAGCATTTGTAGGCCGTCTTTGCAGGTGACCAAACCATCGCAACCGCCCTTCCCTAATCTTTGTATCAATTGGTGCTACTCCTACTTGTTTTTGAATTTCTATATTTCTTATTCTATTTTTACGAGTTTTACCACACATCCACCTAAGTATCCTCATTTTTGCTACGTTAATTTTATGTAATTGTTGTTGCTTTACTGCCCAACATTCACTTCCATAGAGCATAGCTGGCCTAATTGCGGTCTTATAAAATTTTTCTTTTAACTTAGTAGGAACATTTCGATCACAAATCACCCATGTTGCACTCCGCCATTTTTACCATCCAGCTTGAATTCTATGTGTGACATCATTCTCAATGTTACCACCATTTGAAAAGTGGGGGAGGGAGGCCCCAAGCTCATGGAGGAGGGTTGCGATGGGTTGATAGCCAGTAAAAACTTTTGTCATTTTTCATGAAATGGATCATAATATGAGAAGTAAAAATTATAATTTAGTAAACTAGGAAAGACAATGAGAACCAATTAATAAGTACTGTCACTTACCTGTTATGCTAAAGGTGTCTCGTCTCTTGGACGACTAATAGAAAAATAGAGACCGGGCTAACATCAAGTGAAAAGGGTGTGTGCAATGTGATACTTTGTTAAATAAAATAAGAAGTGTAGACAGTAACATTAGGTATGAAGCGCTAGCAAAAACTTTTTGGTGTTTTTTTAATCAGTAATAAGAAAGGAAAAGTGCAATTCAACAAAATAAAAAACTGGGGCACTTAGTGCTCACTTTGAAGTGAAAATAGGGAGCTACATCTATCCATGCTTGTTGGTTAGTTAGGTATTGTTATTTTCCCAAATAACATTGAAGAATGATATGCATAGACTTTTCAAGTGTAACCACGTTTACTGTGCTATACATAAACAGTTAGATGTTTGAGTCGCTTACCACCTGTAAAGTGGTTTGTATGGATGGAAATTCATATTGTTGATCTTGAGGTTAGAAACTTGTTAATTTTTCTTGGTTGAGTTTCTAGAGAAATTGACCATCTACTTGTAATGTTTGCAGAAACACAACCACAGCTGATGGAATGGCCAGTCAAATGACGATATTCTATTGCGGAAAGGTGAATGTTTATGATGGCATTCCGATTAACATGGTAATGGAGATTCTCTTCTATGTACACCTCGTAATTAATCCATAAACTTGTTCATTTTTTGATTCAATTAATTGCTCCTCAGGCAAAATCAATCATGCAAGTTGCAGCAAGCCCGGTTCATCTTCCTCAGGATTCTTCTCTGGCTACAGCTGCAACACTTCGACTCTTTCCTCGTCAACTACAAGTTGAGTCAACCAGACCGGCATTTACTTCTGCTGTGGGCTCTCCCATCATTCAAAATGGTAAGCTCTGTTGCAGATGAAGGAACTTTTATTTTCTCTTTGAGTTAATAACTGTGATTTACATCGGACAGACTCACTACCTTCTGGTTCAATTGGACTCACTCATAAGTTATCCTGGATTTCAAATGATAGAGGGGGAGAGGGATTGCAGCAGGATTCAGTGGTTACATCAGGACATTGAAAAAAATCATGGATGTTAATGTTTTGTATTCAAACCATGGAAAGGTTAAAAAGAATAGCCCATAAGTACTGGATGAGTTTCTTATTAACTCGTGGTACTGGTCTGGTTTTGACAGCTACAGCTGATAATTCTCAGCAATACAGAGAAGAAGGAATGCTGTCTCAAGAAGTTGATCCAGGTAGGAGTGTCTGTTCGCTTTACTGACATTATCTTTAGTTTCTTCAAGGAGAGCCTAAGGTGGCAAGTTCTTTGAACTTGAACTACTATATAGTGGTGTTAATGTTCGTTGTTCTGTAAATCTGTCTGCTGTATTACGAGACCTTATTACGTCTACTTATTGCGTAGATTAGGTAAACGTATTTGCTAATGTCAACCATAGAGTAGTTGGTCTTCTCCTTTCTATACTAACATTTTATTTCCTGTGTAGAGTGCCCAGCTAGGAGAGAGCTGTCGCTCCAAAGGTACCTTGAAAAGCGAAAGGACAGGTACCCCGTACCATTTATGTCGATTAAGAAATCTTATTAGATACACACATGACCTTGAAAAACCAATTTAATAACTCTTTGTTAGGGGAAGATTCAAATGCAAGAAAAAGGTCGGGGCATCATCTTGTTCTAGCTTTGAAATGTACTTGAGCCATCAAATCAGGGGTCAAAACTTAAATGAGCAGTCAAGCAGAAGCGGCACATCATCTCCTACTCAACCTAGGCAACTCCATACCCCTTCAAATGACAATGCACTTGATGACAGGGCCAAGACCATTGGGCTCGCCGTCGATCTCAATGATAGTGGTAAGCTTTATGTTTCATTCTTGGTTCATATTAATTGACAGAAAATTGATGAATTATTTAGATGTTCAATTAAATCTCCTTATGGAACGACAAAAAATTCGAAAAAACTCCCCAACCAAATGATTAACGGAATGTCCCCATGGATGAGGGGTCAGCTCATAGGGTTCGTAGTTGCACGTTCAAAACCTTTCTTTCTTATTCTTAACATTGGATATTCACAAAGACGTGGAATGCTTATTCAGAAGGCACGTTGTCTCTTTTGAAGGTATTGCCCATCGAATGGAGGCATTCCTTCACTAAGGTCTTTGGGACTCAATTGTATTTGAAGTTATAGACAAAAAGGGTTAACCAAATGATTAATGGGATGTCCCATGTTTGAGGTGTTAGCTCATAAAGTTGCTGGTTGTGCGTTTCCAGATTCTGCTTTGCTTTTAGTCCTCTATAATTTTCTGAACTGCAGTCTCTCTGAACTTGGTGTCTTTAACTTAATTATGCATGAAGTTATTTCAAGTTTTACCATTCCATTGCTATTAGTTTTTGTTATGAAGCGTCAATTTGACTATGGTTTTTCAGATTGGAATGCTCCAGCTATTATAGAACAGAGCAGGGGATGCCATTGCACAGGGACATTGTACACGAGATTTACAATGCAACATCTACCATATGCTCTGTGTCTATTTTAGGTCTTGAAACTCATTTTCTGGTTGGCATCATTTATCTTATGGATTTTTTCTTGGAGATTTTGTTTCCAAATGTCGTAGTAAGAATTTGCTTGTTTATTTGTTGCTGCCTTTCCTCCCTAGACCAACTGATCAAGTGTTAATTTTATAGAGTTTGAGTTTGACAACAAGCCTCAACCGAAATTAGTTGGGGTCCGCAAAGTAAAGTTTGACATAAGGAAAAAAAAATATTGAGATGGTCAGGGTAAGGTGAGGAAAAGATATTTTGATACAGGGCCAACTATTTTTTTTAATAATCTCAAGTCTTGTGTTTTCTTATATTTGCAAAAATCTTATGATTCTGCTATTTGAATCCGATCCAGTCCTAGGCCCACCATGACTCCAGATTTATAGAGCCCTTAGCTAGATCAAGCATTATGTTGTTGGGACCCCATGCATTGCCTTTGGTTGCATTTTCCAAGTTTGCTTTCACATTCTTGTTCTGCCAGGTTGGTTCGTTTTGCTCTGACTTGCATATTTCTCAACCTCAAGGCACTTTTGACAAAGTGGTCTGAATGGTTTGACGAAGGGGATCTGTAAATGTATGAACCCTGATAATGAGGTTACTATTGGAGGGTTGCAGCTAGGTCATTTTGTTTGGACCCTTGATTATGAGGTTTTGCTGTCGATTCAAGAGTGTTGAGATTATCCAAAATATTTAGTTTATACTTTTTTTTGCCCTATGCTGTTTTGAAACTATGAGTACAGAGCGATTCAGGGTAGCCATCTGTTTTTTAAGATTTGTTTGGTTCGAATAGAACTTTTCTTTTTCAAGCTTTTTTTATTGATGTATCGGTGATGGTTGTTCATGAATATATACGTTGATCATGACTATAGGCAGTGGTTAGAGTGCACAGTTACAGTCTTAGGCTAGGGTTGGCTAAGGTTGATATTGCTGCTTGTGACAACTTCTTTTAATTTTTTTTTAATATTATATATATACACGTCAACCAATGACCCGAATTCGAAGTCTCAGACTCACATGGAGGTGAAGGTGTGCCCAATCAGTGTAGCAACCATGTCGTATTATCTGTTTTTTTCTTCTCATTTTACGCAACATTTTCATGTCATCGTTTGTATTCTACAATGTATGTTAGAGAACCAACGTTTTTGCTTTACTCGTGTTGCAGGTGCTTTCCAAGATGATTCATTAACTGAAATCCCCGAGACACTGGAGATTTCATCTATGTGATAGACATCGCAGGTATATTCAGTGCCATATTTCTGGTTGATTCTGCTTAACATAGAAGCCATCTAGGTATTATTGATACAAATGTGATACTCTTAGTTCTTACGAGTGTCGCTTACAGTTGGGAATGAACGGACAATATTACTGACATTTCAGATATTCCAGACTTGGTATTGGGAGGTATTTAAATGGTACTACGACGAGCTTTCTTTATCACAGATGTGCTGCTTCTTGTGCCAATTGCTCCACGTGAACGACTTCTACGAGCTCTCTCGATCGCTAACTTTACTATTGACTCCCATCCTCATTTCCAAGTGACCGGCTTTAACGATCTAGTACCTCCTATGATAGAGGAACTGACTGAAAGAGATGGACTTGCATGTCACTGCATTCATGTATTATCCAGATATTATATCTTCCTGAAGATTGCAATGCAAAGGATGGGAGGCTATTCCGATCTCCCCCTCCGGTGCTTGCCGGGGATGAACAAGGCAAAATGAGCGCCTTGTACAAAGGCAATGCAAGTAGTTTTTAGCTGAATTGGTAAAAAAAAAAATAAACTTTGATAGAAACACTAGGAATTTGACATTGGATCATTTCTTCATGTTTGAGTCAATCCTTTTGGTTTCTGTTAATGTTTATTATGTTCTCTCTTCCTCATCTGGAATGGGAGGAAGAAAGTTCTAGCGCAGTTTCCTTAATGATATTAAAGTGTTGATAAATGGGGTAGAAGGAGAGACTGAATGTGAGCCATGACTGCCTTTCTGCCTGTCCAGTTCTTGCAAATGCTAGTTAATGCTCAAAGCAACTAATTAGATTTTTGTACTTTAGAAACTAGCATTATTAACAACTTAAGCTTGAATACGATTGTGATATTCTTTGAAAGGATTTTCTTTCATATTTCTTCTAGTTTATCTCCTGTTTACATCTTAGGTTTTTAAGTGAACTTTCCTAGTCACGTCGTAAGTCTAACGGAGGGAGTGTAAGACTAGTAGTAAATCGATGACCAAGTTACCTCAAACATGAGTGAATTAATGAAAAAAATGAATAGTGTTTTTTTATTCAAAAAATTCCACCGTGAAATTTGAGTGACCTTCTTTTTCTGAAAACTAAAATATCCACAACCCGAAACCAGTGAAACTACCATCCAAAAAAGATTTACGAAATATCAGTGAAATTTTTTACTCGAAAATTTAGCAATCACTTCAGAAAGGGGATATGTCAATAATAGATCCAAAACAAATGTATACTAAAGGTTCATTTTTTTAAAATCAAGATTTAATTATTAAATTAGAAGAAGATATCAAATCTATAGACGATGAAGGCCAAGAAATACTCTTAATTACTCTTGAAAAAATTAGGCAATATAAAGAGACTTGTAAATATTTGCATATTGGACTTATCAAGTTGCCGTCAAACCATTAACAACATTAAGTCTTAACACTTTTGTTTTAGCCTCTGTATGAGATAAACGACATTTAGACTTTAATAATTTATTATTAGGGATAATTGAAGGAAGTATGGCAGAAGGACTAATCTTTTATAATTGTTTTTTTAATTTTACATTAAGTCTTCATGATCAGTTTGCTCATGAAGCGTCAACATTAAATTTATATACGCAAGGATTCAAGTTATCATATATATTACAAATTAATGAATACAATAATTTTCGCAGTTGCATATACAAATTTGCAAAAAGGAACTTCAACGTTATTTCTAACTAATATACAAAATAAATTAATTACGAGAAAATAGTTAAATTGGAAAGACGTTAATATACCTAAAACATGGTTAATTCAAGATAAAAATAAAGAAGAAAACCCTAAAGACAACACTAATGATCAAATTCATACTATTATAACTAATAATGATGGTTTAGTTGAAATAAATTTTGCCTCGCGAAAATCTTGTTCTTCACTTCCAACCATTAGTGATTATGTACCGCATCAACTAGCTAGAGTCTCAACCTATGATCTTCTTACACATGTCGCCTATCCAGTGACACCCTCAGGAGATACTATTAGCATAAATGATTTTACCGATTATCAAATCCATATGATACATGATAACTCGGAAGACGAGCAATTTGAAGTTAATTATACATTCTTAAAGGAACAATTTTTTAAACACCCTTTGACTCCAATTTTCTATAAAATTTGTCCAAAAACCCACCAGGCAGTTATACGCGAAAAATATTTTGCCCATATACGAGCTATAAGACAAAATGTTCCATTTTTTTGACTATTTAGCCTAATCTTGTCCCAAAATAATAAATAAGATCAATACAATATGGGAAGGATCTAATGGCGAGAGATATGTTCAATCTCACTCTCCATTAGCTCCCATTAAATTAAAAGAGCATATAAAGGCCATCCCTTTAAAAGGAAGTTTTGATGATTAAAAAACAATAACTCGAAAAAATCTTAATCATTTTATAGAACAAAATAATTTTACCAATGTTTACTGATCAACTTTGTCAAATCATTTTAAAACTATAGGATCTACTAGTAAACCTTCCATGATAGCTGAACCAATTACAACAAAACCCATGATACAACCTTCAATAAGTTCTTTTTCGATTATTAAACCTAAATACTCAGATGAATTACTCAAGAAAATTGCATCTAAATTAGAAACTCTAGAGATTGATTCTGACAAAACAAATAAAAGGGATAAATCACCATTAATTGCTACGTTAGATAATGATGATACTCGATCTATTACATAAATTCCATCCCAAAGTAATCAAAGTGAGTCTATAGATTTGAATCCCCTTGAAATAACGCAAGCACTTTTAGATCAATCAGATAACCAGTCCAATATAAAAATCCAACGAATTCATAGGCCAAGGAAACATCTTACCTACAATGTTCAGAAATCTAAGCATTATTATTCTCGACCATCTCCAGTTGATTTAGTGATAGAAGAAGATAAAGCCAAACGAATTAAATTTGACGGCAATTCTGTTTATGAATGGAATATTGATGGATTATCCGAATATAGGACACTCGAAGTTATCCAACATATGTTAGTCTATTGCAAAGCTTGTAAAATGCATCACCATCCCGAAAATCAAATTGCTAGTGCCATAACAGTTGGTTTTACTGGTCAATTACATGGTTGGTGGAACTACTCTTTAACTTTGCAACAGAGAATAAACATAATTAGTTATGTTATTAAAGATGACAATAATAATCCAGTTCTAGATGAACACGGCCAACAACGACCAAATGCAGTTGTGTGTCTTACGACAGATATAATTTGACATTTTCTTGGAACACTGTCCTCTATATATGAGAAAACTAGAGATCAATTACAGAGTCTCCGAAGTAAAACTCCCACCAATTTTCGATGGTATAAAGATACCTTCTTGTCCAAATTATACACCTTAATTACTACCAATGCATCCTTTTGGAAAAACATTTTATAGCTAGCCTACTCCGTGAAAAGGGTGGTTGATCTATAAACTATAACTCTTTTACCTTTGGAGATCTAATTCAAACAATTCAAATGACTGGTTTAGCTATCCGTAATGATATCAAACTCAAGAAACAACTAAATAAAGAAAATAAAATCAAGCATCAGGCCTTAGGTGATTTTTATTATCAATTTGGCCATAATACTAAACCTAGTACATATCATCAAGTGACAAAAGCCCGACGTAAAAACTTACATCGCTTTACAAAACCTGTTAGTCAAGATGCATACTATAAAACTAATAAACATCATAAGTACAAAAGGAAATATCATAAGAATACTAAAAATAAAACAAATACATGTTATAATTGCGGCAAACCTGGTCACTATGCTAGTAAATGTCATTTAAAGACCTACAAAAAGAAAATCAATGATGTCCAAGAAAACAATAGTTCATTCGACACTTGCCACTGTGTAGATAATATTCAAAACACTTGTACGTCCTCTTCTACTTCTAATATAGAAAATGAAATAAATGTATTAACAATGCATGAAAAATTGATTCTTGAAATAGGGGAACAAATAACAGATCCTACTTTAAAATACAAATATTTTACAGAAATATTAAATGCTACTAACAATGAAAAATCATCCCCTCCAAAACCAAAATCTAAATTCAGTTTTCAAAATCATATGGATGTACATGATAATTCTTATACAATGCAAGCAATCCTACAAAAAGTCAACAAAAAGGTCAAACTCCAGTATCTACTATACATTCCTTACAACATAAAATAAATCAATTAAAATTAGAAAAAAAAAGCACTAAAAGACCGAATGACTAAACTCGAAAATGATAATATAAATTATGTGAATTTCTCTGTATATGACAATAATGTTTTTATTGAAATACTTACCCATTACACTCATCAAAGATGGTTTACCCCTATTACTTTGAAAATTAAAGATTTTAAATATAATGGTCACACTTTAATTGATTCAGGCGCATATTTAAATTGTATATGAGAAGGATTAATTCCACTTCATTATTGTGAATGAACCAATAGTAGAATCTCCATAGCAGAAGAAAATAAATCTATTATTAAACTAAAAATCCTTTTGGCTCATATATGCCAAAATGCTATCTGTATACTTACATCATTCATAGTTGTTAAAGACCTTCAATACGATATGTTATTAGGAACCCTTTTTTTACAAAAAAAATCCAACCATTTTCAGTTGCCATTGAAGGGATAAAGACTACTCTGAACGAAAAGGAAATTTTCTTTCCTTTTTACTCAATTACCTAAAACTAGATATTTAAATCAAATCATTAATCAAATTGAACATAAACAAACATATACAGGATTTTTAACATCAGAAATTAATTATTTAAAAACAGACCAAGTACTTACTAGTCCCTTGTTTCAATCAAAATTGCTTACTTTTCAAGAAAATCTAGTTAGGAAATGTTGTTCTTAGATTCCTTCTGCATTCTGGGATAGGAAAAACATCAATTTGTCTTACCATATATTGATGATTTTCATGAAGATCGTATCCCTACCAAAGCAAATCCTTCACAACTGAATGAACGATTATTGACACTTTGTGATCAAGAAATAAAAGATTTTTTTACATAAATGATTAATCACTCCATCTAGATCACTTTGGAGTTGTACAACTTTTTATGTTGAAAATGTAGCTGAGCTAGAACGAGGATCACCTCGCCTAGTTATTAATTATAAACCATTAAATAAAGTTTTAAAGACAATTAGATATCCATTACTAAATAAGAATGATTTAATTAAAAGAATAACCAATTAAGTAGTTTTTTCTAAATTTGATCTTAAATATGGCTTTTGGCAAATTCAAATTAAGAAAGAAAATAGATATAAAATCACCTTTAATACTCCATTCAGACAATACCAATGTTATGCCATTTGGTTTAAAAAATGCATCGTCTGGATTCCAAAAGATAATGAATGAAATTCTCACCCCTATCACGAATATATTCTTGTCTATATTGACGATATTCTAATATTTTCTAAATCAATCGATCGACACTGGAAACATCTCAATACTTTCCAACACATAATCGTAACTAATGGTTTAGTTTTATCACAGAGAAAGATTAAGCTTTTCCAAATGACAATAAATTTTTTAGGCTTTAAAATCATTAATCAAACTATTACTCCTATTAATTGCGTTATAGACTTTGCTGATAAATCCCCTGATCAACTCACTGATAAAAAACAATTACAATGTTTTTTAGGATGTTTAAACTACTTGACTGATTTTTATAAGAATGCAGCCAGAGATAGAAAAATCCTCTAAGAACTTCTCAAAAAGGATGTCAAATTCCAATGGACACCTGCCCATACCAAGGCTATCCAGATTATTAAGACTAAAGTCAAGTCACTCCCCTGCCTTCACTTAATAAACCCTGCCTATCTAAAGATTATTCAGAGAGATGCTTCTGACTTAGGATATGGTGGTATATTATTACAAATCCCTCCTATAAGAAATGAACAATTAGTCTGTTATACTTCTAAACTATGGAATGATACCCAAAAGAACTATGCTACTGTCAAAAAGGAAGTTTTAGCAATTGTTTTATGTGTTCAAAAGATCCAATCTGATGTTTTAAATCAAAAGTTTTTAATTCGTGTTGATTATAAATCTGCCAAAGAAATTCTTTTGAAAGATATAAAAAACCTAGTTTCAAAACAAATATTTGCTCGTTGCAAGCTATTTTAAGTGTTTTTGATTTTGATATCGAATATGTAAAGGGATAAATTAACTCTCTTCCTGATTTCCTATCTCGAGAATTCCTTGTAACTCCTCAAATTCATTCTGTACAGATCATGGCTGATAAATGTAAATCTCTTCTTACCTATCAACCCTCCACATATACCAATAAATTCTCTCATTTATTTAATTCCTATAATAAATTAGATGATAAATCAATTTATCGTTATAACAATCGCCATCTAATCATTCTCATTGAAAACTCTTTGCTTGATCACGCTTTTGACGCCCAAATTAAGATCATTATACCTCTTTCTTATCGCTTCATTCTTACTCGCCCTCAAGTCTCAATAAAGTTTTATGAAGCTCCCCTTATACAAACTCAATCAGTTATTATTGAACATCTCAAAAAACAAGACTCCACAGAAGTTGCTTATTCTAAATTAAAAACTCAAAAGGTCATCACAATCAATGAATGGACTTACCAGAACCTTGTTCAACAATGTCCATATTCTTATCAATCAATGAAACTTATCCTCCAATGCTTGTACGCTACAAAGATTATATCGAAGCATGGAAAGTTATCCTATTCTATAAAGACCCATATTCAGGACATTCATGGTATATTACTTTCAAAAAATCATTACGTATCAACCTTCCTACATGGTTCATGACAGAATGATAGAATAAATTTGGCCCAATAGAGCAAATTCTGCCCACAAAGGTCAAGACAATCTATGAAAAAGAAAAACTCTCTTTCTTTCAATTCATCCATAAACATAACATCCCTTGTATCCTCAAATGGACTATGGTACTAATAAAATCAACCAACCCAATAATTGCACCATTACCTATCTTACCCAAGAAATTCATGTTAAACGGTGGGATAAATTTGATACCGATTTCATCAAAAAAGACTCTATTACCCCAATGCTTGAAAATGTAAAACCCATTACTCCATCAGAACTCGTTTCACATTTACTTGTGCTACCAAAAACTTATAAAGAAGCAAGCCTCCCCAAAACTACTGTCGAGCCATCAGTTGCATCTCTATTAGCCTCAGACATTGCAACTACAATCCTTCAACAACTCCAGCAAATGGGAAAAAGAATTGAAGCCAAAATGGATGCTAAAGAAGATCGAATTTAAGGAAAAATCGATGCAAAAATTAAACAAATTGAAGAACTCTATTCTACCACCTCCAGAACAAATTCAGAAGCTGATGCTACCTCAATTGCTCCTGATTTCATTGGACTCTAAAATCCAGGACCATGGTGACATCATATTTCTTTATACACCTCAAGAATCTAGGAATCAGTCAGCCTCTCATTAAGTATTTAGCCAAAGACTTATATCCATTTGGACTTCAATCAGACGCAATCATTCAGAGAAATAAAATTATCATCTTCGCTGCCCAAGCTCTACACTGGTCAGATGCTGAAGAAAATATTCTCCTCGCATTATGGATATTATTTGGTTTTCCACGAATTCAGTTGCAAATCGATAATGAAGTGCTCCATAAATCTCCTCCTTATGTGCATAATGGGCTTTGTCATACCTTCAAATCAAAGCCTTTAAGGTCTTACTATGATATCTTTCTTTATTAGAAAAAAAAAACTATATATTTCATGCCTATGCCAATCATCTTTTCAGGCTCAGGCCCCCAGGCTTATGCCTGCCTTCCGGCCCATGCCACACATCATTTCAAGCCATGCCTCTAGGCATATCTGCCTGCACCTTCACTGTAGATCAATAATTCAATTGTCAATAGTTCCTGCAATAATTGAAACACTCACACTTACAGCTGTTTTTACAGCTATCCCTATCTTCTGCAACATGTCATCCTTCAATCAAGTATTGGCTTCTGTAGAGAATCTACTTTATTAAAGTAGATGCGTCGTGTCTTGTAGATGATATTTCACGCCAAGGGCTAGTTGGACTCCACATTTTATTAATAATGGTCTTTGAATCATCTTTTGAGATGATTCGTCTTTTATTTTCTTTTGCTTTATTAAATATTTGTATGTATGTTGGACTATCTTTTCACGATAATGTGTCTTTTTATAACTTTTATTGTGAGCATTTCCTTTGGCATCTAAGCTAATGGCCACAACTTTCTTGTGTGACTTTTAACATCTAAACGTTTGTATAAATCTTAACTTCATCAATGAAGTTAGGCATTCGAAGTTAGTCTAAGTTTGAGTTTGTAAGCAATTTTGTAAGCTTCATATTTTCAACAAAGTTTTAATCTTTGTCCATCTTTGATTTTCATCATTGATCCTTTTCAATTTCATCCTTGAAATCCATGTGCCTCTTTGGAAACATATAATGTATTTTTCGTGTAGTGATGACGAAAAGGAACTATAGTTAACATAATCATGAATATTATACAAAATACAAAAGAAACTTTTTAGTTTTAGTTTTAAGTAAATGTTTTTTATTTTTAGCAGTATGCATTTGATATTTTCATTGTCATCTTTTGAATTAATTTAACATTGTATATTTAGATTTAATATTTAATATTTAATATTTAATAATATGTGATTAATTTGTTCAAACTCATAAATATTATTTTAATTTTAATTTTATATTCAGTTGCTTATTAAATTTACATTGTTGTAATTATAATGCATTCATATCCTATTATATATCAATCTTCTATCTATCATTGATGAGATGACTTAAATTTACATTGTTGACGCTAAACTGCAGCAGTTGGTGATGAAAATGTTGCAAAATCTGACATTTGATGTGTGGATCTTTGTAGGTGGGAAGACTATTTGAAGGATTGATTTTCTTAAAGGGGACATTTGTGCTGATTGCTTGTGACTTCGAGTGATGACCGGAGAGTGATGGGGTTCATATTTATTGTACTTAAATTATGTTCACTTTGTTTGGTGATGTACATAAAGCATTGAATAGGATGCAATTTCTTAATTTGTGCAATGTATTTTTTTCAGAATAATAATGTTTTTGTTGGAGGTTCAAACTTTTCTTTATGAGAAATAGAATTTTGGCTTTGTTTGATTGGCCGGAAAAGAAAAATATTCCAAAGAAAATGACAAATTCCGTGAGAAAATGACATTTTCATGTGTTTGATAGCCAAAATCTTCTCGCGGAATATTTTCTCTGAATTATCAATTTTTCATATTAAGACTCATATATTTTCCCTCCTATTATGGTGGGTAAATTGAGTTTTCTATTGAGAAAATTTGAGTTTCTATATAAAGGCACATTAAAATTATATTTTAAATATGAAAATTAATATAATTAATATATATGGTAAGTTTTCATATTTATTTAAAAACTTGTTGGTGAGTTTTGAGGGAAAAAGTTCTTATACGTGTAATTAGACACGTATAGGAAAATTTTCTTTTAAACATTTACCAGGGGCAACTTTCTCAAGAAAATGTTCTTTTCCTATGAAACATTTTCTTTCTAATCAAACATGGCCTTTGTGTTTAAGAAAAAAAATGAAACTTATTTTTTTTTCCACATGGTTTTTCTGCTCTAGAACAAACATTGTTTAGAAATGTTGAAAATAAGATTAAAAACTAATGATGACTATTGAGAGGGTGAGATCAATGCTTAAGTTTGAGCCTTATAGGCATTGAGAAAATTTTATTGGGAGACATTGTTGGATTGTTGTCGATCTGGATTAGTTAAGGCAAAATAGATAGGATGAGCATAAAAAATTAACAATGTTAGAGAAATCAAATCAAAACAAAAGTTATCATCAACACTTCATCATTATTTTCAAATTCTACTTATCTAAGAGCAAAGGGAGTATTATTTATAAGATATTGAACCATAACTGATCTTATTTATTTATTTTTAATTAAATACCCACGAGCGAAGCGAGCGGGTTTAGTCGTGCATAGAACGATCATGAGACTAGTATATATATATATATATATATATATATAGACACACATACATATAAGTGTGCTTCTACTATGGAACCCAATTATATAACATTTATTACACATTTAATGTGTTTTGCATTAAATGCACTACATCAATCACCATTAGATTAAAATTTCATAGTAATCTAATTGTGAGATATATAGTTCCCATGACATGAATATATATTTGAGCTACATTGCAAAATTACCATTTTACAATGGAGCTCAAATATATTAAACTAGTCGGCATCCCGCGCGAGAAAGAATAAGTACCTACATATTGGATAAAATAACTTTGATGAGGAAAAAACTTATGCATGTGTTGTAACGGATAAAGGAAAAAAAAACTTGTGATATTTATGTTACAATTTTTTTGTCAAATACTTGCGTTACAATTAGAAACTCCCCAGAAAAAAGCAAAAAAAGATTATTAGAGAAACCGAAACCGAAAATAGAAACTCCCCCAAAAAAATATTGAAAAAAACAAAAAAAACACTAAAAAAATGAAAAATTATTAAAAAATTAAAAAATTAGATTTTACCATCTTACATTTCACTCAAGTATGAGAAATATCAATGGCTTGTGTGTTTTTTTCTTATAAAATACCAATTATGATATCATAATGCTACATGCCATGTTGTCTGTAATGACCCAATTTTAATTACGCCATTAATATGACATATTTTCAAATGTGGACGCCAGCTCAGCATCTCGTAGACCCTACCACTAGGACCAGACACACCTAAGATAGTTAAATAGTTAATTTTGTTTGTTGTTTGCCTAATTTGTGATGTTTATGCTTAATTATGTTGAATTGCATCGCAATGTGTTTTTATATTTTTATTATTCGTGTGAGATGGTGTGACTGGTATTTGCCTCGATTAGCGTGTAGACGCGGGTACCGGGTAGGCAAATGACAATACACTAGGTTGAGAAATAATGCACACATAATAAATGAATAAAATGCATTAAATAATTAATATAAAATGACGTTTTGTCCTTTAATGGTGTGAGTGTACGTGAACGATATGTGTCGCGACGCGGAGCTAGGTACAGAACGCTCGGGGGTTTAGTGTATGGGATTGAAGGAGGATAAGATCAAGTGACAACGTCACAAATTTAAGTAACTTTAGATGGGATTTTTTTACCTTATTTTAACCATCCAAGTGATCCTTGGGATCTACACACGCATTAGATGACAAAAAGACTATAAAAGTAAAAAAATATATCATTTCACCACATTTTCTCTCTCCTCTCTCATTTTGGACGAAGATTTGGGGGATTTTAGTGAATTTCAAGTAAAGAATCGGAGATCATACGTCGAGCAATCAACAATCCAAGGTGAGATTCACGTTCTCCTCGACGTTCTTTACGTTTCAAGTGTGGAATTTCGGGTTTTAATGTGGATTTTGAATATGCGAGTTAGCTCGCTAGTTTGGGGGTTTTGATATGATTCTTGAGATGGAAGCAATTATTATGGTATTAGATGTTGTGGGTGGTGTTGTTGAAGTTGTGGAGTATTTTCAGGGTTTCGCCGAGTTTTTTCGAAGTTTCGTTGAATTTCGTTAGGGTTTTGGTTTGGATTTTGGACGAGTTTTAACGTGGTTTGAACGTACCCTATGGTAATTTTGGTGATCAATAAGGGATTGGATCGAGTTCGGGTCTCGAAGTTGGAGCTGGAGTTCAGAAAAAACCCCGGAGAGCACCCAGTAGGAAGGGCGTCGCGAGCGGCGCCGTGACTCTCACAACACCACCTGCGACACAGTTTTGCCTGGAATAAAAAAAATCTTTTCGAATTTGGGTTTCGATTCGGCCAATTGTGGGCCTATCCCAAAGATTGATACTGGGTATAATATGAATTAATATGCTGGATTTGATACTCTAATGTGAATTTGGGAAATTCCAAAGTTTGGGAAATTGATAAATTAACAAATATTAGGTACTTAGATTTGATCTACGGGTGTTGGGGCACACATTTGGAGGCGTGAAGCTCGTTTTTGTATTAGTGGAGCACAGTTTGAGGCGTGTAGTAACCCAATTGAAATTTTCTCAAATATTTATTTATTTCCTTATTTGCCTTCCATTCAGTTATTTCATTATTCCTTTATGGTATGGTTTATATGGACGATTTGGTTGAGTGCGCTCCCACGGGTCCATTTTGTGTGTATGTCCACTAGACCATAGCACGTGTCACCCGGGGTGTTGGTGAATAGTTCAACCCAAAGATCTTTTCGGTGCACGTGTCGGTGCGCTGTGGGACCAAGCCGACCATCAAGAGGACCCGGAGGCTGGCCATACTAGAGTGTGACTCGCTGGCAGTGCTCGTAGGAGAGTCTAGAGTATGGTACTAGTTTGACTTAGGTTGTAGACACACATTTTGAGCTTGTCTATTATGTATTCATGCGATAAACACAATTACATGTTTTAATTTTTCGCATGTTTATTTGATAGCTTTATTCAAATTCTTGTATTTTATTTCTATAAATGCTTATTGAACTTCCTTGGGATTACTCACTGGACTTGCCATCTGTTTTGTTGTGATGAATTGAGTGCAGATTCCAGTACAAATCGAGGTAAGGGAAAGCTTGAGGACTACCTGTGACAGACTACAGCCTCTCTCCGTACGTTTGCATATATTTATATTTACTTTTAGGATATGTGATACATTATGAGCTACCAATGACTTGTATATTAGCTTATTTTGAGGATTTTGACCACCTTTCTGATTATGATGTTTATATTATGAGTTTTCCACATTAGGTTGATGCTTTTATGACTTGAACTTATTTGTTTACTGCTTGATCAAGTCTAATAAGTCTTCCACTATAATTTGATTGTTAAAAATGATCTTAATAAGTGAATTGAGTCCAATGTGCTAACTTGTGACTTTTCATAATGTAAGTTGGTCAAGTATTGGGTTTTGAACGAAGTTGTGTAGGTTAATGGCACGAGGGACACAACTAGGTCTAACGAGGCAGAATTGTGGGCCCACGTTGACACCCCGTAGCGCGCCTCGGGATTTGAGGCTGCTACATTGTCAAATCTTCTCACATTCTATGGATCGTGTTGTGAGAGCATCTCATAGAAATAGTTCCTTTATAAATATAATAATAATTGTTTCTTGAAGCGCATAAGTTATCGAAATTATATAATAGAAGGTTTATTAAATTATTTTACATTAATTAAGTGTCCATATCGATATATTTGGATGATATTATAACTATATCACCTACCCTGTAACGGTATGAATTTAATTCACCGTTATTAATGACGTGGTTGCAGACATGGCTGGCAGCTCAGATGCTCGTGGGACCTACAGCTAGGCTATTGCGCCCCAGAATTAGGTAAATAGTTATTTTGCGTGTTAATTTGTTTAATTTGTGATGTTTATGTTGAAATAGATTAAATGACATCGTAATGCGTGTATTTATATTACATTTGACGTGTTAGACTGTGTGTTACGTATTCACCTCGATATGCGTATCGACGCGGGTATCAAGTAGGCTAAAAGACTAAATATTAGGTAAGGAAAAATAATACACACATAAAATGAATAAAATGAGTTAAATAATAATATGTAATGTATATATGATGGTTAGGGACATTGTAGTACGTGTATGTCGCGTTTCGGGACACGAAATTGGGTTTTAGAATACCCGAAAGACGATTTTTTTGGGTTAAGAACAAGGGCAAGTGTGCTATTGGTATTACATTTGGAGTCATTAGAGGTTGGAAAATGGAGCAATTGGTGCTCATTGGATTGCATTGTGATGCACAAGTGAGGAGAGATTGCATAGGTCTATAAAAGTCAAATTGACTTTCATTTCTACTACATTTTCTCTCTCCTTATCTACAATCTGAAAATAGAGAAGAAGAAAAAAGGGTTTTGAAGTGTCGAATTGATCATTTGAGGGGCTTGAAGTGGTTGCTTCATTAAAGCAAAACGAGATTCACAATCACCTCAACTTCTTCATCTTTTGGTATAAAATTTTGAGGTGTTGGTGTGAATCCAATGTGGATTGTTAAGTGGTTGTTAAGTAGTTGCTTTTGTGGGTTTTAGGTGCTATGAAGTTAAGTGAGATATATTGTTATAGTGGTTGTTGTTGGTAGTGATGTTTAAAACCCAAAACTTTCAACCAAATTGCTATCCATACCGATTAACGCGCTAATGAGGTCATCTAGTGCGCTAGATGACAATTAACGCGCTAGGTAAGAATATAGGACGCTAATTGTCTTCCTGACGAAGAACGTTTAGCTGCCTAGAAATCTAGCGCGCTAACCCCCAGACTTAGCGCGCTAGATACTGTAGATTTTAGACTATTTTTGTTAAACAACATAAAATACATCCAATTGACTAAAAATCAATTATAAATGGAAATAGGGCATTTCAGTCGGTAATTTGGACATTAGGGATTCGACGTAGCCGGACCAGTGGTTATTTACCGAAACTTGGAGTACGGTTTGAGGTGTGTAGTATCCCAACTTAAAATTTTTGAGCAGTACCTTATTTTTGCTTTTGAATTCATATTCTGTCTTTCAATACTCTATTCTTGGTTTTGGTTTAAATGGAAGGATGTTGAGGCTCTCCCTCCGTGCCATTCTTGAGTGTATGTCCAATAGGCCATAACACGTGTGCCAGGGGTCACGGTGAATAGTTCGACCCGAGAGTCGCATCGGGGCACGTGTGGGTGCGTCGTAGGTTCTACGTCGACCACCTAGCGGATCTAGATACTGGCCTCGCTTGAGTAGGACTCGCTGGCAGTAGTCTGTGGAGAGTCTGAAGTATGGCGCTAGTCTGACCTTAGGCTCTAGGAACACACTTTGAGCTTGCATTATTACTTATCCATGCGATGATCACAGTTGTCTTTATTTATTTCTGCATATTTGTTTAATAGTTTTGTTTAAATTCCAGTATTTACTTTCAATATTGCTCATTTAATTTCTTTGGGAATACTCACTTTAGACTCGTCATCTGCTTTTTTGTGATGGCTTGAGTGTAGATCCTAGTACAAGCTGTGGCAAGAGCACGCTTCCAGAGTACCTGTGATTCAGAGATAATAAGCCAGACTTGTACGCTTGTATTATGTATACTTTATTTTTGTTTTGGGAACTTGGGTTTGTGAGACACTTTATGACCCTTCATTTTTGATATTTTGAGACCTTTAAAGTTTATATCATATATATGTTAGCATATGGGTTTTCCACACTAGGTATCGGAGTTAAATGCATGACTATAATGTTTAGTATTTTAATTGTCATGATAAAAGACATCTGCTGTGGTTATTTATTATGGTTTCAAACGATAGTAACAAATGACCTGAGTTTATTAACAATTTAAACAGTAAATTGTTGTACATTAAGGTTAATAATGATTAATCAGGTGGAGGAGATTGCATGTGGGACACAGCTGGCGCTGGTATGCTAGGTTGTGGGCCCGCATTGGCCTCTGCGGTGGTTCTTTTGGTAAATGGGTCGTTACATTTTGGTATCAAGAAAAGGTTGGTGAACCTCGAGGAATTGGAAATTTACTTTGATACGGTTACAATTGTGATATAATTTGAGTATAAACCTAATGAATAAACATTAGATTTGGAAACCAAAAGGAATTGCCTAGAGTCTTAGGGATATACATGTTATATTTTTTATTGTATATTACATACGATACACGTATATGTACTGAAGCTGATTAGACGCACGTTCTTTAATGTATATACCGATGGACAGACAACCTGCAGATACTACTCAGCTTGAGGTCGAGGATACTAGTGATCTGACTAGGCCGACTTTGACGCTGGAGTCATTGGCGCAGACTATGGATGATAGATTCACGTTATTGATGGACATGATGAGAGCTCGGGATGTTCGGGAGACTACTACAGCTCCTACTACCATTGTGGCTGCACCGATGACTACTACTCAAAAAGTTGTAGCTCCTACTACAGCTGAGACTCAGGTGCAAGCAACTATATCTGAGATGATGGTCAAA
Source organism: Stephania yunnanensis (assembly GCA_039657365.1). Classification (NCBI taxonomy): domain Eukaryota; kingdom Viridiplantae; phylum Streptophyta; class Magnoliopsida; order Ranunculales; family Menispermaceae; genus Stephania; species Stephania yunnanensis. Next base: position 13,091,426 of record CM077592.1, read on the forward strand.
AGGGATGCGTAAGTAGTAGTACCAGTGGATACTACAGTGGTCATTACACCTACAACTACTGAGTAGCCAACAGTGGCGTCTACCTTTGCGAGCCAGATGACAATAGAGGCTAAGAAGATGGAGGATTTCATTAAGTTCTCACTAGGATACTTAATTTTATTGAGTCGGGGACCCAAAGATAGCCTAAAGGTGGCTATTATCTCATGAGCGGCTACATGAGTTGCTTCGGATTGAGGAGATTGATCGGCCAAGGCTATTGAGTTTTTGCTTGAGAGCTAATGCAGCGGTTTGGTGGACTACCTTCATCTCGACTCATCCTAGTGTGACCACTTGGGCAAAGTGTCGAGTGTTGTTTATGGACGAGTATATACCTATGGAGGTTAGGGTACGATCGAGGGATGAGCATTTGTCATTGGTTCAGGGTGATATGTTTGTCACTATGTACATGGAGAGGTACTTATATTTATCGTCTTACTCCATAGATATAGCAGGTGCGGATCGACTACAAATATATTATTTTGTCCGAGGTTTGGATGAGAGGGTTGCCAGCACAGTTGTATCTTGTGGAGCTCATACACTGGGAGAGATTTACGATAGGTCCCTCGCACACGAGAAATATTTAGTTCGGATAGCCATTCGATTAGCGATTCAGGTTATGCTGCAGGGTCAGCAAAGTCGGCCAACTTCGAGCTCTCGGTCTGATCAGAGACCGAAAAGACAGATGAGAGACCAAGATTGACATAGAACGGGCCAGAGACCTCGTCGAGGTGACTGGCAGTCCCATCAGAGTTGCATAGGCGATAGAGGTCTTTGTGAAGACCATGATCGACTTGATGATCACCAGGTTGCGTATTCTACAACTTCTACACCAGTTGATCAGCCTAGACAACAATATAGGCAGGATAGAGGTCAGAGATGCCAGAGTCAATATTAGGGTTGGGCACAGAGTCAGAGGAGTTCTGGCAGATCAAAGACTCGTGCGTGTTACAGATACGGTCAGGTTGGACATATTATGGTAGATTGTACCAGACCAACACCACTACCTCCACCAACGGAGTAGGCTAGAGATAGGACCAGAATGCAGCTTTTAGGGTCGTACAGCCAGACAGGGAGGCGACCAGACAAGTTGTTGAGGGTACGTTAACTGTTTGTGTTATTTCCATGTATATTGTGGTGGATTTTGATAGCATAATGTATTTTATTTCTAAACGCATGGTAGAAGAGTTAGGGTTACCTACACAGACCTCAGATACACATCTTGTTCTCAATACTACAGCTGGGGATAAGATTTACCCTAACTGAATATGCTAGAATAATATTGTGGAGATTGAGGGACATCAGCTACCGGCTAATTTGAGAGTGTTAGAGTATCTGAAATTCGACGCGATGTTTGGTATGGATTGGTTATCATCCTATCATGCACAGATCGATTGTTTCAGTAATACTCTAACGTTTGACATTGAGTAGACTCCAAAGTTTACATTTGTCCGAGTTGTGATTGCATTACCTATCACTCGAGGTAGATTAGCTACGTCGCGGGAGATGGAGGCGTACGCGGCTGTGGTTGAGCCAGAGCTAAGGACGGTAGTTAAGGTTGATGATGTTCCTATTGTCTGTGAGTTTCCAGACGACTTCCCTGATGATTTGCTTGAATTGCCACCACCGAGAGTTGTTGAGTTTATCATTAAGCTGATTTCGGGGACTCGTCCAATCTACAACATGCCATATAGGATGTCACTATCGAAGCACGAGGAGTTAAGGACCCAGTTAGAGTACTTATTGCAGAAGGGTTTCATTTCTAGCATGTCACTTTAGGGAGCTCTAGTTCTTTTTATGAAGAAGAAGGACGGGTCGATGTAGATGTGTGTAGACTACCAGAAGCTGAATCAGGTAACGATTCAGAATCGTTACCTACTTACGAGGATTGAAGACTTATTAGATCAATTGGCTAAGGCCAAGTTCTTTTCGAAGATCGACTTACGATTAAGATACCATCAGTTGAGGATTCGAGAGGAGGATGTGGAGAAGACTGCTTTTAGTATGCGGTACAGACTATTCGAGTTTACTGTCGTGTCATTTAGGCTGACTAACACACCAACAATCTTCATGGACTTGATGCATAGGTTTTTGAGGTCATTTTTGGATCGATATGTTATAGTTTTTGTCGATGACATCCTAACTTACAGTAAGACTCATATGGAGCACAAGAGGCATCTCAGAAATGTGTTGGCGACACTGAAAAAGCACAGACTTCATGTCAAGTTCAAAAGTGTGCATTCTGGCTGAGTGAGGAGAAGTTCTTTGAGGCATGTCATCAGTGATCAAGACATATCAGTTGATGGTGAGAAGATTCGGGTGATTATTGATTGGAAGACACCCGAGTTTGTATCTGACATTAAGAGTTTCTTAGGTTTGGCATGTTATTAGAGGCACTTCGTGCATGATTTCTCGATAATTGTAGCGCCGATGATGAGGCTAACCAAGAAGGATGTTAGATTTGAATGGTCACAAGAGTGTGAGGATGCTTTTTGGGAGCTGTAGAGAAAGTTGACTTCGACACTAATTTCGGCATTACATGTAGCAGGTAGAGGTTTTTCGATTTATACTGATGCATCAGGTACTGGGCTGGGTTGTGTGTTGGTGCAGGTCAGACACCCAGTGGCCTATTTGTCTCGATGGTTGAGAACTCACGAGGTAAACTATCCAGTGCACGACTTGGAGCTTATGACGGTCGTGTTTGCACTGAAGGCACAACTTGTACGGTGAGAAATTCGTATTGTTCACAGACCACTAGAGTTTGTTGTACATGTTCACTCAAAGGGAGTTGAACATGCGACAGCGGCGATAGCTCGAGTTATTATGGGACCATGACTTCGCAATTGAGTATCATCCGGGTAAGACGTAGTTGATGTGCTGAGCAGGAGTGACATTGAAAGCCAGATGATACTGCGACATATGACATATGAGCATGGGTATCAGAGCTAAGGGGCAACATTCTCGAGGATGCACACCGCTACCGATATGCAGTTCATCCTGGTTGGACTAAGATGTATCATGATCTACATAAATTGTTTTAGTGGCCAAGGATGAAGGTTGACGTAGGTAGATACATCCGGAGTTGTCGTATTTGCCAGCAAGTGAAGGCTGAGCACATGAGATCAGCTGGGTTGCTATAGCCGCTGCCCATTCTTCAGTGGAAGTGGGAACACGTGACCATGGACTTCGTCAGTGGCCTATCGAAGACTACGAAGAGACATGATGTGGTTTGGGTAATTATCGACAGGTTGATGAAGTCGACGCATTTCATATCGACCACTATAAGATATTCATTTACACAGCTAAGTACAATCTTCGAGAGAGAGATTATTAGATTGCACAGTGTACCGACGTCCATTATTTTTTACAGAGATCCGAGATTTACTTCAAGGTTATGGGAGAGTATGCAAGAGCAGTTTGACACTCGCTTATAGTTCAACACTATGTACCATCCTTAGACTAACGAGCAGTCAGAGTGTTTGATTTAGATTAACGATGATATGCTCAGGGAGTGTATATTACAGTTTGATAAATCGTGGGAAGATTACTTACCTTTGTGTGAGTTTTCCTATAACAACAGTTATCAGGCAAGTATCAGGATGCCACCATTTGATGCACTTTATGGTAGGCCCTGCAAGACACTAGAATGTTGGGCGGCACCAGAGGATATAACGGCTGTATGACCTGAGGTTGTTGTTGATCATACTGAGAAGGTGAGACAGATTAGGTAGAGGCTTCAGGCGGTGCAGGATAGGTAGAAGAAATATGCGACCTGATGTATCGTATGTGGAACGGCCTGTAGAAATTATGGATAAGAGGACTCAGATTTTGAGGAATAGGAAGATCCCGAAAGTTTTTGTACGTTTGCGGCATCACGGGACCCAGAGACTCACTTGGGAGCTTGAGTCTACTATGCGACGACGATATCCCCGCTTATTTGCCGGTAAATATTTAAATTTAATTTAAATTTCGAGACGAGATTTTACCTAGTTAGGAAGAACTGTAACGGCCTGAATTTAATTCCCTGTTATTAATGACGTGGTTGCAGACGTGACTGACAGCTCAGACGCTCGTAGGACCCGCAGCTAGGCTACTGTGCCCCTGGAACTAGGTAAATAGTTATTTTGTATGTTGATTTGTTTGATTTTTGATGTTTATGTTGAAATAGATTAAACGACATCGTAATGTGTGTATTTATATTACATTTGACGTGTGAGACTGTGTGTCGACCGGGTACTGGGTAGGCTAAAAGACTAAATATTAAGCTGGAAAAAATAATACACACATAAAATAAATAAAATAAGTTAAATAATAATATATAATGTTTATACGATGGTTAGGGACATGATAGTACGCGTATGTCGCATTTCGGGACACGAAACCGGGCGTTGAAACACCTGAAAGACAACTTTTTGGGCTAAGAACAAGGGCACGTGTGTTATTGGTGTTACATTTGGAGTTATTAGAGGTTGGAAAATGGAGCAATTGGTGCTCATTGGATTGTATTGTGATGTACAAGTGAGGAGAGATCACATAGGTCTATAAAAGTCAAATCGACTTTCATTTCTACCACCTTTTCTCTCTCCTTATCTACAATTCGATAATTGAGAAGAAAAAACAAGGGTTTTGGAGTGTCAAATTGATCATTTGAGGGGTTTGGAGTGGTTGCTTCATCAAAGCAAGGTGATGAGATTCACAATCACTACGACTTTCTTCATCTTTTGGTATACATTTTTGAGGTGTTGGGGTGAATCCAATATAAATTGTTAAGTGATTTTTTTGGAGGGTTTTAGGTGCTATGAAGTTAAGTGAGATATGTTGTCGTAGTGGTTGTTAGTGGTGGTGATGTTTAAAACCTAAAACTTTCAACCAAATTGTTGTCCAGAACTCGATTAGCACGCTAATGAGCGCGCTAGGTAAAAATATAGCACGTTAATGTTCTTCCTGACGAAGAATGTTTAGTTGCCTACAAATCTAGTGCGCTAATCCCAAGACCTAGTGCGCTAGATGTTGCAGATTTTAGACTATTTTTGCCGAGTAACATGAAATACATCAAATTGACTAAAAATCAATTATAAATGGAAATATGTCATTTCGGGCGGTAATTTGGATATCAGGGATTCGACGGAGCCGGACCGAGGGTTATTTACCGAAACACGGAGTGCTGGTTGAGGTGTGTAGTATCCCAACTGAGATTTCTTGAGTAGTAAATTATTTTTTCTTTTGAATTCATATTTCGTCTTTTAATACTCTATTATTGGTTTTGGTTTAAATGGACGGATGTTGAGGCTCTCCCTCCGCGCCATTCCTGTGTGTATGTCCACTAGGCCATAACACATGTGCCAGGGATCTCGGTGAATAGCTCGACCCGATAGTCGCTTTGGGGCACGTGTAGGTGCGTTGTAGGTTATACGCCGACCACCTAGTGGATCCAAATACTGGCCTTGCTTGAGTGGGACTTGCTTGCAGTTATTTGTGGAGAGTCCGAAGTATGACGCTAGTCTGACCCTAGGCTCTAGGAACATACTTTGAACTTGCACTATTACTTATCCATCCGATGATCACAGTTGCCTGTATTTATCTCCGCTTGTTTATTTAATAGTTTTGTTTAAATTTCAGTGTTTACTTTCAATATTGCTCACTTAATTTCTTTGAGAATACTCACTTTGGACTCGTCATCTGCCTTTTTATAATGGCTTGAGTGTAGATCCTAATACAAGTCGTGGCAAGAGCAAGCTTCCAGAGTACCTGTGATTCAGAGATATTAAGCCAGACTTATACGTTTGTATTATTTATACTTTGTTTTCGTTTTGAGAATTTGGGTTTGTGAGACACTTCAAGACCCTTCATTTTCGATATTTTGAGACCTTTGAGATTTATATATGATATATGTTAGCATATGAGTTTTCCACAGTAGGTATTAAAGTTAAATGCATGACTATAATGTTTAATATTTTAATTGTTATGATAAAAGACTTCCGCTTTGATTATTTATTATGGTTTCAAATGATAGTAACAGATGACTTGAGTTCATTAACAATTTAAATAGTAAATTGTTATACATTGAGGTTAATAATGATTAATCAGGTATAGGAGATTGCATGTGGGACACAGCTGGTGCTAGTAGGTCAGGTTGCGGGCTCGCATTGGCCCCCGTGGCTGTTCATTTGGTAAATGGGTCATTGCATGCCCGATACTAAAAATTACACAAGTAAAAATAACCATTTGGACCTCCCGTTTACGTGCTAAATTAAACATAACACCATATTTTTTGTAAATGTAAAGAAAAAATGAAATCAATAAAGTATGTGGAATTGTACTGTGTTTTTTTTTTCTTCTGATTTTTTTTACGATGAATGGGAGGCAAGACTACTTTTGTAGGATGCATTTTTATAAATGTGCAAAAACAGGAAAGTTACAAAATGATGCGTGTTGTAGTTGACACCTATGTCAAGGAAAAACTATAAAATAAAAAACCAACGTGCCGGCTCCTTACATAAGCCAACTCATGGTTCTTGTGCATCCTTCAGACGTAAAGAACCCTACAAACATGTGCACCTGAATACCCAACAAAAATCCAGATGATGGCCATGCACTCCCTTAAAATTCCTCAAATTGGACGCGGGAGAATTACAACCTAAAAGAATGGATGAGAAGTGAAATTTATAAGGAGAATATAACTTGCACTGCACTCCATTCCATGTATCTGCCCATGATTTTAAAAACCTTGTGCTACACTCTGCCTACAGTTTTGAGTTGAACGTACTCATTCCATGAATCCATTCGTTGATAATATAATTATTATTAATTATTAATAGATGCATACATAATATATAATTATATCTCTTGGGACAACCGCTAATAAAAATAAATAAATAACAAAAAATAAGAAAACTGAGAAAAATTAAAAAATTGAATGGTGAGAGGAGATAGCTTCATAACTTTCTCTCTCATCTGACTTATATATATATATATATATATATATATTAATTAAATCTAATTTTCCATCTACCACTTGGCTTGGTAGGTTGGAATTTGAGTTGTCACAAGTGTTGTGGGTTAAAATGTAGGTATTATATGCACATAAATCAATATAAATTGAAAGGGCGCTAATAATCGAGTGTTTATTTTGGGTGTCTATTTCGAGTCACTTTAGGACTACCTTTTTATCATATATTCCAAAGTCTACATACCTAAGAATGCAATTCACATTAGAGGGCAACGAGAGGAGTACTAAGCTCTAATTGAGATGGAGATTGTGGTTCTAATCGTGAGTGCTACATCGTGTTTCTTTGGTTTCTCTTGTGTAGTGGGGTTAAGACGCTTCATTACACATCGATTTACGTGCATATAACACTTACTAACTCTTGTGAGATTTTAATTTTTATTTTTTGAAAACAACTCTTGCAAGATTAATCGAACCAAAGTAAGGAGACGTTGAAATAGGTGAATGTAGGCCACCTAACAATGCTGTTATACCCATTGAAGCTAGGCCGCCTAACATTATAGTTACTAACAGTTTTATATTCATTTTTTTCTCTGTTTGTGACGTTCTTTGGTCATGTCGACATTTGACTCATTTATTAAAAAAATGAATATAAAACTGTTAATAACTGTAATTAAGGCCCGACCTTTCATTTAAAAAAAATAATAAATCTATTTGGACTCATGAGTCCGGACTCATATGGAGGTTTTGTAAATTTTTGTAAATATTTAAGGGGTATGAAAATTTTTTTACAAGTGATTATGGTTGCTTCATTAATTGTTCGAGAATGTATTTAAAATTTTAAAAAAATTAGAGTCCGGACTCACGAGTCCAAATAGCACTACCCTTAAAAAAATACTCAAACCCTTTTGTTATGATTGTAGGTATCCGATCCGCCTTAGCCCCTTTTAATTAAGGCCCGATTAATCCCACCAAGTTTCAAAATGCACTCCTCCACTTACCCAAATGTTGAAAAAGGCATAGGTACCGCGAATCAAACCTACTACCTCTGTTTTAATCAAAGTACTATATAACATCTTGCGAGCAACTTCTCAAACTTGAATCAAACCCACCACCTCTATTTTAGTGGAAGTACTTCATAATCTCTTGCGGGCAACTCCTCAAACTTGTATGCATAAGATTCAAACCCTCAACTTTTTCACAGTATTCCAAATCATTGAACTACCAAATGATTGGTATGGTTCTAAACCAAATAGATGCTATCATGACTTATGATCCCCATTAGATCAAGAGATAATTATAGCACATTTTGGAGATAAATCGTCTGAAAATGAAGAAAGCTTAAGGTGATAGCAACAGAATCAAAGTCAACATCAAGAATGAGAAAGCAGTGGAGAGGCAAAGAAGTGCCGTTGAAGTTTCATTGACATTTGGCATGAACCTTCTACAAAATCAATCCTTTTATGATGAAAGAATTGGTGGTACTGTCAATTTTGGACCAAATTCAAAGCACCCATTATTTATTTAATTAATATTTAATTTAAAATATCTTATCATACATTAAAAAAAATATACTTCACAAGAATTATCTTTTGCTTGCATATGGTTTAGCTCATTTTTGAATCATCATTTTTATCAATTTTAACAATAGTTGAAGCTTTATTTTATTTTATTTTATTTTATTTTTATTTTTATATTAGAACCTTATAAGTATTATCCCTTGCCTCCTTAATTAATATATAGACATCAATTTCTCAATTACAAGTTCACCTTAATTTATAATAGATCTAAATTATTTTATCAAGATTTATGATGAACCTAAACTTCAATTAAAGGTCTAACACTTATTATGTTATTCGCAAGACTCGAACCTTGCAAATTTTGGCCACTGCATGTGGTTTATCTCTGGGTTAATCGAAACTTTTTAAGCCTCCTACAATGATATATATATATATATATATATATATATATATATATATATATATATATATATATATTCATTTTTAAATTAATTAAAGATTAAGGTTTACATCTTAATTCTTTTATTTTACTACACAAAAACAAAAATAACACTCAAGTCACGATCTTGAATTAATTAAGGTCGATTAGCCACATAAATTAAATATCAAGCAAAAAATAAATTAAGAGAAAATAAAAATAAATATATTTGATGAGCTGAATTAAAGATGTTGGCTATGGTTGTGAATTGATGGCAACATATTCAATTTATTAAAACTCGTTCAGTGTGAAAGCTGTTTGCTTTTTGTTGTCTCTGTCGCAACTTACCACTTCCCCTTTTTTGAATACTCAACCCCCAACCCCAACATTATTTCATAATTCTCCATTGTGGCCAATTTTTCTGACATAACAAGAAGAGAATATATATATATATAATTACTGAAAATTATTAATGTTATTATATTACTACTAAGCATAGTGGAACAAATTAAAGAATCATTAAAAAAATAACCCATCAATTCTAGCTATTAAATCGAACTAATTGAAACCTTCAATGTAATTTGCTACTCATGCCTTGTTTGGTTAGGGGTGGAATTAACTCTCAAGAGATAACTTGGGGGATGTGCGATATAAATTGCACTTACATTTGGGGGGAGGGGGGATATGCGATATAACTTGCTAGATCAAATGATTTGGTATGGGAGACCATTTGAACGTTTTCAATCTATTATTTTACCCTACTTCATGTGCTTATTTAGAATATGTGTATACTTTTGTGCCTATGTTTTCTACTGTTAAGGACTATCCCTTTAATTCCATGTTCTTATTGATTATTGTTACCTTTTCCTCAAAGTTTGCGGAGTAATCCTTTTGTTTAAGGTTCAAGTCTCATTGCTCCCCTACTTTGGTTTCTTACTTCATACTCGCTCGGACTTACAAATTCTTTTTCTTTTTAGGATGAGTACTTCGTGATCAACTTGATCTAAATTCTCGGTAGTACCACTTTCTCGCTTAAGCCGCCAGATTGTTGAATTTGAATCTGAATAAGGGGAAGATGAGATTGATTACTACCTGAATAAATGGGCCAAAATGAGGTATAAGAAGTAAACTACATTGAAAAATAAGTCAAAATGCCTCTTCACTATCTCAGCCAAGTATATAAAGCATATATAGGACATTGTGGCCAAGAATAACTAGCAAAATGAGGCTTTCCGTTGATATGGTGATCAGGTAGTGGCATCCAAAGAGCCAACAATCGAATTTTATGCCAATGGCTACAACATATTCCAAGGAAAGACAATATGGGTGTGAGGTGTGCGAGTTCCAACTAATGGTGTAGCTATGAACAAAGCTTTTGACCTATTAGTTTATCCAACCAAATCGTACTTTCCACAACATCTAGGAACATACACAAAGCAACGGATTGCCCATATCATTTGTTTTCTAGGGAGAGCAGTGTGGAAACAAAGAAAAGATGGAGTCTAGGATCATAAATTATCAATCAAAAACTTGAGGCGTGCCCATCGAGACCGGCTCCATTTTATAAGTGCCACCTTAATGCCACCAGGAAATACTAGTGAGATCACTTCGAGCGCTCAACTCGATTGGCACACATTTTAACACAGACGATGTGGACTTCAAGAAGTTATTTCATGATCATTGTTGGATTTTCTCTGGGGCCCGCTAATGAAAGTTCCTTATCACCGATGAATCATCACTCTTCTCTGTAAGAAAGCATCTATCCCATTTAAAGACAACAAATATATATTGAATTTGCCCACTACTTCGGATGTGACGCTAAAGCAATGTGTTTCGCCTCCGATATATGTAGATTCGGATGATGGTCGACCAGAGTGGCAAACCACAACTATTACATCGGGCATAACAATATTCGCGACGACGAGCACTTACTCAAGCCATGGAGCATGAGGCACGACAAGGTAAGACAACGAAAACTTAAGGGGATGAGGACCCAAACCAATTGGCTATGATTGCACATTAGTAGCAAAGACCCACCGAATGAAACAAGCACAAATTCTGGATTAACGACCATATCAGTGTGTTAACGCGTTATATCACAAGGGAATGGCATTATACGAGATACATGTTTTGATACCGTCATGATCCTAGCTACCCGCTCTCGAATTGAACCTCTTATTATGATGATGATGCTTTGGCAACATCGTGCAAGGGACGACTTCCCATCTACATCGAAGGATTAATCTCTTTCCTATCTATTTGAGCATTAGGCTATTCCACTTAGGAGAGTCTCATTTCACATACTTTATCTACTATTTGTTTAGTTTGTTTCCTTTATTTTTGTACTATCTAGATTGCTTTATATTTGGCTTTTGGTTCGCTATTTCTTCTTGTCCTCTTCCCTATTTTGGTTCGTTTTATTTTGGGGTTCATTGAGGACATTGAATCGAATAAGTTTAGAAGGAGGGGATTAGCTTGCATCCTTTCATAGTTATTTTGAGAATGAGTATGTTATCGAGTATTGTATGCATGAAATAGGGAATAATGCTATTCTATTGATTCTCTTCTTATGTGACTAAAAATCTAGGATAGAAATGTTATCAAACTAATGAGATGAAATATTTGGGGAAGAGTAAAGAACACATGTGTTTAAGTGTTTAGCTTAGCTAGATCGAGGATTCTTTTGAAATGTCTAGTGTAAGGAAAGACCTATGCCAATGCAAAAAAGGATATACAAAAGTAGGCGAGTTTTAATGAAGATTCGGGGATTCTAGAACTTGTTCTAGATCCACTTGAGGCAATAAATTTCGAACTTAAAGGATATAGGAGAGGAATTAGGCCTTGTTTAAATGTTTTACCCAATATCCTATATTTCCTTCCTACGCATGAGATCGCTAGTCATTATGTATTGCCTTGTTTATCATGAGTTTTTGGCATTAAACATTGTCCCAAGCTAAAAAGCCTTAGAACACCTAAAGCTAGATTGATGAGCAACCATTATCCATGATGAAAAGAGCTTGTAAAGTTTAAGTAAAATATGAAATCAACCTGAAAAAATGGAAATGTCAAGAGAAAATGAATAAATCCACCAAATAAAGTCCAAAGAAAAAGAAAAATATGGAGTGGTGTGATGAAAAAGAATAGTTATGAGTGAGTGTGAAAGTTTGAATTTTTGAGAGTTTATTCTTTGTGAGTGCTCTATGTTTGTACGGAAAAGATTTGCAAAATCTATCTAACTTTGTTTGAGCTTAAATATATGCTTTTTGATAAACCAAACCATGGCCCTACTACAACCTATTGAAGACCTAAGGATTTTTGGTCTTTTACGTTTGATGATAGCGGAGAGTGGAGCGAAAAATAAGTTTATAAAATCTCTTAGAAGTTGATTCTTTAAATGAAGAATCATTTAGGTTTCAAATCATTTTGTGGACTATCTTAAGTAATGGCGGCTAGATTCTCGGAATTGCACTTGGGTTTTCGAAAGTGGGTTCTTGTGAAGGTTGAGTTGAAAGGTCAGGGTTCGTGGGCAATTGAAAAGCCTTGAGTTGAGTCAATATTTGGTTTGAATTTGAGATTGAAAGACGCCACTAAGATTGAGAGATGAGAATAATTGAATTTAGAAATAAAATTATGTTTGCATGTACTTGATGTTTTTAAATTGTAGATTAATGCTATTCATGCTTAGAGTGTTGGTTTAAATAAATTGCATCTCTTTGTACTTAATTCTTTCCTAGGGAGTAGGAAAATTTCAAGTTTGGGGGTGTGATGCGTAGCATAATTGTATTTGTTTTAAGTAGTATTCACTCATCAACATTGAAAGATAAATGGTATTTTGATACTTATTTAGAGCAGTTTTGTGCATACTAGGTCCAAACAGCGATGAAATAGAGTGACAAGTAAAGTGAGAAGATTGAAGGAGTCCACAACACTCGGAATTATGAACCTTCTGTTCACAATGCCATGGCGCTATGACTAGCGCCATGGCACCAAACCTGGTGCCTCAACATTATCCAACACTTAGCACCTCACCACCAAGTCTATACCTCGTATGTATTAATGTGCCTAAGTTATGTTAATAAAAGTGAAATATGGCACACCTCGATATGTGTGTTACGATGCAGGGCAGCAGGTATCGGGTAGTCGGGGATTGGTGGGACTACTAATTTACCAATAAAAGTGTCTAAGAATACCAATCATAGGTATTAATGTGCCTGAGTAATGTTAATGGATCAAATAAATGGTTGTCCTATAATTTTGACATGAATTATTTAAACCTTTATTCAACCTAATGATGATCCTAGATTGAAGAAACTAAGCAAGATGTGTCATTGATTTGTGTCACATTAAAGTCATAATGTTGTGTAGACAGTTTAAATGAGAGCTCTAAGATACTCCTAGAGATACCGTAACACATTAGATTACAAGGAGGCTATAAATATAGCTTGATGAGTAGGAATTTCATGATTTTCACTCACTTTCTCATGCAAATAAAAAAAATCTTGAGAGAACAACATCAACATTTGATGATTTGGAGAGCTGGAATTTATGGTTGGAGATCAACCTGAGAGATTGAAACACAAATGTAATCATCTTATTTACCTATTCTCCATTAAATGAGCTAAAAATTAAGGTTTTTGGTACAAAAGAATTTCACACCTGAGTTTTTTGTATTTCTAGTGATTTTCATATGTGACTAAGTTAAATACAAATACAAAACATGATTTGTAAACTAATTTTAATGATGATTGAGTTTTTCGCGAAATTGAGAAAATAATAAATACTTGTTGATTATGTAAATCTATGTAAAAAATTTTAATTAAATCAACTCGAATAGGTTACATTTATGATTGTTCATGATTATTGATTGAGTTTTGAAGTTCTGGTAGGATTTGAGATCATTTAGGGATGATTTGTGGTGATTTGGGGTGTAGAACTACGTTTATGTAGTTCGCAAGCATGGAGCATGGTCCCTCGTTTTAAGTCGGATTTTGACGTTCTACCTATCATTGGAAAGCAATGAGAGAACACAACCACCTATAAATATTATTTAAAAAAATCATCATCTATACCGAAAATGGGTCAAAATTCAATGGTTGTGAATAGGGATGATTCGACTGTAAGTTTCGGGGCTAAAATATATTTAGAGTTCTAGACCCTAACTTGGTGACTCAAACACACCTAACACAACTTGAATTGACAATAGGGACTTTAGGGACCATAATTCAGGTATCGGAGCTAGGGAAGATTTAGGAGTCCAGAGAAGTCAAAGCGCGTAATTAGGTGCGTAAACCCATTGAAATCCCTCACACAATTCATGGTTTTGTTTTATTGATATCAGATTACATGCGTTTCTGCTGGTGGACACATTGTTATACATAACGATTTATAATGCTTACCAATTTGATATAAATAAAACGAAACTACAATAATCAATAACGGAATTGAAATAACAAGTAAATTTAAAATTATATAACCTGAAGCTTGCATAGAAGCAATGTCCTAGGACACAAGTTTCTTGGAATTCGGTAATTGAGTCTTTCCACAAAGATCTGCCCCCAGGATGCAACCGGATGCGCTTCTGAAACAAAGTTTACCAATTTCGAAAGTATGCCCAAACTGATTTTCTTCTATCTTAAATATTATGTATTTCAAAAATCAAGTGAACTTCCAATGTTTTAGTTCTACTTAAATAGAACTTGAAGTACTGATTCAAACCAATGTGACTATCCAAATCCAAAATAATAATCATTGTTATTATTCAACAACTGCACCTATTAACCAAAATAACAAAATTAACTGTCATCAATTAATTTTGAAATTAAAAAAATATTTAAGTTTTATAATAAAAAAGAACTTGAATGTACAAAGCTAACAATCTAAGCCCAAAGCCCAAATGCCTCAAGGCCCAAGGCCTTATCTTTGACATTAAATATCAAATATTACATATTTATACCCTAATACCCAATGCCATTTAAGCTCTATCCATTAGTTTTATTTAAAGCAAAGCTAAAGAGATGGTGTTTTTATATAAAGAGTTTGTACTATTTTTAAGTGACCAATGTTGAACTAAATAGTTTGTATTCAAACTCCAATAATACCCCATATTTGAATAGAAAATATCACTTTAACCCACATTTATGTTCAAATTTGGTTTAAAATAAATAAATAAATAAATAAAATTAGAATACATGAAAGAGATAGAGAGAAATATCATGTCAAGTTGTCAGGAAAAGTATCTAGTTGACTTGAACTTACCATAGTAAAACATATCGAATTTATTTCGTGACGCAGTAGATATAGAGGATCTTGAACTGTTCACTTTTTATAGTAAATCAAGACAGTATGCCTTACGTATGACATAAATATCAAAACTCAATTTATACTTTATTTTCCATTTTGGTCTTGGACAGATCTTAGTTTCATGATAGATTTAGAGAATTCAGTATGTCTATTTCTCATAAATGCGACCCTCATTTACTATCATATAGGTGGATTTTTATTTGTTATTAAATGGTTAACATATCCTTTCACTTCTTCTCAACATATTTTTTTATCTTAGGAATGAGCGAGTGTGTTCTTCTTGATGAGTTTTATCTAATCGGTTGCATATTGAACCTAGTACATGAGATCTCCAATCACCCGCCATACTTAACTCTTTTATAGGCTTTAAACACATTCCCTCGATAACAATACGACTTGATTTCTTGGTAAGACCTTTGTCATAAGATCTGCAATGTTCTCCTTTGACTTTATATAATATATACTAATTACTCCACTTGATTGTAATTGCCTTATAGTATTATGTTGGCAACTTATATGTCTTAACTTACCATTGTATACATTATTTTTAACTTTAGCTTGTACTTCCATACAATCACAATATATACATATTATTGGCACTAGTTTTGGCCAAAATGGAATGTTTTCTAGGAAGTTTCGAGCCATTATGCTTCCTCAACATTTTTGTCTAAGGCTACAAATTCTAATTCCATTGTCGAACGTGCTATACACGTCTGCTTTATTAATCTCCAAGAAATCCCAGCTCCTCCCAATGCAAAACTTTATCCACTGGCTGGCTTAGTTTCAGTATTATTTGAAATCCAATTTGCATAACTATACCCTTCAAGTCTTGGTGGATATTAAGTATATTGTAATCCATAGTCTAAAGTATGTTTTAAATATCTTAGCACTCTTATTAATGCTTCCCAATGATCATTATTTGGATTACTTGTATACTTACTAAGTTTATTCACCGCATAAGCAATGTCCGGTATTGTAGAATTCATTAAGTACAACAAGCTTCCAATTACTTGGGAGTACTCCAATTGAGAAATGAACCTTTCAAGATTTTTCTTAAGTTTGCAATTCGCTCAAATGGAGTAGGAGTAGGTTTATAATTAAATTGATTGAACCTCTTCAATATTTTTTTAACATAATATGATTTGGAAAGGATATATTCATAATCATTTCTTTTAATTTGAATACCCAAAATGACAACTGTTTGACCTAAGTCCTTCATGTCAAAATTAGAACTCAACATCTTTTTAGTTGAAATGATTATATCCTTATTAGTCCCAATTATCAACATATCATCAACATAGAGACATACTATGCATGAACTTTTCATTTCTTTGATGTAGACACATTTGTCACATTCGTTTATTTTAAATCCATTTTCAATCATAGTATGGCCAAATTCCTCATGCCATTGTTTTGGTGCTTGTTTAAGTCCATACGAGACCTAAAAAGCTTGTAGACTTTGTTCTCTTGACTTTGGACCGCAAATCCTACGGGTTGTTCTATATAGATCTCTTCAACTCGATTATCCATTTAAAAATATTATTTTTACATCTATTTGATGCATTTCCATATTGTGAATTGTAGCAATTGAAATTAACATCCGAATATATGTAATTCTTGAAACTGGAGAATAAGTATAAAATAATTCAACCCATCTTTTTGCCGAAATCCTTTAGCTACTAAATGGGCATTGTATTTATCAATTGATGTATCGAGCTTTCAATTTTCTTTTAAAGATCCATTTATAACCTATTGGTTTAATACCAGAAGTAAATCTATCAACTCTCATGTGTGGTTAATTAAAATGGATTCTATTTCACTATTTATAGCTTCTTTCTATAAAATAGTTTCAAAGAGAATTCATGGCTTCTTTATATGTTTGTGGTTCAATTTCAATCAAGAAACTTATAAAGTCCGGTCCAAAACTCTTTTGAACTTTAGATATTTTCCCCTTCTTGGTTTTTCATCTAATGTTTGGAACATTAGAAGTGGATGGTTCATCTCGAACTTTCTTGTTTGATGAGTATATTCTTTCTTCTTTATAAGGAGAGCTTCCTTCAAAGAATTGTACATCCGTTGATTCCTTAATTGTATTAACATGGATATCACTAATCTCATAATTAATTACTAAAAATCTATATGCAACACTGTTGTTTGCAAATCTAATAAACACACAATCTATAGTTTTAGGTCCTAACTTAGTTTTAATAATGACAGGAACTTGTACCTGTGACGGCCCCAATTTTCCACAAATCGGCACCGCTTGCCTAAGCCCACGTGGACCCCGAGCCGGTCTCGCAAGGTCAACGCAGACCTAATCGGCCTTCCAATCCATCATTATCGGTAAGTTCAAAAGTTTTAAGTTGAGTTATTAATATTTTTCAATAATTACAATTAAGCGGAAGCAATACTACATTAAATAACTCAACAATAAGGTACAAGAGTTAGGCAACCTAATTGTGGAACCCAGCATAAATATATCACATCAGAGGAGAGTAAATAAAAGATATACAAAAATATTCACCTAGCTATGGAGCTTTCCCTTTACTACTCATCGTGCAACTCGCACTCGTCAAACATGAGATTGACGAGCCTGTAAGTAAAATCCAAGAGAATCTAAACAGTAATTTAAGATAAAATAAACAAGTCTAAAAGTCATGCGAGATAAAAAGAAAATTGCATGGGATGCATGATCATGAGACTCTAAACTAATGAAAGTACAACGAGAATGAGTGTCAAAGGAAACAATATAGAGAGGTGCCCAAGTAGTCTAAAACCACCGAATGCGGGTGCCACAGCGGGTCGGTCGCGAGAGTCGCGTACCTAAAATGTCGCGAATGAGGGATATCAATGGCGCTCCGGATAAAGCACATCTCATTCCGATCAAATACGTGACTCGAGGTCATGGCCCCGGCTTGCGAGCCTAAGCAACCACTCCAATCGAGACACGAGTATGACTCACTTGGCGTCGGACACTCATAAGTGAGTGAGAATTCCAAGAAATGGGACATGATTCAACATCAAACAAAATGAAATCTCAATGAACTACATCAGACATCTTCTAACCGGTTTACTTACCTCGAAATTCAAAATTCATCCTCAAGACATTCACTAATGCTTCGATTTGCGCACCCGGCACCCGACTCTACCTTTTAAGTCCCTGGTTTCATTTATACCTTTTAGGCCTATTTTACGAAGTCAATTAAATCACAGCCAAATTACGTAACATAAGACTCACCATGACCTTCAAAATCCATTTGAATCCACTACGTCGTCGAGCTCGTCGAAGTCGTGCCTTCGATCGGTCTGACAACGCCATCGAGTCGTTCACCGCGCCGACGTCGAAGCCGCGCCACCGCCGTCACCGCGCCGCTGCCGACGTCGCCTAACCGTTGTCGGCATCACTGTCGGCATAGCTGCCGGAGCTGCGCCGTCGCCTCTGCTGTCCAGCTCCTAGCCTGCGTCGGCGTCGCCTGCCGCCAGCACCTCGCTGCTGGTCCGCCGTCGTCCAGCCATCCGCGCTGCACTGCAGGTCCGTCGGTGCACTGCAGATCCAATCTCGCCACTGTCCGCGACCTCTGCGAGCGCTGCTGCCGTCCGTCGGTGCTTGCGCCGTGAGCCGCCGCTGTCCCTCGCCTCTGATCTATTTTCTTCTCCGATCTCCCCCATCTTCTCTCCCTCTTTGTGATCTCCTTCTTCCTCTCTTTCTCCCTTGTTTTTCTTTTTTTTTTTATTTTATATATATATATATTCATATATATATATATATATACACATATATATGTACATGAATTTTAATTTTAATTTTCTTTTTGATGTGACCACATTAATATTACGATAGTCACATTACGCCGCTTAATTCCTCAAATCCACGTCGACACGCGACTCGAGGCGCGTCCCCTCGTTTGTGTTTCGACTCACTACATTCCCCGCATATACTTTTCTCAACAATTAGCATTAAACTCTTAAATTTCACATTCTCGGTGTCCCCACTCGGATTCGACATACGTATTCGACGAGTGGGTCCCACATACGACCTTGACTCGATTGCGCACAAGTCAAATTTTAGAAGCGTTATGCCTTTGCTAGACAACCCTACACTTTTAAAGTTTTGAAAGTAGGAATCCTACCTTTCCATATTTCATAAGGAGACTTATTTATATATGTAGGCCTATCGTCCCTACTAAGCTTACCTTGCTCCTATGCATTTGCTATGTCTCGCACTAAGTTATAGAGACTACTATGACCGTTTAAATCCGTCCACTGAAAGTTGGCTTAAGTTTGAAATTGCTGCTTATGAGTTTGTGATTAAGACAAAAAATTTCGTCAAGTGGTAGGGACTGGGGGTTACTCCTCGCGAGCTTGTAATGATAAGAAAAAATAGCTCGCGCGCTCTAGACACAGCGACAACTCAATAATTGATTGTAAGGGGGCTTGGGAAACATTAGGATATAAATCTTTTAGTAAAAGCCTAAGAATAAAACTTCCTTAAAAACTATAAAAGTTTCTCAATATAAAGTATGCTTGTAGTTGTAGGTATATTAATTAAGTTATACATGCAGGTATTTATATAAGTTCTAGGTTCTTTAGATGCAACAAACTTTTTTAAAAAAAATCATTTGTTGTTACATTTTTGTTATAAAAAATTGTTATATTGAGCACAAACTAATTGGGTGATTCATTAGTTTAGCATGTGATTTGAAAGTAAAAGGTCATCAGTTTAAATCTTGGTGGGTGCAAAAGTTGTTTCTCTCTTATAAAAAAAAATTGTTTTCATTAATACTAGTGGTTATTACTTTTTTTTTACTTTAATGGTCGAAGCACGACCTCCCAAAATCTTATTTTTTGGTAAGTGATGACTCTACCATCTCACCAAAGATCTTTGACACAAGAGGTTATTTATTACTTCGTAAAAGTGAAAACATTGTTTTATAATGTGTTTATTTTTTAGTTAATATTTTAAGGTAATAACTCATTTTCCTTATTGTTTACTGGATGCTAGGTTTTTGTTGGTAAGCACCGAACATAACATGACACGTAGTAACATATCACTCCATGATACAATGATCTATCCAAATAAAAATTTGAACTTGTTTGTTTGTGTTCTTCTCCCTGCAGGATTTACAAATTATTGTCCATTAGTAAGGCAATTTTGTTTATTTTCAATCCAATTAGATTTTATCTTCATAAACCATAAAATGCATTAATCATATGCCAAACAAAAAAACTTCTTAGTATAAAGTAAACTTCATATCCATCATATCTAGATTTTATTTAAGGATGCGAATAGACAGGGGAATAACTACAGGTAATGGAGATTTACCCTAACGGGTACGAGTATAGGGACTTATTTAAATGGGGATGAGGGTAGGGATGGATATAAAATTTTATACCCATACGAGTATGAAGTATGAGTATGAGTAATAAAATATATCCACGGGGATCCCCATAGGGATGAGGGTAGGGATGGATATAAAATCTTATACCCATACGAGTATGAAGTATGAGTATGAGTAATAAAATATATCCACGGGGATCCCCATAGGTAATCCCCACGGGGATACCCATGAGCAATCCCCACGGGGATACCCACGAGTAATCCCCACGAAAATACCCATCTACCCATGAGGATCATAATATATCAATTTATACAACATATGATATTTATTATTTATATATTTATCATATGATATTTATATATAAATATTACATAGTTTTCACTTTGAAACACTCATACATACAATGAAAATCTGTTAATTAAATTTATAACTTTAATTTATTTAGTTAATTAATAATTATATGTTTTGTTTTGAATTGTTTGCAACTATATTTATATTTTAGAAATGGCCAAATAGTCGGAATAATCCTAAAATTTTAATTTTGTGTCTAAAAAATCTCAAATCAATAATTGTGTCTAAATAATCTCAAACTTTGTGTTTTGAATCAATTTTATCCTAATTGATATTTTCGATCAGATCGAAGTTGAAGTGGCATTTAAGGGATGCAATTTAAATCAAAAAAAGTTCAAGGATTTCTTGGCAAAAAGTTAATAAGTTAAAATGATTTCGATCAAACAAAATCAAACATAAAATCTAAACCGAAAAACAAAACCAAAAAAACATTTCGGTCGTCTTCTTGGCTTGTCCCCTTTGTTGGATCGACTCGACATACATTCGCTTTCTTCACTCATCTAATTTGCGCGCAAAAACGCCAATCTGTGTTGATCAAACCATCTATATATGTTCTATATCTTCTTTGCAAACACAATTTCTTTTGAATTATACTTAATGGGATCAAGCAAAAGGGCATCACTACAAAGGTTAAGGACGATATTTTGTTTTGATTTTGATTTGCAGCCTTCTTTTACTCCATTACCTTTTTTTCTATGAGAAAGAGTTCAACGAATCCCTAATTCTTTTAGACAATCTAAAGTGAAAAAATTTCTTCAAGTCAATTAGTATTGTTGCCAATTCATAAAGAGTTCAACAAATCCCCTCATTTGTTTAGACAATTTAAAGTGAAATTAGTAATGTTGACTTCTGTCGTTTTTTTGAATTGTCGCTAATTTTTTTAATCATTAAACAATATTATTGTTGATGATTTTAGTCTTGAAACTAAAGTATATGCAAGTGAATATAGCGAGGATTCAATGTATGAAGTTGGAGATGAGCCATCAGAAGACAACTACTATGACATTTCAACTGATTCAGCGAACAGTAATGAAAAATATCAAAGTGCAAGGTTGTTTGTGTCAACAAATCGGTGTGCTGGCTATTTGCGTTTGGAAGCCGTTGGGCTTAGAGGTGCAGCCGGATAGGGCAGGGCCCTACATCTCTCTGGTTGAATTGAGTAGGCGAGAAATGGTCAATGCATTTATGTGGAGTTTGAAGCGGTGGGTGTGCCCCAATTTGGGTTTTATGAATGGTTGAATGTGTCGGATGAGTGCCAGGTGGTTGCTTGAGCTTTTATTCTACTTCCAATGTCCTTGTGGTAAGCAGGGTCCACTGAACATTCAATGTTCTTCTCTATGTCACTATCTAACAATATGGCGATTCTTCAATCTAACGTCTAGTTTGATGGCTGTTACAGTATCCTGGGCACTTATACCTCATTACAATGGTGACATTGGTTACTTTGACTGGTTTTTGGCCTTCTGTTCTGGTGACACATGAAGAGTGTGGCTTGTTTGATCATGGAAGGTATTCTTAAGGGCTACAGGGATGGGAAGCCTTAAATGAACTGTTAATATTAAGTTTTTTGATTAATTTGGTGTGTCTGATTTGCAGTTTATAACCCATTTTGTTACCACTTTTTGTACAACACATTTTTTTTTTTTTGTAATTTTGTACATAACTTATGATTTACACACACACACACACACCCACGCACACACGCACACACACACACACGCACACACACACACACACACACACACACACACACACACACACACACACACACACACACACACACACACACACACACACACACACACACACACACATACACACACACACATATATATACACACACACATAGGAGTATCATCTCCATATTCATAAAAAAGAATATCAAAGTGCAAGGCGAAATCTTAGGACTTACAAAGATAACTTTAGTTCAACCACAAATTTGGTTGACAATAGGGTAAAGTCGGGGTTAGTTGTTCAAGCATATGAAGATGTATCTAGTTCAAGGTGTACAACCATGGAACAAAGGTTGCATGCAGTGATAATAATACTGCAAACTGTATTCATGTATTTTTTATCATTTAACATACTCATTAATTGAAATGGTAGACACTAGTTAGAATTCAATGGAGAAACCTTGAAAAATATAAAATTGCAAGGGAGAATCACTAACCAATGAATTTGCAACATTGTAAATTGTATTCATGTAAATTCATGTTTACCTTCTCCAAATAATCAAAACAAAACAAAATTAGTGTGCCTTAATAAATTCATGAGATCGTGAATAAAGCTTGTGACCAATATCCAAAATGACACACATCTTGATTCTAACAGTACTCCTCAATCATGCTTGTGCACTAGGTTGTTTCTCACCCCCAGTCCTACCCCTTCCTCTGCCCCTTCCCGTCAATCTTCTAACAACTTCTACAGTAGCTCTTGGTCCCACCACTGTCTGCACATACTCTCCAAGCACCTGGAAGAAATTCAAATAAAGTGTTAAAACGTTTTAAAAAATAAACTTCATATTTACTACTTTATGTACCACATACCCTCAAATACATGTTTTCGATGTCACTAAATATTCGCACCCCGTAACCCTGACATGTTTGTTGGATCTCATTGTAATTTGTTCGGGTAGATGTAGAGTTTGTGGTAATTGTGTGTTCTTGGGTTGGAGACTATAAGCAATCCCAAATAGTGTTACCAAAACTACTACAACCTAAAGTACTAAACTGATCACAAACCATTAATAAAACATAATATACAAATACCTCCGTTGGAACTTGTCGGCCTTTATCTCCTTGTGCTGAAGCATTCCTTCTCGGTACACCTGTTGGCATTGCTCTTCATGCCCTCTTTGCAATGTACCATGTTTTCTTGGCCTCCCTTTCAATCTCTAACATAAAAAATAAGCCAATCAATATATTTTGCTGGAGTATAGCAAAATATATACCATTTGAAATCAAAGTTATTAAAGAAATTGAAAGTTTTGAGAGGTTTGAGTCAGGTCTATCTTTCCATGAACACCTTATCTTATTATGGTCATATTATCTACAAATCTTGCATGAAATTTACACTCTATGTTTGTTGCATTTCTTAAGAGGTCTTGAGAATTTTGAGTCTCATTTTGGTATGCAGTTCTTCTTCTATTTTTCTTCGGCCTTCCAGGCATACGCCTAAACAGAAGTGGTGGAATATGATCTCCTTCAGTTAAAGGCCACATATTCATTCCATTTATAGGCTCTAATGGGTGCTTATAGGCTTTCATGTATCTATCCTTCAATAGATAATCATCAACAAAATAAACAGGGTCCCGCTTTAAGTGTGCAATGCAACTAATTGCATGATGACATGGTAGCCTACATATATCCCTTGGTCTACATGTGCATTTTCGACTTACCAAATCAACAACAAACTCATCACTCCCATATTTAACTTGAAAATTGAAGTTCAATGAAGGCTGAGGCACACAAAATCGAGTATGTTCCTTGTTTCCTTCAAGTTCTTTTCGTACTCTATGCCCCGTAATATCATTTGACATTTTCATTTCTTCAACCTTAGTCCTCATTTTTGCATCAAGGCAGTGCGTATTTGAAATAACATTTGGACAATAGCCATGATACGTTGTTCGATTAATATCCATTAAAGGTCTCTGCACGATTATTGTCAATGTTGTTACACTTTGATATGGTTGAGAGAAAACAACAACAACAACAACAATAACAATAACAACATAGCCTCAGTCCCAAATTAATTGGGGTCGGCTACATGGATCAAACTTTTTCATTGTGTTCGATTAAGCGCAATTGATGGTGAGCTTTCCAAACCATTCAAATCCTTCTTAATTAATGCATCTCATGTTAACTTTGGTCTATCCCAACCTCTTCGAATTTCTACTGTTTCTATTAAGTCAAGTTTTCTAGTGGGGCATTTGTAGGCCGTCTTTGCAAGTGACCAAACCACCGCAACCGCCTTTTCCTAATTTTTGTATTAACGGGTGCTACTTCTACTTGTCTTTGAATTTATATATTTCTTATTCTATCTTTACGAGTTTTACCACAAATCCACCTAAGCATCCTCATTTTTGCTACATTCATTTTATGTAATTGTTGTTGCTTTACCACCCAACATTCATTATCATAAAGCATAGTTGGTCTAATTGCAGTCCTATAAAGTTTTCCTTTTAACTTAGTAGGAACATTTCAATAAAAAATCACCCATGCTGCACTCCGTCATTTCTTCCATCCAGCTTGAATTCTATGTGTGGCATCATTCTCGATATTACTATCATTCTTCCATCCAACGACCCTCAAATTTAAACGTGTCGCGTGTCACGTTTCAGGACCGTTAACTGGATCCTCGTGACTTAACGTACTTGTCGAAACCTCTGGAGTCGGCACCGAGGTAAATTTTATTTTTTTGTTATGTGTGTATTATTTATTTATACCCAAATGTGACTTTCTAATGTCCAAGGTACGTTTATTTGTAATGCCCAATTTGCGAGTAAGATATACGTGAGGCATTTGGTGAGTCAAGTCATGAGCAGGGACGTACCTCGAGTTGCGTGTCGACGGGAAACCGAGGTAGTGGTTTATGGGGTAAGTTTAATTTGCACTAACTATAGTTGTAAAGTAGTTTTAATGTGACCATGTTTGTTATCACATTAATAAGCCTAAGTTAGTGTGCCATTTATATAGCCATATGATGTGCATCAAGACATGTATGACCAATCTAGAGACCAAATGAGTACATAATTGGAGTCACTTAAGTATGACTTCTGGGACAAGTGTGTGAAGGTGGTCCACAAGATAAGCCTCGGGATACGTAAGTGCAAATGGATGTGTGGCTAATGTGTAATCAACTCTAATCATATATATAACATAAGTCAACCAAACTTATCACTTAAGTTTTCTATCTTATTGACTTGGAGAAGAAAGAGAATTGCTGGAGTGATCAAAAGAAGAAGAAAATCATCAAGTTTGACTTAACAAATTAGTGGTTGGTGAAGAAGATCAAGTTCATCAAGCTAGGTAACTCCATTATCATAGCTTGGTCGATTCAATGAATTCACGAATTTGATGTTGTGGGGTGTTGTTTTGTGTTGTGGCTGATGTTAGGGACCTTTAGTAATGTGTATGAGGGTCCCCAAGGCATTAACATGGCTTATGTGTAGAGAAAACCCAGAATTCAAAACGCAAAATTATGGGTTCTGTTGCAAATAGCGCGCTAATTAATATTAGTGCACTATATATTAGAGTTAGCGCGCTAATATTAATTAGTGTGCTGGATATTTAAGGTAGGCGCTAAAGTTGGAATCAGCACGCTAATTGCCCTCACAGCACACAAAGCTGAAATTTTTCAAAATCTCCAAAACACTATAATTCAGTCTAAAACGAGTTATAGGTCCTCATGAACCTATGGGGAGGTCTCGGGAGTTCGGGTGTTCGTTTTGGGGAGCGTATCTTAGCCGCGAGGGCGAGAAAACGTGGGTCGTAAGTAAGTAAGTAAACCAGTTAAGGGAATGCATATTAATTCATATTCTGTATTTATTGTCTTTATTGATAAATGCATTTTTTTGGAATTCTATTCTCCATACCTTGGTTGAGTATCTATGGCCTAAGTATGTCGAGAAGGTACTCTTGGGATTATACCCAGTTGGGCAAACGTGAACACTATCTGCGGGGGTGCAGCTACCCAACCAAACGTGGATTCTCCCCGAGTACTGGATTGTTGTGGACTTAAGACCACTTAATATGCCTCTTTTGATTCTTAGGCACTCATTTTTGTTGTAAATATCTGTCAGTCTGTTTATCATGCTATCTTTTTATCTGTTTTTAAATATCCGCACGATATTTGGACTGTTTTTAAATGTTTCATGAATTATTGTTTATATCATTATGGTTATTACTTTCTACTTTACTGTACTCACCGTCTAGTTTGTGACGGTGGGTGCCGATTGGACAGAGACGAGCAAGGGGAAAAGACTAATGATTGGTGACTTCCTTTGAGGACTTTTGGAACAGTTTCTTCCTTTGCACGATAGTATGTTTGACCATTTTTGTTGTAATTATTGTATATTTATGTTTTTGATTACACTAGGGCATATTAGGATCGAGTGAGATGAGATATCATGTAATATCGTTTTGTATATTGTTGGTCACCAGATATGCATGTTTATCCGTTGATTTCAGGATTCCACACTGTAGGTTGTTCCATCTTTATTTAATCTGAGTTATTTAACCTTGTCTTAAGTTTAATTTCGCTGTAAATTATTCTGTAAAAGATATAACATAATAACTCAATGTTAAAATACAAATTTAATGAGAAAGTAACTATTGGAAGCTTACTAGGTCTGCGTTGACTTTGCGAGGAACAACTCGAGGGTTTACGTGGGTTTAGGCCGGGCGGGGCCCAGTTTTATGGGAAACTGGGGTCATCACATACACCTTGAACTAGATACATCTTCCTCTGCTCAAATAACTAACCCCGACTCTACCCTATTATCAACCAAATTCATGGTTAAACTAACGTTATCTTTGTAAGTCCTAAGATTCCGCCTTGCACTTTGATATTCTTCATCACGATTCACTGAATCAGTTGAAATGTCATCGAAGTTGTCTTCCGTTGGCTCATCTCCAACTTTATACATTGGATCCTCACTATTTTCACTTACATATACTTAAGTTTCAAGACTGAAATCATCAAGAATAATATTGTTTAACGATAAAAAAAAATTAGAAACAGTTCAAAAAAAAGATAGATATCAATGTTACTAATTTCATTTTAAATTGTCTAAAAGGGTTTGTTGAACTCTTTATGAATTGGCAATGTCAGTGACAACAATGCTAATTAACTTTAAGAAATTTCTTCACTTTAAATTGTCTAAAAGAATGAGGGATTCGTTGAACTCTTTCTCATAGAAAAATAGGTAATTGAGTAAAACAAGGCTACAAATCAATACCAAAACAAAATATCTTTCCTAACCTTTGTAATGATGCCTTCTGCTTGATCTCGTCGAGTATAATTGTGACGACCCTTTCTCTGAATAAGGGCACCACTCGGCCTAATCCCTTAATTAAGCCATACTCTACCCTATAAGACCTAACAAGGAACTAGTCAACCTTATTTAAACACTTAAACACCTACCAATTATGATACCACCTACAGTTAACTAGATAGTTCTACTAACGAACCTATGGTTGTCTATAAATCAGAGTTAATTTAGATTTTCTGTCTAACAAATTATTCAGTGGGAGTCTTATTTCGTTACTAGTGGAAATTAGATCCTAAGGCCTAACCTATTATGGAAAAATCAGAAAATAGAGATCACATGCATATATAAACAAAAGTGGTGATATATACAACATGTATCTGGTCAGATGTTCCTATCGCTCAACCCAAAAGTAAAAATATCATGTACATATAAAATGTAATACAAAAAAAAATATAAAACATACAAAAATATGTCGTAGCAATCCTTCACTGGCTCAGAGGTAGTCACCAATCTTCTATTTGCCTAGTCTGCTACTCGGCTGATCTACACCCACCGTCACAAACTAGACGGTGAGTACATGAAATTCTTTAAGTAATACTGAGAGACATTAATCTACATTCCTTAACAGGCACAAGTATCAAATGACATAATTTAAATAACAACTAAGCCGAAAGACACATCATGCAAAGAGATACTTGAGTTAACCAAATATGAAATTGACTCAAGGCTAAGTAGTAATGGATTAAAGTCGGTCGGCTATGAGCTACGTCACATCAACCTTTCCACTACAATTTGAGCTCTACTTTATATCATTTCATTATAAATCGAGCTCTATATCACAATTTCAAAAAGGTCGTACTTACTGTTATGCCTTTTCTATTCCAAGTGAATTAGTTGTCATCGGAATGTATACTTACTAACATACTCAAGTTTTAAAACTCGTTATGCTCACCCAAGTTATTCTTACGCCAACAAACCCCGAGGTCCGGTTACCCCGTTCAAGGCACGTTACCCCGTGTATCATGCAAGGTAGTGGAGAAATTCCCTAACATCCCGGAAAGTCTAGTGACTCCCGTATGAAAGCTGAATTTCTATCATCAAATGACCCTAACCACAAGAACCACTTTCACTTTCAATAACAACTCGGTAATAGAATCAAAGAGATGTAATTGCACACTAATGCACAACGGATTAGAGCCAAAATAAACAAATTAACCTAATAGCATGTTATATCATTGACTTCCAAACACAACAATCAACATGACAAAGTATATGAATTAGAATCAATGATAGTATATAAACAACATAGTATGCTATGAGCAACGTCATAAAATGAGAAATGAACAAGTCATAGCATATGAGTTTCAAAGGTAAATTCAGTTCGACTAACTGATAATGAATAAATAAATGGAATGAAATGTAAATAAATGAATTTTTTTCTGAAATTTTTCCAATTTTTTTCAGCATCTATTTTCTATTTTCTCTTATTTTCTATTTTTTTTCTTTATATATATATGGGTTTGGGTTGAACCGGGCCGAACCGGTTTCGAACCAGCCCGATTCACCCAACCCATTTTCTCATTTTCTTCTATGTTTTTTTTTCTTTCTCTCCACCGACTTTGAGAGATCAAAACGAGATAAATTTAGACTTTGCGGTTCTTTGACTCTATATATATACAATCTGGGTTGGTGTGAATGTGAGCCACTCATCTCAAAACACACACGTATCTCGAGGCACATCGGGTGGTATTCCCTACACCACTTGTCCCTTAAGTCACATACAAGTGACTCTAAACCTTAACACATTTGCATAGAGATGGGTGTTTGTGCGTCTAAATGTATATCTAATGAGTCCCATTTGATTTCTCTACTTTATGCCCATTAATATATATTTTGTTGATGTGGCTTCACTAAAACCACTAACTTATAATGTTTTATGCCATGACATTTAAGTATTTACACTTACCCCACGAGCTGCTATCTCGGGCCCACGTCGACACACAACACGAGGTAAGTCCCCGCTCGTCTCGATATTTGCATACCCGTAAATGACTTAATAGTCTACAAATATACAGTAAACTAGGTATACAACACATAAATATAATATTTACCTCAGCCACCGTGTCTCGGTAGTGACACGTATCTCGCTGCGGGTCCCACGTTACGGGTCATTTGGTCCTAATTAACGAATTAAACTCGTGTTAATTATTTGGGCCGTGACAATAATTCAAAAGAAAGCTCTTGTGTTTGCAAAGAAGAAAGAAAACATATATAGAGGTTTCGATCAACACAGATTAAGGTTTTCGTGCGCAAATCAGATGAGTGAAGAAGGCGACTGTATGTCTAGTCGATCCAACGAAGGGGACGAGCCTAGAAGACGACCGAAGAGTTTTTTTGGTTTTGTTTTTCGGTTTAGATTTTAGGTTTGATTTTGTTTGATCGAAATCGTTTTAACTTATTAACATTTTGCCAAGAAACCCTTAAACCTTTTTTTAATTTTAATTTTGCATCTCTTAAATGTCACGTCAACTTCGATTTGATCGAAAATATCAATTGGGACAAAATTGATTTAAAACACAAAGTTTGAGATTATTTCGACACGATTATTAATTTGAAGTTTTTTAGACACAAAATTAAAGATTTAGGATTATTCTGACTATTGTCTTTTAGAAACTTAGGATCAAAAGTACTGAAAAAAGTTAATGAATTAATGGTTTAAAGAGATAGTGACTTTAAATAATATTTTGAATTTGAACTTTTTGTTTCGCATATGACAATGATTTTGTAGAAATTTAATTATAAGTGTTAACACTTAGTAGTTAGAATTTTTATTGCATTATATATTGATTTTTTTTATTTTTGTTGGAATTTCAACAATTGTGTTGTTATGTATGTATATTTGACACCTTATTTGTTACAATTCTTTTTTCAGAATCTCCTCGAGGATCCCCAATGAGAAATGAAATGGGGAAAAAAACTCCCACGAAAATTCTCCATCCCCTCAAAAATCTTTATGAAAATCTCCACAAGGATCGATCCCTAATGGAAAATAAAATGGGTAAAATATTTTACCCATGAAGATTCTCCATACCCACAAAGATTTGATAGATATGGGGATGTGTATGAGAATTCATTCCCATATGAGTATGAGTATGAGTATGGGTGATAAAGAATTTGGACTTTTTGCCTGATTAATAGAATTTAGAGAAAAAATTAAAAAAAAAACATATCTTCTGAAATAATTCCCAATATAACACACTTAGTGCCACGTAGGGTGCCACATAGGACGCGACGCGAGCAAGTGACTTGGGTGGAAAACGTGAGTGGAAATCACGTTCTGTGCAAGTCGTGATTTCCACTCACGACTTGCCTATAGTGGAAGTCGTGACTTGCAGTCACGACTTCCTTTCAAAAGGAAAAAAAAAAAAAAGAGTGGCCCAGAATACACCCAGAAAACAGGAGGAAATGTTAAAAGAGCAACAATTACAACAATTAGTTTAAATACACTTGGACATAATCTTTTACGAATGAAAATGGCTACGTAAAATCACTTAACATTATCAAAATCAAAGGCCAAGTTAATAACTAAACAATTAATGAAATGTAAATTGGAAAAAACAGTTTGGAGTGTTTAAACCGAAAAAAAAAAAGTTTATTTCAAACAATGCAACAAAGGAAAAAGAAACCATTCATCAAATGGATTTCAAGAAGATCAATGCTAAAAAGGCGATCAAATGCTAAAAAGTAAAAGTCGATGTACTAAAACAAGCATTGCATATTATGTAAAAAAACATGAAAAAATAAAAATAGAAGTGCAAACTACACTGAACCATAGAGGATACACATAACCTCAACAAAGATTATTTTTACCATAATAATTTCAAGAACTTATAAGCATGAGTACTTGTTTTGGCATAGGCAAAATGCCTTAGTTTTGGCATAGGCAAAATGCCTTAGTTTTTCAAGTGTCATGTTTGACTGCTAATTGTAAATGACGTTTGTAAGCATGAGTACATACATACATCCATACATAAAATTGCAAGGTGATTGAGTACAAAGCAACAAAAAAAGAAGTCTTGTTATTGTTACACACAAGTCCTACTCCGACCCCAAATAATGACTTCCAGTCCCACAACGTGTTCTCTTTACAACTCGAACATTACGATTTAACGCTAATGGGACATTCGACTGGCCCATATCACTAGGATTTTGAGCATCTTCTCTCTGAATATCATCGATATCGCGCATTCCACCTTCATGCGTACTTGTACTCTCAGAGAAATTCATCATTATTGGAGTTGTATTGAAATGGCGCGAAGATGGAACGACTTCCGTAGGCTCGAATGCCATGTAGGGAGGAACGGATGGAGTATGTGGAGTGTCACGCTCATTGAGAGGTACTGATGACGTATACACTGGAGTGCCATGCCTCGAACGCGTATCATCGTGAGAAGTATGATGAGAGGCTTCAAATGATGTGGGCACATTATGCATGCGATAATCTGCTCGTATCGCAATGCTGATCAAAGTCGATGCAGCTACATCTATAATGCGTGCAATCGACACGTCATCACCCAATGTCAACTGATGGATCGATGTCATTCCATGTGCCTACATATAAAATATGTAAGAACTTGTATGTGAAAGTAACATGAAAACAACTATATGAAACTTCATGAATGGAAAAAATTAAATTGCACTTACCAATGCCTCAGCAATAGCTCCACGACGAGACATGAATCGACGTGTAATGCGACGATACCGTTGCATATACGGTCGTAAAAGTCCAAAGGCTCGTCTAATATTTCATCGATTGCTATGGTGGAAGCACGTTCGTTCCACAAGCAAACATAAGCACTATGTTCTGCACTCCAATCCTTATCCGTTTTCCCTCTCAAGTCAATCTTATGTAGTTCCATACTTGTGCTATGTAAATTAGGTATCCTTTGTTTCATACCGAATTGTCGCATTACTCTATCAGATTGTACAGCTTCGACAACGCAGAAGAAAAAAAAGGTGCCCTCGTTCGCCAAATTGCTCGACCACCGCTACAATATGCGGGTGTCACTTATCAATGTTTCCTGATACGGTTCCCAAACAACCTGTAGCATAAAAAATAACATTAATTGAATAAAACGGTGTCATCAACAAGATGTCGACATAAGCACTTGTTGGAGAGAATGATTAAGTATATTTATTACTTCATCCGGTCCTTGCATGTCAATCATTTCTCTCGTATTTCGTCAAAGACGTGCATCGATGTTCCCGGTCTCCAACGCATGTCTCCACCTTTCCAAATGAACCAAACAAAACAGAGCATGCATGAAAAATGGGTTGTACATATACTCAAATTGAAATTGTAATGTTAAAAAATAATAATTACCTATGACCAAATGGAGGAGGTGGAAATAATTTTTCATTGTCTATCATGTCATCTCTAATGTGGTTTCCCATAATTGGTGCGAGAAAAGGCGACCTATCCCATGCCCACAATTGCAATAAAATGACCGGTCCCCGCTATCTCTGCTCCATCAATGTCTACCGCAAGACATAATCGTCTATATAGGTGAGCCGTAGTTGCACTACCCCAACTGTATTGTCCCGCCGCCTCAAAGTCTTCCAAAAATTGCAAATACGTGATGTGCACGAGGTTGTTAGACTTGTCAGCAAATGAAGTTCCGCCAAGAAGTTGTAGGATGTACGCTCTTGCGTAGCGTTGCACTTCCACATCATCAGCATCTTGTGGAAGGTTTGGAAACCATCTTGACAGCTTGGCGAATTTGAATCCGGCCACCGGTCCCCGTTATTTTCGTGGGAATGGAAACCCCAGATTGTGTCAAGCATAAGGCATTGTAATCTTGCTCAACACGACCAAAGGATAGGGAATCCATCGACGGGCAACCCTAAGATAATTTGTACATCTTGAAGGGTAATAGTCATCTCGCCAACAGAAAATGGAACGTGTGAGTTTCGGTCTCCACCTCTCTACAAGGGCGTGATTAGATGCCAATCAATTGAGATGAAACCTACTCGCGCCGTCCCGTAAAAGCCAGCTGCGTGGAGATGCTCGACGATTCGTTCATCCAGTTGGACCAACCGATGTAGTGCAGCCGAATTCCATCTGATAGTCAATATACCAGGCTCCTATGAAAATACGAGTTATAAGTTACATTATTTAGAATATATACACGCTGATATAACGGTGTAGTGCAAATCGGCAAGAAGTCCTACCGGTCCGTTCCATACTCGGGTAGATCTATAGAGAGCTTGCGAACTCAAAACCGAGTCATCTATAGGCCCAGGATCCATATCGCGCTTCAAACCCAAATCATTACCAATGAGACCACATGAGAAGTAGCAAACTACCAATAAAGTAAACATGAATAAGTAGGAAAGGTTTAACAAAATTTTGGAGATAATTCATCAACTAAATTAACACTACTCATGAAAATATATCAAATTTCAGTTACAATCATGACCCTCAACAGACAGGAGGCATAGCTAGCTTAACTAAATGTCAGTATGCTTGAATGAGCCTGTCACTATGAAGCACTCGGTGGTTGTTGTTGCTGACGACGAGAGCAAGTGCGTCTATTGTGTCCATCCTGCTTACACAAACTACATCGCAACGTGGTTGGGGTTTCTCTCCATTCATTCTCACGTTGCATATGACGTGGCTGTTTCTGGTTGCTTCTCCAATCCATCTCTGTGCGCAGACGTCGTTGTTGAGGGCGACCTTTTTTTACTCGCTTTCGAGCTGGATCAGCCAGTAACGAGAATGGAAGTCTGGCGCTTGGCCAATAATCTTCGTGGGGAATGGGATGGAAATTCGCAGCATAACATTGACTGTACACAACCAATCTGTAGTATTCCTCAATGTATTGATGAGCATCCATGGCAACACTGGCGCAGACTGCTTGAACATGAGAACATGGAATGCCAAAACACTGCCATTTCATACAAGTGCATCTACGAGCCTCCAATTTAACTATTTGCTCGTTAGACCCTTTTCGCAAATGATGGCCACGTGGTGCAGTGTTGACTTCAAATGTACCATTATCGCGATTCACTAATGTCACATTGTGCCCGCCAGAAGACTTTGCCCAATTTGACAACTTCTTCAACACGTAACTTGTGTACACTTCGCCCCTTCCTAAGGCTGCACCTATTTCGTCTCGCCTTTTGTTGAAGAACTCCAAGACACGATAGAATGTCACTTGCACTAACGCGGTGATGGGATAGAATCGCGCGCCTTTAAGGACTCCGTTAAAGCATTCTACAGTAGTGACAAAATATGCATATATGTATCAGCATCTAAACGTAACAATGCTTGAATATATTAAATAAACAATGGTACCAAATTATGGAGACGATAAACCATACCAGCTAGATTTGTAGTCATCCATCCGTATCGATATCCTTTGTCGTATGCGTTCGTCCATTGTGCTCGATCAAGGTCATAAACCATCCCCAGCTGTGTTGACTTTCCTCATCAACGATGGCAAATGCTAAAGGAAATACATGACTATTACTATCAACAACAGTGGCTATTAGGAGTTTGTGTTTGTATTTTCCATACAAGAATGTGCCATCAATCTGTATCATTGGTCTGCAATGTCTGAAGCCTGCAATAGAAGGTTCGAATGGTCAAAAAACCCATTTGAATATAACCTCATTGTTGGCATTAGGCTCCCCATGCCGCCATTCCACACGTGTCCCTGGATTGGTTTCTTGAAGAACAGCCATCCACCGCGGTAACATTTTATACGATTCTTCCCAGTCTCCATAGACTTTAGCAATTGCTTTCTTCTTCCCCAACCACACTTTCTTGTAACGAACGTCATAACTGTATTTGTCCTTGATCATCTGATGAAGCACTGGAACTGAGATGGACGGATCTCTTCGCACCACATTTTCAACTTCACGACATATAACGGTGGAGTCCAAATGCGCATGATCTTTGGACAGATTGGCGTAGATGCATGTATGTGGTCCTGCATATTTACTAATCTCAAACATTCCATGCGATTTTCTTCTCGAACAACGCAACCTCCAAGTGCATCCATCTACATATTTCTTACAACGAACAATCCATACATTAGGTGTAGAATGAGTCACCACAAATCGCCTGTGTTCTTTGATGCTATACAATTTCACGGCATGCTGGATATCTACTTTACACATGAACCGCATGCCCTTTTGAAATTCTCGCTCCTCATTCCATAAAGACCTTAAAGGGATCATAGCATTCTCATTGAGGGGTTGCAATGCCTCACTACTCAATTCCATAAATGCAGGGAGAAGGTACGACAAATTCACGTACACCCACGGCGCACCATCAATTCCAAAGACCTCTTTCTTAAAAAAAAAACATCGTTCCCAACCTCGCTCCAAATTGGAGGACAAGATAATGAGCCATCATCGGCAATGACTCGATTTAATGTGTATCGAATCATGCCATCATCAACATGATGAGCATCAACCCCTTCATCATCTGTATCATCATCGCTACTCTCTTCACTAGTACCTTCGTCACTACCGCAATAGTCTCCGTCTTCACTAGTGTTCAACTCATCACAGAACGAGGATCCTCGTCCATCTCGGGATTTGCGATCATCAAGGGAGATGCACAATGACTCTGTTCCATATTTGGTTGAGTGCTAGGTCCAACCACATGAGAATCTAACACCATATTACGCTTTGTACTATTATACGAATCTCTCGTTCTCAAATCGATATAAAGCTCCATGCATTTTGGTGGTGGTAATTCTGCCACAATCTCCCAAACATCTTTGAGACTCGCCTCATCATCTATTCGCACAGGGACGTAGTTGGCAGTACCACTACCAATGTACGCTGGATATCGATATGTGATGGTCAATATCATCTTTTCATTGTCTATCTCCAATGAATTATTGACAAAACTCATAAATTCCTCGTACCCTAAACCCATGTTCGCTCTAAGATGTCGAACAGACGGTTTAGTGTATGATATTCCTGATGGTCCATCGACCATGTCCCCATTCATATAGCACAACAAACTTACTCTTCGATCAGCCATTATTGAATCTATATATATAGAATACAAAGCATGACCAATAGAAGTGAATGCAACAATATCAACATTTTAAAAAGTGTAGTGGTTCATACTAAAAACAGTTACGAGTAAAGTTAAAGAAGGATCCATCCCCAAAGTAATCAATTCCGACGTTGTCTAATGGGAACAATCCATATTTGATGTAGAGAATTTATATTAGGACATTACATGTATGAAGTGAAGTAAGCAAAGACATTATATTAGGACTACATGCATTTATATTACATGTGCGTTTAAAGTTTAAGTAATTTTTGCCAACTTACACATAAGTCATTGGAAGTTGATATTTTTAACTAATCCAT
This sequence comes from Stephania yunnanensis, assembly GCA_039657365.1. NCBI lineage: Eukaryota > Viridiplantae > Streptophyta > Magnoliopsida > Ranunculales > Menispermaceae > Stephania > Stephania yunnanensis. The sequence goes on from CM077592.1 coordinate 13,128,726, forward strand.
AACCAAAGTCGCTCAACAAGGTTTTAGGCGACTCTAAACTAAACTAGATGGTCATAACACATACATGTAGTCACGTAACGTACATGAACTAAAGAATGCATTAACATACATGTAGTCACAGAACATTTAGGGCAACAGTTCATGGGAAAAAAATACAAAACATCTATGGATTTTATGGTCATGGTATGTACATTGAGTTAATGAGAGTGAAAACATATCTAGATAGGGTGCCATCATATGAAAAGGGCAGAATATCAACTATCATACATAAGCAATAACTATAAAAAAAATATTGATACTAAAAAAAAAATTTGTACCGGCGGGAAATTGAGTAGTGATCGGTGAGGGACTCATACATAGTCAAGAGTCAAGTGGGAAATTATTGTGACTCTTATTTCCATTAGCATAAACATAATTCAAATCAAAAGTTGGAGCACTTGCACAGCAATATCAAATTCAAACTTTTCTAGGAGGGCCTTGGCACAGAAAGTAAAGTCACAACTACTTTCTTTAGATATGTATTCTCCAACTAAAACATTCAAATGCCTCTTAAGAGCTAGCTCATTGTAAGAACAGCTGGGACTCAAGAAAATAATGAATCGTATTGAGAATCCAAAAGGGCCCACAACTGATCACTTAGTTCTCTATGCTCCTTGAGTTATATAAGATTTGTGACAAACAAGATGTTAGTGTATGCAAATATATGAGATAACAAACGTCGTTTCTATGCTTTGTCATTGAGCTACAAAAGGAGACAACTTTATGTCTAAATAAACTAAGTCACAAAACTTAATGTCATTGCTTCTTTAAGTCTAGCATGTCATTGAAGTGATTATAGTCCTAACTTCCATTTTGCTATTTAAGATATAACGCACAAATCATTAGGTCAACTAAAATAAAATCATGGCAATTTAAATTTTGTTTCCCGTTTGTTACGTAGTACAGGGTTTTTCATTTTTTTCTTTTTGGCCTAGTACAATGTAACTTCACCTAAGGTGGAAAATTTGAAGTGACCTCGAGCGAGCATTTTCCTTTATGAAAAGATCTAAACCTTCGAATAGGTGAAAAACTAACTACGAGAAACCAAGAAAAATATGGTGATGTGAATGAACTTACATAACTGAGTGCGGGCAATGTGAGTAGTGATCGGCGCGAGTACACAAGGAGGCGCTGAGTGCAGGCAGCGGCTGGGGGAAGACGTGCTTGCGTCGGACGAAAGGCTACTTGCAGCGGACGGTGGAGGCCTTCTTGCGGCGGACTGCAGTGGCAGGGGCGGAGGCGTCCCTCCAATACACACACAGATCTCGGTGAAGCAGAGAGCAGAGAGCTCGGCGAAAATTTTCGAGGCACAAGCTCGGTGAGACGGAGATGCAAAGAGAGCGGAGAACACACAAAGAGTGGAGCAACTGAGCGATGCACAGGGAGAAGAGAGTGGAGCAACCGAGATCCACAGCGAGAAGGAGATGCACAGTGGTTTGGAGATGCACAGTGGTTTTGGGGTTTGTTCGAAATAACTTGGTTTTGGGGTTTTTTGGAGTGGAAGTCGTGACCCAGGGTCACGACTTCTTCATTTTTTCGTTTTTTTTAAAACATGATATGGCGGTGACATGGCGGTGATATGGCGATGACATGGCACTAAATGTGTTATGTTGGGAAATATTTTAGCAGGTTTGTTACTATGTTAAATATTCCTCTCAATTGTTTTAATCAAGGAAAAACTCCTAAAGAATTTTAATGGATATGAGTATATAAATGAGGTCCTCATCCCTTACCCTATTAATTTGCATGCCTATAGTTACACGATTCATTGTGATACACTAGGTCCATCTAGACTCAATGAATTTTAGTTTTTATTTGAATTCATTTTAGCCCACTAACCTTATTTAGGCTCAACGTTTCGTAGTGAACGAACCACAAAGACTTTAAGGGCCTGTCATAATTGTTTGGAACTGTATGCTATACTTTATAGATGTAACATTTTGTGAGCATTGAAACAAATATACACTTTAAACAGGCAATAATAAAAATAAATAATGTTAATTTTTTTTTAAAAAAAAGCGCAACCGAGCCACTGATTCAGTGGCGTCGTCAGAGGTGACCGAAACAATTGATATTGATTTTATTGTTCTTTCTATCAAACAACAAGATTATAGCCTCCATCTCAAATTTATAATGTTTGCTGAATGGATCAAACTTTTTTATTATACTTAATTTAGTGGAACTAATGATGTGCTTTATGAATCATTTAAATCTTTCTCGTAGTCAATGCATGTATCTCTCATCAAATTTTTATCGAGTTAAATTTTTTAGTGGGGGTATTTATAGATTTTCTTGGGGGTATCCAAACCAACACAACCGTCATTTTCTAATATTTGTGTAAATCGCTAATACTCATAATTTTTTTAAAAAAATTATGTATTTTTATTCTATCTTTTTTTATTATATTTAAAAATATTTTATATTATTGATTCGAGATAACTTTTGAAATAGTTAGTTCCCTCGCAGTATTGGTGAGTTGCTCGGATTTTAACAACTGCTTAGACTGCTATTGGCAACTTAAGTTTAATGTACCTCAAACTTGTATATTCATTACAATGATAAAATCGAAACCATATAATCTCATAAAAAAATAAAACAAATTAGTAATGTCCCTCCATTAGAGGCATAGTCAAGACTCAAGACTCACAAAGAGTGGAATTATAGGTGGTTGAAGGTCATTTTGGTCATTTCAAAGTCCAGAATGCCCTCCCAAGAAAAAGGTCCAGGAGATGAGGAACAGCATGTGCCCGTTGGCTGTCTCACTGCCTCAATTTGCTAAGTTGTCCCACAAACAAATCTATCCATCTTTTTTCACAAAAAGTAACAATAAATAAATGCATCTATGGTTTTATTAAAAAAACCCATTTATTATTTTGATTTTCAACCCACCTCCCTCTATTATTTATCAAAATATTCTGACCACCTCAGTTGCCAAGAAGGAGATAAGATAAGAATGGTGAATGATGAAAGAAACGTCTAAATAGCTCAAATTAAAAATTTAAAGTGCCAAGTAGGCCCTCTTTGCTTTTATTGGCCTTGTTTTTATTAGTACCAGTGATATTTAGTAAGTCAATAAACTTATTTTTTGCTAATTATATTCAATATATATAAAGTCTATGTAAATATCTCCTCTTATAGGAATGAACTTTGTCTTGGTCAACAATTGAAAAAAAAAAAAAAACTTAGGATGTACTGTATGTTGTAAATTAAGTTGGAACTTGCTAAGAACTAAAGAAAGAAAATATAAGACTAAGAACTTTTACTACTACAAAAAAGAAGAGAAGAAATGAGATAGTTGAAATGAGATGCTTTCATTCAACTTGGTGTGTTTTTACAATGAGGTTAGCACCTTTTTTATAAGTCATTTGGTGATAATGATAAATGTACTTTAGACAATGTGTACAAGTAACACATACACCCCGTGTCATACAACACATTACAAGTAATTTGACAATACATGAAAGAGTTGGTGTACATTGGAAATAGTTACAAGTAACATGACAATACATAGACAAGTGGAGGTACTATTAAGTGAGAAATACAAGTTACACCACTACAAAATATGTTGGTGTACATGCATGGTCATCCATATGCCGCAACACTCCCCCTTGGATGACACTTGCTTAGAGATTGTGCCTCGTTAAAACTTCTACTAAGAAAAACCCTGTGGGAAAAATATAGTAAAAGAAAAAGAATACACTATTCTCATAAATATTAAGATGGGTATAATATTGTTAAGATTGCCTCATTAAAAACCTTGCTAGGAAAATTCAATGGCATAAAACCATAGCTAAGGGGAAAAGAGTGCAATACACTAATTAATAACTCCTCCTCATGTGAACATAGGCGAAACTTGTTCAGTTTCTTTACTTTCAATGTCATTAAGTTTACGCAAGTCATGGCCATATGCAAGTCTTTTAAATGTCGTAGTTGGTTAGGCTTTTGTGAATAAATCAACAAGATTATCACTCGATCAGATTTGCTTGACATCAATTTCACCATTCTTTTGAAGCTCGTGTGCATAAAAGAATTTTGGTGAAATATGTTTTGTTTAGCCTCCTTTTATAAATCATCCACTTAATTGTGCGATACATGCTGTATTATCTTCATATAATATGGTTGGAGAATATTTTATTGAAGACAATCCACATGATTCTTGAATATGTTCAATCATGTTTCTCAACCATACACATTCATGACTTGCTTCATAAATTGCAAGTATTTCAGAATGATTGGAAGAAGTAATTTGTTTTACTGACTTCCATGATACAACAATATTACCACAGGTGAATACATATCCCGTTTGAGAACGGACCTTATGGGGATCAGATAAAAATCCAGCATCACCATAACCTTGGAGATTCAATTTTACCCCTCGCGAGTAAAATAAACTCATGTCACTTGTTCCTCAAAGATATCGAAAAACATGTTTAACACCATTTCAATGTCTTCGCGTTGGTGAAGAGCTATTTCTTACAAGTAGGTTACCAGCAAAAGCAATGTCAGGTCTTATACAATTTGCAAGATACATAAGTGCACCAATTGCACTTAAATATGGCACCTCCGTACCAAGTAGCTTTTCATCACTTTCATGAGGTCGAAATGGATCCTTATCCACTTCGAGTGATCTGACAATCATTGGAGAGCTCAATGGATGTGCCTTGCCCATATAAAATCTTTTTAACATTTTTCAATATAATTTAATTGATGGACAAGTACTCCTCTTAAAAAATGTTCAATTTGCAAGCCAAGAAAAAATCTTGTTTTTCCAAGTTCTTTCATATCGAATTCCTTTTTCAAGTATTCCGATTTCTAACGATGTCGTCGCGGTTTCCCACTATATTTAAATCATCAACATATACAACAATAATCAGAAATCCTATTGATGATCTTTTAATTAAGACACATGGGCAAAGCAGATTATTTACATATCCTTCTTTAAGTAAATAATCACTAAGACGTTTGTACCACATTCGTCCGGATTGTTTTAATCCGTACAAAGACCTTTGTAATTTTATAGAATGCATGTTATGTGGTTTTGATTTTATTTATTCGGATATTACAAATCCTTCAGGGATCCTCATATATATCTCACTGTCTAGGGATTCATACAGATATACTGTAACGACATCCATTAAATGCATATCGAGCCCTTCAGAAACTGCAAGGCTTATCGAGAACCGAAATGTGATTGCATATATAACAGGAAAATATGTTTCCTCATAATCGATGTCAGGTCTTTGTGAGAAACCTTGAGCGACAAGTCTTGCTTTGTACCTTGTAACTTCATTTTTTTCTTTTTTCTTTCGTACAAATACTCATTATAACCAACAAGTTTATGCCATTTGGCGTTTGAACAATCGGTCCAAAAACCTTTCGTTTCCTTAACGAATCTAGCTCTGCTTGGATAGTCTCTTGCCATTTTTGCCAATCAAGTCTTTTTCGACATTCGTCCACTGATTGTGGTTCTGGATCATCATCATTTTCACATATTTCAAAGGACACATTGAAAGCGAATATATCATCATGAAAATTTTTATTTCGATCCCAAATCTTAGCAGAGTTTAAATAATTTATTGAGATCTCATTATTTTCATCTTTTTCCTCTTTTTCTATAGGCAGTTGTTCCTCCTCAGAATTAACTTATTCTGACAAATCCTTATCAAAGGATTATTGTGTTTTCTCAAGAGTATTTTGATTTTTATTTATTTTTGCTCTCGTTTTCCTCTTTCGAGGAATCGTATCATTTGAACCAGCTGGTCTTCCACGATTTAAGCGTTTCGTTGGTTCTTATGCATTTTGTTGCACATATACATCAATTCTTGCAGGAGCATTTACAGCTGGAATATGCGATTTTGTCACTTGTTTTGCATTATTAAATGCATCATTAATTGATTTGTGATTTGTTGCAAATGAATTATCTTTTGAACTTCAAGTTCACATTGATTTGTATATGGATCATAATGTGATAAAGTTGATGCATTCCAAGCAATTTCGCGCAATTCCTTTTGAATTGACTTCTTATCTCCCCTTAATGGTGGGAAAATTGCTTTATCAAAGTGACAATCAGCAAAACGTGCAGTAAATAAATCCCTTGTTAAGGGCTCAAGGTATCTTATAATGGACGATGAGTTAAATCCAACATAAATCCCAAGTTTTCATTGTGGACCCATCTTAGTTTTATTTGGAGGTGGTATAGGAACATACACTGCACAACCAAAGATTTTCAAGTGTGAAATATTTGGTTGTTGACGTAAAATGAGTTCCATGGGGAATATTTAGACCCATCTGGCATTTGAACAATCGATCCAAAAACCTCTCGTTTCTATAATGAGTCTAGCTTTGCTTGGATACTCTCTTGCCATTTTTGTCAATCAGATCTTTTTCGACATTCGTCCACTGATCGTGGTTCTGGATCATCATTTTCACATATTTCAAAAGACAAATTGAAAGCCAATATATCATCAGGAACAATTTTAATTCGATCCCAAATCTTACCAGAGTTTAAATAATTTATTGAGATCTCATTATTTTCATCCTAAAACGCATTCAGGGAGACGTATGCAGACATATTCATCCTCACTATGGACCATTTATATATTTCATGGTTTTTATAGATGCATCAACTAGGTGGTCACATGTTTGTTTGCTTTCGACCCGCAATATTGCATTTGCTAAACTTTTGGCACAAATCATTAAGTTAATATCACAATTCCCCGACAACCCAATAAAGACCATCCGTCTTGATAATGCCGGAGAATTTCAATCGCGAGCATTTAAAAATTATTGCATGTCTATAGAAATTACCATTGAACATTCAGTTCCACACGTGCATACCCAGAATGGTTTGGCAGAATCTCTAATCAAACGCATTTAATTAGTTGCTAGGCCTTTAATCATGAGATCAAAGTTATCAACTTCAGTTTGGGGATATGCAGTTTTTCATGCAACAACTATCATTCGTTATAGGCCTATTGCATACCACGAACAGTCCCCCATGCAACTCATTTTAGGTCAACAACCAAATATTTCACACTTGAAAATTTTTGGTTGTGCAGTGTATGTTCATATGCCACCTCCCAATAGAACTAAGATGGGTCCACAATGAAAACTTGGGATTTATGTTGGATTTAACTCATTGTCCATTATAAGATACCTTGAGCCCTTAACAAGGGATTTATTTATTGCACGTTTGGCTGATTGTCACTTTGATGAATCAATTTTCCCACCATAAGGGGGAGATAAGAAGTCAATTCAAAAGGAATAACGCGAAATTGTTTGGAATGCATCAACTCACAAATAAGTGTGAACTTGAATTTCAAAAGATCATTCATTTGCAACCAATCGCAAATCAATTACCTGATGCATTCACAGATGCGAAACAAGTGACAAAATCACATATTCCGGCTGTAAATGCTCCTGCAAGAATCGATATCTATGTGCAACAAAATGCACAAGAACAAACGAAACGCTTAAAGCGTGGAAGACATGTTGGTTCAAATGATACAATTCCTCGAAAGAGGAAAACGGGAGTAAAAATAAATACAAATCAAAATACTTATGAGAAAACACAAATATCATTTGATAAAGATTTGTCAGAATACGTTGATTTTGACGAGGAACAACTACCTCTAGAAAAAGAGGAAAAATATGAAAATAATGAGATCTCAATAAATTATTTAAACTCTGGTAAGATTTGGGATCGAATTAAAATTGTTCCTGATGATATATTGGCTTTCAATTTGTCTTTTGAAATATGTGAAAATGATGATCCAGAACCACGATCAGTGGACGAATGTCGAAAAAGACCTGATTGGCAAAAATGGCAAGAGAGTATCCAAGCAAAGCTAGACTCAGTAAAGAAACGAGAGGTTTTTGGATCGATTGTTCAAATGCCAGATAGCGTAAAACCCGTTGGATGTAAATGGGTATTTGTACGAAAGAGAAACGAAAAAAATGAAGTTACAAGGTACCAAGCATGACTTGTAGCTCAAGGTTTCTCACAAAGACCTGACATCGATTATGAGGAAACATATTCTCCTATTATAGATGCAATCACATTTCTGTTCTTGATAAGCCTTGCAGTTTCTGAAGGGTTTGATATGCATTTAATAGATGTCGTTACGTCATATTTGTACCGATATCTAGACAATGGAATATATATAAGAATCCCTGAATGAGTTGTAATATCCGAAGAAATAAAATGAAAACATCATAACATGCATTCTATAAAATTACAAAGGTCTTTGTACGGATTAAAACAATCCGGACGAATGTGGTACAAATGTCTTAGTGATTATTTACTTAAAGAATGATATGTAAATAATCCGTTTTGCCCGTGTTTCTTTATTAAAAGATCATCAACAGGATTTGTGATTATTGTTGTAGATGTTGATGATTTAAATATAGTGGGAAACCATGAAGACATCGTTAGAACATCCGAATACTTGAAAAAGGAATTCGAGATGAAAGAACTTGGAAAAACAAGACTGTCTTAATTTGCAAATTGAACATTTTTCAAGTGGAGTACTTGTCCATCAATCAAATTACATTGAAAAGATATTAAAAAGATTTTATATGGACAAGACACATCCATTGAGCTCTCCAGTGGTTGTCAGATCACTTGAACTTGATAAGGATCTATTTCGACCTCATGAAAGTGATGAAGAGCTACTTGGTCTGGAGGTACCATATTTAAGTGCGATTGGTGCACTTATGTATCTTGCAAATTGTACAAGACATGACATTGCTTTTTATGTCAACCTACTTGCAAGATACAACTCTTCACCAACTCGAAGACATTGGAATGATGTTAAACATGTTTTTCGATATCTTCGAGGAACAAGTGACATGTGTTTATTTTACTCGAGATGGGTAAAATTGAATCTCCAAGGTTATGTTGACGCTGGATTTTTATCTGATCCATAGAAAGCCCGTTCTCAAACGGGATATCTATTCACCTGTGGTAATACTGCTATATCATGTAAGTCAATAAAGCAAACTATGTTTGCTACTTCTTCTAATCATTCTGAAGTACTTGCAATTCATGAAGCAAGTCGTGAATGTGTATGGTAGAGAAACATGATTGAACATATTCAAGAATCATGTGGATTGTCTTCAATAAAGATTCTCCAACCATATTATATGAAGATAATGCAACATGTATTGTACAATTAAGTGAAGGATTCACAAAAGGGGATAGAATAAAACATATTTCACCAAAATTCTTGGTGAAATTGATGTCAAAGAAATCCGATCGAGTGATAATCTTGTTGATTTATTCACAAAAGCCTTACCAACTACGACATTTAAAAGACTTGCATATGGTATTAGCTTGCGTAAACTTAAGGACATTGCAAGTAAGGAAACTGAACAAGTTTCACCCATGTTTACATGAGGGGGAGTTATTGATTAGTGTATTGCACTCTTTTTTCCCTTAGCTATGGTTTTATCCCATTGAGTTTTCCTAGAAAAGTTTTTAATGAGGCAATCTTAACAATATTATAATCATCTTAATATTTATGAGAATAGTGTACTCTTTTTCTTTACTATATTTTTTCCCATAGGGTTTTTCTTGGTATAAGTTTTAACGATGCACAATCTCTAAGCAAATGTCATCCAAGGAGGAGTGTTATGGAGTATGGATAACCATGCACGTAACATATTGTGTAGTCATGTAACTTGTAATCCTCTCCAATGCATACCAACTATTCCATGTATTGTCTATGTTGCTTGTGATGTGTTGTATGACTTGTATATGTATAACTTGTACACATATTATCATCATCACCAAATGACCTATATAAAGGGTGTCAACCCCATTGTAATTCACACACCAAGTTGAATGAAAACTTCTCATTCCAACTATCTCATTTCTTCTCTTCTCCTTTGTAGTAGTAGTTTGTAATAGTAGAAGCTTTTAATCTTCTATTTTCTTTCTCTAGTTCTCAGCAAGTTTCAACTCAATTTACAACAGCTAACACCCTTTATATAGGCCATTTGGTGATGTTGATAAATGTATTTTATACAATGTGTACAAGTAACACATACACCCCATGTCATACAATACATTACAAGTAATTTGGCAATACATGGAAGAGTTGATGTACATTGGAAATAGTTACAAGGAACATGACAATACATAGACAAGTGGAGGTACTATTAAGTGAGAAATACAAGTTACATGACTACACAATATATTGGTGTACATGCATGATCATCCATACTCCACAACACTATATTCTTTTATAGACATAATTACTATATATTTGTTGATGTGCATTGAAATGTATATGAACTCTTTAAGGTGTGCCTATCCTCTTTACATGTGGAACAAGTGTCTAAGGAAATTAGGTCATTGATTACTTCTTTTACAATTTTCTTTCATCAATGATGCACCTTTTTTGATAGGAGATCTAAAAAAACTAAAGAAAGAATTATTGAAACCAAAATTTTAAAAATATTTTTAATTAATTTTTATTATATATTCTACCCTTCTACAATATTTACTATTACCTAAATTATTATAATTGCTAGCATTACACTTGCCCTATTATCCTATGATCATATCCTCCAATTTCACATTCCATCCTCCCACCATGTTCTGCTAGAGATCCAAAGAAGAGGGAGTAAATTGCATGTAAGATCTTGAAAAAAATCTCAATGCGAGACAAAAAGACTTAAGAAAGAGTTTCAAACTAACCAATAGCAGTCCAGAGACCATTGGATAGACATCGCCATATACATTCAGATCTAGATGTTTTCATTACGTGTTTTTTTTTTTCTTTTTTCTTTTTGCCTCCCACGTATGGTTTTCGACGTCAATCACACCAATTAATCCCCGCTTGAGCACTATCAAACTCTATGCGAGGTCATTCTCCTGACTTAATCTTTTTATTCACGAGACTCAAACTTGATACTTCACTTAAGAAGCGAAACGAGACATTGCTTAAGAGGAACGAATCCCTTACCACTCGAATCAATTGATTTGTGATTTTCTTTTTCGAAGTAATTGGACTCAATGGTCCATCATGGCGTCCTCAAATAGACTAACAAATCAAAAACTTCAATCTCCAAGGATGCACTTGCAATTTTTGCAGTTTCACCATAACAATTAAAAAAAAAAAAGGAAAAAAAATATTTTCCCATTTTTTGCCCAATTTTTTCCGAGTCCAACGACTCTCTTGGTCACTACCGGAAAGACAGAAAAATAAAGAGAGAAAAAGAAGGAAAAACCCCCTCTTTTACCCAACAAAAGTAAAGCCAAAGTCAGAAAATTTTCTCTCAAGATTCCATTCTCTTTCAACCAAATCCAACCATCTCATGATTTGGGTGTTTGAATTTCACCCCTGAAAGTGTCGGGTAACTCTCCATTTCGCCTTCAATCCCTTCGATTCGACGAATCCATCGAGTTTCTTCTGGTGGGTACTTCCCAATTTTTCAAATCAGTCCCTTTTTTGGAAGATTCGGTTGATTTGGTAGTGTTTCTGGTGGGGGATCTCGCCTAATCTGATATGGGTATTTGAGTTTTCGTTTGATTTGTCACTCTTTGATGTGATTCTGTAATGTGTTTGTTAGAGATTTGAGATTCAGTTATTTGTTGTATTGATTTCATGATTAATGGGGTGTTGTAGATTTAGCTGGTTTGGATTTGCTCATCATGATTAGTTTGTATAGTATTGATTGTTGTTGATTAATTAGAGCTTATTTAATGTTGTCATTGAAGTGAAGTAAGGAATTTATATTTTGTAAAGATTGAGATTTGGGGGTACCCATTTGATGTAGTTTATTGATTTGGGGAGAAGAAGGACTGAGATTTGATGGTTGGGAAAGTTGTAATTTTGGTCTGTTTGTTTGGGATTTCATTCAAAGTGTAGTGTAGTTTGAGGAGGCGATTGGGGGGGGGGGGGGGGAGTGTGGAGATCTGGGATTTGTTACATTTCTTATGTCCAATGAGGAATATATTCCTCTCGGAATCATGTAAGCAGACACCGCTTCATGCGCTTAATCCGCAGTCGTGGCTTCAAGTTGAGAGGGGGAAGTTGTCTAAATCGTCATCACAACCTTCATCGTCTATGTGAGCAATCTGATCCTTCTATTTCTTTTGGTTATGTAGTTCCCATTTCTTTCATGACTTAATCATGAATTTTAGTGTTTTCGAATTTTTTTTCTTCATTATTTTGATTCTTTTTATTGTTATTTCCTTTAGAGAAGCTCTGACCAAAGTTTCCGAACCGCCCATTTTCCCGTCTTTTAAGCCCATTGATTATGTGGAAGTTCTGGCTCAAATTCATGAAGAGCTTGAATCTTGCCCTCCCAATGAGAGGTCAAGCCTCTACTTAATGCAATTCCAGGTCTTTAGAGGCCTTGGGGAAGTGAAATTGATGCGTAGAAGTCTCCGTTCGGCATTTCAAAAGGCAGTCACTATTCATGAGAAAGTCATTTTTGGAGCTTGGTTGAAGCATGAGAAGCAAGGGGAGGAGCTTATCTCTGATTTGCTTGCCTCTTGTGGAAAATGCAATCAGGAGTTTGGGCCATTAGACATTGCTTCTGAGCTTCCGACTGATATATACTTGAGTTTTGGCGAAACATTTGAGAAGAATAAGAATATTATATCTGATAGAGTCAGTTTTCGAATTGGAGAGGACACAATAGATTGTGATAGGCAGAAGATTGCTTGCTTATCAGCTCCATTCAATGCAATGCTTAACGGGGCTTTCACAGAGTCTCTTAGGGAAGAGATTGACTTATCAAGAAATGGTATTTCTCTACCGGGCATGATGGCTGTTAGAGAATTTAGCGAGACTGGCAAGTTGAATGAGATCCCTCCTGATACTTTGCTCGAAGTCTTAATCTTTGCCAACAAGTTTTGCTGTGAAATGCTTAAAGATGCGTGTGATAGAAAACTCTCATCTTTGATTTCGTCAAGACAAGACGCAATAGACCTCATGGCATGTGCACTTGAAGAGTACTGCCCCGTCACAGCTGCCTCTTGCTTGCAAGTGTTTTTGCATGAACTTCCTGAGTGTTTTAATGATGATCGAGTGGTTAAGATCCTCAGCGAACCTAGTAAACACCAGAGATTAATTATGATTGGATCTGCGTCTTTCTCCCTCTACTGTTTGTTAAGTGAAATTGCCATGGCTCGTGATCCCCATTCTGATTTCACCGTTTGTTTCTTGGAGAGGCTAGCGGATTCTGCTTCCAATAGTAGGCAGAAACAATTGGCTTTTCATCAGCTGGGTTGTGTGAAGTTTATGAGAAAAGAATATGATGAGGCGGAAAGGCTCTTTGATGCAGCTTATTCAGCAGGCCATGTTTACTCCATTGCCGGCTTGGCTAGAATACGTTTTATCAAGGGTCAGAAACTTTGGTCGTACGAAAAACTCAGTTCCGTGATCTCCTCATACAGCCCTCTTGGATGGATGTACCAGGAGAGATCGCTTTACTGTGATGGTGATAAGAAGTGGCATGATCTTGAGAGGGCAACTGAGCTGGATCCCACTCTCAACTATCCATACATGTGTAGAGCTGCATCTATGATGCGGAAACAAAATGTTCAAGCTGCTTTGGAAGAAATTAATCGGGTTCTTGGGTTCAAGCTTGCGTTGGAATGCTTGGAACTAAGATTCTGTTTCTATCTAGCACTGGAGGACTATCAGAAGGCCTTATGTGATGTTCAGGCAATTCTTACTCTATCTCCAGACTACAGAATGTTTGATGGTCGTGTACCTGCTACCCAACTCCGAACGCTTGTTCGTGAGCATGTTGATGGTTGGACTACTGCTGATTGTTGGATGGAGCTTTATGATCGGTGGTCTTCTGTTGATGACATTGGATCTCTCTCAGTTATCTATCAGATGCTTGAGACTGATGCTGCAAAAGGTGTGCTGTACTTTAGACAGTCTTTGCTTCTCCTCAGGTATATTCATCTCTCTTTGTCCAATATTACGAGTAATCTCGTCTCTAATCCAATTATTGTCGTGAACTGAAGCGTACTTCTTGGTTCTTAGGTTGAACTGTCCTGAAGCAGCTATGCGTAGTCTGCAGCTGGCACGTCAACATGCTGCAAGTCAACATGAACGCCTCGTTTATGAAGGATGGATCTTATATGATACAGGTCATTGTGAGGAAGGGCTTTGGAAAGCGGAGGAATCAATCCGCCTCAAGAGATCATTTGAGGCATTTTTTCTAAAAGCATATGCTCTGGCAGATTCCTGTCCTGATCCTTCTTGCTCATCAACTGTTGTGTCACTTCTTGAAGATGCCTTGAAGTGCCCTTCAGACAGGCTTCGCAAAGGCCAGGTGTGATATACCTTTCTTCTTGTTTCACGTCTCTTGAAGTTTTATTTGCTGATGCAAAACAGCCTTGGATATAGATTGCTATTCACTTTATTTATTCATGATGAAATTGCACTATCCCATGAAATAGTATGTGAAGGATGGAATCTAATGGTTAGAATCTTTTTTAGTTATTTAGTAATGATAATAAGGATTCGTTTAATAATTACGGAAGTATGAAAATGATAGCCAGATAAATTATTTGAAAACGAATCATTTAGATAAGTACTACCATATAAAGAGGGCTCTTGGTACTGGGACTCAATCACGAGTTTCAGGAAGATTAATGTTTTATAGCCTGAACTCATTTTGTGAAGAATTTTGAATCTGAGATAGAGTAACCTTATTATTGCTCAAGGCTCACCATTCATTTTCAATTAGAGAGTGAATGTACGTTGTACAGATGGCACGTTGGTGTCATTAATGATTGGCACAATCTAAGCTAAGCGGCAGGCACTTCAATTAATGTCACATTTGCCAAGTCTTTCAGCTTATGGAATGTTGGATGTTCCTCATTCAAACTATTGGTTTAAAGAAAGGGGCAGAGAAACCAAAAGCATTTTTATGATATTTAAAGCACATGAGCTAATGAGCATCTCAATTCTCATTAATAATATATCGGTTGTTCGGTTCCATTGCAATTTGTTTGTACAAACCTATAAGACTCAAGTTTTACTCAGAATATGGAGTTGGACACTTGGACTCTGATGGCACTTAAAGAAATTTCGATTTGAGTTTAAACCATCAACCTGAAATAAAATATTATATATTATGGTTCTAGTAAGACTTGTATTCCCTTTGATAATATTACCCTAAATTAGGAGAATTCAAGAGAAATATACCCACCCTGTGAAGGAGGTGGGATTGTATTGTAGTCAAGGTGGATAAACTTATATCGTAAGGTTGGTTCCGCAATTTGCTGATTAAGTCTTAAACCAAGAATACACCAACAACATAGCCTCAGTCCCAAATTAATAGGGGTCAGCTACATGGATCAAGCTTTTCCATTGTGCTCTGTTTAGCGCAATTGTCGGTGAACTATCAAAACCATTTAAATCCCTTCTAATTAATGTGTTTCAAGTTCACTTCGGAAGGTTGAAATATCACCTGAAAGGACACTGGCTTGCTCAGTAGGATACTCAAAAGAACTTTAAGAAGAAAAAAAATGAAGCCTTTGTTATTGGTGACTGGTTACATATTAGAATTGAACTGATATTCAAATTTAAAGTTAAATAAAATAAATGTTCAATTAAATTTAATATAGCAAGGGATGAAAATTTGAGCCCATACTTATCCGAACTATATAGTGCAATCATTTGTATTCAAATCCCCATTCTCCGGATTAGTATTTACTGGGAGCTTCATCATCCAAGTTTCTGAAATATTGCATTATTAGGTCATAAATCAAAGATATAGAGTTGCAACTAGAAATCTTGAAGAAAAATGCTCAGGATTTAGATTAAAACAGTTGTAACTTTTAAGTACATAATAGAAGTCAAAAGACATTTAAATAGTTTCGGGGTGGTATTCAATATAAGTGGTTCAAGCCCTTTTCTATTTAATGAGACGATTGTTACTTGTGATCTTCAAAAGTGGTGAGCAAGCTTTTCTAGTATATTGTTGTGGAACTAAATATTACTACCATTTTCTTATCTGCTTAAAAATCTTTTCAAGTGTGTTTTTCCATCATCATGATGGATTGTGGTTCTTGATGTTGGAAGATATATCCACCAACCTTAGCTTGTTGTTACCAATCGGAATTAACATTATCATCTACGATAATAGATATCTATCTACTGTTATTGTTACACATTGATATAAATCGCAAATGAAGTTGTCATGCAAACTTGTTGATATGAGTTGTAGAAGTGAGTCCAAAATCTTGCAGAATGTAGCTCAATAAGTTAGATTGATGTTCTTTAACTAGCACACAATCGTGTCATGTTCCTTTAAACATCTTAGCAGCAAAACAGATTTCAAGTTTAAGTTTTAAGTTTGGCATTATTTTATTTTTCTGTTAGTACACAATCATGTCACTTTTCATGAAATGGATCAAACTCATTATTACTTTATTTTTTCACTGTGTAGGCATTGAACAACCTTGGCAGTGTGTATGTGGACTGTGGGAAGCTAGAGGAAGCAGCAGACTGCTATATCAGTGCGCTTAAGATCAGACACACGCGAGCCCACCAGGGCCTTGCGCGAGTTCATTTTCTCAAAAATGATCGAAATGCCGCTTATGAGGAAATGACAAAGCTGATTGAAAAGGCCAGGAATAATGCCTCTGCTTATGAGAAGAGGTCAGAATACTGTGACCGTGAACTGACTAAGGCTGATCTAGAAATGGTCACCCAATTAGATCCACTCCGAGTTTATCCTTACAGATACCGAGCTGCAGGTCAGTTCCCTTCCCTCATTTTATCTACTGTAGGCTTCACAATCTCTGACCTTCAATGATTAGTGGTAATTCGAAGGAGTGGTGGTGTGCGTACCTTCGTCTAGAGTTTTTAATGATTGTTAGGATTCACATTTAAACTTAGGGTTGCAAGAGGAAGAAATCTGTGATATTCCTTAACATTGTGCCTTTTCTATATCTCAAAATAATTAGGTAGACAGGCACAATATGTTGAATGAATGCATGACACATTGCGACATTTTACACAATGCTGTATGGTTGAAAAAGTCTGATCTCTGGATTTTCATAAGATGATTCGACCTTAGATCTCCTTTCGGTATTCGAACCTATGGTACATATTGGCAGTACGCCTTGTAGCCGTCTGAAATGAGCTTTTGGCTTAATGCTATATATTCTTTGAGAATCCTAAAATGTGATCACTGATTTTGCTTCCGGAAACTTTCCGACTTTTTTCCCAGATTGGTTTCAAGCTTGTTTATTTCCGTATAATTAGTATGAACCTTGAAGTTAATTTGTTTTGGTTTTGGGGCAGTATTGATGGACAGCCACAAGGAGAAGGAAGCAATTGCAGAGTTGTCAAGGGCGATTGCTTTCAAAGCCGACCTTCACCTCTTACACCTGCGGGCGGCATTCCATGAGCACGTCGGAGATGTCTCTGGAGCACTTCGTGATTGCCGGGCTGCACTCTCCGTCGATCCCAACCATCAAGAAATGCTGGAGCTTCACAGCCGTGTAAACAGCCAAGAGCCTTGATAAAAGAGGCCGAATCGATAGCAACAGAATGTACACTAGTATAGATACAACACCACCACTGCCCTTAATTTGTATCTGTTTTTGGGTTTCTCCTTCCAATCATTTTATTTATCTCCTCTAATGTAATCTATTTCTTTGACAGTATCTAAAGTCGTATTCATTCCCAAGTTTTCCATCTTTTTCTCTGTTATAGATTTCTTTCAATATGAAGATGACCAGATACATGATGCAAAAGAAATTGTGAATTTAATTTGTCATTGAAGGAAAAAATAGAGGGCCGCTAAGGGCACCCCACCATTTAATGAAGGCACCCAGTTAATGCGGGCACAAATCGATTTACCTGGGGCACCCAAAAATTAGACCCGAAATACCTAAACTACCCCTCGTGGAAATCCATCTGCACCCCACCACCCTCGTGCAAACCCATGAGCACCCCACCACCTCCACCACCACCTTCACCGAACTCCTTGTGGAAGAATTCATTTGTTTTGAACCGACCAGTGATAGGAATCCCCGAAATCGTGTTCTCCGTCCCTCGCCGTGTGTTTCTCCTTCGTTGTTCGAGGTTTCTGCATTTTGTAGGGTCCGGTGTGTGAGCCGATTTCGTCTCCAAATTAGGGCTCGCTTGAAGATCGTCGAATTAAGTTACATTTGGTATAGTAGTTGTAATGTGTGTGTGGCGGTTTGTTCAAGTGTAAAAAAATTGGGAAATCGCGGTTCTCGGCCACACAGGCCAAAGACGGTGTCAACTGTCTCGGCCAAGCATGGCCGAGACAGAAGCTAATATTTTTGGAAACTCGCAGTCTCGGCACGTAGACCGGAAGAGTTGACAGCGTATCGGTTACGCATGTCCGAGAATACTTCCGTTATCTCGGTCGTGACATGACGAGAGCTACAATTAGTGATAGGTAATGTGGCGTCAGTGGTGTACAACCAGTAATTTTTTCCTACACTCGGTTGTCCACTTCCGAGAAGGTCTCAGTAGGCTCGGTCGTCATAGGATGAGAGTAAGGCGAATTGAAATAGTCAATCCATCTCGGTGGTGTATAACCGATAACTTGCTATCGGACTCGGTTGTAAACGGCCGATATATTGGACTACTTGTCGGTCATAGGCGACCGAAAATATGGGTTGTTTCACGAACCTGCTTGACCGAGACATCAGAAATGGATGAATTTGAACATTACTTTTTGTAAGTTTTTTTCTGGTATGTCAAACTAACAATACAAGATTGAAAATCCAGCACGACAATTTGCACCGAAACTTAATTAATTATAAATCTCCGTAACATTCAAACCGACTCTAAAAAGGGTCCATCCATAAGTAAACAACAATCAAAATACAGCACAACATTTGCATATACATAGAACATTCGGAGGAATTGGCAAAATTTCTAAATGTTTAGCCATCAAGGTTTCTAGGTACAAGCTTTAACCTACGGTGTATCTAAATCTACAACAGTATGGTGGCTTCATCATCGCAGCTTGCAATGGGCGCGATGTCTCGAAAAACGAATCCATCTCGCCAACCTTTGGCGCATCCTCAACGTACCGATCCCACGATGGATATAAGGATGGCAATGGGTGCATTCACACGCAACGCACTGTCAAAGTGAACAGAGAACATAGAAGATATTGTCACAAACCCGATTAAGGGGGAAACAAACCAATTCACAAAAAAATCATAGAACTTACCCTAACCCAATGGATATTCCTTTTTCATTCCATTGCAATGATAAGTCTATTGCATTATGCAATGACGACGTTGGAGTACTACGTAGAGGTAGGAACGTGGAGGCACTCCCATGCGAGAGGTTGACGAGAATGACATTGAATGCGGTGGATACTAACAATCCCATGTCCGAAGTGTCAACCATTCTTTGAAAGATGCCCCCTTCTTGCTTCTCTGGGCAATGCACCGCATTCTTGACAGGCTCGAAACTCGAGCCAAGCACTTCTCGCCATAGGTATTCATACCCGATAATCTCATCGTACATCCGTCTACGCACAATCCTCCATCCGTCTACGTCGGCAAGTCCAAGCCCAGAGGCTATACACCTATATCCACAATTCCCATCGGAAACCACATCGATAATGGCATCAACATGTGGCAACCAATCCGGTTCTAAGCAATGACTATAAGCCATGTTAGATCCACTTTGCGTGCGTCGACTGGCACGACGGATTTGTGGAACCTTGCATTTCTTCTGCCTAGAAGCTTTTGTGGAGGGGGAGGACTCAAATCCGATTGGAGATTGGGGTGCCTCCGACTTAAGACCCGGTGTCCTCACACCCACATCCTCAACTTCCTGCTCGCACTCCACAAAAGACGAAGGTGGACTAATCTCCCTGAGCCGCTCACTTTCGAGTCCCCCCCCCCCCCCGCATCCTCAACTTCCTCCTCCCCTTATCCAATCTTCCTGCGGTGTCGTGATTGTGCCTCCCACAAATCACGGTGACATACCATATGGAGTCGCATTCTCCTTGACGTTAATTTGGAAAGGGCATCCACATTTCTTCGTACTAGTGTGAGTCCTCGCATTTTCATCATTCCTTGATTTCTTTAAAAATTTCCCCGCTTTCCCTTTCCCACTCTCTCTCGAGCCGGTCCCCCTATATGTCCCGGACTGTCACAGCAATTTTCACCCTTCCCCTTCGCTTAAATGCCCCGCATCCGAGCGCTTCGTTACTAACACAAACTTGTTCTCGCCACCAATCAGTTGAAGCCATGAAATTGCCGCTTCTCGAGAGGGGAATGGCTTAGAAGGTGTAAAAGTGTCCTTGTAATCTGGAAAATTACAAGATAACGGCATTACCTGCAATACAAACAGTGTAGCATTATAATCAACCAAAATGTACAGCACAATCACAAAAAAACCCAAAAAAATAGGTTCTCGGTTGTACAGTGCTGAAACTTTCTTCATAGTCTCATTTACGCGAGACCGAGAGTTACCATTACCCTCGGTCGTTCCAGACCGTGACCTACGTGAAACCTCTCGGTCCTTTGCGACCGAGACATTACCATACATCTCGGTCCTGCGAGGCCGAAACAATCGCGCACCCGACAGAATACTTCGGATAACCGCAAAAAAACACAAAAAATTTGCAACATTACCTCAAGGACGACCTCCTCTCGGCATTGAAGCATTACGATCCTCCATTATACAGTTGAAACAACTTCGGATTTGAAGAAATTACCAAACCCTACGTTGACAAACAAATCATCATTTTCATTGTTATACGCAACTAAACAGCTTCAAAAAACTCGAAAATGGTTGTCAAACATTGTTACCTCATTGTCGGACGAATCCGAGAATCGATCGACTCTTCGTCAAACGCAATGTGGTTTGTGGCTTTGTGGTTGACGCTTGCTGGTGGGGTGCCCTAACTCCTTGTCGAAATGGTTTGTAGGGTTTGAACCATTATATATATACAGGGGCAAAATGGTCTTTTCCATTTTTGCTGGAATTTTTACAAATAACCTGGGTGCCCTCATTAAATGGTGGGGTGCCCTTAGCGGCCCTCATTATAGTTGGTGGGCAAGCATGTAAGAGTAGGCAATGTCATTGATCAAAGCTTGTAAAACACATCTTCCAAGTAGAAGAAAAATTAAAAGCGTGAGGGAATAAAATCATATGAGGTTTTTTTTTTTTTAATATTTATAAGAAAGATACCAAATTTTATCGCCTCTCATGGGACTCAAATTCCGACCCTCTTAGAACAACACCACATATCAAATTATTGGGGTTGGGCCATTCACTTAGTTGGTAGCAATATATGAGGTTTACTTGTTTAACATGTTGTTTGTCGCCCCAATAGCTAGGAGCCATAGGGGTATAGAATGAAATTTGTGGACTATCGAGCATGAGCCTATACGCGATGCACGCCTTCATTTTGTTGTTTTGTAGTTTATATCTACCTATATATTAAAAGCACGAATAGCAAAAGATTTATTTATCACGTGAATGATCTTTTTTACCCTTTAATTATCTTTTTATTCACGTTTAACTTAACCAAATACTTATTAAATAGGCTATTACCTATTAAATAGACAAGTATGATGGGATATGGTTATTGGCATAACGATTGTGCTCGGGAATATGGCAACGATAAAGAGGTAACAAAATTAAACTTACCCATGGGATTGGGGAAACAGTTACATAAATTGTACTGATTTGAATCTTAATTTGGGCCCATGTGTATTGGTTTTATAAGTTCAGTTGTAGTTGTTTTTCCATCTTTCTAGAGAAGGGTTTTCATTATGAGACTTATTGGAGGCCACTTTTGCTGCTTATATGATTTGTGGCATCAAAAAATCTATTTGGACTCTTTTAGTTCAGACTCAAATGATTTTTACTAGTAACTTAAATTACTCAATTATATAAAAAGACATTAGCTTTGATACTATGTATGTTATTGGTGGAAAGTTGAAACGTTATCAGAGTGAATGTCGATAGGATGAGAATTGTAATATTTCATTAAAATATTTGTCAATAAATGAGGGATGGTTGTGTTAATAATGTTGAAGAGGTGTTACAATCTTAGAACATGCATAGACACCTCTCTATAAGTGAAGGCCTCGTGAATGAGGCTAATTGATTATACGGTTATTATATATTGATTATACAGTTATTATATATATTCATTAGTGTGTTTCAACTTTCTAGTATATATATATCAGGTTTTCGATTTAGGTAAATATTTAAAAGTGTATGCTGTATTTAGTATATTATACTCTTCAATTTTGGACTATAAGGTGGAGGTTAATTAGACTGATTAGGTCATCATTGCTTAACTCAATAAGTTATCTCGAGGGGTATTTAACTAAGGTAGGGCATGTCATATAAACTTGAAATTAATAACAAGGGCTCTTATCATAAAATAAAATGCAAAGGGATTGTGAAAAGATATAAAATATGAAATCGCGATTATTTAAAATCTGAAAATTAATTTTAGTCAAGATATAAAAGGTATGACTTTCTTATTTATCAAAAAACTTAGTTATTTTTGCTTTTCAATATAATAAACAGGTGTGGGTTTTATGGTGGTTCCAAGTTCACTTTCATGTGTTCTAATTCACTCCTATAATTATTTAGTGATTTAAAGAGATAAAAAAATCATTTTATACTTAGGCTAAATTAATTAATGACTATTGAATATTTACTAGGTTATTGATGGTTATTACCATGCATATTTAGTGGGTGAGTTGAAACATCTTTTACTTAAAAGTATGTTCTATCATATAGCATTATAAGAAAAAAAAACTTTTTAAGAAATTGAATAAGTATTGTTAGAGATTACGTTGTTAGAATTTTATCAATATATAGTTCACATAATATAGTACATTATTAATTTTGAAAATTAAATTGTAATAGTTCATTAAATAAAAACCTAATAATGCAGCAGCCCACAAATTGTTATATATAAGTTAAATTTGTTTATAAATATTTACGTAAGTGTCAATTATATATTTAATATATTTTGAAAATGTCTTTCTCAACAACGTTATCGAAGTTAATATATATATATATATATATATATATATATATATATATATTTGTAGTGTGGCTGTTTATTATTATTATTATTATTATTATTATTATTATTATTATTTTGTTGCTGTAGAAGGTTTAAGTTGTTATTAATATGCTTAGTAGTTTTGTAATTAAATTATAATTCATTGTTTCATTTGAATATTATTACAAATCTCTTAATTATGTGGCCAGTTAAACAGAGTAGTTTTGTAATTAAATTATAAATTATAATTCATTGTTTCATTGTGAAGATAGCTATATTAAAAATTTATTCCAATTTACATCATCAAATAATGTTGTTGTTGTATGCATTGTCAAAACATATTAGATTCATAATTAACATACAAGTTCCTATCAAAAAGAATAATTAACATACAAGTAAAATTTTTTAAAACGAATTTAATATGTAATGTTATGTTGGTCAATGCATTATGAAGTTTTGATTATTTAAAAAACTTACACATGAGTTTTCATATTTAACAATATATTATAATATGTTAATTTTATATACATTAAGTTCTAACAATGAACTATTCAACAACACTTATTCAATTCTTAAAAAAAAAAGCCTAATGATAAAAAAAAACATTTTAACAATTACAAGTTGTATTAATTATATTCTAACATTTTCGATTTAGTTTCAATTCCTACATTGGTTCTTTTTAAGTCTAAGTAATTAAAAGGCCTCAATACTAGTTGAGGGGATATAATCACTTATATAATTCATTATGAAGTTTCATTTAATCGATGTGAGACTATTATTTCGATCCACACATTTCAACACTAGATTAGATGCCTTTAAATTGGCAAAGTTTGAATTATTAGACTAGAAGGAGAAATAGGAGAAATGGGTACCAATTAGGGGTGGGCAGCGGTTTTCGAAAAACTGCCCAAATCGCACGGTTTGGTTTGGTTTTTAAAACTCGCGATTTGGTCTCGGTTTGGAAAATGTAAAAACCGCAAAATCGCGGTTTGGTTGCGGTTTTCATTTTGAGAAAATCGCGGTTTAACTAAACCGAGGGCATTTTAGTAAATAACCACAAAAAACCCTAAAAGGCTAAAAGCATTCACAATTTCACAAGCCTAAAACCATCCCGTCCTCTTCCTTTCACACTCCCCCTCTTCCTTTCACACTCTCGTCCCGTCCCGTCCCGTCCCTCTTCCTCTCACACTCCCGCCGCTCACCTCCCTCTCACCGCTCACCTCCCTCTCACTCCCGCCGCTCCTCACTCTCGTCACTCCCCCCGGCTCCACTCTCTCGCCGCCGCCGTCTCTCCTATCACTCCCGCCACTCTCTCGCCGCCGCCGTCTCTCCTTTCACTCCCGCCACTCTCTCGCCGCCGCCATCTCTCCTTTCACTCCCGCCGTCTCCACTCTCTCGCCGCTGCCGTGTCTCCTTTCACTCCCGCCGGATCCACTCTCTCGCCGCCGCCGTCTCTCCATGGCTTGGTAGGTCACGAACCAGGTTTGAAGAAGTGAGTCGAACCGTCCGATCAAAACCCGGTGGATTTACTTCACAGTAGGACTTGTGAGGTCAACGATTACCGGTGGCTCCGGTCACCTACTGAGTTTATGAGTGATGGGCATCCTCTCTCTCTCTATCTCTTGTATCTATATGTTGAATCTGCTCACTCTCTCTCAGATTTTGTGTTGTTTAGATCATTTGGAGTGATGTGTCTGTGAAGAAATTGAAAAGAACAACAAAAAAGCTGAGTTGGGTCTCTGGAGAGCTGAAATCACAAGGCAGTAAGCTTGATTTCTTACTTTATCTGTTGATTTAGGTTCTGATAAACATTCCCTTTTTTGGGTATTTGTTGGTTTTGATTGTAGAGTTGTTTTGGGTGTGTGGGTGTGATTCCCTGTTTGGGGTTTGTGAACTAAATTAAGTGAATTCATGATGAGATGTGTAACATGTGTTTGGAATCTAATGGGCTTTAATGGGTATCAGCTAGATTTTGTTATTGTTTGCTGATTTGCAATATCTCATGTTGTTATGTCGATATTGAATGGGTTCCGATAAACATTCCCTTTTTTTTTCGATGAAAATAGAGTGCATGAAAATCGCGAAACCAAACCGACCAAACCGCGCAAACCGCGGTTCGGTTTGGTGCGATTTTGGTGATTCGCGGTTTGGAAAATCACCAAACCGTAGACCTTCGGTTTGGTCGCGGTTTGGTGGTTTTCACCACCAAACCGCGGTTTGCCCACCCCTAGTACCAATGGCGGCGGGAACAAAATGAGTGTCACGACCCAAATTATTATCCATAATCAACATTATTGACCCGTGACGTAGGACTCGCACCATGATACGTGTACTAATCGAGATGAGACGGTCGAGGTATATGTTAGATTTGTTGTGGTGTATGCCTAGTGTATTGTATATGTGTAGACTATTAAATTACTCTTACTTGTGTATATGTGTCAAGGCATGAGTGGGGACATGCTTCGAGATGCGTGCTGACGTGAGACAGGAGTAGAGAGTGATGTGGTAAGTTGGTTTAAGCTTAGTGTAGCTTAAATAGTTGAATTAATGTGGCTATAGTTGATTTTATATTATAAGTAATCTAAGTTAGCAAGATAAAACAATAACCATATGATGTTCCTCGCGATGCGTTAGGACACTTCAAGAGACCAATAGAGTATGGATTGGTGTAAGTTAGGTAGAGTTAGTGGATAGTTAATGAGATTTGTGTCAAGATGTAAGCTATTAGATTAGTCTCGAGATACGTGTGTACATAAAGATCAATAGTTATTAATCAACCTTATCATTATATGTAAGATTGGATAGATCAACCCATGCAATTCATTTTATTTCCATAACTTAGAAGCTAATAATGTTGGAGAAAAAACGTCAGATCAAATGGATGAAAAACTCAAGGAGATCAAGGAGAGTTGGAGCTCAAATCAAAGTGTCATCAACTCTAGGTACACATCTTTCTCTTTCAAGTTGAAACTAGTTTTGATTTTTGCCTATTTTCGAAAGGTAGATGGTTAAGTCTTTGCAATTGATTTATATATTTGAATTTCTCATTTCAAACTGATAATCCATCTATTAAGAAGTTTTTAATTTAGTTTTGAAATAAAAAAAGATACGACTTTTTGAAATTGTAAGACCAAAATTGAAATTATGCATGTTGTATTATGAACTAGCCTATGTAATTTAGTTAATTGGTATCAGAGCCTCGTTCGGCGACCATGGCAACCCGAGCAGCGAGCAATCTAGGTGAGAGGGTAGCTCACCTAGAACAAATGATGGCAACAATGGCGGTCCCGACGGACACGGCAGAGTCTTCAAGGTTGGAGCAACGCCTCGAAGGCTTGGGAATGTTGGTGGCGTCCTTGGTGGCTAGAGGAGAGTCACAAGAAGCCACAATAGTTATGTGGGAATCCAAATTTGAGGAGCTTCTATCCGAGGTGCGTTATGTGGGAGAACTCACTAGTGAAACTGCCACAAGCATGGCTATGGAGTTAAGCCTGCTCAAGCGAGCCGTGGGCGGATCCTCGGAGGTTACCGTTGCGGCAAAGCCTAGAACAAAGGTACCGGAGCCAAAGAAATTCTCAGGCAAGCGGAGCGCAAAGGAGCTTGAGAATTTCCTTTGGGATATGGAGCAATATTTCGTTACGGCTCGGACGGAGGAGAGCCAAAAGGTCATTTTGACCTCCATGTACCTAGACGGCGATGCAAAACTCTGGTGGAGGACCAAAGTGGATGATGATGCGGCTGCGGGCAGACCGAAGATTGTGGAGTGGGAGGTGCTGAAACGGGAATTGAAGGATCAATTCCTACCCACGAATGCGGCATGACAAGCGCGGGAGGTTTTGCGCCAATTGAAGCAGAAAGGGACAGTTAGAGAATACGTGAAGGAATTATCTTCCTTACTGCTTGACATTAAAAATATGTCCGAGGAGGACAAGTTGTTTAATTTCACTACAGGATTGCAAGGATGGGCGCAGTTGGAGTTGCGGAGGCAAGGTGTGAAGAACTTGTCAAGTGCAATTGCAGTGGTGGATAGTCTTGTGGATTATAAGACTAGTGGTACTTATTTTGAATCAAAAGAAAAGAAGTACAAGGAGAAAGATCGAGCTGGTGGATCCAAGAAGGAGGAGGAGCCTTCTTCAAAAATTGATGTTAGTGTTAAAGCATCAAAACGGGGCTGTTTCATATGTGACGGTCCTCACCGGGCAAGGGATTGCCCAAAGAAAGAGAAGCTGAATGCGATTGTTACGGATGAACCGGAGGCACGGATGAATCCATTGCAGTTGCTGAACATAGTGCAAGTGCACAAGGCGGGGACATCAGTAGGGCTGATGTTCGTGGAGGCTCAGATCAACAACCAAACAATGAAGGTATTGATCGATTCGGGAGCCACACATTCGTTTATTGCGGGAACCTAGCTCGGAGGCTTGGTTTACAGCTTGCTCAGAGTGCAAGCATAGTGAAAGCAGTCAATTCCGAACCAAGGAAGGTTGTGGGCGTAGCCTTAGATGTGGGTATTCGAATCCACACTTGGGAGGGCAAGGTGAATTTGATTGCTGCTCCGTTGGATGACTTTGAAATCATTGCAGGAAATGATTTCTTGATAGCTGGGAAAGTCCCTGTGATCCCATCACTTCATGGCTTGCTGATCATGGATGAAGAAAGGTCGTGCTTTGCTCCAGTAATGCGAGGCATGGGCAAAGGCAGTATACCAAGGCTGGTGGCCCTGCAAGTACGGGATCAGATGGAGAAATGTTGCTTTGGTGGGCGGCAGTCTGGTGGACAGGCAGACGCGGAGTGTTCGATGAGGGCATCGAATAATTCGGCGGGGGGATGTTTGTCAGCCCCTCAATAGCGTGACCCGAGTAGGCTGGGCTAGGCAGCAAGAAACCTAGCCAATAACCGAGTTCAGGAGGGCTCGGCTAGTTCCATAAGGTTCGGTCACGGGTGAATATGCGAAATGGTGCATAGGTGTAAAGGGGGTTACGCCTTGGTACGACGCCTTGGCACGGCGCCTTGGCACATCTTGGCACACCTTGGCACGACTTGGGTATGCGCCTTGGCGCGAGGCACGGACTCTGGGCGAGCGCGCACATGGACGCGTGCGGACAGGAGCGCACATGGTCAAGCGCGTATGGGTGCGCCGCATGGGCGAGCGTGCATGGACAAGCGCGCAGGGACGAACGCGGGCACACCTTGGCACGGTGCCTTGGCACGAGCGCGGGCACGGGCCAGACTTAGCGGATTCTTTGGCACGAGCAAGGCACGAGGCAAGGGTTGACAAATCTTGACTTGGGCGTTGACCCGGGTCAAAGTACGCTTGGTCTCATTTTAGGATGTTTTCTATTGGAGCCGAGGAAACGGCTTAACGTCTACTATAGGGAGAGGTGTACTCTCTCCCTAGGGCAGCATGGGCGAAGTAGCAAGGACCCTCGAGCATGCCTTGGGCGCAATTCCACGGCACGACCCATGGACGAACCATGGCGTCGGCCACCCCTCGAGCCGGTGGAACAATCGATCCCCGGCTAGCACCCGAGGTACCTGGGCACGGCCAGGCACGTTCAAACAGCCCATGTCCCGTAGAGAACATGGGCCACGTCCCTTGTGGCGTGGCTAGACCAAGTCAAGACGGTTCCAAGCAGTTGAGTAACTACCTTGGTCATGGGCTGGAGCCATGACCAAGGCACGACCAAGGAAATCCCAAATACCAGGAGCATGTTGCAATTGACCCAGTGATGGTGGCGGTTATGGAACGATGTGGCAGCAAGGGAGCAAGGCAGTTGGGTAACTGCCTTGACCACAAGGAGTGGTGTTTTACTTAGTCTAGGATGGTTATGTAACTGATTGTTGGCTGGTCTATAAAGCCAGACGCTCTAGGTGGAGCAGGGATACAGAAAATGCATGAGTAGATGCATGAGTGGCATGTATGCATAGAGTTCCACAGTTGTATTCCCAATTGAGAGCTAGTAAAAACGTTTCCTTGTTGCCTATTGCTTGTTGTCCCTTTAATTCGAGATTGGTGTGATGAACTAAGGTGGCCCTTAGGCACCCCGGGTTCGATTGTGTTATAAAAAAAGATACGACTTTTTGAAATTGTAAGACCAAAATTGAAATTATGCATGTTGTATTATGAACTAGCCTATGTAATTTAGTTATAACTTGCTCATTTTAAATCGAAATGAATATAATTTAGTCGCATTTGAAAGCTAACTCAAAAGGGAAGAACTTTGTCCAATTGAAGATTTTGTAATTTGAATGTTTTCATGTCCAAAAGTACTCTACTAATAGGTGATTGAATACATTACGGGATTTTGAAACTGAACTTTTAAAAGGCATAACTCCCTAATTACTTATCCAAATGAGCTGATCTTTTAGTATGTTGTTATTTGGTCTGTTAGCTTACTTGTGACTAAAATTACGAATTTTGAAACTATAGATTGAGAGAAATAAATTTTCTAAATCTGTTGGTTGGATTAGGTTCTAATTTGAGTTGTTTTTGGTAGAATTGCAATCTCTTTCATTTTAAATCGGAATTTTGTAAACCTATTTCAGAAAGCTACGATAGAGACCGAAAACTTTGTATAAATGAGAGATTTTGAGATTAAGACAAATTTATGCCTAAAATAAGACTAAAATCTTGATGTTTTTTAGTCTTAAGAGGATATTTTAGGTTAAGGTTCCTAAACTCATTTGACCTAACATAAACCCAATTTATTTTGATTAATTTGATATCAGGAACATATAGGAAGAGTCTTAAGGGCTCGGATACAAGATTTAGAGTATTAGGAGGGTGGTAAAGCTAGGAATTTCTATTGCTTGATGTGAGTATACCCATTAATTATTTTACTTACATTTCATATCCACTTTATACTTGTTTGTTGTAGTCTATATTAATTATGTCCAGCGTTGTACTATCATATCATGAACTTATTTGACACTCATCATTTGTCGCGCTTGACTTTCATGATATTATGATGAATTGAATTCTTTTGAATCTATCCATGTGTTTTATGTCATTTCTTGTTGTTTCACAATGAATATAGTGTAAATAACATGTTATTAGGAATATGAGTTTACGAAGTACTTTATGGTCTAGTACTCATTGGGAATTATGCTTTGTAGTATAACCAAGCCTTAGAATCCTTAACAAGTCAATTTCTTGAAATTATAAATTACTTATAGAATCCAGAATCCATTGCACTATGTTAGAGTTGATCGACACACGGGGTCAGAGTCCTTGGGGATGTCGACGCTCGCCACTATGACGCGACACATGTGGTTAGAGTCCTTGGGTTATCGATACAGCAATGTTAGAGTCCCTGGTTACACTGAGGTTAGAGTCTATAGTGATATTAAACTGTGCAATGTCACGCACATCCTTTAATGGCCTTAAAAGCTTCAGTGACGTATGTCATGGCCGACTGGATCTAGATCATAACTATTTAGCTTCGTGTCAGTTTTACTTGCTTAACCGTGATATTTCTTAGTATATTTTTGGTACTAGTATTTCTTTATTGAACTTATCCTTTTAAATATCATCAAGTCTTTTAGATGTCAGACCCCACTCAATTAGGGTATCCGACCAGCTTAGATTACTTTAATCCCTTGATAATCTAGCAACCTTAACATTTCATCAATAAACAATTAAGATTACGATCTTGTAATCATAAATTATAAAACTTTATTAACCACATAAGATTCTAAAGTGAATCTTAAACCTCAAAATTCATTTAGATGAATTAAATAATCCTTAAAATTTCGTAAAACTTTTCGACAGCACATCCTTTGTTTCTAAGCCTACACCGAAAAACTTTATCTTCACGAATCTTCAACAAAACCTGCTCAGCTTGGTGAAAATGCCAAAGCACTCATAATCCACCCCATAAAAATATATATTGTATTCAAAAAAATTATTTATTCATTCTAACCTGCTCAAATTCTCAAAATACTTAAACTATCATTACCTTAGCTCCGCGACATTTCAATCCATCCTAAAACCATTATAACTATTCCAAAAGAGATCATAATCGCGCACGAACCTAAAAACTCATTTACTCAATATCTTATATTAAAAAATAATACATATATAGAGAAAAGAACTGAGCAAGTCAGACATAGTCAGAAAAGCTTTCATTTTCTCTAATCACCGTTAGAACTTGTCATTATCCAATTATAAAAATTCGATAATGTCAGATAAGTAAATCTCACACTATCCAGTATACTTGTAAGAATCAAATGCATTGTATTCCAAGAATTTAAATGAACAATAATATCGCAAGGAGTCATAAATAGACGAATATGCAATCAATCTCATTTCTGTTGGCCGACCACAATCAGGTGACATCTTCCAAATGTAGCGAGTAAACAATAATAAAGATTCATGAGTTTGAGAGGAAGTCCCTCAAGAAGTCATGCCCTTAATTATCTGCAGAGTATGATCCTGACCGGCATCACAAAAAAAATCATATTAAACAAGTTTCTACAATGATCAGTGACTAAAGTCGCAAAACACCATGATTTTAATCCTACTACACATATAGCCAATGAACACAATGAGACCCTCAAAGTTCTCCTTCCTCTCGTGCCCGTGAATGCATGATCAATAAATATGCAGTGATAAACCGTGCATGCAATTATATTCAAGAAATACTCATACAATGTAAAGGGTACCATGTGATTTACTTACACTTACAAATGTGATATCGAAGTTCCTTTGCACTTTGAGTCGGTAAGCTAATCCATACAAGGTTCCAATTACAGTCCTACAATTAATTTATAAGCCCGGTAAGACTCCACAATAATATCACAATTTTTCCAATTAGTTGTAGTTAAATCGGCCCAATTGCGTCACGAAACCCCTAAAACACTTTCAAAATAAATTCTTCGATGCCTAAATTTCATTTTCGATTCAAAATTATTTTTCGACATTAAGAATTACGTTGTCTAGATTTAAATATAATTTTTTAATTTACTA
Source organism: Stephania yunnanensis (assembly GCA_039657365.1). Lineage (NCBI taxonomy): Eukaryota > Viridiplantae > Streptophyta > Magnoliopsida > Ranunculales > Menispermaceae > Stephania > Stephania yunnanensis. The sequence continues at coordinate 13,160,758 of CM077592.1, forward strand.
TATATTTATTGGTCCTTCCACAACTCAAAAACCTCGAAATATCTTTAAATCTTATCCTCTGATGTCCAAATCCTAATTTTGACTCCAAATTGTGGTTTGGAATAAAAAATTAATCTAGACAAGGCTTTAAAATAATTTTTCAAATTCATCGCATTTTTAGGTATTGCAATACGTATTAAGAAAAATAAACCCCGGCATAAATACTTGAGAAAATTTTGAAATCCTTATTTTTTATAGAAATCAACTATTTCTGTTTATTTGGCTAAAATATAATTTTTATTGATATTTTTTTCTATTTTTCTATTTTTTCCGATTTCTAACATTTTCTTTTTATATTTTTTCCATTTATTTTTATGAGGAGGGTTTGACCCCTTAATCGGATCTGGTTTGGTCCACTCTGGGGGATCAAACTCCTTTTTTTCCTCATCGATCCATGCACTGCAAATCGATCAACAAAATTTTTTTCTGATTGGGGTGGGCTCCAAACATCCCAATCCCAAATCCGTCTTCCACGGCGAGACAACCCAACAGCAACCTCAGTGACACAAACAACGATCTCAACACAACTAACGACAACCCATCAACAACATCATCGATAACGATGACAACATAGCTCACCTTGGTCTCGATTCCATTTCCTCTTTTTCCTTCTCAGTCTCCTCGTCTCCCCCATCGATTTTGAATTCTCTCTATGTGAAAATGGTGAAGAGGTTATGTTTCGTTTGCAAATATATATTAGATTTTCTCGAGATTCACATCATGTAAATCTCAAGACAAATATAATAATCTCAATTTCATAATATAAATTTAGTTTTTCACAAGATACGTACTATGTATCTCGAGATCAATATTTGTTTCAAAATAAAATTGAATGAGGCGGTGTATTTTTTGGATAAATATAAGATTTCTTCGAGATTCGTGTGAAAAGTTAACAACCATTTGCTATTCTCATTATATATGTTGATCTTTCTTGATATACGTGTTGCGTATCACGAGGTCGATCTTAGTGTCTATAAACAACCCATCACTACTTACCAACTTGCAAATATCAATTATTTTGACCTCCTCGAGATACGTATCAAGTATCTCGAGGTAGATCAAATTATTATATATATAAAAACCATATACCCTTGATTTTTTTAGATTGGATAGCACGCATCTCGAGGTGTGTATACGCCCCACCAACAACCACCAAATCATCCATTATTTACTTCCTCAATGATCATGCTATGTGTATCTCGAGGTGAATCTAATGTATACTTTTATTTAATTTTAAACTATAAGATTCATTTATATATTTATTTATATAAACTATATTATGTATATAAATATATACACACCGATGTATTTTCGCGACTATAAATTTGCCATGCGCGCCTACGACCACCTTTGAGTGTGTACACTATTGCACATCCCACGCGTGTCATTCTCGACCCCGCGTGTCACCAGGCGCCCACCAATTTATTTTTTATTTTATTTTATTTCGTGATTATCTCTTATTTATAACACCAAATTAAATTCTAAAAAATATCCTAATTTCATCAAAATTGGAGAAATATTCTCACCGCACTCTTAAACTCGCGAACATCGCGTATACACTCCACTTGACTCTATTTCGCGTCGAAATAGTGTATAATACATCAAATAAGCACACACGACACAAAAATAATATTAAATTTATCATCTCAGATCTGTAACACGTGGGTCCTACATCAGATACTTAAATTCTAAATTAAATTCAAAAATACTTAATTAGCTGTCTAATCAAGTATATAAAATTTTCGGATGTCACATTAGAAATGTAAATGAATATGTCAATGGAGATTACAGTTACTTTTTGTACTCACCATCTTTTTTATGTGGTGAGTGCAGAGCCATTGACGAGCAGGCCTGGTAAAGAGAAGATCAACGACTACCTTTGAGTCAGCAGCGTACTTCTGCATCGACAATTTATAAGTTTTGATATTTTGTGTATTATATAGTAATGTCTTTTGATATATTTTGGGGTTGTATACTAGTTCAAGCGTTTAGTTCCCCGACTTATGATGACCATCACATTGTTTGTGTTCGCCACTTCATTATATATATGCATGTGATCGTTGTTTCCTAGTTTTCACAAATCTATGACTTAATATATTGCTTCTGCATAATCTGTTAAGATTTTTGCTAAACTTTATAACTCATAAATTTTTTTAATTACTCTGAAATCTAGTAATATGTTGGCATATGTATTATTTATCCTGAACGTGTATATCGAGGAGATTAGGATAGAAAAGTTGACTAATATGTAGTTAAGTCATATGTGGCTAGGATTTGGGCTTAATTACGGGATTAGACCGGGCAGTGCCCTAGATTAGGGAAAGGGCTGTCACAATGAGCGACGGATCAAATATAAAGGTGAAGTCGAAGCAACCGATCAAAACAAAAGAAAAATAAGAGATTACCCATAACTTAGCTCTTATACCATGTTAATTCTAAAAGTGATAATCTTTATTGTGTAATTACCTTGATTACAAACCCATTGTATAATAATGGATAGAAAGTGAAATTGATACAACAATCAAATGTTAGAATATAGGAAGCTGATATTCTAATAGCCTTTCATTACATATAATTGATACACTGCCCATGTGGAGGGATCTGACAGGCTTTGGGTCCACAAAAGAAATATATGGCGTTACCTTATTAGAAAAATGGAAATGAAAGTTTGTGTATGTTTTGTTTGACAAAAAGTGACTAATGCCTGGCGCATGGGGCCCACTTCACATGTTGCGCATAACAGAAGCCCTGTAGCACGTTACTACAGAAGATCTTATTTCGGTTCTTTCAATGAGTTGAAGCAAACAACTTTGGGAAGGCATACAAATCCTTCATTGCTGCAGAACAGAACAAGTTAGAGAATCTTGGTTTAACTATGTGTACATAACCCAAAGAGAAGAGGAGCTAATGTTCTATTTTTCTTTGAAAGTTTAGAAAACGTGCTAATTGTAAGTGTCTTCCATGTGTGTATCATGTAAGGAGGTATCTAACAGCTTGTTGCACTTGAAAGGAAGTCATTGTTATTCTTTATTCTTTTGTAGCATGATTGTATCAAAGTTAGTGTTGAAAAGAGGTTCTTTGGATTTATATGTTTGTTATGTTATTTATTGTGGTAGATGGTTTTTGGATAGTTATATTGATTCATTTCTTCATTAATGTCGAATGGAACTTTATGCAAAATTTCTATGGACCCCCTTCATTGAATGGGAATGAATGCCATTTTGTGTGCCCATGGACTTTAATGCTATGAGCATATGGTTTTCTCCTAAGATACACATGACTTTATACCATTCATGATCTATTGTTTTATGCATATAAATCTCCAGCAAAATCGAAAAGGAACTCGAATATTAAACATTTTTTCAAGGCACAAAAAATATAGTTGGCGTATTTATTTTTAGATTTCATGATGTAGGAAAATATGGACCAGGGAAGTGTTGAAGAAGGGTTTGGGAAGCTGATTGTTTTCAATGATGAGGATATTAGTGATGGACATGACAAATAAAGAGAATTGAATGACGACAAAGTAATGGCAAAGTCGAGTTGCATGAATTTCTAAAGGAAGGCATGGTGTTTCCCACAATTGAAGATGTTGTAAGGCTCTATAACAATATGCTTACATTTTCGGGTTTAGGATTAAATCTTGTTCGTCATATAGGAAAAACGATAGTATCATATGGAAATACATGTATGCTTGTGTTTAACAAGGTTGGAGCACATCAAAAGGGATGTATAAGTTGACAAAACAATCGCGTTGTGGGTGTGCCGCGGGTGCCTGACTTTTTAATGATTTGAAATGACATTTGACAAAGGTGCAACTTGAGCACAACCATAGAGTGAGTCCTTCCAATACAAGTTTATACCATTGCAACAGATCCATAAGCACTGCAGCAAATAGAAGACTCGATTTAAATGTTACTGTCGGTATTCCAGTGGCTAAGCCTTACATGGCGGAGTCTGTTCTTGCTGGAGGGAATGAGAACTTGACGTACTCCGAAAGAGATGTACATAATCACTTAAACAAAATTCGACGATTGCGTCTTCGGACAAGTGATGTTGAAGCAACATAAGAGTATTTCATGAAGAAATAAAAACAAAATCCATTTTTTTCTCATACCATAGCTATAGGCATCAAGAACCAACTTAAGCATGTGTTTTGGATTGATGCACAGTCCAGGGCTGCCTATGATTATCTCGGGTATGTTATCTCCACTTATTTGAAAAATAAATACAATATGTTGTTTGCTCCTTTTATTGGGGTCAATTACCATAGGCAATCATTGTTGATGGGTTGTGCCTTTCTAGCTGATGAAAGTGTGGATAGCTATGAATGGTTGGTTACTACCTGGTTAACTTGCATGAGAAAGGCGCTTCAAGTTATTATAACTGACCAATTCCCTTCGATTAGTGTAGCAGTTGCGAAGGCATTCCCTAATGTGAGATATAGGCAGTGTTTGTGGCATATCATGAAAAAGGTTCTAGAGAAAATGAGTGGTTTGGGTGACCGAGAAGACATTATCCACGCCATCAGCGAGACGAGCCCTTCTCAAATTAGGGTGCCGCCCTGCCTAATCCCGTCATTAAGCCTTAATCTCACCCTCTAAAAAACCTCATTACTTACCCAGTATTTTTCAAAAAATAGACATTTACCTATCCTACGTCAATTCATAAATAAGAGTTAATTAAAATTTTTCTTACTTAAAATTTTATTCAGCTGAAGTCTTAACAAATTAGCGGAAGATTTTAATATGATACCTAACAATTATGGAGAAACTAGGGAAATAAAGATCACATGCATGTATCCATATATATAACAAACGTCGATAATATATTATCTTGTGCTTGGTCAAGGTACTAGTCTCTCAACCCATAATATACAACCCCTAAAGTATATGAAATACATAAAAAAACCATACATAAAAATCAAAACCTACAAAATCTGGTATAGCAACACTCCACTGGCTCAGAGATAGTCGTCAATCTTTTCTTTGCCTGACCAACTACTCGATAGATCTGCACTCACCCTCATAAAAAGGGCGGCGAGTACAAGAAAATAGAAATAATACTGAGAGATATTTGCTTACATTCCCAAATATGCAACAAGTATCTAGAAACATGATAATAGCAACTATATTGAAAAGAGGACATGCAAAAAGATACTTTAGTTAAACAAAATGAAACTGACACTCGGCTCAGTAGTAATGATTTAGGACCGATCGGTCGTGATCTTCATCACATCGTCCTTTCTAGTATATAAGGATGAAGGTGAGCTCTACATCAATGTGAAGGTATGAGCAATGCTCTTTGCATTTATAACCTTTCGTTGGTGTCAGTCACCTGCGATATATAATTGCCAACAACCCCGGGTCCCGTACCCTGTAATGTCACCCAAGTTATGCTTGCTGACAACCTCAATACTCATTTTTTGTGTGTTGCGCAATATAGTGGAGAGATCCCGACTACCCTGAAAGTCTAATGACCCCCATATGTCAGTCGGACCTCTATCATAAAATGGCCCTAGATATAAGAACTACTTTCATATTTCAAAGGATAACAGGGTTTAATAATCCAACAAAATAATTGCATACCTAATGCGTAATAGAAATAGATTCACAACACTATGTAACACGTACCTAATAGCATACTATTTCACTGACCATATATATTAACAATCAAAATGACATAGCACATGATTTGGAGGCAATGAAATCATTTAATCGACAATCTATATCATAAAAGCAACCTCATCAAAATAGAAAGGATAATAAGTCATGGCATATGGAGCACAATGGCAAATCAACCCAAATGACTAGAAGTAAACAAGTAAATAAGAATGAAATGTAAATAAATATCTCAAACGGTTTATTACAATCCACGCAATTTTCTAAGCTATTTTGGCCTCTCGACACCTCGAATATTATATATAAACCATCGAGACACTTTCCTAGGTTGCTGATATCATATAACATGTTTTGAGTATGTTTAGACCTTTACTTAAGGTTTTAGAACTGTTTATAGTGTTTAAATCTTTTTAACAAAATTGCAATTTTTTTTGCTGTCAGGGCAATTAGTGCGCTAAGTTATTTGATTAACGTTCTAGTGTGTTAGGGCATATGCCCTAAGTCAATCTACAAACATTATTTATCTTATAATTTTAGTTAATAAAATAGAGGTTTTATTTTTTGTTTTATCATAAGTGATTACATGTTTACCTTATAGTAAGATCAATATGTATTTGTTGAAATATCCTAAATATCTTTAGTCGGTCATTATACTGAAAACTATAATGAATTAAAACTACTGTGAATCTGATTGATGGTCATGTGATGATCATGTGTATAGGGATACGAATCAAGATCATGAGTACTTGTTAGGGAATAAGGTATTGGACCGACCCGCTATGAGAACACCACATGGATTAAGTCATAGGAGTTACTCATAATAGCTATATCATTTAGTCCTTCGACTTGAGATTACCATAGATTTCAATATTAGGAGCATGATAATTTGACACAGTCAAATGTTGTCTTTAACCGGACAATTATAAAGATTGTGATTGGTTACCATATGAATAATATGTAAAGGTGTATAATCAAGATAGAATTTGTCACTCTTGTATAGAGAGAAATTTCAGTGGATCCCTCGATAAGATAGACTGATAATGGCCAAGTCCACGTGAATTGATATGATCAATGTCACTTGGATGTTTTTCAGTTTACCTAAAGATCGAGACTAGTACGATTGAACATTAAGGGTGACTTCCCATGCCTTATGTTTAATCAAAGGATATTGCATGACAAGGATAAGGATATGATATACGTTATTAATTAGGTTGTATCGATGTTGATATTCATGCTACTTGGGTAGTCAAAATACCTTGCTAAAGACTGCTTATGACTTGTATACCAAAATGGTTTTTGGTTCACTGCCAACATCGCATGAACTTATTAGGTCATACACAAAAAATGGCTTTGCACAATTTCAATTGGTCCAGACTAATGAATGTTATATGACAAAATTTATGACATAAAAGCCCTTACGATTTGTTATATGATAACTTATTAATAGGGGCGTATGTGTAATTTGCTTAATTGCCTAAATACAATAGTTGTATTATTAATAGGATTTTAAGTGAGGGCTTATCTATACATATAAATAAATGTGAACCCTAAAAACTTAATAAGATTTTTGATTTTACAATTTTCGAGTTCTCTGGATTTAGGGAGAGAAAGAAAAATCGTTTTCAATATCTCTTGGGGCTAGCACTCCAAATCGTGGTCACCGTCCGTGTGTGGATTTTTGATAGAGGACGCGCACTTGAACGTCTTGAAAATTGAACAATCAAAAGGAAATCAGTGAATAAGGTATGATTTACTTTCATAGATTTTGTTTAATGGAACTTATTTTCGATTCTGTTTAGGTTTTTCAAAATTTGTTTTGAATCTTCCGCTGCGTATGAACCCCAAAAACCCAACAAAGTGGCCTCATTAGCGCACTATTAACTGTATCCAGTGTGCTACCAGAAGTTAGCGCGCAAGTTTTCCTACCTAGCGCACTATGTGCATGTAGAACTCTGAAATCAGAATTCCAAGTTTTCTCCACATATAAGCTACTCAAATGTATATACACCTCTAAAGCCCCAAGACATAAAAAAGAACATAATCAGCCATACATAACATCAAATTCATGACTTCATCAAATTGATCTAAGTCTATGGTGTAGTGAAGTTACCTAGTTGATGCAAACCACTTAGTTGATCAACTCCTACACTTTCAAACCACCTAGTTGCTAATTTTCTTCTTCATCCAGCAACTTCTCATTCTCTCCAGCAAGCTTCCTTAGTTGTTAAGTTAATTAAATGAGAATGGTTTGATTTGCATAAATTAATCACTAGCTTTATATAGTAAATGCATACGGTTAATTAATATTCGTTGATCTTCATGTGCATACGTGTCTCGAGATTTATCTAAAGGCACACACATTGACACATTTCCTACTTACTTACCCTTAGTAACACCAATCTGTAACTCACTTATTATCTAGATGTGTCAATCCGTATCTCGATGACCATCACATGGCTATTGTTTTAAAATGCTTAATTAGGTACATTTAATACATAATCAACCATAGCTACATTTAAATTAATATAAAACCTTAATAAAACTTACCATATCACTCTCTACCCCAGTTCTACTTCGACACACATCTCGAGATGCATCCCCATTCATGTCTTGACATCTAAACACAAATAGAAATGACTTAGTAGTCTACACATATACAATACGCTAGGCATACGCCATAACAAAATATAACATATACTTTGGCCATTTTGCCTCAGTCACGACATGTATCTCTATGCGGGTCTCATGTCACAGGTCACTGATCTTGATTAAGAGATTAAACTAGGATTAAGAATTCGGGTTGTGATACTGAGGGAGGTTGTGTATGATTCTATAATGGTTGAACAATTTGAATGTACTTGGAATGAGATGATGATAAAGTACACATTGGCATATGGGGTTCAAAAGTGGTTGTGTACTTTGTATGACGCAAGGGGGAAGTGGGTTCCAATGTTTGTTAAAGACAATTTTCGGGTGGGGATGTCAACTACTCAAAGGAGCAAATGAATGAACTATTATTTCGAAGGGTATGTGCACTCGAAGACAACATTGAAACAATTTATAAGTCAATATGATTTGGCTTTGTCAAGAAAGTATGAGTTTGAGGTGACTTCTGATTTTTATTCGTATCACACAAATATGACTTTTTTCATGTATTCCTTATAAGGAATATATGCAAGACATATGCACGGACGATGAGGCACGCCGAACGCATCAATAAAATAAAGTTTCCTAAACCAACTATTTTGTAGAATAGTGGCAAATAATCGATCCCACAAAGATTGGTAGTCTTTCTTAGGTCAAAAACAACAAAAAGAGAAAATCGGGGGTTTTGAATAAATAATTTAATAATTTAACTAACTAATCTAACTAAACTAAATAAATAAAATAACTAAAATAACTTTGAAAACAATTAACGAACTTCTAAGTAACACCTAAGTCTATAATTCCACAAATCAGGATCAAGATTAAATGGCAATCATGGTCTTCAATCTTTCCCAAAATGTTATTAATTTAAATTCTCCTAGATTACCTATAGAAAATTGACATCCACTAGAAACTCGTCGTTCCCTTAATCTCGATAGTCAGGACGTCCGTCACTAACTACTTCCCTAATCAATGTATAACCCTAGACATATGCCAATCAGGTTTAACACACTAACCGCAGTAATATAGATATGTGGGGACACTAATCCTAAATAACAGAATCGCGTCCGCTTTCGATTTAACTTAGATTCAATTGTTGAATCGAAAGGGTTTTACAACAAACGGGTGAGTGTTTGTCACTTTATTGGTCCAAAAGCACAATTACACAGATACTAATGGTTCAAATAACTATAGACTGTCCCCCTGAAAACATACACTAGCCATATACATACCCTAGATCTAAACCACATTCATTAAAATCAACAACAATGAAATAAGATAATCTAAACTAAGTTAAATAATAAAATATAAGATTTCACGTAATACGCCATGAATCCATAATCCCGACTTGTTTCCCCACCGACCTAGGCAATCGTTGAGAGAAGTCGATGCTAAAAATATAATAGTTGGTTCTCTAATAATAAAACTTAAGTTCCTAATATATAAAACTACTAAAAATTAGTCCCGAGAGGTGAGAGAAACTAATTTTGGGTGTTGGTCTCGTAATACATGCGTCGAGGAGCATCTGGTGGTTGTTGGGCATTTTTTGCACTGTCTGGGACACGTGTCAGCAGCCGATTGGGCGAGCTGCTGGAACCAGCTGACGTGGCGGCTTCTGATTGGTGTGAACGGTTTGTGTTGACGTGGTGGATGAGTGAGAGAGCGACACGTGTCAACAAAAGCAATGAAGAAACTCGTGCAAAATCGTGCAAAATTCTAGAAGACTACACCAGCATAAATCCCAAGGAAATTGAAGAGTTGCTGTTGGTTTTATTTTGGTCCTGAACAGTGTCAAGCACTTGTTGGTGGAGCTATTGGAAACGCTGACATGTCACGACGTTAATGGAGGAAATAACAGTTGATGATGTCGTGGTGTGGTTTGTGAGCGACACGTGGAGTTGATTGGTGTAATAGAGGAATCGGAAGCTGACACGTGGCACTAGCTAGTCAAAAAGAAAGCACTAGACGTTCGTACTTGTGGGAATAAAATCACACATCTTGAGGCATTCGCACGGCAGCTGATGACTGCGTGACTTCAGTGAGTTACCCTGAGGCGTTACTTGGCCTACTGGTCACTATTCCACCATCTGCATAGTACGTAACTCGAGGTAAATCATATAGCATCTAATTACTGCAAGTAAATACTCTATTTTGAGTATTTTTTCACCAAGAATTCAACCGCGCACTTCATTTCACCTGAAAATGACCAATAAATATAATTAAATACTTGTTTTAGAGACTTTACATAATTAAATATACTAAAATAAATTACTAAACATATCTAAATACTGACTTATCAGACGGCATATTTCAGAAGTTCCAACGACACGTAAAGACTATGGTAAATTGCAAGACTAAGAAAGTTGTTGATGGTGGTCTATGTAAATATGAAATTATGGACATTACAAAGCATGAAGGGATGTATTTACCTCATCGGATGTATAAAGTTATTTATGATGAGGGCAGTGAGGAGGTGAGATGCATTTACATGAGCTTCGAGTTCAACGATTTTTTTGGTTGTCATGCTTTATATATTTTGTTCCAAAGGAACATTATGTATGTCCCCCCAAAAGTACATCATGGATAGATAGAGAAAGGACTTCAAAAGAATATATGCGACAGAAAGATGTATACATGAACTAGATTCCAATGCAAGTATTGAGTTGGAGAGGTGTGATGCAATTATCACAAGGTCCACCAAGTTGGCGGAGGTTGTTGTACTTCTGCAAAGAAGTTGAAGATCATTTTCGATGATATAAGGAAGTTGGAGATTCAACTTATTGATATAGATGATACTAAACCAGGAGAAGGTGGAAGTGCAAGAAATCATAAATATGTCATTAACGGAGATGAAGATGATGGGTCTATGACGGCCCGAACTTCTAAATAGGGCACTGCTCAGCCTAATCTCATAATTAAGCATTAATCCTAATCACATTAGACTTAATTACATATTAGTGAGCCTTTCGTCCCTATATTCCTCAAAACACCTGTTCAGATATTTTTAGATTTCAGAATTTATTTAAAATTTTTTATCATATTAGCGTTATTACATATTTTCAAGATTATTCGGAAACTTTTATTATTCAAAATCTTACGTGTGGGAAACCAAGAAAATACAACATCGTATGCATAGATAAATATGAAACTATTCACTCGACCCTATGTACAACCCAAAATGTACAACAAAGACATAAATAGTAATAATGCAATAAAAGTTAACTCATACAAAATGATATAAGAGAGTCACTTAAATGCTCAGAGAAAGTCGTTGATCTTCTCATTCCCTGACTTGTTGCTGCTCAACAGACCTACACCCACTGTCACAAACTAGACGGTGAGTATAGTAATATTTAAATAATAATTGGACAATTCTACACCACATTTCCAAAATAAACGAATGGTATTTAAAAGTATAAAGTAGCGAAATAAATTGCTGAAACAATTAATGCAAGTAAATACCATACTTAAAGCTTTATAAACTGGCACAGGCTAAGTCGAGATGATCTATATCCGATCGGCGGTGAAAACTATCACCAAACCTTTCCCACTATTATATGAAGCTGCGCTCAACATATTCCACACCAAAAGTGAAGTTGCGCTCTACGCATACAAATCATCTATCTCATTCTTGTCGATCACCCCTCATCTTATAACTCGTGTGCCGCGCAAGTGTAATGGTGAGTGTCCGAACCCCAGTAGACCCATGTCCCCATGAACCGCATATCCCTTGTGCAATGAATACTAGATAATGCCTACTTTAGTTTTTAAAAACAAATAATTCCAAATCTATAGGATTCCAAAACTATATAGGCTACAAAGACTAAAGAAATAGAATACAAGTCTAATCATATCCAAAGTTATCTTAATAGCATTCTTTTCACCGATTCTTTATCAAGAATGACATTAAGAGTAGGAATTGGAATCAATGAAACACGTCACAAGGCATCATGTCACAATATTCAATCATTAATAGAAACAAGAACAACATGATGTGAGATTACAAATAGCAGTGTCTACCAATAGACCATAAAACAATAAGAGTGAATGAAATGAAATATAGAACTCTCACATCTTTACTTATAATTCACTCGCTTGTCCTAACCTATTCGACCTTTCGACTCTCCGAAATGCATTCCCTAACTCCTGAGATCTTCCCTTAGTTCCCTAGAGTTGTTCGATAGGTTTTAGAGTGAGTTTTGACCTATTTATAGTGTTTAAACCATGTATGGACTTTGCTGATTTTTTGTACTAACATAGGCAAATTAGTGCGATATATTACACCTCTAGCGCGCTAATCTTGCTAGTTTTCGTCATTAGCGCGCTGCTTTACAAATCTAACGCACTAATTAATATTGGCGCGCTAGATTATCGACCTAGTGCGCTATGTGCAACAGAACCCAGAATTCTGCACTTCGAATTCTGGGTTTTTACATACATATGCTTTCTTATTGCCTTAGGGACCCTCATACACATTACAAGAGGTCCCCAACACCCATCCCAATGTAAAACAACAAGCACAACATAAAACTCATAAATTCACAAAATTTGTGATATGGAGAAGTTACCTAGCTTGTTGATCTTCTTATTCCTCACCAAAGCTTCAATGGATACATACTTCTCCTCCTCGAAATTCACTCCAGCAATCAATTTTCTCTCTTCCTTCCTTGCAAACCAATTTGATGAAGATAAGAAATGAAAAATGTTGACTAATGCTCCATTTGACTATATATAGATATGTTTAAATTATAGCCATTGATTATTGTATGCACACGTATCTCGAGGTTTATTTAGTTGACCGCCTTGTCCCACTTGTCTTTCAAGTCACCATTAAGTGACTCAACAATTGGACACCTTGTCTTTTGATGAGTTATCACGTGTCTCGATGCACATCATGTGCTTATTGTTTTATTTCACTAACTATAGGCACATTAATGTTTATTCAATGTGACCACTTTAGCCACTTATTAAACCAACATAAATTTACATTTAACTCAAATTAATTAAGCTTACCATGTAAGCCGCTACCTCGGTCCCCATGTCGACACGCGACTCGAGGTACGTCCCCGGTTGTCTAGATACCTATACAACCGTATAAAATTGACATAATAGTCTACACATATACAATACACTAGCCATAGATCACAACAAATATAAAATATACCTCGGCTTTTGCCTCGGTAAATGGACATATCACGGTATGGGTCCCACAGTACCGTTCATTGATCATGTTTAAGGAATTAAACACTGTTAGAGATATTGGGCCGTTACAATTCTTCTCAACTAATGAAAATTCCGTCCTCGAAATTTAAAATTTGAACTAGGAATTATGCCAGTCTCGAATAGGTATTGAAACCTATATTGCGTATAGTCTTCCCTTTCCCAAGTGAGTTTCATATCATCGTGAAACTGCCACTTGACAAGTACTTTCGGGATAGACTTGCATCTCAAGTTCTGTACCAATCGATCCAAAATCTGCACAGGCCGCTCTTCATATGAAACATCCTCACTCAGATCTATCTGACTCTAATCTACAGTCGGACAATCACCTGCTCTCGACTCAGTCAATCAAAGCATGAATATATGAAAGGCTGGATGAACTCCTGACATCTGTGAAGGTAACTCAAGCTCATATGCAACCTTCCCGAACCATTTCTTAATCTTGAAAGGTCCGATAAATCTCGGTGCAAATTTACTTTTTACTCTGAACCTCTGAAGACCCTTCCGATGAGAAACCTTTAAATAGACAAAGGATACATCGGTGTATGTGAGATCACCGCGATATATGTCCGCATACTTCCCTTATCTATCTTGGGCTCCCTTGAGTTTCTAATGAATCAGTCGTACCTTCTTTGTATGATTAACAACCATCTCAAGTCTTACGGTCTCCCAGTCCTCTGTTTAGCCCAACACGATGGCGAGCGACACGGTCTACCATATAAATCCTCAAAAGGTGTCATCTGAATACTGGCCTGATAACTGTTGTTATATGCAAACTCACACAATGGTAGGTACTCCTTTCATGATCTTCCAAACTCTAAAACACAAGCCTGCAACATATCCTCGAGAACCTGAATCACTCTCTCAGTTCGCCCATTAGACCGAGGATGAAAAGTCGTACTAAACTATAGGCACGTACCATACTGCTCCTGCATACTCCACCACATCCTGGACATATACATAGCATCTCGATCTGACGTAAAAGTCACTGGTACTCCATGCTGTCTAATAATCTCTTGCTCGAACAATATACTCAACTGATCAAACGTGTAATGTGGGTCACTAATAGAAAATGAGCATACTTTGTCAGTCTATCAACAATAACCCAGATGGAATCATGTTTCTGGGCGGTTCTTGGCAATCCTCTCACAAAACCCATTGTTATGTCCTCCCACTTCCATCGTGGAATGGGAAGAGGTTGGAGCAATCCTCTGAGTCTGCGATGTTCAGCTTTCACATGTTGATAGATCCCTCAATTCCTAATAAACTTCGACACATCCAATTTCATCTCAGGCCACCAAAAATGCCTCTTCATGTCGTGGTACATCTTGGTCCTACCCGGATGAATGGTGAATCGGGAACGGTGTGACTCCTAAAGAATATCCTTTTGCAGGTCTGGCAATGAAGGTACCTACAGTCAGCCCCTAAATCGCAAAAACTGGTTAGACGTCTCCATTCAGTGAACATAATATGCGCTCTGTGCTAACTCCTTAAACCTCGAGTACAACATGTCGATCCTCTGACCCTTTAACACTCTTTGTGTAGACACGGTCGGTACTCTCATCTAAGCACAAATAACAACATGAGTTTCAGTAGGAACCTCCACATCTCCAACATGTATCCTACTCATCGCATTTGCAACTACGTTGGCTTTTCCCGGATGATATTCCAAAGAAAAGTTGTAATCCTTTAGAAACTCTAACCATCTACGTTGTCTAATTTTCAAATCCTTTTGTATGAAGAGATACTTCAGACTTTTATGATCAGTAAAAAGTGTGAATTTCTCTCAATGCAGGTAATGTCTCCATATCTTCAGTGCAAACACTACTACTGCTAGCTCTAAATCATACGTTGGATAATTCTTCTCATGGACCTTCAACTGTCTGGATACATATGCTACTGTACCATTACCTGACATCAACACACATTCCAGACCTCTATGAGAAGCATCAGTATACACTGAAAATCCTTATCCAACCTCTAGTAATATTAATATTAGCGCAGTAGTCAATAATTTCTTCGACTGAGTGAATGCCTCCTCACATTCCTCAGTCCATTCAAATCTAACATCTTTCTGGGTCAATCTCGTAAGTGGTGAAGCGATTTTTGAGAAACCCCTAATCTTAGTCACTAAAGTTGGTGCTGGCTAATCCGTAATCGCCTTAATCTTGGCTGGATCCACTGATATCCCTGCTGCTCCGACAATATGCCCTATAAACCTGACCTCTGAAATCCAGAATTCACATTTACTGAATTTGACCTAAAGTCTATGCTCCCTTAAAGTCTGCAACGTCTTTCTGAGGCGTTGCTCGTGTTCCTCCATCGTCTTCGAGTATATCAATATATCATCGATGAAGACTTTCACGAATCGGTCAAGAAACGGTCTGAAAACTCGATGCATCAGATCCACAAACACTGCTAATGTATTGGTTAGCCCAAATGGCATGACCGTGAATTGAAAATATCCATATCTCGTGCTGAAAGCCATAATGGACCTATCCTCATCCCTGATCCTAAACTGATGATACCCTGATCGTAGGTCTATCTTGGAGAAAAATTTTGCTCCTCTATGCTTATCAAATAAATTATTTATCCTCGAGAGTGGATATTTCTTCCTAATTGTGACTTCGTTCAACTGTCGGTAATCGATACAAAGTCTCAAAGTACCATCCTCCTTCTTCACAAAAAGGACGGGTGTTCCCTATGATGACATAGAAGGTGTGATGAATCCCTTCTGTCTCAAATCCTAAAGTTGAGTCTTCAACTCTTCTAGCTCTTGTGGTGCCATCCGGTATAGGGGTATGAAAATTGGTTTAGTACCTGGTACCAACTCAATAATGAGATCAATCTCTCGCGGTGGCGTTAAACCAGGTAAATCCTCCGGAAATACATCAGGAAACTCTCTAACCACAGATATGTCCTCCAGCCTAGGTCCCGACACTTTGATACAGTGTACAGTGAGATCAACGACTCCATCTCCTCGCTAGTCGTAGGTCGACCTCTCGTACCTACTGTCCTCGCTTAACTACATTTATAAGTGAACGTCGGACGCCCTGGATCTCTAATATCACTCTCTTACTAAAATAGTCCATATGAGCATGGTATGGAGATAACCAGATCATTCCTAAGATCGCGTCGGACTCTAAAAATTTGAGGACTTTAAAGTGAGTAGGTAGCTCTACTCCATCTATCTTGACAAGACATCCCTCTGCAACGCTATTAGGGTAAACCCTATCTCCGGATGCAATACTCAAAATCAGATGTATGATAAGCCTAACAGGTTTCAACCCTAGGATGTCTACCATGCGACTAGCAATAAAAGACACGATAGAACTAGAATCAAATAAAACATATAAATTTCTACCGAAAATAGAAATTGTACCCTCGATAAGACATCGTGTAGCATCAACGTCTAGCTGGGCTACCACATGAACCTCTTCTCGAGCCTACTATGCGTACACTGTTGCAGGATGCAGGCACTCTCTCACAATATGCATGGCCTGTCCACATCTGTAGCATGTCAATTATCTGCGCTGACTTTGTCTAAAACTGGCCCTGTGCTTGATACTGACCCTATCTCTGCGGCTATTCCAGTCTCTGTCTAGTATCTCCGCCTCGGCCTCTGCCACCCTACAGCTACTGTCGTGATGTTGTGGGCGAGAAGTACATGAACAACAGGATCTGGTAAGGATGGTCTAATGGGAGGTGGCAAGGGAAGTCTGCCCACAGTGCTCCGTGCTGGAGCAATGGATGACACAAGAGGCACATCTAGTGGGCGATTAGCTGTTCCTGTACCCTGAGCACGTTTGTTCCATCTCGTTGTTCCCTTACCCCTCTATCTCTATCTTTAATACTCAATGGCCTACTCTGCAGATAACACTAGACTTGGTGCTCTACCATCAGCGACTCTGCCTAGATAGTATGTCTCATATGCTATGGCTCGCTCATAGATATCGGTGAGTGTGCTCGTGCCTTAACTAACGTCATAATATCCAATATCGGGCCTGAGTCCATCACCGAAATGGTACACATCCTCGGACTTATCTCTTGCCAAGTCCCCAGCAAACTAGTACAGATAATCATATCTATCCATGTACTACATCACAGGCTCCTCTAGCCCATGTCTCAAGTCCATAAGCTTTCGTCTCAATCTCTTCATTACTGAAGGCGGAAAGTACTACCGATAGAACTTTTGCTTAAAAGCATCTCATGTCTCAAACTCTCCGTGAGTATCTACCGTCATATGCCAGCAAACGCCGACATCTCTCTCGACAGTGTAAAATGAGATCCCTACCCGAAGTATATCCTTAATCTTCAGTATCCTATGGATCTTCTCTTGAGACAGAATCCATTTATCTATCTTCTGAAAATCTCGTACTCCATCGAAGTAGACTGGCTTGAGTCTGATGAACTCCTTGACCAGCTAAACTTTAACAGAAGTACCGGAGGATGCAGGCGTGGGAGATGGTACTACCTCAGTTGTCTCCACCGCTGGTGCAGTTACGATTATTGGCACTGCTAAAGGGGAAGTAGGAAATGTTGGCGCCTGAACAGTCGGTGTAACAGTCGTAGGAGTCGATGTTGGTGGAGCAAAACGAGTAGTCATCAATGCGATGAAATCAATCAACCGCTGGCCCAAAGCTGTCGCTTGATCAGACATTCGCTGTAAATCCTCCGCAATAGTAGAAGGTTGACTGCTACTAAGCTCTGCATCTCCTCCCTTTGTATATCAGCCATCGGTCTGCAATGGATAGCGAACGTGAATCAGCTTCCACGTGACACAATGCATAGTATACATATACATATAGCAATTAACAAGTACATATAAGAAATCCCTATCTCACTTTCACTAACTTCCCAACTAATAGTTTCTATGTGAAGATCATCTGGTTTCCACAACTATGGTTTGTGTTTTATTCATAAAGGTCTCTAAACTTATGCTTTGACACCAACTGTGATGGCCCCAACTTCTAAACAGGGCACCGCCCGGCCCAATCTTGTAATCAAACCTTAATCCTAATTACATAAGACTTAATTACGTATTAGTCAGCCTTTCGTCCTTATATTCCTCAAAACACCTATTCATATATTTTTAGATTTCAGAATGTATTTAAAACTTTTTATCATATAAGTGTTATTACATATTTTCAAGATTATGTGAAAGCTTTTATTATTCAAAATCTTATGTGTGGGAAACTTGGAAAATACAGCATCATATGCATGTATAAATACTATTCACTTAACCTAATATACAACCCAAAATGTGCAGTAAAGACATAAATAGTGATAATACAACAAATGTCGAGTCATACAAAATGAGATAGGAAAGTACCGAAATGCTCAGAGAAAGTCGTCGATCTTCTCCTTCCTTGGCCTGCTACTGCTCGACGAACCTACACCCATAATCACAAACTAGACGGTGAGTATAGTAATATTTAAGTAATAACCGGAGAATTATATGCCACATTTCCAAAATAAACGACAGGGTATATCGACATATTCAAGATGATATACCATGGTGTATGTTATTTGCAGATGATATTGTCTCAGTGGATGAAACTAAAGATGGAGTGAATAGGAAATTAGAACTCTGGAGGAATACATTAGAATCTAAAGGCTTTAAGTTGAGTAGGACGAAAAACGAATACATACACCGTGAGTTTGGAAACACTAGACATCGAGATGATGGAGTGGTAAAATTAGGGGAAGTAGAAGTTCCTAAGGTAAACCATTTTAGATACTTAGGATCAATCATACAAAATGATGGTAACACTGAAAATGATGTCACACATAGAACTCAAGCGGGATGGAAGAAATGGCGGAGTGCAACAGGGGTGATTTGTGATCGACATGTTCCTACTAAGTTAAAAGGAAAATTTTATAGGACCGCAATTAGGCCAGCTATGCTCTATGGAAGTGAATGTTGGGCAGTAAAGCAACAACAATTACATAAAGTGAACGTAGCAGAAATGAGGATGCTTAGGTGGATGTGTGGTAAAACTCGTAAAGATAGAATAAGAAATATAGACATTCAAAGACAAGTAGGAGTAGCACCAATTGATACAAAGATTAGGGAAGGGCGATTGCCATGGTTTGGTCACCTGCAAAGACGGCCTACAAATGCTCCAACTAGAAAACTTGACTCAATAGAAACTGTAGAAATTCGACGAGGTAGGGGCAGACCAAAGTTAACATGGATGCATTAATTAAGAGGGATTTGAATGGTTTGCAAAGCTCACCATCAATTGCACTTAATCGAGCACAATGGAAAAGTTTGATCCATGTAGTCGACCTCAGTTAATTTGGGACAGAGGCTATGTTGTTGTTGTTGTTGTTGTTGTTGTTGTTGTTGTTGTTGTTGTTGTTGTTGTTGTTGTTGTTGTTGTCGTTGTTGTTGTTGTTGTTGTTGTTGTTGTTGTTGTTGTTGTTGTTGTTGTATTTCCAAAATAAATGAATAGTATTTAAAAGCATAATGTAGCAAAAAAAATTGTCGAAACAAGTAATGCAAGTAAATACCATAGTTAAAGCTGTATAGACTGATACAGGCGAAGTCGAGATGATATGTGTCCGGTCGTCGGTGAGAACTATCGCCTAACCTTTCCCACTACTATATGGAGCTGCACTCAACATATTCCATAGCAAAAGTAGAGCCGCGCTCTCACCCCAATCACCCCTCGTCTCGTAACTCGTGTGCCGCGTAAGTGTAGTGATGAGTGCCAGAACCCCGGCAGACCCATGTCCCTGTAAACCGCACATCTCTTGTGCAATGGACACTAGATAATCCCTATTTTAGTTTTTAAAAATAAATAATTACAAATCTATAGGATTCCAAAACTAGATAGGCTACAAAGCCCAAAGAAATAGAATACAAGTCTAATCATATCCAAAGTTATCCCAATAGCATGCTTTTCACCAATTCTTTATCAAAAATGACATTAAGAGTAGGAATTAGAATCAATGAAACACGCCACAGGGCATCATGTCACAATATTCAATCATGAATAGAAACGAGAACAACATGATGTGAAATTACAAATAGAAATGTCTACCAATAGACCATAAAACAATAAGAGTGAATGAAATGAAAGATAGAATTCTTACAGCTTTGCTTACAATTCACACGCTTGTCCTAGCCTATCCAACCTTTCGACTGTTCAAAATGCGTTCCCTAACTCCTGAGATCTTCCCTTAGTTCCCTAGAGTTGTTTAATAGGTTTTAGAGTGAGTTTGGACCTATTTATAGTGTTTAAACCATGTTTGGATTTTGCTGATTTTTGTACTAACAGAGGCAAGTTAGTGCGCTATATTACACCTCTAGCGCGCTAATCAAGATTAACGTGCTAGTTTTCATCATTAACACTCTAATTGAACATTAGCGCGCTAATTAATATTAGCATGCTAGATTATCAACCTAGCGCGCTATGTGCGGTAGAACCCAGAACTCTGCACTTTGAATTCAGGGTTTTTACACACATAAGCTTTGTTATTGCCTTAAGGACCCTCATACACATTACAAGAGGTCCCTTACACCCATCCCAACGTAAAACAACAACCAATACATAAAATTCATTAATTCAAAAAATTCATGGTGTAGAGAAGTTACCTAGCTTGTTGATCTTCTTCTTCCTCACCAAAGCTTCAATGGATACACACTTCTCCTCCTCCAAATTCACTCCAACAACCTCACTTTTCTCTCTCTTCCTTCCTTGCAAACCGATTTGATGAAGATAAGAAATGAAAAATGTTGACTAATGCTCCATTTGACTATATATAGATATGTTTAAATTATAGCCATTAATCATTGTGTGCACACGTATCTCGAGGTTTATCTAGTGGACCATATTGTCCCACTTGTCCCTCAAGTCACCATTAAGTGACTTAACAATTGGACACCTTGTCTCTTGATGAGTTATCACATGTCTCGATGCACATCATGTGCTTATTGTTTTATTTCACTAACTATAGGCACATTAATGTTTATTCAATGTGACCACTTTAGCCACTTATTAAACCAACATAAATTTACATTTAACTCAAATTAATTAAGCTTACCATGTAAGCCGCTACCTCGGTCCCCATGTCGACACGCGACTCGAGGTACGTCCCCGGTTGTCTAGATACCTATACAACCGTATAAAATTGACATAATAGTCTACACATATACAATACACTAGTCATAGATCACAACAAATATAAAATATACCTCGGCTTTTGCCTCGGTAAATGGACATATCACGGTGTGGGTCCCACAGTACCGTTCATTGATCATGTTTAAGGAATTAAACACTGTTAGAGATTTTGGGCCATTACTGGGTCTCCGTGTTCAGTGAAACTAAAAGACCCCAAAGGAGGTAGGCGGAAAGTATGACCTACAACTGAACGAAATAAAAGAAAGGGGGACACGACTAAGGGTGGCAAAATGTGCCCGGACCCGTTTTTTCGTATTTTTCCGAACCCGTTTTAAACGAGTCCGAACATAATTTTTTGAAAATAAAAATGGTGGACATGTTTTCTTGTCCGTTTTAAAAAACGGGTCCGAGTCCGGACAAAATTAAAAAAAAAATGGGTACCCATTTCGCGATTAACTTAAATAATATTTATTTATTTATAGTAGTGTTTTGAAACTTTCATAATATTTGAATTATAATTTTACTAATGATGATGTTATTTTTATATGGAAACTTGTAAGACTTGAATTTTGAATTTATAACTTTTCTTTTTTGTAGTGATGGAATGCATGACAAAATAAAAATTATGTATTTTGTTAATGATTAAGTGAAAAAACTTATTTTATTTTATTTAAAAATGGGTCTGGACAAAAAATGGGACTTGTTTATTTTAAAAACATACGGGTCCGGACAAAAAAAAAGTGTTCGTTTCAAAAACGGGCACGGGTACGGGTCCAGACACTATTTTTAGTCGTTATTAAAAGGGGTGTCCATTCCTGTACCCGTCCATACCCCTTTTTTTGCCACCCTTAGACACGACAACCACTTATTAATGCAAAACTAATAGTGGGAAGAAGGCAAGTGGCATATTTGTATTTTTTCAATTAATATTTTGTGCAACTCCTATTTTATTGTATGTTATCGATTGTTTGCATCTAACTTGATAGGGTGGACATTACATTGTCAATTTATCTAAAGATGGACCTAAACC
Organism: Stephania yunnanensis; assembly: GCA_039657365.1. Classification (NCBI taxonomy): domain Eukaryota; kingdom Viridiplantae; phylum Streptophyta; class Magnoliopsida; order Ranunculales; family Menispermaceae; genus Stephania; species Stephania yunnanensis. The sequence continues at coordinate 13,183,443 of CM077592.1, forward strand.
TCAAGTGCAATTGTGGTGGCCCCAAATCTCAAGGTCGCATCGGGTATCGTCGTGTCGTGTGCTCCTCGCCCGGTGGGCCTAACCACACGTGTCCAGCACTTGCCTTGTCACGGCCCAAGTTTCTAATTTGAGTTTAACTCTTTAATTAGAATCAAGTGACCCGTGACGCAAGACCCGCAATGAGATATGTGTCGTGACCGAGGCGAGATGGCCGAGGTATATGTTATATTTGTAATGATGTATGTCTAGTGTTTTGTATATGTGTAGACTACTAAGTCATTCATACTTATGAACATGTGTTGATACGTGTGTGGGAATGCGCCTCAAGTTGAGTGTCGACGTGGGATCGAGGTAGAGAGTGATATAATAAGTTGGCATAAGTCTTATATTGCTTTTATAGTGATTTAAATGGGCTATGGTTTATAATATATTAAGTAAGTCTAAGTTAGTAAGTTAAAATAATAGGCACTTGATTTTCATCGAGACACGTATTGACTCATCTAAACACCAATGGAGTTACATATTGGTGTCACATAGCATGTGTTAGTAGGAGATGTGTTAATAGGTGTATCATTAGATGAGCCTCGAGACACGTGTGCACAATGAGATCAGTGGTTATTAATCAATCATATCCACTAACTATATAAAACTAGTAATCAACTTCATTTCATTTGCTTAGTTGAGATGTAAACTTGTTGGAGAGAAGGAGAAGGGCTGGAGAAAGAAGAAGACTGGAAACCAAAGTGGGTTTAGTGAAGGAGAGATCAAGTTCAGCTAGGTGTTCATCAAACTAGGTACACATCTCCCTATTTAATTGAAACTAGTTCTGGTTTTTGGTCAAATTAAAGGGTAGACGATTAAGATTTTGCAATTGGTTTATATATTTAGATTCCTCATTTCAAGCTGATATTCCAACTATATTAAAGTTCTTAATTTGGTTTTGAAATTATAAAGGTATGAATTTTTGAAATTGTAAGGCCAAAACTGAATTTCTGCATGTTGTATTAGGGATTAGTCTATGTAATTTAGTCATAACTTGCTCATTTTAGATTCAAATCGAATCAAACTACTGACATTTGAACGCTTACTCAAAGGGCAACGACTTTGCTTTGCTATAGATGTTGTAATCCAAATGCTTTCATGTCCAAAAGTGCTCTATAAATAGGTGCTAGAATGTAGTAGAAGATTTTTGAAACTAAAATTGTTAACGACATAACTCCTTACCGACTTATCCAAATGAGCTGATCTTTTAGTATGTTGTTATTGGGTATGGTTGTTTCCTTATGACCAAAAATCATATTTTTTAGAACTATATATTAGGATAAATAGATTTTCTAAATCCGCTGGTCGGATTAGATTTCAATTAGAGTTATGTTTAGTAGAAATATGATATTTCTTTTGTTTTAAATCGGGATTTTGAAAACTAAACCTTTTTGAAAAGCTAAGACAGAGACCAAAAAAAATTTATTGGTGAAAAATTTTGTTATTTAGATAATTTTATGTCTAAAATCGCACTGCAATATAAGACTGAAACTTCTATGTTGTTTAGTCTTAAAGGGTTGTTTCAGGTTAAGGTTAAAAACCATTTGATCTGATTTAACCCAACTTATTTGGATTAGTTTGATATCGGAAAACTAAGAAAGTGTTTCGGGGATTCAAATACAAGTTTCGAGGTGTTGAGAGACCAGAGTAGCTTAGAAAATTGTGTGGATTGTAAGTAAACTGATTGAGATATTTATTTACATTTCATTCCTATTCATATGTTCGTTTCTAGTCATTTTGAATGATTTGCCTTTGTACTTCATATGCCATGACTTGTTTTATTTCTCATTACATGAGGCTGTTTCCATGACATAATATGTTTGTTAAATGATGTTATTGACTCCAAATCTTGTGCTATGTCATTTTGATTGTTAATACATGAGGTCAGTGAAATAGCATGCTATTAGGTAGGTATTACGTAGTGTTATGAATTTATATCCTTTGTGCATCAGTATGCAACTGTTTTGTTGGATTCCAATATTGTGTTGTTCTTTAAATATGAAAGTAGTTCTTGTATCTATGACCACTTTATGATTGAAATATGGCGGACATACGGTGGTTATTAGACTTTCCAGGGCGATCGAGATTTCTCCACTATCTTGCGCAGCACTCGGAGTATGGGACTCAGGGTTGTTGGCAAGCATAACTTGGGTAACTTCACGAGTTATAAACTCAGGGTTGTTGGCAAATATACATCCCAGTTGACTGATATTTGGAATAATTATAAAGGCATACAGTGCAATTACGACCTTCACACAAATGTAGAGCACAACTCCTTCCATATATAGTAGAATAGGCATTGGAATATGATTCTCGACCGACCGACCCTAGATTAGTACTACTTAACCTAGCGTCAGTTTCATTTTGTTTAACTGAAGTATCTCTCTGCATGATTTTCTTTCAACATAGTTGCTATTATTATGCATTTTGATACTTATTGCATAATTGAGAATGTAAACAAATGTCTCTCAGTGTTACTTTCTACTTTTCTGTACTTACAGTCCTTTTCATGATTGTGGGTGCAGATCCATCGAGTAGCAAGCCAGGCAAATAGAAGATCGACAACTACCTCTGAGCCAGTGGAGTACTACTACGCCAAATTTTGTAAGTTTTGATTTTTGATGTATTACTTTTATATGCCTATCATATACTTTTGGGGTTGTATATTATGGGTTGAGTGATTAGTAACTTGACTAGACATATGTTGTTATATATTACCATTTTCTTATATATATATATATATGCATGTGACCTTTATTCCCTTGTTTTTCCACGATTGTTAGGTATCACATTAATGCTATCGTTAATTTGTAAGACTTCCGCTGAATAAACTTTTAAGTAAGCAAAACTTTAATTCACTCTGATTTATTATATGACATAAGACATTAAAACTCATATTAAACTTATAATTTGTAAGTAGGTAAATGTTTTTAAAAAGGCAGACTAGTTCTGTGTTAAGTTCTACGATGTGAGGTTAGGGCTTAATGATGGGATTAGGCCTGGTGGTGCCCTAATTTGAGAGGGGTTCGTCATATGCCCGTTCATTTCATGTCTCGATATTTGTGTCCACTTGTGGGTTATTAGTTTAATTAATCAATTATTCATATTTTTCTTAAGTCTTTCCTTAAGTTCAATTGTCTGTAGCTTATTCAAGTCTTAGCCGTGCTAGCGGTTTGTATTTCACGGAGTTGCAAGTAGATAATCAGTATTTTATCGCGGAAGTCTTAAAGTATATAAACATGAATTCTCAATAACTTTTAAGTTTATAGAGCATCAATCCTACTGCGGAAAACTTAGATTATAGCACACTATATATAAGGCAACAAAAGTAAATATATACAAGTACACATGTCTCACCAGTCTCTCATAAACCTAAAATATAGCAATATACCAAAATAAACACCTACGAGTAGTGTGCCGAATAGTTTCCGAGCTTAAAGATAGTAACCAAAAATTTCCTTATCCTTACTCGTAGAAGGATATGCATTCAGTCATCACAACAAAATAGATGACGAGTCCAATAACTAAAATCCCAAGGAAATTTATTGAGCATTCATATGATAAAATAAAGCAAATCTAATAAATTATGTTAAATAAACATGTGAAATGTAAACAAACAACTATAAATGGATCATTGCATGCATAACTAATAATAAAGCGTAAACGTGTGAGTATGTTCCGGTCAGACTAGACCATACTTCGGATAGCCTCTCAGGATCCCCACCAGTGGGCACACCCAATTGGCCCAATACTTGGTCCTCTCAATGGCTGGTGTATACCTACGACACATCGACATATATACCGAAAAAGTAGCTCGGGTCGTTATTCACCAGGACTCCTGATACACATGCTATGGTCTAGTGTGCCATATACACACAACGAAATATTCGGCAGGAGTAAACTCAACCAATCGTTTAAATAGTGACACACACATAGATAACCGAAGTAAATAAGGAATAGAATGAAGAATTCATTGGACAATATAAAATAAACACTAACGAAAGAAAGTAAATACTCAAGTGACGTTTATGTGGGTTTTACAAACCTCAAAACACTCTCTGACTTCCTCGGACTCTCGAATCCATCCCGATTAGTTCCCCAATACCGAGATGTGGTTCCCTGGTGTCGATTTGATAATTTTTTGGTATTTAGATATCTATTTTATTGCATAATTGAAATAAAATTATAATCACAATTCTAGTAGTTTCAAATGTCCCTGTAGTTCCCCAATACCTCAAAACATGAAAATTATATCTAGTGAATACTTTGCTAGCTTGAATCCTTAGCTTGATCAATTCCTCACCAACATTCACTATTTCTTCTCTCTAGCAACTTTCTTCTTCTCTAAGATTTGTAAATGAAAATAGTTTTGATTGCATATGTAATGACATGTTACCTTAAACTGGTGATTAGTACTAATCCAAATCCTAATAAACCCGAGTTAGGCTCGTGGTTAAATTCGACATACCTCGATTAAAGTGTGTGTGCATTTGCATGCTGAATTATGTTCGTTTGGTTTGTTTAACTAATTTATATAGGTTGTAGTATAATAAAGGAATTATATAAATCTATAAATGGAAAATACACAATAAACAATGAATTACCGATACAACAAGTGCGACGATGGGGTTGTGGCATGAATGTACACGCCTGAGTATACTCGTGGGCATGTCTGGTGAATTTATTAGCGAAAAATACACGAGATATATATATATTTATATATAAGATATATAAATATATATTAGAAATTAAAATTAGTTTAATTATATAGATCATTTGATCATCTCGAATGGAGCCTAAGTGTTTGACATGTTAAAGTTGGTGTCACTTAACGCAACAACCACTTGATCTGTCTCGAGAAAGCGCGATACGTATCTTGAGAAAAATTCATATATTTAAACTAAATCTAATTCTTATCCTATTCATTTGATTGATAACATTGAGTGAGGAAGGTTTAGGTTTTGATTTCTGATTGAGAGAATGCTCGGATAGTTGATTCAACAACGATTGAGGAGCTTAAACGGATCAAAATCCAGAGATCATCACTTTGGTATGATTTTTTCTTGTGTTAGTTAAAGTTTAATTTGATGGTGATGATAGAATCTCTGTGAATTATGTTGTTTGGTGATTGAATATGGTTTGTTACCTCACTAGAGGTCCTCCCTAATAAATCTTGGGAGTTTATATTGTTGTTTGAATGATTTGTGGATGGAACACTAGTTGCTGCCCTGTATTATGTTGAGACAGCACAGGGTGGAATGCGCTCCGCCTAATAGTGGAGCACGCCTTATCCACTAAGGGAGCGCGCTCCTATCCTAGAAAACAACAACAATGCTATGATTTGATGAGGGTTTCTGGAGGAATTATGGACTAGACTATAGGTTTTAATTAGAGTGTATTGAACCTAAATTGATTACAAATGGTCTATTATAGGTGTTGGATCCCTAGGAAAACGTTAGTGACCAGGAAAGTTAGGAGCTTGGACAAAAACCAAGACCGAGGTAAGTATGCATTTGCTTGTTTATCAATGTTGCCTAGCTATTCTAGTATATGTAGTTCACATAGATATTGGATTGAAATGGGGGACCATGTACATTGTGATGGTTCTCAATAAATGAAAAATGGTGTGTAATGTGACCGCGACTATAACTCATGGTTTTGAGAATAGGTTTATAAGAGATGGGTTCCCTCCCGGACTATATAACTCCTGCTCAATTCGATAAGTTTCATGGATTACATATTCGCTAGAGGGTTTCAAATAGAACTAGTGGGCATTAATGGATTGGCTAGATAGCATATTGGCCAATATGTTGGTCTAGCAATCGCATTAATGACGTCAAAAATTTTATACACAAAATGGGGATCATAGTGTAATAGTCCATGATAACTTGCTTTGCATCCGTTATGTATTGATTTATATGCTTTCCATATTCTTGTTAGTTAACATTGGTGCATTGTTATTGCATAATGTTCTTGAATAATATATGGAATGTTAATGACTTTGTGAATCCTTACTGAGCAATTTGGAGCGCTCACCCAAATCTAATATTTCATGTTCGCAACCCGACGCTTTAGATAAGGGAAATGAGAAGATTTTATATCTTCTCTATGATGTAATGAACCTTCTTGTATATATATAATCATTGTTTGATATATTTTGTTATATAAACAAGGTTGGGAGATTTATAACCAAAGTTTTAAGTTTTGGTAAACTCTGTATTACCCTATATAGTTATCTATCGAAAAAGTTTTAAATTCTTCGCTGCGTATACTTTGATTTGTTTATTCGATATTTAAACAGGGTTGGGAGATTTAGTTGCTGGCTCTAGTTAGGTCTAGCTGAGTTACCGGAGCTTAATCAGAGTTTCATACTAAGTATCGTCCTATTCGGGATAAGGGGATACTACAACATGTGTTGATCAAGTCTCTTTTATATATTAAGGTGAGATTGATTGCTAGCCATTGATCTTCATGTGTTTACGCATCTCGAGATTCATCTAATGTCTTACCTCTTATCACTTATTCCACTAACTCACCATTAACTCAATTTAAGTGAAACCAATTTGCTACTTACATGGTTCCTAGATGTGACAATAAGTATCTCTAGGAAAATCTATTGGGGGCATGTGCCCTAAGTCAATCCATTAACTGTCTTTATGAATACTTTTAGTTAATAAAATAGAGGATTTCATTTGCTGTTTATTATAATTAATTTGCATGTTTACATTATAATAAGATCCGTGGGTATTTACGAAATATCCTAAATGTCCCTAGTCGATCATTATACTTGGGAACTATAATGAATTAAGACTAGTGTGAGTCTTGATTGATGATCATATGATGATTATACGTATAGGGATACGAATCAAGATCACGAGTACTTGTTAGGGAACAAAGTACTGGACCGACCCGCTATGAGAACATCACATGGATTAAGTCATAGTCGTTTCTCATTATATGTATATCTTTCAGTCCTCTGACTTGAGATTACCAGAGACTTCAACATTAGGAACATAGTGATTTGACACTATCAAATGTTGTCTTTAACCGGACGATTATAAAGGTTGTGATTGGTTACTGTGTGAACAATGTGATGAAGTTGTGTAATCGAGATAGAATTTGTCCCTCTCATATAAAGAGAGATATCTAGTGGATCCCTCGATGTGTTAGACTGTTAAAAGGCCTAGTCTAAGTGAATTGATTGTTGGGTTTTTGGGTTCATACGCAGTGGAGATTACAAAACAGTTTTGACAAAAACCCCAACAGGATCCAAATCTAATTCCATTAAAAACGTTTAAACCATGAAAAACTTAATCATACCTCAATCGCAATATACCTTTCTGAAGGTTGATCGATCTCTAAGGCGCTGCCAACGACGAACGCCCTCTATCAGCAGTCCACACACGAACGGCGGCCGTGATTTGAAGTGCTAGCTTCGAGAGAATACCAAACCTTTTTGTTTCTCTCCAAAACGATCCAGAGCATTCCAAAAACCCTAAGTCGTTTCTAAAACGAAAATAAAGTTTCGGCCTTTTTTCTTTCGTACCTGTGTTCTAACTTAAAGCGTCTATTTATACAACCCTTATATATAGACGGTTAAGTAAATTACACATATACCCATACTTAAAGAAGTATAAGTGTAATACACCACGAGGACGTTTCTGTCATGAATTTTATCACATAAAATTCGTTTTTCTGAATCATCTTAAATTCTCGCAAAACCATTCTTAGTGTGGACCCAATAGGCTCATACAACGTTGGCAGTGTACCAAAACATATTTTGGTATACAAGTCATAAGCAGTCTCTAGCAAGACATTATGACTACCCAAGTTGTACGAATATCAAATCGATACAACCTAATCAATAGTGTATATAACATCCTTTTGTCACACGATATCCTTTTGATCAAACATAAGGCATGGAATTGTCATCCAACATGATCAATCGTACTAGTCTCGATCTCTAGGTAGACTGAAAACACCCAAGTGACATTGATCAATATCAATTCACTTAGACTAGGCCTTTTAACGAGTCTAACACATCGAGGGATCCACTAGATATCTCTCTTTATATGAGAGGGACAAATTCTATCTCGATTACACAACTTCATCACATTGCTCACACAGTAACCAATCACAACCTTTGTAATCGTCCGGTTAAAGACAACGTTTGTTTGTGTCAAATTATTGTGTTCCTAATGTTGAAGTCTCTGGCAATCTCAAGTCAGAGGACTGAAAAATATACCTATCACGAGAAACAACTATGACTTAATCCATGTGATGTTCTCATAGCGGGTCGGTCCAGTACTTTGTTCCCTAACAAGTACTCGTGATCTTGATTCGTATCCATATACGTATAATCATCATATGATCATCAATCAAGACTCACACTAGTCTTAATTCATTATAGTTCCCAGTATAATGATCGACTAGGGACATTTAGGATATTTATGTAAATACCCATGGATCTTATTATAATGTAAACATGCAAATTAATTATAATAAACAACAAATAAAATCCTCTATTTTATTAACTAAAAGTATTCATAAAGACAGTTAATGGATTGACCTAGGGCACATGCCCCATCATTGATATTGATCAATGTCACTTGGATGTTTTCAGTGTACCTAGAGATCGAGACTAGTACGATTGAACATGTTGAATGACAATTTCATGCCTTATGTTTGATCAAAAGGATATCGTGTGACAAAAGGATGTTATATACACTATTGATTAGGTTGTATCGATTTGATATTCGTACAACTTGGGTAGTCATAACGTCTTGCTAGAGGCTGCTTATGACTTGTATACCAAAATTTGTTTTGGTACACCGCCAACGTTATATGAGCCTATTGGGTCGCACACTAAGAATGGTTTCGCGAGATTTTAAGATGGTTCAGAAAAATGAATTTTATATGATAAAATTCATGACAGAAACGTCCTCGTGGTGTATTACACTTATACTTCTTTAAGTAGGAGTATATGTGTAATTTACTTAACCGTCTATATACAAGGGTTGTATAAATAGACGCTTTAAGTTAGAATACACGTACGAATGATTAAAAGGCCGAAACTCTATTTTTGTTTTAGAAAAGACTTAGGGTTTTTGGTATGCTCTGGATCGTTTTGGAGAGAAACAAAAGGTTTGGTATTCTCTCGAAGCTAGCACTTCGAATCTCGGCCGCCCCGTTCGTGTGTGGACTATTGGTAGAGGGCGTTTGTCGTTGGCGTGCCTTAGAGATCGATCAACCTTCAGAAAGGTATATTGCGACTGAGGTATGATTAAGTTTTTCATGGTTTAAATGTTTTTAATGGAATTAGATTCAGATCCTGTCGGGGTTTTTGTCAAAATTGTTTTGTAATCTTCGCTGCGCATGAACCCCAAAACCCAACAAAATCCCATGGTTTCTAACTTAATTAACCAAACTATAGGCCTTTCCTATTTAATCTAATTACATTAGCTTAGGCCCATTATAATACATATGGTTAGTGTTTTTATTCGCCAAAATTGACAAATTTGTAATCCCGCTAACCTTCAACTACTCGACACCCGGCGCCCCGCGTATCAGCATGCATTTTGAGATACGCCATAGCTTATTGTTCGAATTTAATCAACTTAGCCTATGGTTACATCACCTATTTTAATTTGATCAATTAGTCATCTTAGCGTGAATTAGTTAAGTTTTCTAATGTACTCTTAGTTCACTTACCCAAGACCCGCGTTAACACGCCTTACAAAGTGAATACCCATCACACCAACTCGCCCGATAGCAATGTACATACATGTGATGTTACAATAATATAATGTTTTAAACATCGCACCTAAGCAACCATCATCCACAAATAAAATATTTTCTCGGTTCTCGTTTCTGAGTTAACCGAGTTGTCCACATAACGCTTAAATTATAAACGTTAATCTCCGAGATTAACGTTAACCCTAGTTTAATTAATTTGGGCCATTACACAAGCATCAACATCAAGTAGAGGAAAGAAGGCAAGTGAAATATTTAGGGTCATATTTGTATTGTCTAAATTTTTCCTGATTGTGAGTCTGATTTTGTTGTCCATTATTCGTTGATACTTATATATAATATCAAAGTGGGACTGAATCTCAACTACATGCATCAAACTCAAGAAAATGCAAACAAAATAAGAGCAACAAACGCGAATGAGGAAAGAAGCGAAAGTCAAGGGGAAGAAGTTTAATTTATTCATTTTCCTTTAAATAGGTTATATTCACTATTTTTATTAACTTATTTAGTCATTCTCCCGGTATTGCTTATTGGTGGTAATGCATATGCTACTTTAAATAAGCTTTACATGAAAGTGATGGAGAAGAGCAAAAAACATTGATAGACTGCGAGGTAATACATTTTATGATTCACATTAGCACTCATTTGTGTTGCTCAGATGTCACTATTAATAGTTGGTTTTTTTGTGTAGGTCTAACTTATCAAAGACCTAGGATTTTTTTTTGTGGTTTTAATAGTCAATTGGCAGTCGAAGGTCTCTGGTCTGTGTGTAAGGCTACAAAGTGGAGTAGGACATTGGATTCGCAAGACAAAGCATTCGTAGGTATGGGATCCCAAGGCGTACCACAACACCAACATGAGTATGGGTTTGAAGTAATTGGATGCAACCTCAGTTTTTTTATATATTTTTTTGGACTTTGACTATATATTTTTCTTTTTGGTATTTTATAGGGCATGGACTAGTATATGTTGGGCTCAGTAACTGTTGCACCTTTCTTTCCTTTTATAGAAGGAAGAATTGGGCTGACAATTACACCTAAGTAGTGGCTTTGCACATGTTTGTAAATGTTACACCAATTCTTTCCATCTGTTAAGGAAGAATTGGGTTCACATTTACAACCCAACCATATGAATGTACTACTCTTCACTCAGTGGATCGGTAGGGACTAACTAACCGACTACTTAAAAATATAACAACTCGAAAGTATTGCATCACCTAGATAACTAACCAAAAAGTTATTTATTCATCACTTCTTTACGATAATCCAACTTGTGTTACAACAACAACACACTCTACTATAAAACACGACCAACTTGTGTCACCTAGATAACTAACCTGAATGTTATTTATTCAAGAAAAAATGTGTATGACAAACCATGAAAATGTACTTAAGTAAATGCAACAACAAAGCTAAACCATAACAATATCAATATAATATAATAGAAAGGAGATTCATATCTATGCTAGTTTCTCTTATGCAACCATCAGACATAAAAATCACATTACTAAGCAAAAATACATAAGTACTCCATGCATAAGGGCCCATTTAGGTGTACAATCACGTAAGAACAGTATACCTAATAAAAATAATTAACTATGCAAAGCAAATGCACTCCACCACGAGTGAATAGTATTAAGAGCAACAATATCACCAAAAACACATAAATATAACAGTTTCAAGGACATAAAATAGTTTAAAAAGCAGTCAAGAGAGTCAATATAAAGACGAATGCAAGAAGGACTTGTTTGTCCCATCATCACCATCGTCATCACCATCGCAGTGGCCTTCTCCCAAGTAAGGTTCTTTTCCCGTATACGGATTTGCCGCATTGCCTACACCACTTCCATGTCACAGTTGTTGAAGCAAATCTTTTAGCACTGCAATCTCAGTTTAAGCTTCCGCAACACTTCCATAAGTTGTTATGCATGAGCAAAATGAAACTCTAGTAAGGTGTGGTTGTGGGCAAGATTGCTAATGAATTTAACTTTTAAGACACCAATGAAGTCCTTCAACTGCACCAAGGCATGTTCAACAACAATCATAAGACTTTTGATGTCACTTTCAACCTACATGCTAGCACCGGGATTAGTTGTCTTTGGTTGTTTGCCACTTCCTATGGGGGTGTATGGAGCATCAGTTTAGGAGAAGACATGTTGCCGATTTTTGATAATGTAACTGGCCAGGTCTCCTCCATGTTGGCATCCTCCTCGCTGAGGTCCACGTTTGTCCCTCATATATCATCATCAATTGCAACTGAGAAAGAAAATTTACCATAACATAAAAAATCATTATGCATAACTTAAAAATGCGTAAAAAAAAAGAAAATTAGACAACAACAAGAAAAAATCTTCAAACTTAACAACTTACCATGATTTTCAGAGTCACCATCGTTAGGTATAAAATATACATCCTCGCTTATAGGGTCTTTTTCACGCCGGAAGTCCTCATCTTCAATAGTTCTTGAACCGCACTCATTTTCTTCTTGAGAGTCGTTCACTTCATTGATGGGCTCATCATCTGAACTTGTTGAGTCATGAAGTAGAAGTCGTCCTTGCATAGTGTGAACTCCTTCGCGAGAAGCCATGATGGACTTGTTGGACTTTTTTTTCATTGTTTCGGCCAACGACTACAATCCACTTCCCATTTACAAACTCGTAGTTCATTCTCTCAAGGTTGTCCTTCCCAATCCAGTCCAACCTCTCCAGGGTTAGATTTATATGGTCGAGATCGATAAGGCTAACCAATTGAAATGATTTCCCAAGATGATGTCCGTATGGAAGGGACTCCTTAGGCTTAACACTAGCCCGAACCATGTGATTGATGATAATGTATGCAATGTCAACCTCAACACTAGTGAGCATACACTAGATTAAGAAGACGTCAAAGTGGCTTACATGCATCGTGATCCAATTCGGGGGGACTAAAATATGTATAACTTGCTTGTGAATAAGCCTAGCCTCTATAGTGACATCATGCACATGTGGTTTCCTAGCAATTTATAGATTCGCATGATCAGTTAAGACATGCTTTTAGCGGATCAAGCCCCTCTACATTTTTCCACCAATTTGTTTCTGAACAAAAAACTTTGCCTTTCGGCAGTTTGAACACCTTCCTAATCAAACTAGTGGTGATTTTGATGACCTTTCCATCATCAAAAGTCTCGACATCTACATTTTTGTGTTGGGATTGTAATGAAAGTTGGCATAAAAGAGACAAACATACCTCTTATTGATGGGCTTATTCATCATTATGTAGTCCTCCAAATGCAGTTTCTGGAAAAAGTGTCTGAGATAGATGTCGATGATCTCAAAAAAGTCAAAATCCAGCCGTCTAGTTGTGAGACACTTTTGATTCATGTAGTTAGCCTTCAAATTGGCTAGGGTTTGTCTACAGGTCTGTGATGGCCCCAACCCTACAAATTGGGCACCACCCGGCACTAGGCCTCTATTAACCCCCGCTAAACTAATTTGGGTTAATAAAGGCCTAGTCAGCCTCACAAACTGATCTTCAATACTTGATAGTCCACACAACATATATATATATGAAATCATATACAGCAAAATTTAAGTGCGGCAAAACCCGATAACAAATGAATTAAACACATAACGAGTTCTAGGTGTGGAAGCTAGAATGTGGAAACCCTGTACAGCAGATACAATGTAAAGATTATAGTGAAGATGGGAAATACAAGTATCTCTCTACCCAAATACCCATTATAAAATATAATAAATGCAATATAGATACATCATATGACCTACATATGTCGCACATCAATGTTCTCGAGATCAGAGATTATGCCTGCAATTCTCACTAAAAAGCAGAGACAATCCCAGTGAGTAAATCCAAAAGAAGTTCAATAGTAATTCAGATTAAATAATAAATAAGTCTATAAATCATGCAGGAAATGATGAAGCTGAAAAGAATAATAAAATCCATGATAAACATACTACAATGGTTAACAATAGATACCAAGCGACCCAGAAGCAAAGGATAGGTGCCTAAGTGGTTATGACACTGTACGCATGGGCTCAAAGTCACTTAAAACATGTAAGCATCAAATACTAGTATGGCGAGACCAAGTCCACCTCAATCGCACCAAATCCGTACAACACTGACGGCTCACTTGAGCCGCAGCTCGAGAATATTCCAAAGGGAGCCACAGTCGCAACCGGATGCTTAGCCGCAATGGAATCATTGGAGTCCTGTGAGGAGCCACGACACATGACATATGCTTACTCAGAGGATTCAGTCTCATCTAGGAGCCACAAGCGCGACTCGGATGCTCAACCCATGAGCAAACAACGACTCATTTCGACCACTTTAGATCCTATGTGACTTTATATGGAATTAGAGTCCAACAATAGGTATCATTTTCATCAAAACATGCAAGGAAAAGAAAAGAATTAATATTGAATTCCTTACTGATTTACTTACAATACAATCGCATAAATTGTCACGTTAAATTGATCATTTGAATAGCCTAGTTGAATCATTGCATATTTACATTCATGATAGGTACAACAAAATCGTTTAGGCTATGTTTAATTATTTAAAGACCACTTGCTAAATCAAAGCATTATTCAAAGTTTATGCTTTCCTTAGTTCATGAATCTACCAATTATAATTTCCAAGTAGCATAACTTACTTTCATGTGCTAGTATAATAAATTCTTAGTTCTTCACGCAGGCATTTGCGTTACAAACTCTTCTAAGTTTATTTGACTCAAATAAAGGGTTGTCAAATAGTTCTACACTACCAAACCACTACTCCTTACTTCCGACTTAGATCGCTCGTGACTCCAAAATCAATAACTAATACTTCAAATCAAAATTGACGATTCAATGAAAAGAAGAATGCGGTGAAATAAAACAAGGTAAGAACCATAAAACTTGATTTTCCAACTTAAATAGATTCAAGTTGACTAATCTTGACCAAAAGAAATCTAAATCACCACATAAAGGCCAAGTTCAACTTAAAACCTTCAATTAACCAATTTTTCGTTAGAATTTCATAACTTGAACAAGTTAAGTTCATTTTTGCGAAAAATGAATTATAATATCTTTTATCTATTAACTTAGATCAAGACCAATTCAAATTGATTAGTTTTATCCATACTTGACAAATAGAGATTAAGTCTATTTTAAAGAGTTCACAACTCAAGTATTTTTATTTGCACCAACACCACTTAAAACAAAATACTTTGACTCAAAAGTCATAACAACTTGGAAATCATGGAATTCTACATCACTTGGTTCTTAGGATAAAAATATAACTAAATGATTTAAAATGCTTATTTAAACAAGTCATGTTTTCCTTTAAACGTTTCCTCAAACATTTAGAGTTCATCTCCCTTTTAAAATCATTTGCAAAAACTTGAAGTTCTTGAAAAATGAGTTCAAATAATTAATAATGATCAAATCTTTTCTGTGAGTTGAAATCAAAATATAGCAATATGCCAAAGCATTGGCCATATTCGTTCTATCAAAAATTCATCAATGTTACCCCTTTTCAAATTAAATTAAACCAAGCATGTTTAAAACAAAATTAGAGTTTCATGAGAATTTATTTGAATCCTACAATGCATTCCTTAGCCAAAGAATCTATAAAGATTTATTAGAAATCAAAATCTACTATTAAAATTACAATTCTTGTTTAAAAACTTTAGAATGGGTAGAGACTCTCTTTTGCATTTTCACAAACGTTTGGTGTACAATAACAAAGGTTTTCCCTAATTCAACCATGCCTTCAATGTTAGTAAAATTACTTTGAGTTGTTCATAGACCATTTCCAAAGAAGACATGAACTACACCTTTTAATTAATCCACACCAAAACCGTCAACAACTACTATAAAATTAAAGATTGAACTTGTATTTGGATATAAATATGGTTTAGAACATCACCATGCCTTCAATAGAGTCCTCAACTCCAAATCTAGTTGATATTTAGTCCTTCAATTTCAACTATGGAGTATTGATTCACAAGGCATCAAATCCTTGAAATCTCCATGATTCACTCATCTTATCCTTGTGTAAGGGCCCTAATTAATTAAATTAGGATTAGTATTATTATTATTATTATTATTATTATTATTATTATTATTATTATTATTATTATTATTATTATTATTATTATTATTATTATTATTATTATTATTATTATTATTATTATTATTATTATTATTGCATTGAATATGTGTATGTTGCTATCGAGCGAGTTTGTGTGACAGGTGTTCGCCTCAAAAGGCATGCCAACGCAGATATCGGGTAGGCGAACTACGGGTATACTAGGAAACTCAACTAACTCACGTTAAGTTGACTAGTTAAACAAATAAAATGGGTAATGTAACTATAGGCTAAGTTGATTAAATTAAAACAATATGATATGGCGCACCTCGAAGTGTGTATCAAGATGCGGGGCATTGGGTGCCGAGTAGTCGAGGGTTAGTGGGATCACAAATTTATCAATTTGATGAATAAAAACACTAACCAACTGAATCATAATGGGCCTAAAGTAGTTAAATTAAATTAAATAAATCAAGGCCTGTAGTTTGGTTAATTAATTGGAAACTATATGATTTACATAGAGATTTGTATTGGCACATCTAGGAATCGTGTGAGTGTCAAATTGGTGTCACTATGAGACAATTAGTGGAGTGTAAGTGGGCTAAGTGACGAGATGGATCACTAGATTAACCTAAGGATGCGTAAATAAAAAGGGATCAAGGGTTAGGAATCAACCTCATATTGATATATAAGATGAGTTGCTCAAAAGCGTGCAAATGAAATCCATTTTTATTTAAGTTGCTGGAGAAGAAGCGGTGATTGAGGAGCTTGAATTCAAGGATTTAGAGGTCAAATTTGGAGGTTTAAACCAAGGTAAATCATCATCTCCATTATCTACCATATCTAATGAACCCGTTTTTATATGTTTTTGATGAAATGCAAGTTTGAAGGTTAGATCTCTGAGTTTTAGCGAAAACTAGTTGAATTACATGTTTATGGAGTATTTCCATAGAGATTTCACAACTGTTTTAGCATGAATAAGTGTTTTGTAGAATTTAGGAAAAACTACTGAATTTATGGGATTTGAGGAAAATGATCAAATAGTTGTTCTGAGGTTTATGTAAATGATGTTCTGAAGTCACTTTGGTGTGGAGAATGCAATTGTAGAGTCTAGGTAGCTAATTGGGGAGTTTGGGACAAAATTCTCGAGTTGAGAATTTTGTCCCAAAGGTTAATTAGCGTGCTAATTAGACCGATTAGCGCGCTAATGATTCCGTACACTTAACTATTTTTCAAAATGAAGAACAATAGAGCTAGAAAGATCCCCCAACGCGCTAACTCCACCTAGCGCGCGCTAGGTAGACCCATTAGCGCGCTAATGCCATATAAAAATTGAATTTAAGAACTGATTTGGGGAATTTCGACTTAATACATACCCTAACACTTGTAAACAACTTAAATATGTAAAATTGGACTTCAGGGACTTAGGGGACCGTAGCTCGTGTCAGGGAGCTTATCGAGTTGAATACTGGAGTCTGGGGAAGTCGAAGCGCGAATTGAGGTGAGTAAACCCATTGGAATGCTTCATAGAATTCAGGGTTTGTTTTATCGGTATCGAATTACATGTGTGATTGTTGGTTGGCACACATGAGTTTTTCACTCCTATTTCAGTTTATGTATATATCGGTTGTGGCTAAATTGCTTGTGCGAGTTACTTGTTATAGTGCTCGCATCGACGATAGTAGGATATACTTGTGACCGTTGGGAGGGATCAATGTGGTCCTGATGTGTAACAACATCAGGAAAGGACCATGACATTTACTGAAATTGGGGTTTAGTCACTGTAAGCATGTAAGTATATACGTGGTTCCTATTCAATTTATTGATTACTAGTTGGTGTAGGTCGGGGTTTTCTTGTGATTATATGGATATTTATTGATTAAGGCTTTATTTCTGAACTGGTTTAATTGGTATATGCAGTTTATTTATTTCACGCTATTGATTTTGCTTCGTATGCTACCTATATTCATGGGAATATGACATACTATTGTCAAGTGTTATATTTGCATGTCTCGTAGATTACCAGTTAAATTTCATGAATATTGTGTGGACTTCTCTTAGGATCTTACTCACTAGACTCATCAATGTATTTGTTGGGTGACTGAGTGTAGATCCTTCGACGAGCAAATGTAAGGGCAAGGACAATGAAGTATTGGGCGGCTACCTCTGAGATTATGGAGCCAGCTCGTGTGTGATATTAGTATGTATGTATTTTACTTTTGTTGGGTTCTGGGGACCATAGAAAATTGATTACATGTACATGAAACTTTCAATATACTTATCTCGCCTTGATATATGCATGGTATCTTTTTGCCGGGTTTTCCACTACTTAGGATTATTAAATATTGCATAACTCACTTAATTTAAGAATTCTGCTATAAAATTGTAATATAACTTGATAAATTAATCAAATAGCTAACTAAATCATTAGTTCCTACGTAAAGATTAATTAGCTTAACTAGGGTAAGCTGGAAAAGTGTAAGCAATAGGTAGGTCACAGGGGCGACAAGGATAAGCGAGGAATGACATGGCAAGGCTTGGTGACGTGGAATGCGAAGTGGCGGGTCTCAAGGCGGCCTAAAATTTGGGGCCGCCACACTTGCGAGCTAGTATGCCGGAGTTGCGTCGTCGTTGTCCACCATTGAAGCCTCGTCAAAACAACGTCGCCTCGCTGAAGACATTATTGCAACGACATCTACGAGCCTCGATATGGCTGCTATATGTGTCGTCGCCTTCAGTTGTCTGCGCAGTCGTGCTAAAGCATCGTTGAGGAAGCCATTCGCCACCGTTGTTGCCTTGGTGGCCATCCACGTCCCTCCACCTCGTGTCTGCCTCTCCTTGCGTTGTGAGTGTGAGTGTGAGTGAAATGGGGTTAGAAGCTTTTTTTTGTTTGTGCGTTCTTGAGTATTGTGTTATTTTTGTTTTATTGTTTTTTATTTAAGAATTATCTCATTTCTCCATTTCTTTCTCGATTGAAGCGACACTTAGATCTAAAGTTGATATCACTCACTTATGGCTAGATCTAAGGGTTAAAACTTGTCCCGGTCACTTTGTGACCACAAAATTGACACGCTTAGCACACAAAAAATTCATCTAGACATTAACTTAGCCAATTTTCAATAATTAATAGTTTAAGGCCTCATTGTCGTACGAATTCAATATAATTAACTCAAACTATTCGCGATATCATATACTACATGCAGTAGCATGCCAGACAAAAATTTAAAATTATTTTATTTATTTTCTTTTATAAATATTAGAGTATTTCGACTTACCGCCACTTTTCGTCAGATTTTGAACCACTAATGATTCACAATTAGCGATTAATCATCAAATTAAAAATATGGGTCGTTACAAGGTCGTAATATACATCCCCTCTATGTTTGATTGCTTTTATTCCTCGGTCATGACGTCGTCTGCTTCGTCATCATCAATTTAAACAGGTGTAGCAGGGGTGTTGGAGGGCATCACCAGCCTTCTAGTGATTCCCTTCTAGTGATTCCACTTCTAGCGATTAATATTTTTTTCCCAAGAAAAATGCCAAACAAAACAACATAAAATACAACAATAAGTGGAATCAATCATGTTCGTAAACAATACCATAAATAGTCTAAAGAAACACATGACAGCATTGCATTTTAAGTAAGAATGCCTAAATTTTCGTTGATGCATCGTCCGGATCTCCTCCGCGGACATCGACCTTTTCCTCACCTTCATCAGCATCTTCCTCGCCTCCTCTGCCTCAGCACCATTTCACCAAACGAACACTAACCCAAAAAACCCAACAAGAACAAATCAAAGCACAAAAAATAGAACAAAAAGATACCCGAGGTTGAGTAGGTCTCCATATTCCTTGCGATTGAGAAGTTTGAGCGGCATTCATTCTTAGGGTTGAACTGTTGAACTGTTGAAGCTTGAAGGGAAGATCGAGAGTTGAAACTCGAAAGAGTTGAAAGTCGAGAGAGTTGAGATGGTCGAGAGAGGAGTTGAGAGTTGTTTGGGTAACTTGCAGGCTTGCAGCCAAGAAAGAGGTTGTGACTTGTTGAGAGAGATAGTTGAGAGAGAAAAAAAAGTTTGGGTGTTTAAAGTTTTTTCATTTTATTACTCACTTTGTGACTTGCTTGGGTGCCTTTTTATTGCTCTCTTTATCTCAAAAATGTGTAGACAAAAGTTTAGGTTTTTTTATTTTTATGGCTCCTAATAGATAAGTTAATCCATAATATTAATCGTGTCAAACGTGTCATTAACGAGTTAAGCAGGTTAACCTTTTAATGACCTGCATTTTTGTCGTGTCTAACCGTGTTGACCCATTTATGACCCAAACTCGTTTATGCCAAACCCTAATCTGCTTAAAGCATGTTGTGTCTGTGTCGTGTTATCGTGTTGTGACCCAAATTACCACCCCATATATTAACATTAATTTTTAATTTAATAATTAATTATATATTTCTAAATTCGTAACCTTAATTTCTAAATCCAAAACTATTAGCCCTAAGCTTGATATTCAATGACCCTAAGTCTTGTCACACCTTATCATTAGTGACATGGTCCATTGCGAGACTAAGCTTGACTTAACTTGTTGTGTCGCTTCAGGTATGGCGTTCCAAGGGAATACAAGTGAGAGTAGGCCAAAGGATCGCCATGTAAAGATTTACACTTTAATTCACTTTGCCATGTTGTGCCCCGTACTACCATGCATCATAAGGCATACTAAATCAATCTAGATCACTAAGACAATGTGTGATCATAATTCTTCACATGATTTGCTTTTCTAATTCCCGGTGGCACACTCATAGGTTTAACATAGTTGATTCGTTGAGCGTGCAGCAATACAATGGGTCGGGTTTTCATCATTGGCCTGGGCCATCAATGTGAGAAATGAGATTGAAGTTTAAAATGGACTACCATACTACATTGGTAAGGTTATTTCAACTTTATTTTAGGGAAACACGATGTAAACTTATTGCCTCAAACTCTTCATTTCCCTACCACCATTTTTGCTTAAATAATAATAATAATAATAATAATAATAATAATAATAATAATAATAATAATAATAATAAAACCAATAACGGCCATAAAATAACAAATCAATACGTGATAATAATTACTTTTTATAGTAATATTATCATTAGTTTTGATATATATGTTTCAACGAGGAATGAAGGTAATGATTGAGCGGGTGTGACCCCAGGCTTTTTTGAAAAAAGGTTGCCCAAACTCAATTTTTAGTTCATGGGCTTAGGTGGGCCGGGCGGACCGAGCACATGATCAAGTCTAGCCACTATACATATTATTTCTTCCGCAACAAAAAAACTATATTTTCCCCTCTATTTTATAGTTTTATCACATCAACTACAAGAAAAATAAAACTTAATTT
The DNA here is from genome assembly GCA_039657365.1 of Stephania yunnanensis. Classification (NCBI taxonomy): domain Eukaryota; kingdom Viridiplantae; phylum Streptophyta; class Magnoliopsida; order Ranunculales; family Menispermaceae; genus Stephania; species Stephania yunnanensis. The sequence goes on from CM077592.1 coordinate 13,204,683, forward strand.
TTATAGATCTGAAATAAATATATATTTTTTGCAATTTCAAAAAAATATATTTTCCCTTCTATGTTATATCCTCTATTTCTTAGCAAGGGAAAAAATTATATAAACAATATATTTATTTTATTCTAAATAATAATTTAAATTATTATTTACAAGAATTGTGCCTTTCTAATCAATAAAAGTTTTCTTTTTTATGTTATCCTCTCTATTTATTTATGAGCTCAAAAAAAATTATATAACCAATTATTTATTTTATTCTAAAAAATAATTTAAATTATTATTTACAAGATATGTGCCTTTCTAAAAAATAAAAGTTTTGTTTTTTTATGTTATCCTCTTTATTTATTTATTGGTTGGGAAAAGATTATATAACAATATAACATACGTACTTATTAAAACGTAAATTTCGACCTAAACTAAAATATTACTAGCCCAAAAACTAAATTAAAGGACTAAAAAAAGTAAATTAATAACAAACTCATAAAAGGTTCAGAAAAAAGACGACTTTCATTGATAGTTACCAAATTACATATTGACTACTTACCCTAATCGTCCCAACTTCCACAAAAACAAACTAATGAAACCATAAACTCTAATTTCCAATTCCTACAACACTAAACTTAACAATTATTTCCTACTCCACCTCCACAAGAACATTTTTCTTCTCAACAATTGCGAGTGTCTTCTCCAACAGAAGAGTCATTTTGGAGACTCTTGACTCTATTGCAACAATGTAGCCCCTTGAAGTCAAACTTGAACTACCTGAACTGGCTCCATGACTAAGACTATCCCTTTTAATGCTTGAATTGTTATGAGGAAGTGGTGCGGCTACAGGAGGACGATCAATAAATAAGAAAAATTGGCACGTTCGATTGCAACAGCCAAAGAACAGTCTTCCCATATTTGGATCATCTTTTTTCACTCACTTTAACACAATCAAACCCTTTGAACACTGTTTGCCTCCTATACCATAGGGACACTCAACATCATAATGGTCGAATCCACCTAAGTCCAGCATCTGCTATGTTTCATATTCGAAATATTATTTGTTCTCTGAAATCAAATACTAAACAAATAATAACAAAGGAGAGAAGATGATGACAACAAAGAAGTGGTTTTTTATTTTCTTATATAGTGGCATGTTGTTGGCTTTTGTCAGGCACAGTAGGTATAGTAGGCCTTATGCGCTAGGTTTTATTCCACGTCGCTTTGACGAAGCCAACATGTCATAACGGAAGATTCAAACATCCATTTGGCTTACGCCTCAACGTCGTCCATCACCTTATTGTGGGCCTAGGGCCTGTGAGACCCTCCACGTATGTGGCGGCCCCAGTCGCCTTAGGGTGACGTGTCTCCATGTACTCCTTGCCAGCTGGCCCAGCTACACGTGTCCGGTACCTGCCCGTCTTTTTTATATCTTGTAACTCGTGTCCACAGGTTTAATATTATATAAACTAGTAAATCATCCTTATATTCTTTGTCCCATACCAACTGTGTCGTTCTAATTGTTTCAATTGTTACCTAGTTGACCATTTATTGAGATCCTAACCATACTAATGGGTTTTATTTTAAGGTTAACATATTCCGTGGAAGTCTTACTTAATACCATTTAAACAAGATAATTTAGCATGATAAACATTATTTAAAGGCAAAACCTACTGTGGAAAACCCTGGAGAGTACTCTGTATATAAACGACATCACCAGAACAGGTATATATACATGTATCGTGTTATCTCAAGTCTCCTAATACCCAAAATATACAAAATATCAAAAATAAGCATGTACAAGTAGGTCCTCGACAGTGGGCAATCAAATATAGTCGCCTAGGATTCCCTTGCCCTTACTGGTACTAGGATCTGCACTCAATCATCACAAAAAGACAGATGACAAGTATAGTAAGTAAAATTCTAAGGAACTCCTATGAGCATTCATATAATACAATAAATGAAATACAAGGAATGTTGTCAAGTAAACATGCGAAATGTAAAATAGGCAACTGTAAATGGCTCATCGCATGAATAAACAATAGACAAGCTAGCAAATGTGGGTGCTCGCTCCAGAGAGACTAGATTGTACTTCGGGTCACCAAGTTCTCACCAGTGGTCGCGTCCAACCGACCCAACACTTGGTCCCTCGCGGCGCTGGCTAAATCCGTTGTCGCCGACACATGCACCAAGGCAAGCCCAGGTCGCCATTCACTGAGGGTCGAGTCACACGCTCTACAGTCCAGTGCCTCATGAACACATAACAAGGAAATCCGGGGGAGTAACCACAACCCACGTCCAAATAACCGAATAGAATGATGAACAACAAGGAATAATAGAAACAAGTAAACATAATAAATACTCGGCGTTTTTCAGTTGGGTTTTACAAACCTTATACCGCTCTCCGACCTCCCCGAATTCGCGTACCCGACCCGTCTAGCTCCCCGACACTAAGCTTTGGTCCACTAAGTCCCTGAATTCCATTTTTACCAATTTAGTTTGTTTACAAAGGTGTAGATATGTATTAGGTGAAAATTCTCTAAAACAATCCTAAATTCCCATGTTCATCTATCATTAGCGCGCTAATTTGTCTACTTAGCGTGCTAGTTTTGAGTTAGCACACTAAGGGGGTGTACCTAGCGCGCTAGATGGAATTAGAACGCTAAAAATTTTAATTAGCGCGCTATTGTTCTTCGTTGTGAAGGACATCGGCACACTCAGGACAATTAGTACGCTAATATTTCCAATTAGCACGCTAATTGCCTTCTAGGACAGAATTCTCAATTCGAGAATTTTGTCCTAGCCTAACCCTCTCAATTAGCTATTCTAATTGGTTTTTCACCCTCTCCTCATCAAAATAACCTCAATCCATGAATCAGAACACTCCAAACATCAATTTTTCACAAGTCATGTATTTACCACCATCTCCATTAACAACCAATTTCATCAAAACCAACTAAACCAGTGATAAATTCTCCTTATATACGATCTAATGAAATGAAATGCATCATATTTACATAGCAAACCAAAGACTAAATCATCAACTCGAATTTCACTAAACACACCCAAAAATGGGTTCATTTGCGAGCTTAGAAGGTGGAGAAGGTGATTACTTAGGTTAGATCACTTGGTTTTATGCCCAAGTTGTTGAATTCCCAGCTCCAAATCTTCTCTTCTTCCTCTAATCTACTGGTTTTGCGTGAAATGTATGTGAGTGTTGTGAATCAGACGTTTCACTTACTTGGTTTATATATATGTTTGGTTGGAATCCAATGTGCGTATGTATCCCGAGGCATATCTTGTGGTTCACAAGTATGTTGTCATATACCTTCTAGTGACTCCAATAGCACACTCATCATCTAGTAACACTCACAATACTAATTTAGTTGTCAATCTCATGGCCTCTTTGATTTAATGTAACTATAGGCTTCCATTTATTTTATCTATGTCACATTACATTAAGCCTTATCCGACCATATGGCTAGTGTTCTATTTAGCAAATTTAACCCAACTCATGGTCACACTAACCCTCCGCTACCCTTGCCTGGTGCCCGCGTCTCGACACGTATTTTGAGGTGTGTCATAGCCTATTGTTCAAGTTTATTTAATTAGCTTATGGTACGTTACATTAATTATACCAATTTGATAACCTATGGTTACATTAATCATGTCAATTTGATAGCCTATACATGTTTATGTAAGTTTATTAAGTTTTCTCTATTGTACCCGTATCTCACCTCTTAATACTCGCATTAGCACGTGCTTCGAGGCAACTACCCCTCACACAACCTCGCATGCTCTCGTGACTCAACATACACACATGCTATGTATTTAACCAATAATTGAATAAATTCCATCGCAATTAGGCCATCCAACACACAATTAAACCAATGTACCTTGGTCGACGTGTGTCCTAGCCTACCTACGTCGTGTACGTGGATCTGAGGTGGCGTCCATGTCTATAATTTCAAGATAATTAATGGCATTATTAAAATGGGTCGTTACAACGTGGGCAGTGTATCAATTGTGTTTAGTAAAAAGATGTTAGAATATCATTTTCCTAGAATATATTTGATCATTAGGTCTAAAATTAAAACTTTAGCATCCCATTACTTGCGTCGACAACGACTAGCCCCACCTATAAAAGCCACTCCAGCTCCAATGTCTAAATCTAAGTTATATGCATATATATACACTAACCCCACCTATAAAAGCCACTCCATCTATATGTATACTAGTGGGAGGGCACATGCTACACACGCGAATGTTTCTAACAACTCGACTAATTAATCAAAAGATTCAATTCAAATAACTACCCATATCTACAAAAAGAAAAAGATAACACCAGACGGTGTTTGACGAAAAAAACTACCAGACGGTTATATATATATATATATCCATGAGTATCACTTTTAAATCCCTATTTTTATGTTAGTTAAGTTGAGCTTACCATCTCTCTCTCTCTCTCAATGAGTATTACTTTTAAATCCCTATTTTTATGTTAGTTAAGTTGAATTTACCTAAACACCGCCCCTTTTATTTTTTCAAAGATTTTTTCACCAAATCAAATGTTAAAATTGAAGGGTGTTTTTGTCAATAAGGCTATTTTGGCTTCGAGAAGATCCTATGGGTATTTCCATTATATATAAGATATATATATATATATTACCGCAAGATATATTAGCTCACTCAAGCTATTAATGTACTTCTCGAGATACGAGTTTACATAAATTTAAGTACATAACACATTAGTCGAGGGCACATTAAAGGTAGGGATGGCAATTCGTGTTGGCGGATCTTGTTCATATCGTGTCAAAACGGGTCATGACACGATAACCCTAAACACAAACACGACACGATTAGTAAACGTGTCACGAATTGCAAACACGAACATGACGTGTTTAACAAACGGGTGACCTGTTTACGACACGTTTTACATGTTTACTAAATGGGTCGTTTTTGGGTCATTTACAGTACACGTTATAAACCTATTTGGTGACCTGTTTAACCTATTTAGACCTTTTTAACCTATTTATCAACCTATTTAACCTGCTTACCGTATTAACAACATATTTAATAACCAAATCTACAAAACAACCAAAAATATTAACCATTCAAGATTCAACAAACAAAATCAGCAAAAATAACATGATAAAAATACTAACCTAAGGGCCAAGTTGTATCAAGTTCACGTGAAAACATGAATACAAATACAAGTCCTTAAAAGATAAATTCAAGTTCAAGAAAGTCAAAGACTTCAAATCTAAGTTCTTCAATTTCTAACAGAATTTGAGCATGTGGCTGATGATGGGCTTTCATTCACACTCAGTTGAACATATCATTCGTGATAGCCTCCAAATCTATTTCACCAATGTGACCTACACCATAATAGTACATTATTAATAAACCTAATATAGTAAATGTAAAGAAAGGTGCGAAAAATGAAAATAGTATATAACTTTTTCTTCCTTTACTTACCCAATCTCGCAAACAAATAATTATTTATACTATCCCGGGCTTAAACACAGTGCAATATTGGTCAAGCACACGCCCTCTAACACTAAAACAAGATTCACAAGCAATTGTAGACACTGGGATGCTCAATATATCTCGGGCCATTGAAGCTAGATCGGGATAACGGAATTGATTTGACTTCCAAAAAGAAAGAATGTCCAACTTCATATTTCGTGGCATCTTTGGTTCTTCTAAGTAACGTTAATTGCGACTTTTATGCATTGTTTCCAAATTCATTAGATAACATCGCATCAAATTCCTACAACACATAGCAAAGAATAGTTTTAGAAGAAAATATACACAATTTAAAAGAAATAAAATAACAATGTAAAAAAAATAAACTAAAGTTTTTTACCTTAAATGCTTCCATAGTATCATAGCTAGGACCACCATCATTCACATCAAGGCCATTGCCTACATTAATGCTTGAATGTTGATTAGAAGGCTTTGACTTGTAGGCTTCAAACAAACTTTCCAACTTGCTATTGAACCGACTAAATTCAAGTGAATCTTCCCCATAAATCTTCGTATAAACAAAGCTAATAAAGGTCGTTTTATAACCCTGGTCTAACACACATGCAATAGCTAAAGTTGCACAAAATTTAGACCAATACTTCTCAAATTTCAACCACATCTTATTTTCCATATTTTTTAAGTGCACGTCATCTCCTTCCTTTTGTTTTTTCAATTCTATGTAACACAAGTATACCGCTGGAAAATACAAATTGGATGTATGATATTTGGTGTCAGAAAACATAAATTTAGAATCATAAAACACTTTGAGAAGTCCACTGACCTTTTCGACTTGTTCCCACTCCTATTTAGACAGGCAATACTTATAGTTTAAATCAACTAAGTCCAAATTTTGGAATGCCCGACGATGATGAATAGCACTTTGGAGCATGAGATAAGTTGAGTTCCACCTAGTTGACACATCTTGGCATAATCCTTTATTTCCACTCGAAACTAGGCTAACACATTCAAGAAATTTTTTTCTTCCGTACTTGAGATCACTTTACATATTTAACACTCTCTCGAATTTTAAGAATCGATGGATCAACTACTTTCAACCCTTCTCTTACAAGCAAGTTTAGAATGTATGCATAACATCTCATATGAAAATGATCACCATTACATACAAGTAAGTTCTTATGCTTTAACACCACTTTCAACATGTCAACCGAAACTGTTATTATTAAAAGCATTGTCCGATGTTATACTAAAAACACTCTCTTCAGGCTCCCATTCACACAACAAATTGTGGATTTTGTTAGACAATGCTACTCCCATATATGGAGGAGGCATAAATGTAAAATTTAAGACCCTTTTTTTTGCAAAGCCCAGCTCTTATCTATACAATGACAAGTTAAACACAGATATCCATCAGTGGTCAAAGAAGTTCATAAATAAGAAGTAAAAGATATCATCCCAGGAGCTTCCTCTAACAAAGACTTTATTATTTCTTTTTTTTTTTTTATACATGTTAACCGTATAAGCTTTCGCAGTGTTTCTTGTCACAAGTTGAATATCCTGATTCAAATAAGTAAATCCTCTATACCCTAATATTCATCGAAGTTAAAAGGCAAATCATGCATCACTATAGCTTCTATCGCCAATTCACGAAACCTTTCAGGATTAAATTGAGACGAGCCTATAGAAATAACACCACTATTTTGTGAAATCAATAATTGACTAATATCAAGATGCTTTCTTTTAACGCAATATATACACCTTGCCTTTTCTTTTTCATCTGGGCCCACTGCTTCGACTAATTCTTAATGATGCCACACTGCTGAAGTCCTCTTGCATTTATATATATATTTTTTTTGTTATTTCTAGCACTGTCGTCACCCTCGAATTCAACATTGTCAATACTAGTGGTATCAAACTCATCATCCTCAATTTCACACATAGTACTATCCACCTACACAACCAAATCAAAACATAAGAAATTGTTACTTATATCACAACAATTTGAATAGAACTATGATAAAATTAATAAGATTATATAGAAACACCTGCACGTCGAAATCCAATCGATTTTTAAGAATCAATAAAAAAATATATATAGGAAACTTAGGAAAGCTAACTTGTATATATAATCACAAAAATATACAAGAAACTTAGGAAAACTAACTTGTATATATAAATCTTCTGATTTCGCACTAGTTAACATATGAAAATACTCTTCAAAGTTCATATAGTCCAATATTGAAGTTTGAAGACGACACCTCTTCTAATCAGACATCACTCCATTAGTGATGGACACTTATTATATAATGTCCACTGTTGGATTATATATATATAATCTGGAATGAAACCACTAAATGGTGCATCATCAAGATCTTGTCATAGATCTTGTTCTACATCGCACAGACTCCTAACTATATATGAGTTGCTATAACCAAATCAACCATCACATTTTTAACATGCACTAAATCGAGTGGAATAAAAAGTTCGATCCATGTAATAGACCCTACATAATTTGGGAGTCAAGCTGTGGTTTTGGGTAAGGTTTTACTTCCAACATTTTTCCCCCCAAAAAAAGGCCAAACAAAACAACAACAAGAAATACAATAATAAGGGGAATCAATTAAGTTTGTAAACTATATCATAAATAGTCCAAAGGAACACATGCCATCATTGCATTTTTAGGTAAGAATGCCTAAATTTGCGTTGACGCATCGTCCGGATCTCCTCCTCCGTGGACATCGACCTCTTCCTCCCCTTCATCGGCCTCTTCCTCACCTCCTCGACATCGACATCATTTCACCAAATGAACACAAAACCTAAAAAGCCCCAACAAGAACAAATCAAAGCGCAAAAGGATAGAACAAAAAGATACCCGATGTTGAGGAGGTCTCCATTTTCCTTGTGTTTGAGAAGTTTGAGCGACATTCATTTTCAGGGTTGAACTATTGAAGCTTGAAGGGAAGATCGAAAGTTGAGACTCGAGAGGAGTTGAGAGTTGCTTGGGTGACTTGCAGGCTTGCAACCATGAAAGAGGTCGTGACTTGTTGAAAGAAAGAGTGGAGACTTGAGAGAGAAAAAAAAGTTTGGGTGTTTAGGGTTTTTTCATTTTATTGCTCACTTTGTGACTTACTTGGGTGACTTTTTATTGCTTACTTTGTCTCATAAATGTTATGTTTTTATAGCTCCTAATAGATAAGTTAATCAATAATATTAATGATGTCAAACGTGTCATTATTGAGTTAAGCAGGTTAACCCGTTAATGACCCGCATTTTTATCGTGTCTAATTGTGTTGACCTGTTTATGATCCAAACCCGTTTATGTCAAACCAGTGTCGTGTTATTGTGTCGTGACCCAAATTGGCATCTCTATGTGTGGGCATACGGCGGGGTGGTGTGAACCAATCTCTCATGTCATTCAAATATTTTCCATATATATTAGGGGTGGCCAAACCGTGGTTTGGTGGTGAAAACCACCAAACCAAGGGTCTACGGTTTGGTGATTTTTCAAACCACAACCAAAATCGCAACTAAATCGAATCGCGGTTTGCGCGGTTTGGTCGGTTTGGTTTCACGGTTTGGGTGCGAGGCGCGGGTGTGAGGCTGTGGTGGATGCAGCAACGGTTCGCGCGGTGGAAGGCGACGGCGATGACGATGGATTCGACAGCGGCGGTGAGACGGGGAGTGAGGAGGACGAAGGGCGGCGGCAGTGAGACGGGAACTCCGCGACGGGCCGAAGGCGGTGAGAGTGCTCGAGAGGAGAGAGGAGACGACGATTGTGAGAGGAGAGAGGAGACGGGATTGACGGGAGTGAGAGGAGAGAGGTGACGTCGGGAGTGAGAGGAGAGAGGAGACGACGGTGAGAGGAAAGAGGAGCCGGCGGGGAGAGAGGAGACAGCGGTGAGAGGAGGAGGAGCCGGCGGGGAGAGAGCGACGGGAGTGAGGAGCGACGGGAGTGAGAGGAGAGAGGTGACGGGAGTGAATGAGAGAATTTTTTTTTTGTTATGTTTAAGCCTTTTAGGGTTTTTGGTGATTATTTACTAAAAAACCCTCGGTTTGATGAAACCGCAGTTTTTTCAAATTGAAAATCGAGACCAAACCTTGATTATGCAATTTTTACATTTTTCAAACTGCACCGCGGTTTTTCAAAAACCGCTGCCGTAGTCTAATATATATAATGGACGATACTAGAAAGAGAAGCTCCGAAATGAAAAGACGATGGAGAAGCTCAGATCTCCGCGAATTTGTTCGATTGCGATTCTCCTCTTCTTCGTCTCAATTTCTTCTTGTTGTAGTGGAGAATCATCCAGAAAGTGTCTCATGGTTTACGAGGAAGGCGGCGCGCCGGCGGTTTTCCAATCCCCAAAGTGCCCTCGCTGGTCGCTCTCCGCCGGTCTTCGCCGCCGCCACGGAGGACAGAATTGTCAGACTGCGGTGCACCAGGGAAGGAGGAAGCATCAGGAGGATCGACTTCTCTGCACTCTCGACGAAATTCGGATCCCCTTTCCTGGTAATCAATCTGGATTCTCTTTTCCTCTTCCTTCAATTCTGTTTTTTTTTAGGGTTTTTTAATCATCTACGACTGTAATTAGGTCATGTATGTGTTGAAGTTAGGGTTTTAGATAAGTCGCATCGTATTAAGATTTGACATGGCAAAAGCATATGATTATGTCAATTGGTATTTTCTTATTCATGTGTTGGAGATGAAAGGGTTTGGATTTTGGGAAATGGACTTGGGGTGTTATTACTTTGGTTTTCTATTTTATAATGTTAAACAAGAAGCCATGTGCAAACATCAAGTCTCAAAGAGGCTTGTGCGAGTGTGGCCAGTATCGCCTTTTCTCAATACTCTTGTTGCCGACGTACTTGGGAGTTCTATGTTAACATTCAAAACATTAAGAGTTATAGATCAGTTAGAGAATTACTTGCGGAAGCTGCTACCTAGTTGAAATACCTTAAGCACTACACCAAAACCTTATCGCCCTCACGAGCCTCAACGCGTTCGGCTCATTGTTTGATGGTACAAGTGTTGAAGGAGAACCTTTAAACTTTCCTTATTAATGCCAATTTTCATCAAATTGGTAACCTAAAGGGAACTCAAGAGACTTTAGGTAATTCATAGGTTGCATAAATTAAGACATAAGTTTGAGACACATAATGGTCTTACATTCCCCCACTTGTCTCATACTTTATTTCAATATATGGGTCACATATAGCTTAATAGTTCTCCCACTTGACCCGCATAATAACAAATCATATAACTTATATATCAGCTCGCATATATGTTTGATATCTTTAAATCATTATAAAATAAAATAGCAATGCGAGTCATAGCGGTTATATTTCAAAATAGGACATATCCCTTCCATGTACCACAAACATTACTAATTCCTTTTAAATGATTCATTAAACATAATGTACGTGTCAAAGACTAAACTCACTTACAATTATTGTTAACATAAGTGTGCACATACATTAGTATAATTAGCATAGAAAATGAGATCTCATAAAGCAAACATAAACTTAAACATAATCAAATCCCAAATTAAATTCATTTAAGAATTACAATCAAACCAAAGCTCATCATGTCGACATATTCTTTAAATACCTTTGGTGTAATCTTTTCATTAGGGGATTTGTAACCAAAAGATCTGTGCTAATATGTATTTATTGACACTCTTTACTCTTGAACTTCTTCTTTAACCGCAAAGTATTTTATCTCCATGTGCTTAACATCAATTAAATATTGATAATAACTTGGAGAAAATACAACTGGAGAATTATCATAATAAATCTTCAAAGGGTTAGAAATTGAGTTAATAATTCAACAAACCCTAAAATGAAGTTCTTTAAACATAATCTTTGATTTGTAGCTTTAAACTACAAACTCAATTTTCATAGTAGAAGTAGTCACAATTGTTTGTTTAACACTTTTTAGATATTTCTCCATTAGTAAAAAGAAAAGCATACTCAAAAGTAGACTTTATAGTGTCAAGACACCTATCAAAGTTTGTGTCTGAATAACCATTTACTTTAAAGGTATCGGACTTTCTATAAGTGAGCATGTAATCTTTTGTCAATTATAAATACTTTAAAACCTTCTTTGCGGCTCACTTATGGTCTATGCAAGGGTTACTTTGGTGATATCTTGACACATTAACAACAAAACTGAAATTTGGTCTGGTATATCATTCGTTTCAAAGTTCAGAAAGAGAAACTCCCTGATCTCGTAGAGCATACTAAGAACATTGTTTTCAAGCAAAATATCACTAATCAAAATATAAATTTGCTCCCACTAACGCATCGATTGATAACATTTTTCTTAAGTCTGAAGGATGTTATGATAACGTTAACTTAATATACCATTGACGAGAAGGTTGTTTTAGTCGTTATAATGATTTCGTAAGTTTGCAGACTAGGTGTTCATTTCCTTCTACGATGAATTCCTTTAGATTGATTCATATAGATTTCTACATCTAAACTCCCACTCAAAAAACAGTGTTTACATTCATTTGGTGTAATTTTAAATCTACAAGTCTAGCTTTAGATCGTTTGATATTGCCTTTAGAATTATGTTTAGTTTAGGAAACTCATTTACATCCAACGAGTTTAAAATTTTGAGGCAATTGAATGATATTAAAGGCTTTATTTTGAGCCATTGATTAAATACCCATTATTCATGGCATCAATCTATTTCGTATAATCATCACTTTGATGGCTTAATCATAAGAATCTAAGTAATCAATATTTGTTTTATATCATAACCAAATTCCATAAAGTACACCATAAAATCATAAGGTATAACATATTCTATCATTTTTGAAGTTTTTTTTTTTTTTTTTTAATTCTCGTGAATTATTAGCGCGTGTATTAAAAATGATTGTAATATTTTCTTTATGAGAAGCACTAGTAGAAGCAACTACTACTTCATTAATAGTTATAGGTAGTGGGACATGTTACACAATTTAATTTTTTTATTTTTCACATTTTGTGGATTGTCACTTCCGCTGATTTTACCATTTACAACGACCCTAACAATTTCAGTTTCAACAATATTTATGCAATGGTTAGGACATTAAATTTTATAGCCTTTAGATTTCGTAAGGTAACCTCTAATTGTTCTAAAATCCAATTTATTTTCTTCTAGATCATAAGTTTAGACTCTGCTAGACAACCTAAAACATTGAAATGTTTTAAGCTAGGTTTTCTTTTAGTCCACAACTTAATAAATTTTAGGATCTGACTTATGAGGAACCCTATTGAATAAATATGTAGCACTTTTTAAAGTTTTCATCTACAATAACTTAATGTAAAATTACTTAGCATACCCTTAACCATTTCCATTTATGTTTGGTTACGCTGTTTAGCTACATCGTTATGCCGAGGCGTATATCGGGTATTATGGATTGAGCATGAAAACCATGTCGTTTAAAGAGTTTAGCAAATGGACCAAGACATTGTTTAATTAAATCATATCTACCTAAATATTCACCAACTAGGGATGGAGCGTCAATTTATCCACGTATGACTATACGAATCATTCATAATTAAGATTGGTAATATTATGTTTTTCCTTTGGGTAAAAACATAATATACTTTATTCAATAAATAAGTAAATAAGTAATTAAAAATGTATGTTACCTTTGGGGTATCCATTCGTTTTTAGTTTGTCATACAATTTACACACATTACTAAAATGTAGTGTACCTTTGAGTCAACCATAATATTTTAGTAATCATTTCATATATATCATAAAATATTAGTTCATATGTTACTAATAAAGTGGTGCACTTTTAGGGTTAACCATGATATTTTAGTAATTAATCAAAAATCAAGAAGATGAGGTACCTTTGGGTAACCTTCACTGTTCTTAATTATCATCATCAAAACTAATATGCATTAAATCTTTTGAATTATAAATTATTAGAAAATGATTTGCCTTTGGGTTAAACCAAATTTCTAATAATTATCATAAAGTCATAGGAAAATGCAACATATATGAAATTCACATAATTTGATGTTTAAACCATTAAGTTCGATCACTTTGGTGATTAACACAACTCTATAATATAAACATCAAATTATAATCATAAATATTGATTAGATAATATGCAAGCAACATCAATAAATACTATGACAAATGATGGTCATGTATACAAACATTAAAGGCATTTGTTTTAATTAGCATTAGCTTATCTCTCTAGATAAGTCTCAATTACACTTAAAAAATATGATATCCATGTTTCCTTATGTATTAATTCATCATTTCTCTTAGTTAAAATGGTGAGTCAATTATGGTAATTGAGTTGAGTAAAATAAAAGAAATTTATAGCTGTTATGGGTAGTAATTGTTCCTATCAATTAGATTAGGGCATGCATAGCTATATAGAACACCGCATTTCTTTCTTTCTTAATTGTTTCTATATATAAAATATAACTTAAATATCATGCTTATTGCAATTTGATGCCATGATGCTTTAGGTATAGATAGCTGGGATACAATTATTTTATATAAAGGTCTTAAGGAATACATACGAGGTTACTGTTATGTACGTGCATTATCCCATATGTAATTAGTAACTTAATTAATTAAAATTAGACATATTTCTATTACATGAGCATCATGGCATATTTGTCATTAAAAACAAATAAAGCGTTTCATAAACAGATATAAAATATATATCTTTAAATGCCCATAAAATATTTTAATAATTTATATGTTTGACTTTATGGAAAAGAAACTTAAGAATCTCATGTTAGAAGAAGTGCAACTGTTCATTTCTTCAACAGTTGAGAAATTGTGTACCCACTAAAATCACAATCATTTACATTATGAGACCCATAAATATTTATGCAGGTTTTATCACCATAATATTTGTAAATGAAATAAAACCATCCATTTATTAAAATATATTTCTCAAGAACATAAACGGTTCATGAGGATAACAGTATACATTTTAATTATATTAATTACGATTTATTACGATAATGAAGAGGAATTCAAGAGTCTCCTTTCTTTTAGGAAACCTAACTGTATATTAAGTGAAGTTTTTTATTCCATAATAAACAATTTCAAAACGGTTACTTAAATGCATTTATTCTTTAGAAAACTATTCATCTTCTTCAATATGTGAAAAAAAAAAACAACCAATTAACAAGAACGTAAAATACCATGCTGCCACTTTAGTCTAATTAACGCCATGATCGACATTGTTAGTAAACAATGTCGGTGGCTAGACGATAATGGTTTCGATGGTTGAGTTTTCTACCGTACAACATGCATTGTTGCTCATACGACAATGTAATATATGTATTATTACATAAACATTAGCATAAGTACTGATTAGATCAAATACTTTTATTAAATACATTTGCAACCAATTCCAAGATAGTTAATGTATAAAAGAATTGGTATTAGCCCATATATATACATATACATGATCATCATCTTTGGGCATATATATTGCAACAACAATTTCTTTTTATTTTTATTAGTCACTCACGGCTCAGCAACGGGGTTCAAACTAAACCAATTGATAAAAAGCAAATTCTTGAATCAATCAATGGAAATACCGATGAAACCCAATAGATTTCAATTGTTAAAGCAATACCCAATATTGGTCAATTCATATAAATACTAGTAGATTTGGTGTAGGTTAAACTGATTAAGTTTGAATAACCTAAAGTGTAAATCATTGACATAAGAATTAAACAATGGATGTTGAATTTTCTATGAAGACTTAAAATTTGACAATATATTAGTTCATCAAGACTAAGATCTATCTAATTGATCTAAGAGTTCAAATATGCATTTTTTTAATAAACATCGGTTGTCTTGATTAGTTCAACATCATAAGGTAAAACACAATTCATTTGTGGAAAACTCTACTGATCTAGTAAGCTTTGATACCACATGTAAACATTCAAAATATTAAGAATTATAGATCAGTTAGAGAATTACCTGCTGAAGTGATTACCTAGTTGAAATACCTTAAGCACTACACCAAAACCTTATCACCCTCATGAGCCTCAACGCATTCGACTCATTGTTTGATGGTACAAATACTCTTTTATGGGTTTAAGGGAAAACCTTTAAGCTTCCCACATTAATACCAATTTCCATGAAATTGGTAACCTAAAGGGAACTCAAGAGACTTTAGGTAATTCATAGGTTACATAAATTAAGAAATAAGTTTGAGACACATAATAGTCTTACATTCTATAGATAAGACTAAAGAAGAATCATTAGAGGTTTTGTGTTGGGAGAGAAAGAGCCGAGATTGCACACCAACAACTCACTTATGATCCACTTATTTTTCTTGACGAGGAAGGAAGTTGGGCATATGAAAAGGACCCTGACTTTATACGGAGTAAATTATTGCCGATGTCATCACCGAGCAGGTCTTATAGGCAGGAGCAACTAAATACCTTTTTTGGAATGTTTCTTATTGCTGATTTTCTCTAGAGGTCTAATGTGCCTATGAAGGTGTAGATTTTTTGTCGGCTCATGGTACAACATTGGATCAACGTGAGTGAGATGTTTCAAAGAAGCATGACATTTATGTGTTTGTCTACTCATTGTTGTGGCCTATGTTCCAAGCATGGTGGTTCGATTGATCAATTGTTGCTTCATTGTCCATTCAACCCTTCTTTGTGGAATAACTGGTCGAAGATTATTATTAGGGCCGGCTAATGATAAAAAATGTACTAACCTTTAAAATTTATCAATTATATCCTAACCTTTTTGATTTACTATCAATTCTATCCTTAATTGAAATGAACATTTTTTTCTTTTATAATATATGCCCAAACGTGATTCTCTTCAACTTTAGACCTTTGAAGATTATTCATGCATATGCATTAGAGGCTTAGAGCTCAATATTCATGATAAATATTTATGTATATAATACACATAGTTGCATATGCATATGTCTACACATACATAATCTAAGGATATATTTCTTTTGTCAAATTAAAAACTGTGAGTTTTAGATTTCATTTCCATCAATGTATATACACATGATTTTCAACTTACATTGGTGATCTATAAACTAATGAAGTTTGAATTAGATTATTATTGTATATATCATTGATGTATATTTTTTTGTTGGGAGTCGTCATACACTTAATGAATCTTAAAAGATTTTTATATAAATTGATCAACGTGGATAATCGTGAAAATGAAGTTAGAAGATTATGTTGATTTCAAAGTAAAAGTACCCAAATTAATTGATGATATAATTGATAGTAAATTGAAAAGGTTAGGACATAATTGATAAATTTCAAAGGTTCAGATATAATTGATACAACTTGTAAAGGTTAAGATATTTTTTGATAATTTGGCCTTTTAATAATAGTAATAATAATAATAATTATTATTACTACTACTTTTTAGGGTGGGCAGGCCAAGAGGAGGCTGCTTGCCTAGCGAACTACTGTTATGTCTACTTTGTGGGCTATTTGGATCGAGCGGAACTCTAGACTCTTTAATAACAAAGAGCAGGAATGAAGTGCAGTTTGGGGCATTGCACGTATTAAGGCGTCTTAGTTGTTGTTCATTAACAAGTTATTTGGTTATTAGAGTGTTTCAAATTTGATTTGCGACTGGTAACATTTTTGTGTATTGAACTTGGATTCCACGTTGTCACTTGTAGTGGTTATCGTTCTTTCATTTTTGTATTGTTTATACGTTGGTTGTGTTTCTAGTTGGGGCAGTCATACTTTGTAGTTCTGGTGTTAAGACTGTTGTGTATCAATATACTTGATGTAAATGTAGTATCATTACTTTGATAATTAGTTGCAGGGTTTTCTTCTTTTTTTTTTTTTTTTGCCCATAGAGAGAAGAGAACTTGCCGCTTAATTAGAGAAGGGATTCGAGGTAATAATACTTGGGGATAGCTTCGTTGATGTCTAGGCTACCTCTTAACGACCCATTTTTTGTGGATCCTAATGTGCATTTCATCCTTATTACATGTGGTCATTTGGTAGTAAAGTTTCCTTTCAGCTTTAATATTGCATTATCTCCTTGGTGGACTACATAAACCATGACTACTTTCTTTGTCATCCATCAACCTTTCAAATATCTTGTTTAAATCAACATATTTTTTTTCTTTACATTTTGATTAAAGCAGGTAGTGCCGGAATCAAGGAGGTTAAGGTTGGGGTGGTAGCAGTTTTTGATGGTCATAATGGTGCTGAAGCTAGTGAAATGGCTTCAAAGCTTCTTTTGGAGTACTTTTTCCTTCACGTCTATTTTCTTCTTGATGGGTTGTATTCTTTCACTTCGGAAAAATCAACTAGTATGTTGCCATTCAACAAAGACTCAGAAACGCTTTCTGACGTACTTAATAAGTATCAAGCATGTGATCAATGTACCTCGAATATTAGAAGGTGGGTGTTTCTATTTGTATCATTGTATGTATACAGATGCTCAAAAGCTTTTTTCAGATGGTTTCTTTAAAACTGTGGAGTAACAATTAAAAGGCCAGTTTTAAAAAAAAATCTCAAGTTTAGGAATTCTAATTATTTTACAACTTTGACAAGGTGGGTTAAACCATAATATTGTAAAGACGATAAGTCTCTTTGTGCTTTTAGTCCCTGTACAAATCTCTTAAACCTAGGGACACTAATGTATGAGTTATTTGTTAGACAATTCTTAATTCCTTTGCATTATTACATAAAACGAGCTATCAAGTTCTTATTGGTCTTTCTCTTATTTTTGAATTGTGAAAAGGCAAAACATATTAACTCGCCCTCAAACTTTGAGGTTTTTTTTAGATTTGCCCCCTCAACTTCTATCTAGTTAATTTGAGCCCTTCAACTTTGATTTTGATTGAGATTTGGCCATTCTCACACCTTTGAGTCTAGCGGAGAGGAATAAGTCGATAAGTCTCTTTGTGCTTTTAGTCCCTGTACAAATCTCTTAAACCTAGGGACACTAATGTATGAGTTATTTGTTAGACAATTCTTAATTCCTTTGCATTATTACATAAAACGAGCTATCAAGTTCTTATTGGTCTTTCTCTTATTTTTGAATTGTGAAAAGGCAAAACATATTAACTCACCCTCAAACTTTGAGGTTTTTTTTTAGATTTGGCTCCTCAACTTCTATCTAGTTAATTTGAGCCCTTCAACTTTGATTTTGATTGAGATTTGGCCATTCTCACACCTTTGAGTCTAGCAGAGAGGAATAAGGTGTTAGAATGGCCGAGTTCTAACTTAGGGCTTTCTGTTTTGTCTCTTGAACCATTTTTTTTTTTTTTCGATAAAATTGGGAAAGAGGGCACATTACTTTTAACGTTGGGAGGGCACAATCTCAACTAAAATTAAAGTCCAATGGTTCAAATCAGGCAAATAAAAGTTGAGGGACCAAATCTAAAAAAGCCTCTAAGTTTGAGGGCCACTTAATATATTTTGCCTTGTAAAAACAATATTGAGGAGTTCAAGCATCACTCATGGAAAAGAAAATTGTATAATTTACTCAATTGAATTTTAATTATATGAATAATTTTTTCAAATTATAGAGAAGAAAGTGAAAGCTTAGTCAGTTTCAACTCTATTGACTAATCTTATTGTATAAAAAAGTATTAAACTCATCTATTTCATTGTATTCAATATTTTTTTTTAAATATTTACTTTAGTTGTTCTATCTGGTATTTACTTTATCTGTGCTAGTAGATCTTGCCCAAGTCTTTTAGATATAGCAAAGCTATTCTTCTTGATGGTTGTTATAATCTTGATACAGGAAGTCTTAGAACCTTGTGATCTAACTATCCTTCATTGATTCATTTACCATTATGTGAAAAGTTTCTAGCTTTTCAACTTCATATGATTTTTATTGATCCTTACATATCATAATGAAAAATTGTATTCCTATTCCTATTGTTTTTTGTTTTGCATGTTAAAAATATTATACTTAGTGCATCCTTTTCGGAGATCTATATGATTCTCGATTCAATCCTCCAATCCAATCGATCCATGAGGCCTCTTCATTGCTATTCATTGCTACAATTTAGCATCTTAGTCTTGACAAACCTCTATCTTTATCTTTAGTCAGTATCTTCTAGTTTGATTTCCGTGAAGCGGTCCATGTTGCTCGTAATATGTGCATGAGACTTCTAATATATCCTAGTTGAACCTAACTGTTTCCCGTTTAGACAAGAGCCTTTTTTTTTTTTTTTTTTTTTTTTTTCTATCGACCTTAACGTTGGCCTCTCTGTTTATTATGGTGTTGGCTTCTATTCCCTCCCTCCTCTTCAAGTACTATACTATTTGTTCAGCGTTTTTATTGGTTAGATGACAGAAATGTAGTGGTGCGCATGGGATTGATGAGGATGAAAGATACTGCAGTCGAAAAATGAATAGTATATAACAAAGTCAAATTGTCTTGTTACTATTTACCTTTTAAACTGGTTAATTTTATTCTCATCCAGATTGACGTGGACATTGCCTGAGACATTCAAGGAATCATTTCATCTGGAAATCTTGAAGGAATCATTAGTAAGAGCAGTTCATGATATAGATGCAACATTTTCCAAGGTATGCATCACTTTTGGTTATGTTATTGGGTTTTATGGACGAGTATCAGCATGCTTCCTTCGTGCTGATGCTTTATTTTATCTAATACATGCAGGAAGCTTTCAAAAAGAACTTAGATGCAGGATCTACGGCAACCATTGTTCTCATGGTAGACCGTCAAATTTTAGTTGCTAATGTCGGAGACTCAAAAGCTTTTCTGTGCTCAGAACAGTTCATGTCTCATCAAGTGTACAAACGTTGGTTGCTCTTTTTTCCCTGTTTATTATCTTTTGTTTTGGGTTATTGTTTTAAGTTGGGAGGGCAGACAATAGGGTACTGGAATCAGATATGATTGTTCTGCTGCTGTTCTTTAATGAATTGATCCGTCTAATCATTTTGCTTTTCTCATATTTTTATTCAATTATGTTGAGCCAATTCGCTATTTTTATTTGTTAACTGCAGATGCTTTCTTGAAGTTGCGTAGGCAGAGGAGACGTAATGGATTTGTTTCTCCTGTTAAGAAGGGTTGCAATACTGAACTGGCAGTCCCATATGATGCAGCTAAGCATTTTTCTGTCAAAGAGCTGACAACTGATCATCACCCGGATAGATACGATGAAAGATTGCGAGTTGAGGCAGCTGGTGGTTATGTTGTTGACTGGAGTGGCATTCCTCGTGTCAATGGTGAGCTAGCTGTGTCCCGAGCTATTGGTGATGTTTCGTTCAAAAGGTTAATTTCTTGTTCCAATGGCGAATCTCAATTGCTTATCAATTGAAGCTATTTTGGCCTTTACTTATTAACAAGAAAGTTTTGTTCGTTGGATGTCAAAATTGTATGCTTCATTTTCTGAAAAACTTGTCTCGGTTGAGGCTTTAAGTGATGCTATATAGGACTTGTATCATTTGTAGAATACAATGAAAATTATCGTAATTTAAACTTTAATGTTGGAGCCTCCATTGCTAGAGATGGAGTTTATTACTATCTTTCTTTCTCTTGGTTGTTTCAGCTATGGTGTTACATCTACACCTGAGGTTACTGATTGGCAGCCACTAACAACCAACGATAGCTACCTTGTTGTTGCATCTGATGGCATAATTGAGAAGCAAACCACTCAAGATGTTTGTGATTTACTATGGAATGTGCATATTCATGGCAATGAGAATTTGGAGCCATTCTCAGCTTGCATGGACTCATTAGCTGAATGCGTCGTTACATCTGCTTTTGAGAAAGGCAGCATGGATAACATGGCTGCTGTTGTGGTTCCATTGAGAGTAACTGGTTGCTTTGGGTTTCTTGCAAATAATGGATGTGAAGGAAAGGGGCGTTTTGGCTCCCCTATCACTGACCTACGAATGATCAACTCTGTAAAGCCAGGTAATGTTTCGATTTGCCATGAATCAGTGATTTATAGTCACATTTTCAGATTTTCTTCAAAGGCATTCTGCTAAATTTGCTTTTCCTTGCGTTACTACTGAGCACTGATTTTGATAGTCTGTAGAAGGAATCATATCATCGAATCTTCTTTACCATTAATTGGTTTAGTTGGTAGGTTTGAATTGTTGTTTACAATGCTTTTTTTCTGCAATAGTTAACACTAATGGTGGGTTGAAGTTCATTTTATGTTTCTATTCCATATCAATAAAGTAAAATCTGCACTTATATTGCATTGAGACAAATTTAAACATGCTTCACTTCCAAGGTGAAGAAAACACATTCTGAAATCTTGGTGTCTTGACTCTGACAAAGTTACAGCTAGTCCTGTCAATGGTTCTAACTAGTTTTATGACTGTTAAAATTTTTAATCTGTTTTTGATAGTCATAAACTGGACTAATACTGATGATCTGCCAATCGGGCATCGACTATCTGCAAAGACAGGTTTATGGCCTTGTTTATGTGCTCTGCACTAGTAATAAATCTAAAGTATTTGGGTTCGGACAACAAATGGAGATTTCCATTAAGCGTCCTCTACTGATAATAGCTGAAACAAACTTGGATTGAGACAGTTGTTAGTGATCACCCATAGATAATGCCTCTATGCTAACAAAATGATAATCTTAGTCATCTCAAACAAAGTTCTATTTGATAAACTGCATAACTTTATCACCTTTCCTATTTAGGTGTCTTCTCAATGTCAAAAAAGATCTATTTCTAATTATTACCAAAAAAAAGATCTATTTATTCATCTAGGGGCTTGTATTTGAATGAAGAAGAAACCAACATGAACATTCTTTTGGATATTATGTTTTTTAATAGCTCGAGGTGCGACTCAACTTGCTTGCTTGCTGCATCATTATTTCATTTTAATAGCTCGAGGTGCGACTCAACTTGCTTGCTTGCTGCATCATTATTTCATCTCAATGAAATTTATACGTTTTCTGAATTTTTTTATATCACTTATTAACAGTCCTTTCATAGTCAATCTTGGTCTTTGCTAGATATGTTTCCTGTCATATTGTCATTCTGTTTCATCTTATCCTGCACTATCTTAGTTTCGCTTACTTGATATTTCTTCAGCCAATGCACTTGGATCAAGTCTTTTACCAATGGAGTATGTTTCTCAGGCTACAGACAATTTTAATAGGCTGTGGGTAAGTATCAGATGTCAATTCTTTTGTGGATGTGTTTTTTGCAGAAATTTGATTTGCCTGTTTCACAAACTTGGAATCTATAGTATATATGCATTTGTAATTCATGTATTACCCAATCTTTTTATTTGAAAGTGATTTGGCCATTTTATCGAGTCACTTTTTTCGGGGATGTAGCTTTACTAAGGTCTTTGAAGGGCAAAGCTCACTGACTTTGTGGAGAGGACATGAAGATTGATGGGAGATATGTGTGTTTTGGCATTGGTAGGACAACCAAACAATTTAAATTGCATGGAATACCTCGGTATAAGAGATATAGTAGAATCTTTGTTGGCTAGGGCAGTAGAATGGATGTGTCAGGAAGTGTCGAGCACTAGGCAGCTATGCGGTTTGTGGCATGGAAGAATCTTTGGTTTTGTATCGAGGAGGTGGAGGATTAGGTTTAGAAATTAGAGAGTTATAGTGGAATGAGATAAAGTATTGATTTTAGGGGTTTGAGTAGTGTGAGTTGTTTGGAGTGTGTATGTTTTCTAACATTGCATATTTTGATAAGTATGCTTTGCAATTGTTTTTTTTTTTCTTGATACAAAAATGGTTTCTTGTAAAAAATGTATGATGTTGATGGTTCAACGACTGAAGTTTCGTATATTAGAGATGGTTCATTTTCTGTGCTTTCAATCCCTTTTTTTTTTGCTCGTTCTCAATTTTTATTCCGGCTTTTGATAAATAAAAAGTTCAACAAAAATTGATAAAATTTGACAAATTTCATGGCATTTTCATTAATCTGTAACGAGGCTAGTAATACAAAAGTTAGGTTATAATTTGGCTAATCATTTCAATATTTCATCGAGGAATATTTTTATTTTAAATGTTAGCTCTTCTATTTTATAATTTATTTGTCATGTTTTTGCTTTAGGTTGAAGGAAACCACGGCAAGTTAGGCTTTTTCTATTTGTATGAGAATCTTAGTGAAAGTAGAGCTTTTGCTATTGAATCTCAGAAGGATGACTGGCAGGATAAAGTACTTGATCTACAATTATCTGCGACTGGTGGGGGCCATCATAGTAAGTACAAATTGCTTTTGTTAATTTCTGTTCTAATTTCATCACGGCCTCTCTGCTTTTCTGTGGAATTGGTGGTTTGCTTGTCTATTCTTTTCTTTTTTCTTTGTATTCTGAAATCTGAACTGAAAATCAATTGCAGCCGTGAATAAGTAGTTTAGCAGCTATTTAGGTTAGAAAGCAGCAAGTGGCTTTGGATTTTATTAGATGAGATCTTCTTCTAGTGATATATACCAAAAGACAGTGTTCAAGTTGTTTTCTATGTAGGGTTTATGAAACCACGTAAATGCACGATCTCTACTGTGATTTCCATATGTGAGTTGCCTTTTTATTGTTTCCTTCAACCTTTCAAATTGCAAAAGCATTCTCCATGGTATCTGTCCTTTCTTTCACAGAAGTAGCTGAGTTTCACCTGTTCTGGTATAGCTCGCAATCAAGGAAGTTGGCAGGCCGATATTATGTCCCCTCATTAGGAATGTGAAGATTGATGCTAATAAGCTAGCTTGGTTAGCAGTTTACATTGATGCTAATAAACCTCGACTTGATGTTTAAATTATACTTTAAAGCAAACCAATTGTCCTCGAAATAAGTGGATCTGGCATTATGACGACTGACAAGTTAATGATATTTTTAATCTGCCACTATTTTATAGTTTTTACCCATTGAAAGAGTCATTACTGGATCTAGTATAAATTCTTGACTTTGGCTTTGATTCTCTGTGGCTAATTGTTTCTGACTCATAATTGCTCGTATCTTTTATTTTTTGAGGCCATAATTGCTCATATCTTGATGGAACTGTTCAATGTTTTTCAGGTAGTCTTTTGGACTTGTACCATACCCAAAATTTGTGCTTGAACTTTGGGATGGATGTTGAAGGAGAGCGTGGCCAGTGCATAAATCTTGAAACTTTTGCTAGGTTTATTGGAATGCTTGCATCAATCCCTGGTGTTGATTCTAGTGAGAATTCTTCAGAGACATTTCCCAATAATGCCCCTAGCTCGAGGTAAAGAACATGCTCATCTACTTTACATTGCTTTGTTACAATTTTGTCATATTATTTATGGAAGAATATTTTAAGAGGTTCACCATATGAGTAGATATCGGAGAATCTTTATCAAACATATATTTTATATGTAAGCCTAGTAATACAGTTAAGAATGTGCAAGTTGTATGTACTGCCAACTGCCAAGTCTGACCAAAGACCAAAGACATGTTTAGGTGGGTGGCATTTATTCTTTTTTTTTTTTTTGGTTTTTGCAAAAATCAACACAACTTGGCTCAAATGGTAATTTCTGACCCAAAAATCTTGGATGGCAAATGCCCAACCTATCCAATAAAACAAGTAATATTATTATTATAAATATTTGTAAATATATAAATTTGGATTGTTGCCAGTCAATTGTGAATAATAATAATAATTATTATTATTTTTCCAAGTATCTTCGAAAAAGTGTGGTTGAGTTATATAAATGTAAATTTTCCATTGTTCTTTTTATTTTATGTGCTTATGTTTACATACACCTTTTATATCAAATAAACTAAATAATGCATATCTCTGGTTGTGGCTGCATGCATTTATTCAACTTGACACATGGGAAGGCCTTTTTTAATGAATGTAGCGTTGTTAGGCTTAGCTTAGTCTCGCTCCCTTCTGGCACACCTTTTCTACATAATGAACACTCGTTTGAGACCCATGAGTATGGTTTAGGCAAGTGGACTCATAGTTTACAAGGATTTTAAGTGTTTTATAAGTTTCTTCATTTAGGGGGTTTGGTGCTATTTCTGAGTCCATGACTCGTATGGGTTTGAAAAGTGCCGGTGGCTGCATAGTTTATAAGGGTGTATATTGTTGTGAGGATAGCCTCAATTGTTATTTAGTCTTCAGTGGGTTGGATAGAAATTCCAGTCATCTAACCTTAACTTGTCATATGCTATGTTCTGGAAAGTACATCAAAATGATCAAATATGTGAGAGTAAAATTAATAAAAAAGGGGTTTGAAAAGGCTTTCTATGCAACATGATGAAATTTTGATGCTGATCATAAACGGTATCGGTAATGCTATTTTTTTGTTTGGATTAACTTGAGGGGATGTGGGGAAAATTACTAGGATCTCATTGGCTTTAGATCACCTTGTTATTTGGTTAGCCAACTACAAATACATTATGAAGAAGGTTTATAGCATAGTTGTAGTATTCAATCATGATTCATGAGTTTCGCGTAAACCTTACTTTGGACCTCATAGCAATACTTGTTGGTTGCCTTATGATTTACCTAAGAGTGCCATCTTTTTTGTTGATAATAAAGGATGCCTTCATTGTGATATCCCCTAAATTAGAAATTATTTGGAATTAATTTGAGCTCAATTCGATGTAATTTTTTCCCAAAATAATACTAAAAAATTATAGATTCCAAATGAAATTACTGTAAGCTAAATACTTACAGTTTACAAGTAAATAAGCAAGTGAAGAGGTTTTTGTAATTTTTTTTATTAGCATGAACATGCACAATATGAGTAGATAAAAATTTATAATTAAGTCCGAGTACCTTTGACACACTAATTAATACAATATAACAAACATGCATAACATGATAGGCTGACCAAATATATATAAGCATTACGCATCTTGAGTTCTAAAATAGCAGAGATCAGGATAATCAAGTAGTAAAATTAGGGAAAGTAGAAGTTCATAAGTTGAAAATGCAAGAAATGGTCATACTGAAGATGACGTTAACACATAGAATTTAAGTTTTGTAGAAGAAGTGGAGGTGTGCACCAAGTGTAACATATGCTTGAAATACCCCCGTTAAGCTAAAAGGAAAATTCTATAAGACCACAATTAGACTAGTTGTGCTTTATGGAAGTGAATGTTGGGTGGTAAAGAAACAGGTACATAAAATTAGTAAACATGAGGGTGTTTAGGTGGACCTGTCGTAAAACTTGTTAAGATAGAATAAGCAATAAGAAGATTTAGAAAAAAATTAATAACGCCAATCAACAAAAAAAAAGGCGATTGAAATCGATGTGGTTTGGACACATCCAAAGATGGCCAGCAAATATTGCAATTAGAAAACTCAACGCAATAAAAATTGAAGAAATCTGACAGTATGTAGTTGACCTAATATAACTTGGTATGAACTAATTAAGAAGAATTCAAAGGATTTTAAAAGCACACATCAACTACATTAAATCAAGCAATGTGGAAAAATTTGATCAATGTAGCCGACCCAAACTAATTAAAACATGTTTGATATTTGATAATTTGTGTCGCTAGTATTCAGAATTTCTCTCATGAGCGTGTTCTCCAAAATGGGGTATTTTAATGCTCAAGTATTTTTATATTTATTCTTTTATTTTTCCAGAGATCAAATAAAAGCACTAAAAGCAATAAATTTTCTTTGGTATGCTTCCTTAATATGAACCAATTATGTATGTGCATGTATCACATTCTTTCCTTCATGTTTTTTCTTGAGTTGTTATGCATTTCTGTTGTTTAGTTTATGTGTCTGAAGAAAAATGTTTTATTTCTTGATTGGGTGTTTCCATTGAGGTATTACAACGTCAAATTTATTATTTGAAGAAACCTTGTGGTTTCATTTATTTGATGCTGATAAACATAACTGGTACACAAATTGTTTACGGTAGGTACGTTCTGAGAAGAAGGTTTGGTCGTGGATCATTTGGTGAGGTTTGGTTGGCGTTTCATTGGTACCGTTGTCAAGGTGCCAATGCCATGACGTGCATAGAAAAATATAAAAATTGCGCATTAACAAGTTCATCGCTTGATGTGCACGAATCTGGCAGTAATTTGCATTCTAATTCATCTGCCCCTCATTGTCATGCCAATTCCAGCACTGATGATTTTTTCATTTTGAAGCGGATCTTGGTGAGCCATTTGCATAGTGAACCAATTTGTTTCCCATTTTTCACTGCTGTGATATATTCATTAACTTGCATGATTGGGAAATTCTAATGCGTTTTGTTTTGGATGTTGAATAACGATTGTATTTTATGAAAAATTTGACAAGAACAAGGGTGCAAAGTGTACTTCTTTGTGGCCTATCCAATAACTATTTATCGTCTTACTTCAGGTGGATTCATGGCTGCCCGTGGTTTTCTTTATTTGAAATGCATTACAGTTAAGTTAAAAACATAATGATGTTTTCAAACATTATTTTGGATTTCAGTACTCTGTTACAAATCTAAAAAGAACTAGACAGAAAGAATGTTTACTGTTAAAGTTACGGTCCATTTTATCTTTTTCTTTTCCCTGTTTTCTGATCATGATGACTGGGCTTAAGCCTTTAACATAAATTTGATTTGCCTTGGATGAAAATAGACAAGATGATAATCCAATGATGCTCTTAGGGCCAATGAGTTGAAATCTAAATGGGAGTTCAAGTTTCAAACAAAGGGTCAGCTGCTAAGAAAGTAAAAAATGTCTCTTTTTAGAATGACTTCTCTTTCTGTTAGGCCCTTTATTTGCTTTTGTTTTTCAATAATTGTTTGCAATAAAGGGGAATTGGTCATGTTTGCCATATAAAGTAAGGTAAGTTTCTTTTTGGAGCATTGAACTCCCTATGATTCTCTTTGAGTTTGTTCAACATTATCCACCCTTTGGTGCAATTTCAAAGAACTCTTAAGAGTGACTTGGAGATGTTTTAGTATACTCTTTCTATTCCTGTTCATTTTCCTATTACTCTTTCCAATAATTAATCGATATCCGAAACATAATATCTCAGTGACCCCAATTCAGTTTTAACCATGTTTCCTACATCATCTCTTTACCTCTTCTTGTCAAAACCACCCATTTCAGCTTTAATTTATGTTCTACATCGAATTGGTGTATCGGAACAAGATTATCGGCCTGATCCTTTTAGCAATTAGCATTTGTTTCTCCACTGTCTTTCTTTGGAATCTCCTTCAGCAGGATGGCTAGGTTGCTTGATATTCACTTTATTCCTTGTATATCAGCTATAGTCCTTGGTTCAATTGGTAACAGGGATCGAAAGTTTGACTTCGACTATGACTCTGATCACTTAAAATTTGGAAGTAATTTGGGGAGTCTAATTTGATTTAGGAATTTCTTGCAAAATCTCGATGCTTAGGAGACGTAGAAATAAGTACATCTAAGTGCTAAAAAGACTCTCATTTATCAAGGCACGTTAAAGAACCCAAGCACAACCCACAGTGGACAAGCTGGGTTAGTACCCAAGCCCGTGAACAGTTTTAATGACATTGTTAATTTACATGTCACTGTTGTCAAGCCTAGACATTCCGAACTAATCAAATTGTTTGAAGGATTGTATTTGGTTCACGGAATAAATTCTGAACAAATTCCCAATTTTTTTTTATGCAAAATGAATTCCAATAAGTTAACATGTTGTAATTTAGGAGATTTTATAGTAGTAATCAAGTGAAATCATATGAGGGTTCAATTGACTTTACGGTTTTTCCAAGGCTTTTGAAACAATCTTGATCACCTTCAGCTGAACCAATGGCCTCAGCAACTTAAGAAAAAAGCTCATCTTCATTGTTTTGAGGATCCAATTCTATGACCATTATTCACAAGAAAAACCAAAATAGATGAGTGTGGTGCGAGGCGTGATATAAGAGTGATTTCCATTTGTCATTAATGAGGGTGTGGTTAAAGGGACCAAGATGAATAACCGCAGAGTGGAGATGAAGGTGAATTGGTAATCGTTGCCTCAAGATGCGTCGTATAACTCTTTTGGTAATCTCTTCCATCCTCAAATTCCAATTTAATGCAGTTGAAGATGTGATTTGGAGATCTTATAAATCTTTTGTAATTAATGCCCCGTATATATAGGTCTACCCCTACAACAACAACAACCATGCTTCTGTCTTGAAATTTTAGGCCTAAATTATCCTTTGAAATTCCTTAAACTTCTAGCACGTCAAGTTTTCAAGTTTTGAGCTTGCCAGTTTAATCATATAATTGGACTGTATAATATATTGTGCATATGTTTATTTTTTTTAATAACCTGTCTCATCTCACAAATGTGTCTTTTAAGGTGCATAACATAGTCATGATATGTCCCTGTCAAGCTAGAAGGAAAATTATATAAGACTGCAATTAGGCCATCTATGCTTTGTGAGAGTGAAAGGAGGGCGGTAAAAAAGCAACACATACATAAAATGCATGTAGCAAAAATGAGGACGTTTAGGCGGATGTGCGGTAAAACTCATGGCGATAGAATAAAAAATTAAGCAGATTCAAAGAAAAGTAGGAGTAGCACCAATTGATGCAAAAATTACGGAAAGGTAGCTGCTGCAATTTGGACACATCAAAGACGCCATGCAAATGCCCTACTTAGAAAACTCAACACAATAATTGAAAAGAATTCGACATTATGGTAGTGGGCCTTAGATAACGTGCGATCCATTTCTTAGGAATGATTAAAAGGATTTTGAAAGCACATAATCAATTACGTTAAATTGAGTGAAGCAGAAAAGTTTGATCCTTGTAGGCGACTCCAATTAATTTGAGATTGAGGCTTAATTGTTGTTGTATTTGGTTTTTGTTTATTAGTATTTGCTAATTGCATGAGTATGACTTTGTCTTACTTTTTATATTGCGATGTTATGAATAGCGATTTTTTCTTTGGAAAAAAAAAAACTGCTGCTTTTATGAATCTGTGGTTTTTTGTTATATCTGTGGCTTTCTTTTGTTTTTGAGAAGTTGAGGCTTATGCCTCTATTCAACTGGTCAAAACACTTCTGTTCCGCCTTGATGACTTTCTAAGATTGCGTTGAACTGGATCACATTGACCTCTTATTCTATATTCGAAGATTGCAGTTCATATTGCCTTCATAAATTTTAGGTCCCTTCAGTAAAGAACTCTTAAATACTGAACTGCATGGGGATGAAAGCACTTGGAGTTAAGACAATGATGTCGTTTAAGTACTAATGATTTTTATAACAGGTTGAGAGAGGGACTGCTGTGTACTTAAGTGGATTGAGGGAGAAGTATTTTGGTGAAATGTTCTTAAATGCTTCAATGTCTCTTGGAAGCTCATCAGACAATGTTTCTTATCCAGTCTCAGAAGTAAAATTTAATGTATACAACCTGTTCAATTCTAACCAGACATCTCAGCCTCAGATTGATTACATGCAAATGAATTTAAAAGCAGGTCTGAAACACATTGCTAGATATGTAGAGTCGTTTGAGTCTCGATCAAAGGAAATGTGGCTTGTATTCCAAAATGAAGGCATCTCTCTGTCAAAGCTCCTGTATACAACTGAACGAACTGACAATAATACTGATAAAGATGATAATGAGCATGTTCTGTTACTGCAACCATCTTCATGGTGGCATTGGTTGAGGACAACAGAAATTGGAAAAAAGGAAATGTGCAACCTTATCTGGCAGTTGGTACGTCTGTTCCAAGCTATTCTTTCTGTTTTCTGATCTTGATGTAAATATTTTGAAGTGTCCGGATCCATGACCAAGTTTATCAAGCAGACAGTAGTTTTTTTAATATTTTATTTATTATATAAAAAATGAAGTTTATTGATGCAATGAGAAATTAGAAAAAGTGGCTAAAAGCCAAATGCAAAGCAGGCAATCCGCATAATGTTTGCCCCATAAGTTAATGCCAAATTTCCTCACCCACCAAAAGTTGTTTTGGCTATAGCTTGAGTTTGCTTCAGCAGGTGCCTTTTTGTTTGTTTACATGATGCACTTCAGACTTGTATGTATGCGGCTCAGACACTATGATGCCATGATGTTTTCTCTCAAATAACTTAATGAGCATGTGAAAAGACTGCCATATGATAATCTTGTGGGTACTTTTCATGTTTGAGATGCTGATGTGGGAAATGATGATTTTCTGATTGACTAAACCAAATACCAATGTGTTTTGTTTGTTGCTTTAACTTTAAACTAGTTAAAAGTTAAAACAATTAACTGAAATTTCGAAGTTTCTGGTTATATAATGGCAAGTGTTAGTCTGACCTGAACACTTTGCTAGAGAGAAGATAGGGACTTGTAGAATTCAACACTTAAACTTGGAACATAAGAAGTAACTTAAAACTAAATATTTGGCTTATTTGATTCATAACCTACTAAAATCAAAAGTGATATTTCTTTGGACACCCCTAAAAGATAAGGTTGGTCATTCATATTCCAGAAAAACTTAACCCTAAAGCTGCAATTTTTTTTTTGTTTCTGTTTTTTTTTTTTCATTTGATAATTGTGCTCCATTAATCTATTTAGTACAAATCTACGAGAAGCCATGATTCTACCATCAGTAAAATCCAAGTATGTAACACGGTATGTCAATGTCCAAAAATCACTAATTGAAGATATTCAGATGTAATTAATTAACTAGAAGAATAAACTTGAAGTTAAGCAGATCGTTAATGAAAACGTATTTAATTTATCGATAACAAATATTTGGAAGAAGAGCTTTGGAAATAATTGAAGAATTAGGAAACTCATCCTGGCTTCTTTCACTTCAGTGAAGAAACTAGTAGGTCGTCTTTCAAGATGCAAATGGTCATCATAAAGGAGAATCAAATAGAACACTCATGAGGAGCAAGAATGGACGGTTTTCTTGCTTATTTTAAACACGTTTTAAGTGTGTGTATGGGAAATAAAAATGTCTTGCAACCTCTGCTGATTTCTCCAAGTACTACATAATAGCTTTTACCATGCAAATATCAAATATGTATAATTCAGCTAAAAGAAATGTACATTTCTTCTCTTCAAGTTGTTTAAACTTTAAAGTTAGTTATTCTTCTTCTTTTTTATATCTTGTTCAACTTAGTTTTATTTATATTTAGCTCTATTCTATTCTTTTTAAAAAAAAAATCAGAACAAGAAAGGATTAAAGTAGGCTATCATGTTTTGAAAGCAACTAATTTTTTGTACATATTTTCTTTCCATGCAATCTGTAATTCAGCTTGAAGCCTGGAACAGATTCACTTACAATTTGGCAAATTATCTCGATTTTTCATTCGTTGGAACCAAGGAGTACTTAAAATGAAAATCCTAGGGATTTAAGTGATGTGTTGGAACCAACTAAATTAATGGCTTTAAGTTGGATGATATCTTGTAACCTGGCTGATGGATGTTCTTTTTCAGATCATTTATGTATTAGCTGGTGTAATCAGTTGTTGGTGTTCTGTTTATGTTCTTTTCCTTGTTAGGCTAGGAAAATTCCTCGTGCTCCTTTGCTTTTGAATTGGTCATGTTACTTTTTTGTGTTAAATATTAAATAGCTTTTCATTTATATGGTTGTCGTTTCTTGTTTTAATATTTATTAACTTCTTCCTATAAAAAATATTTATTGACTTCTTTGTTATTTTTCTTCGTTTATTTAGTTGTTGGCACTGAAATCCTGCCACGATCGCAATGTCACACACAGAGACATCAAACCTGGTGAGGAATTTTTTTATATACTTTAAACGATTTAAATGATCAGCTACCCTCAGTTACTCTGAGATTGCTAAAACTCTTAGAATTTGAGAATTGCTTTATATGTGGTAGAGAACATGGTAATATGCTTTGAAGACGAGACGGGGAGATGTTGGAAAGGAAACCTAATTGGAGATCAGCAATTTACCTTGAACATGTACATCCTTGCATCCTTATTGAGGACATTCTCTTTCTATACTATTTTGTCTTTTCAACTGATGGTTGGACTAGTTTCATTTAGTGTACATTCCTTTCACTTTTTGATAATCTCGTTTGTTCTCTATTTGGTTTTTTATTGAGGATTTATGTGTAGTTTCATGTAATCTCCTTTGCCCCGCAGTGTGAAATTCGATTTGGCAACCCTGAGAATCCTGCTTTCACACTGAAGTGAGCTAGAGCAGTTTAGAAGCACATGAAATGCATTGCAAGTAAAAGTCCTTGTTGGCTGCAAATCATTTTATAATGCATTCCTTGGAGGATGGACATTCTACAGTGATGAGTGCTAGAGATCAAACGTTTTGAAATTCAGCTCTTTATAATTGCTCCATAGATTGGATCATAGGTGTAACCTTTCAGTGCAAATTTTGCACAATAGGGTGGTTAGATTTTTATATGGTACTTTCAATTTGCGACCTATTCAATTTTGGGTGGTTGTTCCCCAAATTTGATAGAAATTAGATTTAAGGTCATTTTATTGTATGGTGAATTTCGATACTTATTGTTTATCAATTTCCTTGAAAGGTCCTTGAAAGGATATTTAAGCACCCTTAAACCTTTTGTCTCAGACGCATAATCGGGTGGTTAGATTTTTATATGGTACTTTCAATTTGCGACCTATTCAATTTTGGGTGGTTGTTCCCCAAATTTGATAGAAATTAGATTTAAGGTCATTTTATTGTATGGTGAATTTCGATACTTATTGTTTATCAATTTCCTTGAAAGGTCCTTGAAAGGATATTTAAGCACCCTTAAACCTTTTGTCTCAGGCGCATAATCGACTTTGGAAGTGGAGTTGATGAGTTCACAATCAAGCATCTATACGGGTCCCATGGACCATCTAGGTATTTTTCTTTTTTACATAGGAAAACCATTTCTTGCTATGCTTCATGTTTTACACTTCAAGAATACATCTTGATTACACATTTTTTATATCTCGGGGCAAAAAGCCACATTACTTTGCCTTTCTAAAAAATGAGAAATCGATGTCGTCTTAGTAAAAAATTCCACAGTTAGACATCAAAAGTTCTCTTTATATAAACTAGTTTTATATATGTGCTACGCACGTGCGAACCAGCTGACTATGCTTGTGGGATGTCAAGTCTACAACTTATATTTTTTTACCAAAAAAATTATTATTATACAACATATAAAATTACCTTTTATATATATATATATATATGTCCGTTGATCTTGTGGATAAATAAACTTGTATTTGTCTCTCTTTACCATTGTTTGATTTTTTGCTTTGAAGCCATCCAACTCATCAATTGCATTGCTTGAGCTATGCAAACACATCATTTACTTACTGATTATTTACATGCTTTATTTTGATTAAGCTTTAATTATGCATCTCTCATTTATCAGGGTGTTTGCTATTGAGATAGATGGAAATAGATTATAGATAGAGCATTAAATAGCATATAGATACCTTTAAAAGAGATTTACTTCTATGGAAATAGTGAATTTGATGGCATCTATGCACGCAACTGGATCATAGATTAAAACCCTCAAATGGTTAGTAGGTCAAGCAAATTTCATTGTTGCAGCCATGGAACGATTGATCTTTGGCTTTCTGATGACTGTTGAGTTATTAAACCTTAAATAATTAGACATTGAACCCTCTAATTGTCATCTATCTCCTCTTACTCTTCAATTTAGTGAGCAAGTGATGAGAGGGAGCAGAGAGCTTAGAACCCAAAGGTTGTGCAAAATCAATAAGATGAGAAATGGAGTAAAGCTCAGAACCTGTCATGGCCGCACGAAGTGTTGAGTGAAAATAACAAATCAAAAAAATAAATTGAGCCAAAACATTGATTTAAAATCTCAAAAAACCCTAGTTGAGTCGATTAAGAGCTCATCTGAAGAGCGAAAAGAGGTAGAAAGTTATATGAAAAGCCCCAAAAGGATTTCCGGATGAACCACCATGTAAATGCTCAATCCACTGAAAAAATCCTGAATCAGTGGATAAAACAGTGGCCCATATTAAGTGAAGATCCCATTTGGCACCAATCAATCTTTGATGCAGCAGTTCTGGTGGAAGGCAAATAGAGAAGAAGAGTAGTGGTGATGAGAGCGAGAGACAATGGGTAGAATTGAAGGGAAGAAAATGCCTATCTGTTCTGGGAGATGGGGAACGGGAGAGGTGAAGTACGTGGATCCCACTTTTGCTAACGTGGACTCACAAGTGATCACACTACTTAGGTAGGTGTGTGAAGTCACTGAAGTGTGCGTCTTTGGGAAATATTTGATGATAACGTGATAAGCACACCTGCAAGGTCGACTTCGAAATCGTGAACAGTAACATCAGAATCTGCTCTTTTAATGTAGTGTATAGATTATTAAGCATACATACAGGTGCTAAGAACTAGCACAGAAATACGAAAAAGAAGTAATTATCATTATTAAATTTGAAATTAAGAAAAGTCCCTTTACATCTTAAGTTGGTAATATGGGATAAGAACCTATAAAAAGTCCGATTAAGAATTTAAGATTTAATTATAGCATTGTACCATCTAATTTTTGTGATTGGAAACTGAACCCCTAAATTAGATTGGAAGTTGAAGCACAACTTTAAGGTTGACAGAAGATGATCATTTGGTTGTAGCGTAATAACCAAGATGTGATGAGGTGGCCAAGGCTGTCAATGCAGCAAAAGGTTATTCCTCTCGAAAAATGAAAGGAAAAATAAGTAATTATCATTATTTTCTCCAGCGCATGATTATAAAGGGGAAAAATTGCAGAGAATACAAATTTGCTATTTTATTTCTATTTTTAGTTACGTAAATCAACCAGGTCATTAGAGGACTCTTTCTTCCTTTAGTTACATATCATTTTTAAATCAAACTAAAATAAGATTATCCATGTTGGTAACCTGGGTTTTGAGGTAGACAAGTGTGTTACCTTAGCGACAACTTATTTCATCCAAGATAGCTCTGAGTTTTTTTTTAAAAAAATTGCAATTTGGTGAGTTTAGGAAAGTAGAAGGTTGGCATCTTTTGCTTCTCACTGTTGTCTACTAGTGATTGTGAATAATTTTATGCACAATTTCTAAACAAAGATCACATGACTGTAATTTGGTGAATTAAAAATTATACTTAGATTTGAATTGGATGTAGTCACCAATTGCAAGGGTTATCTTTCCTTGACAGTGATCGACTAGAAGAAAAATGTTTTTACTTATGGTGTTAGTCATGATGTTTTACGGGAATATTTTTCAATATTTTTTTGTGCTTATGGCTATACCTTTTTTCTAGTTCTGAACAGACATATGAGTACACTCCTCCTGAAGCTCTTCTGAATCCCAGATGGTTTGAGGGACCTACAATTGCGAGAGTGAAGTATGTCAATTTTCTTTCATGACATTGTAAACTGGTTTTGTTTCTCTCAGAAATCAGTGTAATTTCACGATCTCATTTGTTTTTCTCTACCAACTTACATACAAACTGCTTTCTTTTTCTTTCTTTTTTTGAAGCCTAAACTGCTTTCTTTTCTCTTTTAAGTGCTACTGTGCGAAGAATATATTTTCATTTCATTTTGCAAGTCTTCTCAGTAGCTCAGTAGGACCTATATCTGAATGATTAATTGATTAGTGCCTGCTTTCTTGAAAGGTATGATATGTGGAGTGTGGGCGTTGTGGTGTTAGAGTTGATCTTGGGGTCTCCACATGTTTTCCAAATAAATGCTCGAACTCGAGCTTTGTTAGATCAGCAACTTGACGGTTGGGGTGAGGCTACCAAGGAGCTTGCTTTTAAGTAAGCCCTTCTTTTGATGATGCTGAAAAATATGAAGTCCTGAATTTTCTTTAAATTCTAGAAGTAAGCTGAGATCATATATGAACCAGATGTATATTTATGCATTTTCCAGGTATATATTAGCTGAATGATCTAGATAATATCCTATGTTTGACCATTTAATTTTTTGTTATATTATCAGCCACTAGGTGTAAAATATCCTGGCATTAGGTAATCATTGTTCTTGGTGTAGTTGTGTTAACAATCATTATCATTGATCAGATATTTGTTTGTCTATGTGAACTGGAGAAAGTACTGGAAACTCGTGGGACATTTGACCTGCGTCTTCATTTTATAAAAAGAAAAAAAAAAGTGTTATCCTCTTGCGAGACTAATTGTTTCGTCGTTGTTCAGCATGTAGTTTATATTACACTACTGTTATCAGCTTTTCTGGTTTTACTATTTCTTTTTCTTTTTTTTTTGGTTTGCAGTCTTTTCTTTTCTTTATAGACACTGTAGAAATTCGACGAGGTAGGGGCAGACCAAAGTTAACATGGGATGCATTAATTAAAAGGGATTTGAATGGTTTGCAAAGCTCACCATCAATTGCACTTAATCGAGCACAATGGAAAAGTTTGATCCATGTAGCCGACCCCAGTTAATTTGGGATTGAGGCTATGTTGTTGTTGTTGTTGTTGTTGCAGTCTTTTCTTTTCTTTAAAAGCATAAAAAGACTTGGTGTCATGAGGATTATGGGTATCCAACCAAACATGTTTCAAAATATACTGGAGAAAGCTGTATAATACGCAATTTCTTGGTTCTATTTTCTCGGGTTGTTACAAAGGCTGAGGATTGTCGTATGGAAAACCTCTCACGGCAATATTTGGTCATAATTTTTCTCTATTGTCTATATAATATGGTTTGTACCTTTTGAGGACTAAAGGGGCTTTCATTTAGCAACAATTTTATTCTTGGGGTTTTGTGTACTTCAAATTTATTTAAGAACACTGAAAATAGAGGAAGAGAGAAAATCTTTTTGAGTAACTTTTTTTTTTGAATTATTTTTCATTGTGAGTCATGAAATGAGGATGCTTAGGTGGATGCGTGGTACAAATCGCAAGAATAGAATAAGAAATGCAAAAATTCAAAGAAAAGTAGGAATAGCATCAATTGACGCAACAGTTAGGGAAGGGTGGTTGTGGTGGTTTGAATCTCCAAAGACAGCCTACGAATGGCTTAGTAAGAAAGCTCGACTCAATGGAAACTGAAGAAATTCAACGATGTAGGGGTAGATTGAAGCTAACATGGGACACATTGATTAGGAATGATTTAAAGGATTTGGAGAGCGCACCATTAATTGCACCAATTAACTTGGGATTGAGACTCTGTTTTTGTTGTTGTCTTGTTGTTATGAGTTGTGTTGCCTCTACCATTTTCTTGGCTTGCAGTCTTGTTTTCTTATTTTCTTTTCCTGTCCAAAAGCTAAAAGAATATTTGTTGCCATGAGGATTATGGGAAGTGACCCAACCATATTTCAGCATGTGCTACGAGAGAAATCTGCATAATATGCACTTTCTTGGTTCCTCTTGAGTTGTTCTTGAGGCTGAACTTAAGATTGCTCTGCGATATTTGGTCATCTTCTTTCTTTGTTGACTATATAATAGAGTTTGTACCTTGTGAGGATCATAGACTTTAGTTCAGCAAAAGCTATATCTTAGGCGTTTCATGTACTTCTCCAAAGCGATTTAAGAACAATGAAAAGAAAGGATGTCGGGGAAGAGAGAGTCTTTGATCTGGGGAACTCTTGTGTTCTCTTTTCTGAGATGTTTGAATAACTCCTGTGCCTTTTCCTATTTGTGTTTATTTCTTAGGGCAGCATGATTTGCATTTATCTTCTCAATTTGTTAAGCATTTATTCTCAATCAAAAGAGAAATTTTATATTTTCTTCTTTGAAGAATGTTGGTATTCATTTTATTTGTCATTCCCAGGTTAAGATCGTTAATGGAGTTGTGCATCTTAATTCCTGGGAGTTCTTCAAAACGTCATCGGGTTGGGAATACTGAAGAGCAAGTGAGTTTTTGCCGCTTTAGTTACCTTAGTTTATCTAGTCCTCTTGTTTTTAAAGCTAATGCCCTTTTTTGCACTTTTTTCTAAATAGCAGACTTAGGAAATAACCTATTGTGGCAGTGGCATTAGTATAGGATTTACAATGTTTTTTCTTTTATATATATCCTATCCAATCATTAGTATTTTTATCGTCAGATAGGGTTGAATAAAATTAAAGTTAGCTTAAACTTATAATGCGAAAAAATGCTTGCAGACAAAATAATGTCCAAGTTACTTCCCAACTTATTGTACATTTTTTTAGGCAATAACTTATTGTGCATTAAATTGAGCTGAATGGAACAGTTTGATCCATGTAGCAAAGCCCAACTAATCTAGGATTGAGGCCTTGGTATTTTTGTTTGTATTATACATTGTTTTTGTCATGACAATGAGACCGCTTTAACTGTTAATCTAACATTCAAATCTTGATCTGTGTACAATATAAAGATGAAATCATATTGTTGTTACATAAACTTTGATGTATTATGCCATTTGCATCAGAATAGTTTTTCTCAAGATTCTACTGAGACATTTCTTTCCATTATGATAGTGGAAAACTTGAATGTTATGAAACAACAACAAATCCTCAATCCCAAATTAGGTGGGATCAGCTACGTCGTACATGTTGTGGAAGGCTTGAAAATGTATTTAGGTTTTGACTTTCAATGTAATAATGTATTAGTTGGTTATGTATGTCCAGGTTCAATCATCTATATAAGGGGCTAACTTTCATAACTTAATGATAATCAGTTTTTTAAACTAAAAAAAAGTGATAATCAGTTTTCTTTCTCTATCTCTATTCATACTATGTTATAGGCACGCTACTTTGTGAGGGCACAGATGTTTGAAGGCATAGATGTTTTTACTTGATCAATACAAATATTATATTGGCCGAACCCAACTTATTTGGGATTTATGGCTTTATGTGGACTATATATGTAAGTGTAACTAGACTCTTCAAACGGCTCAGCAATTGACTTAACTTTTCAATCAAACATTTTCTCTTTATAACTAAACAGATGCCACATTGCACGACATCAACTACCTAGTTTCATTGCATGTCAAACCTGAACTCTAGATACATGCCCACCTATTGATGGTCTATAGTGATTTTTCATCAATCGTTTATCTTAACTCTTAAGTGTGGGTAATCAATGTGTAATATTGTTATTTTAATACTTTAGTATTTTTTATGAGAAATCACTATAATGAATGAAGAGTGTAAGTGGCTTCAAAAAAAATAAGTAAAGAGTATAAGTTAATTTTAATATATTACTTTGATACTTTAGTAATGAGTTAGTCTATATATGATATGACCAGATTTAGATTTACTGCAACTTTTCTTGATCCTTTCTTCTGATGAATGAAGAGTACAAGGCAATTTTAATATATCACTAGAAGCCTGTAGCGACAGTCTACAACAATAATGGGGACACTTTCCCCACCTTGAGAGGCAAAAATGCCCTTCTATTAAATGTCTATTTAAGTATGAGTTTTCAACTTCAATTCCTTCTATGGTATGGAATGTTGTATATGCTTTGTCCAAAGACATCAAATTCCTCGTATTGTTATTTACAAGCTGCAGACTAAGAGATGGACAAAAGAAGGTATTAGTGTGATTTGATATGTCTTGAATCTGATAAAAGTCATTAAAGGTTACAGATGTGCCATAAACTCTCACCAGAATCTTGGATGTGCCTTGTTTTGGCCTAAATCTATACTTTTGAAGTAGTTTGTTCTTTTGGAATTTTTGTACTTGTAACACGATAAAGAGTGAAGACAACGATAACTCATTTTGCTATAATTATCATTTGTATGTTGCCTCTTTTGAATGTAGAGTAAGGCATGGTTGGCTTCTTGGAAATGCTCTGAGGAGTTTTTTTCAGATCAGGTGAAGAAGAGAGATCCCCTGAAAATTGGGTTAGTTTCTAATACTGGTGCTCTCTTTCCTGTCACATCGGAGTTGTGATTTTACTACTATGCGTTCCTTATTGTGAAATTTTCTTGCCTTTGTTTTTCAGGTTTCCCAATGTTTGGGCTATGCGCTTAGTGCGGCAGCTGTTGACATGGGATCCAGTAAGTCTTTAGGGTGCTGTTTCTTGTTTTTTCGTTTTAGTCAAGCACCTTTAAATTGGCATATTCTAGAGACGATGTATATGTTCATCAATATGACTTAATGAATCTGAGATTTCTCTACTTATCTATCAAATATACGAATCAGTCCTATTATAATTTCCATTGCCTTTTAACTTATAGATTGGATTAATTTGTTTGAGTTTCTTATCCAGTAATGATCGTTCTTAAACTCTTTAAATCAATAATCAGTACTTCACACTTGGCTGTCTCATGAGGATGATAGACTTGATCACATTTGCTACAAATGTGATTACTAAGCCAAAGTATGCAATAGTGATTCGTTCATCTGAACATCGCTTTAAAACTTAACGTTGAACTGGTAGCAAATTCTTATAAAAGACAAAGAGCGACCTCTCCTCGAATTGCTTTTAGCCCTGTAGTTCTTGCTTGCGAAGCAAATAGCTTTTAGCCTTTTAGTTCTTTCTATTGTGAATTGCTTTTGCCCCTGTACTTCTTGCTTGTGAAGTCCCTAAACCTTAGAGGAAACCTTATTGTGATTCAATTGGTAATCTAATTTAATATTTTAATTCATGTACATCTGAAATCTAGGAAGAGCGACTGAGTGTAGATGAAGCTTTGCAGCATCCTTATTTTGAAGATCTTCGACAAAACTTGAATCATGGGTAAGTGTTTTGAGGCTTGGAGAGATTCAGCTCATTGGCACATTCAGTCACCCATAACATTGGTATGATCTTGTTCTTTATCAATTTGCTCTATGATATACAGAATTGAGATTCTCTCTCTGTTGGGTATATTATCTAATAACCAGTTTATTTGTTGATGTGCTCTTGTAGTAACCATTTTTAGGTTGAAACCTGCCATCTAATGTCCAAGACATTTTAGATGCATAACGGATCAAGCGGAAACCTCATTGGTCTCATCATTTTCACCTAAAGGTGTCCTAGAAGTTTAAGTAATTGAAAAACTTCTCAGTCACTGCATCACGTCAATGGAGGTTGTGTTCCTCTTACGAGACCATCATCATCCAGAACCCCAAGTTTGGCTGGGAGAAGTCTTTCAACTAGGGTAAGAGCAGATGGAATTCATCATTCTTTAACATATATACATGTACATAGAATACTGTTGTCAGTTCAAATTCTTCAGGTTTTTCGTTTCCGGTTTTAAATCTCAGTCTGCAACTCACATGTTGTACATACATCACAAGTCACTGCAATACCAAGGCCCTTGTTCTTCATACCGCAGCGTTTTAGCGCTATTATCTTCGTCTATACAGAAATCTAAGATTCGTCTACGGAAGTGATTAATGGGGAAGTGATTAATGGGGCCTTCGAAGCAAGGATCAATTATCATTTAAAGAAAAAGTGCATGACCTTGATCATTCTGTGATTGCGTTGATCAATTTTTACTAACTGTTTTATCTAGAGTTCCAGTTTGGTTGTTAACAGGCTCGGGTATTCGCCCAGTCTGCTCAGGCCGATGGACCTGAGTTTGCATTTTCAACAAGCCGGCCCGGCCCGATAGGAACTTAAAAATATTTTTTTAGCGTATATGCCAAACAAATGTGTTGATTTGACCCAAAAAAAAAAAAAAAAAAAGTGTTGAACGGTTTATAGTTGCAACTTCTACTACTGGCTAACTTATATTGTCCGTCTGCCTTATTTGATTTTGGTATTCATTTTGGAGATGCTCTTAATTAGAAGTTAGGTCTTGTTTGGTTGGTTAAAAGATTTGCATCGTTTGGTTCGGGAGAAAGAGGTTCCCTTAATTGGTTAGTTATTTTGATGTAACTATATTTATGTTATATATAATGCGAATCTCTTTGCCATTTTATTAGTCCAAAATTTATCATAATTTTAAGAATGCCTTCAAATGCTCTTTTTTTAAAAAAATTT
Source organism: Stephania yunnanensis (assembly GCA_039657365.1). Taxonomy (NCBI): domain Eukaryota; kingdom Viridiplantae; phylum Streptophyta; class Magnoliopsida; order Ranunculales; family Menispermaceae; genus Stephania; species Stephania yunnanensis. The sequence goes on from CM077592.1 coordinate 13,247,802, forward strand.
GCTCAAGACAACTTTAAAAAGTAAAATATGACGGCATTTTTGAAAAATAATTAAATTTATTTTTAATTAGTTTTTAAAACAAAAGTCTATTTTACTTTTCCTTATTTTACTCCACTTTCTTTTCAATATGATTAGAACTTAGTTTCAAATTGTTTTAATAAAAATTGCTTATTTAAAGTATATTCAATTAAATCGTTAATTCTCATTTCAATGTTGTACATTTTAAACTTTTTTTTTTCTTTTTTTTATGTGATGGTTGATTAGTAAGTATTAATTCCCCTCTGAGGAGTAAATTTCCTTGAGGCAAGGAAAAGTGTTTTTCTTAGGAAAGTATGTTCTTCCATTAAATATGTCTAAAACAAATTAACCAAATATTGTTGGAAAGTTGAATCTAACGAGTTAAGTTTAAGCATCACTCCATTACAGCAAATTCGTTCCCATCAGTGAAGTTTTTAAGTTTGAGTATCGTCGATGAGAGATTGAATTAGGCATGGATATGCATTTTTTTTTTTGGGAAAGTATGTTCCTTCAACCAATATATCTTGAATAAATTAATCAAATATTGTTGGAAAGTTGAATCTAACGAGTTAAGTTTAAGTATCACTCTATTACAGCAAATTAGTTCTCTTTTTTTAAGTTTGAGTATCGTCAAATAAGAGAGAATGAATTAAGAGGGCAGCCTTTTGTAACTCAATAGTACCTCAACAGCTCTACAGTGTAGATTAGTTAGCGTGGTTTGCTTGGAAAAGCACAATACAAGTGGAAAACAAGAACAAAATGGCGAGGACGTGCCATTGCCACCTTTTGAATATGTAAGGTATGTGTCACGGTCACACCACATTGGGTAGGGCGCTCAACAATGAAGCCAGCATGGGCAGTTAATTGCCACGTGTTGAATGACTGATTATATTTTTCTCAAGACACGTTGTGCAAGAATGAACTGACACCTGTACCTTGCATCATCTTCTCATAAAAATTCCAGAACTTTCTATGCGTTAACCTACGCTTTGCACGTGGGATAATTTTCAAAGTAGGTTGCGATTTATAATTTGTTGCAAAACCAAATATTTACAGTCATGATTATTTTTATTTTGATGTACATAAAAGAAAAGTTGCCTTTAAAAAAAAAAAAAAAAAAAAAACTTAAAAGGTTCACTTTTCTGGTATGGAATGGATTGTTACAAACATTCATATTAAGGAAGAAAATAAATATGAAATAATTAACTTATTTATACCATACATGAAATAATTAAGTTGACGTTTTAAGCTATCTATACTATACATGGAAAAATAAACATGGAAATGTTTCATTTTTATTTTTAAAAAAATGGACACGTTTCATAATAAGGAAGAAAACAAATATGGAATCATTAACCTATCTATACATCATATATTGATAAAAAAAAAAAATGGAAACGTTTCATATGTGGGTAAGTAGGGATAGTTGAGGTGTGATTTATAATGTTCAATTTTGTTGTAACTGTAACTAAAAGAAAACAAACCGTTTTGTAATTGAATGGTGGAAATGTTTATTTGCGATGAGACAATTATGAGTATAAACGTTTCATATTAAGGAAGAAAACAAATATGAAATAATTAACCTATCTATATACCATATATAGAAAAAACATATAAGCGCTTCATATATGTTCTTGAAATTTACCTTTTTGTTTAATGAGGGAAGACTTTGGGATATGCACGTGCCACATCGAGAGGGTTGTAAACGGCCACATGGCAACCCCAATGCGTTAATTTATTCCCTTGTTGTTGAAGTTGATAAAGGTGTCATATATAAGACTAGATGACATAACGAGAAAGAAGTTTGAGATAAAGTCATGTGACACCCTAAGGTCTTCCTTTAATATATATATATATATATATATATATATATTTCATAATTTTCTATTGTAGTCATTTAAAGTTTTCTTTTTGTGAAAAATGCTACAATGACACTTTAAAGTCACACTTCTAAAAGTAACGTATAAGCTCATATTTTTTAGAGCCATTGATGTGAGCTTTGAAATATACATATCGTACAACGTATCAAAAATTATTTTGTATATCTATTTGATGGAAAGTCAACATACTACGTGACAAGAGATACTAATTACATTTTTTTGAAGACAAATAATTTTTTTTTTTTGAAAATTCAAATAAAATTCTGTAGATGCATTATGAGTCAGTACCAAACAAATGGACAATTGAATTGAATTAATTAATGTAAATCAATTAATAAATGGATAAGATCAAGCTTAGGAGGCTCTTGCTTAATTATAAAAGACAGTCGACTGACAGTCTCAATGTTGGATATTTTCTGCAACAAGGCACATTGCCAAGTGTACATCATCACTCTTATGTTTCCATACAACTTCCAGAACTTTCTACCATGTAATTCACATAGCTAGTACAGAACCACTAATTAATCAGATCCACTTGGGCAACCTTGTACACCATATAAAAAAAAAACCTTGTACCCAAACGTGTGTAAAGTACGTGAGAAATCAAGTCATTTACGTACACTAGTCAATATTAAAATCACTACAAGACATGGTAGAATAACATCGAAAAATTGTGACTGATAGAATCTATTGCTAAACAATAACAAATCAATAACAGTTGTGCATCAGACAGTCCGTTTGACTCGGTTGACCCAAAAGCAACAATTCAGTGATAGATTTGTAACAAAACATTGTGACAGATTGTATGTTGTCACAGATATGTCGCTGATTTCTCCCGCCATACATTTCCCGCCAAGGTTGTGGCAGATTTGCTATAAATCAGCGATGGACATGATTCTGTCACTGATCTGTAGCAAAGTGAAAAATAAAAAAATGAGGCTGTGACATATCTGCTACAGATCAGTGACAGACTTGATTCTGTCGCTGATCTACAGCAGAGTAAACTGATATGTCGCAACAAAAAAGGTAAAAACAAAAACCCATCCTCCTCGTCTCTTCTCTGCGCAAACCACCCAAAACCCCCTTCACCGCCGCCGCACCATCGTCGTCGTCGTCGGCCACTGCCATCGTCGTCGTCGTCCGCGACTCCGCCGCCTCTCTCATTCCTCTGCATCGCACGCCGACGCCATTAACACTGCGGGTTGCTCCACCGCTGCGCGTTCTCTTCCTCCTCCGCCGTTGCTCGCCTCTCTCCGTCGCCTCTCTCCTTCCGCAACTCCGCTCGCTGCTCGCACGCCGACGCCTTAGGCATGAGCGTCGCTCCGCCGCTGCTCTCCTCATCCGCCGCCGCTGCTTGCCTCCTCTACCGCCGGTGCCCCCCTTTTCCGTCGCCGCTGCCCCCCTTTTTCCTCCGTCGCCGCTGCTCGCATCATTGCGGCGGCCCTCGCCGCCCCAGGGTGACGTGTCTCCATGTACTCCTCGCCAGCTGGCCCAACTACAAGTGTACGACACCTACCTGTCCTATCCTTGTCTCGAATTTCATATCCACTTGAGTATGTCAATATATATTCAGCGGAAATCATATTTTAAATGCAAAAATCTTCATAAATCAATTAAACAAATCCTAGTGTGGAAAAAACCCTGAAAAGTACGAGGTAAACAACTGTACCATATAAAACTAAGCATGAAGGTCATGTCACTTCCCAGTTCCCAAAAGAATCAAAATATCAAAACAAACACACGTACAATAGTCTGTGACAATATGAAATCAGAGATAGTAGCCTAAGATTCCCTTGCCATTACTGGTACCCACATGCGATGTATTTAAATAAATTACACCGCAAATAAGCAACCAACGCACCATAAACATCCATACCTAAGTCCCCGTGTGTCCTAGCATACCGTGGCGTCCACGTATATCCGAGCTGGCGTCTATGTCTGTAAATTTAATAGACATTAATAAAATGGGCAGTTACATCATCCTCGACTCCGCCGCGGGTCTCGTCATCCTCGACTTCGCGGATCGCACACCGACACCGCCGTCGGCCGAGCTTCACCCCGGTGGACTAGCACGAAGGCATAGCAGACTCGTGGAGTGCCTCGCGACCAGGCGGTGGACCTTCGAATCACAGTCCCAGCCTCGCGTAATCCCAATTCCAGTACATCATCGCCGAAGCACTCGTGGTTTGCGCTTTCTTAAACTTCTATTTTTGGAATTTGTTGAATCGTTATGTTTGTTTTCTTTTACTACTGAAATTAGGAAATCTAAGTTTTGCCTTTAATATTTCAACGAAATCGTACCAAGGTCATGATTGACATCCAAAAATAGCGACAACCTGCTAAACAATAACAAATCAACAACTCAACAATCTATTGCTAAATAGCAACAAATCAACAACTCAACCATCTGTTGCTAAACAACAACAAATCAACAACTCAACAATCTATTGCTAAATAACAACAAATCAACAATTAGAACGAATTGAATTTGCATTTAGGTAGTTTCGATTTTCACTTAGCTTGTCATATGACAATTATCAATTACTATTGTTAAACTTAGTTCATATATAATATGTTCATTGAATAATACGGTAAATTAATAAATCTGTACATTGTTTAAATTATTGTTTGGCTGTGCATTTCCAACGAAAAATGATATCTTATTGAGTTATAACTAATATATTCTTATAATGTTTATTAATTGTGATTGTCATTTGGTTGGTACGTAGTTATATTTGAAATCTCAAGACTGTATATATATTAGGAATTGAAGAATATTTGGATTTATTTGTAAAATAAAGAAAAGTATATTAATTTATATACTTCATTAGTAAGAATTGATAAGAAATGTCGAGACTATATGGAATTTTTGAAAAAAAAAACTTGGGCAATTCATGGTGAGGAAAAAAAGTACATAGTTCTTGTACATAGCATGTTTGTAGGGAAAGCACACCTGAAGAAGCTTAAACGTATGTCCCTTTGCACTTTTAAATTATATATTGTTTATTAATTGTGATTGTCATTTACTTGATACTTACTAGGTACGTAGCTATATTTGAAATCCCAAGATTATATATAATCCAGTTTAATGAATATTAATTTGGATTATTTTCTAAAAATATAGAAAATTTTAAGAATTTATATTCTTTTTTTAAGAGCTTGCAAGAAACATTGCTGAAGGAGCGAATGGAAAGGCAAGAACAAATGCAGAGGGACAAGATGGAACGCCAAGAAGAAAATCGAGAGATGCAGGACCATTTATCACGTATGGAGGCATTGTTGATGCAACATCTTGGTATTAGGCCCCACGTGCCTCCGACACCGTGGACTCCACTATCACCAGTTACAAAGCGTTCTCGTCCTCAGAGTGACGACCAGCCTGGTCATTTTACGACGGGCATAACACCTTCTCAGTCTGCGCACCTAGATGACCACCAGCCTGGACATTGGACCGATCCACATAGAAGGATGCCTGAGGATAGACATCATCTTTTGGATGATCACGATGAGTTTATGTCGCAACTTATGCCACCTCCACGACCACCGCCACGGCAATAGTGATTGGATGTTCTATCTTTTTTTTATGGTGAGTTTTTAATTACGAGTCAATGTACATCTTCGCATTTTTTCCCTTCTAATGTAGTCGATGTGATTCTTCATTTGTAGGTATGCGCAGCGGTGACATTTGATATTGGTGTTCCTTATAGAGAAGGAGTTGACAAGGCTTCTTTGTTTTTGTCGGGTAAGATATAATTACTTTACAACTCTCATGTTGAATTTTATGTTTATTTTTCTGCATCTAATGTTTTGGAGAATGGGGGTTGATTGAGAGTGTATTTTGGTTTTATAGAGACCAAGTGATTGTGTTAAATAATAATGTCACTATATGCTTTTTCATGCAAAATTCTTTATAGGCAATTTTTGTTAGAGTTAACATTTGTTGGTGTCATAAGTTTTTACTAGCTAGTTTGACTTATGAATCTAATCAAGAAACCTTAACTAAGACTTTCATTACAAAAAGTAGAGACATTAATTTCTTGAAATATTACTATACTTTGTGAATAAGTGGTGTTTGAATTAAACTTAATCTAGGAAATCTTGAAGTTGGAGAAATTCATGATATTGGATTACAAACAACAATAATTTGACGTAAACTAGTGCAAGTTAAAAGTGATTTTGCCATTGAAAGTGGAAAATGAAAAAACTTCTATATTGGTCTTACTATACAAGGAACAGGGGAACCAAAGCACATGTGCTTATCAATAATCTTTCATGAAACAAAGTTGGCTAAGTATGCATGACTGCATGAGCACGTTTTTACTTCAATTTACATTTAGATGTCTCACTGTCCTCGTATGTTCTAATATTGAAAAGATTGGATTCTCAATGAATGCACCTTTTGTGTTAGAATGAGTTTTGCTAAAAGCGACACTTGGCCTTATATTTGATCGAAAGAGTGCTCTATCTTGTACTTGACTTCCTTTTTTCTTTTCCTTGTCTTCTCTTTTTAATCTTACAACTCTCTTTGATTCTATTCAAATGATTTTGCTTTATAGTTTACTTGTTGCATTGATCAAAGCTAGATTAGGGACAAATCCGATTATATTAAACCTTAACCTAGTCTTTGAAGTTGAGATTCAACTATACTTTTTAAATAAATAACCAGCATTATCTCAAGTTGCTTAAGAAGAGTATTTATAGTCTTCTATTTCACTTTAATTGGATGTGATGTTATTTTAATTTGTGTTGGAATATTTTGGTTGCATGTCGAATATTGTTCAAGTTCCTTTTAATTTTCAGGATTTGGATGGGATACACTCTGCTAGCTAAAGAATTTGTATAGTGCATATCTATGTATCGATGAAAGAATGCTATAGAGTGTTTTGTAAATATTGTATATATATATTTGTGTAGCCAGCTTGTGTAGTTGTTTGTATTTTGTTGAATAATGTTCATCTAATACTATATAGTATAGTACTAGTTAATTATGAAATGTTAATCTCGTCCTTTTGTAGATATTGTGTGTCAAATTTTGATAATATACATACATCTTTCCAATTTTGATATTATTAGTAGCTTTTAATTTGTTTTTGCAGATTTTACTGCAGCTTTTCATTTTACTATTTACTGTTTATAATTTTTTTTGAAAATTACCATTCGACGATTAGCGACAGCTCCGAGCTGTCACTAATTTGTCACGGGGCTCAGCGACAGACGCAGTCTGTCGCTAAATAGCAACAAAATTGAGATAGACAACGTCTTTGCTGACTGGGAAAATCAGCGACAAACCGTGTCTGTTGCTAAATAGCAACATATTTGCAACAGACACGTATTTGCTGACTGGACTTCGATCAGCAACAAATCCGTTTCTGTTCAGTGACAAACGTTTGTCACAAATCAGTCGCTGAACAACAACAAAACATCAAATCTGTCGCTGAGTTGCACCTGCAACAAAGAGTTTAGCAACAGCTACTATCAGTCACTGATTTGTTGCAGAGTAGCTTAGCAACATGACCGTACCAATTCAACATCATATTAGTTTATTGTTGATTTGATTTTTTTTTTTTTTTTGTAGTGAATTATCCTCAAAAAAGATATTAATATTTGAAAAAGATATATAGCTTGTTGTGGCAGGTTGGTATGGCAATATTTTAACTTATTGATCCAGTTTTACCTAGTTCGAAATAAATAAAGTTCAGACGTAATTTTAACAAATTTGGATAAAATCAAGACAAAAGTTTTTTGTTACCTGAATCTAAAAATTTATTAAATAATTTTATTTAGAGCATATGCGTATTTGCATATTTTTTTTGGTCAATACCACCATATATGCTTTGAATCTAAAGGAGTAACAGTATTCATCAATTTATTGTTTATAACACCTCATATGTGCATACAATTTTTTGCAATAGGATGAGATAAAACACGTGTCTTCTGCCTATGTTAAGGCACGTGTCACGCCCAAGCTTACCTTTCCCAAAATCTGTCTTCGATCGGGTCTTGAAAATGCTGATGTGTCACATTGTGAGGTACACGAACGCAAGGATCGTCATTTTCAGCCACATTTCAAGCTCACATTACATGCTGCATTGCAAAGTCTACGACATGAATATTAATATGCTACAAGGCTTCATGACAACAACAGAGATTTGAGCTACCAGCTACCTTCTTAATATTAAAAGTATACATTATCTAATATACACATGCACACGCGCGCCCACACACGTATGTATATATATATATATATATATATATATTATTCTTAAGACATATCACTCAAATTTTACTGCCACGTGTGCACTTAGTCTCGTAGAACACAAAGTTTCAGAACTTTCCAAGATATTAAACGAGTGAATGACAAGGAAATATTTCTAAGTTGCACGTTGAGGACCCAAATAATTGGATTTATATGTCTCGATGAACTAGCTAGCCAGATGAGACGAAAGCTTAATTTGGAGGGTTTTGTCCATTAAACGACGGACACGTTCTATTGGATGTTTGGTGGGGTTGCCAAGTGTACATCTCACTATATATGTTCCAATTTTCCACTCGATGGATGACGACCTTGTAGGCTGTTTGGCAATGTTAGCTGATAATCTAGCTGATAACTGATAAATTAGCTGATAACTGATAATCTACTAACTAGTAGCGGAAAGCTGATAATCTAGCTGATCAAGTAAAAACTGTTTGAAATGATAGCTGATTGATTAGCTGATAAATGTAAAATGACAATAAAGGACATATGACACAATTAAGTATATTAATTATATAATCATATAATTAGTGTATTTTATTTACAAAATATAAATTAATACCATAAAATAATTTATATTATTTAGAAAACTAAACTATGTGTGTCCATAAATGCTTACATGAAAATAACTCTATATTAATTTATAAGAATTCGTAAAAAATAAACGAATGTAAATAAGATACAATAAACGACTTGGATAACTATACATATACCTACCGCATCATCCATAACTGAGAAGCAATATTATTGCGAATATTCTTCATTTCTATAGAAGTAACTCTATAACTTAAAAAAATAGTAGATTAGTAAAAAAAAAAAATTAAAAATATGTAGGATAGCCCACCACTCGAACACTACATTAAAAATATTTTTATAACATCTAAAAATATTTTTATACTTGACGTTGTTAAAACTTATTTAATATGTAATAAATATCTAACAAGATTATCTATAATTAAGAAATTAATGTGTAATGATTTTTAATTTTAGTGAAATTCTTTGTTTTATAATATTTAGTTAATTATTAATCACTATTTTTTTATTAACAATATTAAGCTATATGTTAATTTTAAATTCAATAAGTTTTAATAACGATTATATAACTATTGGTCTAGCCTAGAAGAGTTTGAAATGCTGGTTTCGCCTTTGCCAACTCTATCTGGGTATAATTGCAGGTATTAATATTCGCGACGTATTTTGTTTTTACTAATTTGTAAGGGCATTAATTTATTAATACCGTAAAAATAAGGGTATAATGGGGAGAAAAAATCCAAACGACGGATTTTCGGTTCAAACGCTACTAAGAATAGCATTTCAATTGGGAGCTTATCATCTAAATTATTTTTAAAATAAGCTACAAACCAAACACAGCTTAACAAATAAACTAGCTGTTAAATATAGTATATATTGTTAGTTTCCATATATTGATTATCCTCCTATTCTCTAGCCTAGAATCAATCTTTGTATATGGTTAGTTTCCAATTATCTAGCCTAGGATCATGCTACTGATTGATGTAATTAGTGTATAAATTCTGAGTTCTGTTAATGAGAAAAGGCAAGGAAGACATTCTTTCATGGTATCAGCAGTCTAGGGTTTCTTCCCCTCCCTTCCGCCTCTTCCTGCTTCCTCTTCCTGCTTCCGCGCGCGCCTTGTTGATCCGCGTCTCCCCTCTCATGTGTGTACGCCGACCGCGTCCCCAAGCCCGCGCCTCTGGCCGCCCCTCTCTCGGCTCCGCATGTGCGCCGTCTTCGTCCAGATCCGCCGCCCGCGTCGTCCGGATCCGCAGATCCCGCTCGACCGATCCGCGCGCCGCCGCTCGCCTCGCCGCGCTCTCTCTCGGCTCCTCACGTGCGCCGTCTTGATCGGCCGCGTCCTCCCACGCGCGCCCGATCCGCCTACCGCGTCGCTCGACCAGATCCGCCGCCGCCCGCTCGCCTCTCGCCGCTTTTTCGCTTCCGCTCGTCTGTGCGCGTCCTCCCGTCCGCGCGTGCCCCGATCCGCTCCCGCGTCGTCCGGATCTGCGATTCCCGCTCGACCGATCATCCGCGCGCCGCCCGCTCCGCATCGAGCCGCCCTCCTCGGCTACGCTGTGCGCGCCCGCCACCCGCGCGTGCCCAGATCCGCCGCCCGCGTCGCTCGACCAGCGCTTGCCCAGATCCGGCGCCAGCCGCCTCTGGCCGTACCTCCCTCGCGTCTACCCGTGGCTATCACACCCTGCCTCGCGACCGCCACTGCAACAGATCTCTCTGCCGTGCTTCTTCTCGGGCAACGATGTCTCCATCCAAACACTTTCACCCAGCTCTTGCTGTCTCTAACATTAGGAATCACATTCCTATTATTCTTGAGATGGAGAACGTACAATACTCAACATGGGCGGAGTTGTTTAAGGTCCATGCACGTTCGAACAGGGTCTTACATCACATCATCCCCTCTGATCAACGCAAGGAGACGGCTGCTGAGGGAGATGATGACATGTGGTCTACCCTTGATGCCACGGTCTTATCGTGGATCTATGCCACGATTTCTAACGACCTTTTGCACACCATTCTTGAACCAGATGCTACAGCAATGGAAGCTTGGAATTGTCTGCGGGACATATTCCAAGACAATAAACATTCCCGTGCAGTCACTCTTGAACATGATTTCTCCACCACCAAGATGGAACACTTTCCCAATGCCTCAGCATATTGTCAACGACTTAAGTCCCTGGCCGATCAATTGAAGAATGTTGGGGCTCCGGTATCCGACAGTCGTCTTGTGCTCCAACTTGTCTCGGGTCTTACTGCTCCGTACCGTGGTGTGGGTACGATGATCCGACAAAGTAATCCCCTTCCTCCATTTTATCAAGCTCGTTCAATGCTGACTCTTGAAGAGTCCGGGTTAGCCAAGGAGGCAACTATGGCTTCTGACTCCGCCATGGTAGCTGCATCAAATGAGGACGATTCTTCCTTTGTTCATTCTCATACGGGACAAGGGAAGGGGCAACAACATTTTGGCCGGAAGCAGAACAATCCGGGTCGGAAAAATTTTGGTGGCCGCGGCAATGGTGGAGGCAAGCACAACAAGGGTGGCTTTGGTGGTCGGTTCAGCAAGGGCGGCTCGCAACGCCATCAGCAGCATGCTTCGAATTGGGGGTGGTCTCTGTCTCCTCATTGGGGTTGGCCTCAATGGGCTGCTCCTTCTTGCCCCATGCCTACTCAAGGATGGGCTCGCCCACCTGCTCCAAACCGTGGGCCTGGGGTATTGGGCCCTCGCCCCCAGCAGGAAGCCTACCAGGCTTCTATGGCTCCATCTTTCAATGGGCAGTCTGGCTCTTATGCTCCTACGGACATTGCATCCGCTATGCACACCATGGCTCTAAATCCACCCGATTCATCTTGGTATATGGACACCGGTGCGACATCACATATGACCTCCTCGAACGGTAATCTCTCGCCTTATTTTAATTTGAGCAATCATCATACTGGTATTATTGTCGGAAATGGTCATTCAATTCCTATTCGTGGTTATGGTCATACATGTTTGCCCACCCCTAATCCTCCATTGTCCTTGAATAATGTCCTTCATGTTCCCAAAATAATCAAAAATCTTATTTCTGTTCGGAAATTCACTACTGATAATTCTGTATCTGTTGAATTTGATCCTTTTGGGTTTTCTGTGAAGGATTTTCAGACGGGGACGCCTATCCTGAGGTGTGATAGCCAGGGTGATCTTTATCCTCTCAACTCTATTTACAATCAAACTACTCCATCCACCTTTGCAGCCATCTCTTCCTCACTTTGGCATGATCGTTTGGGTCATCCGGGTGCTTCTATTTTCGATGCTCTTCGGGCCAATAAAAGCATTGAGTGTACTCGAAACTCTACTTCTAGTATTTGTCGTTCTTGTGTGTTCGGAAAACATATTAAGTTGCTTTTTATGTCTTCTCGTTCCAGTCCGTCATTACCTTTTGATATAATTCATAGTGATATTTGGACCTCTCCTACTCTGAGTTCTTCAGGGCATAGATATTACGTGCTATTATTGGATGATTTTTCGAATTATTTATGGACTTTTCCTTTGGGCCAAAAGTCTGAGGTTTATGACAAATTTTTGATTTTTCAAGCTCATATTTTTACCCAATTTGAACGTAATATTAAAACTATGCAATGTGATAATGGGAGGGAATTTGATAATGGACAATTTTTGAATTTCTGTAAGACAAATGGAATGTTTTTTCGTCTCTCTTGTCCTCACACCTCTTCTCAAAATGGGAAGGCCGAACGGAAAATTCGGTCTATCAATAATATCACTCGTACTCTACTTTCTCATGCATCACTTCCTCCTTCATTTTGGCATCATGCATTACAAATGGCAACATACCTCCTTAATATTCTTCCGAGCAAGCTTTTGGGTAATATTTCTCCCCTTCAAATACTATATCAACGGGTTCCTACATATTCTCATCTTCGGGTCTTTGAGTGTCTCTGTTATCCTCTTATTCCTTCCACCAAAATCAATAAATTACAAGCTCGGTCAACTCCTTGTGTTTTTTTGGGTTTTCCACCTAATCACCGTGGCTATAAATGTTATGATTTATCCTCCCGACAAATCATCATCTGTCGTCATGTCCGTTTTGATGAGAATGTGTTTCCCTTTGCGTCATTACATACCCCATCATCCCATACATATGATTTTTTGGATAATGGTTTATCTCCTTATGTGCAAAATCATCTTCAAGAGTCTACTACTCCTCTTTCCCATACGCCAGCCCAGGCCTACACACCTGCCCAATGGATCCAGATCCAGTCTCACCTGGCCCAGCAGACCCACCCTTCCCAATTATTAACCAAGCCCACTCCCCACATGCCCAGTCCGTAGATCCTACTCTCAATATTCCTCTTCCTAAGCCCACTATAGTCACTAGAAGCCAGCATGGTATTTTTAAACCCAATCCAAAATACCAAGCTTTACATGCCACGGTTTCAAGGTCTCATTTGCCTCGTAATCCGGTGGCAGCTCTTCGTGACCAGAATTGGAAAATGGCCATGGATGATGAATATAATGCTCTTATTACAAATAAGACGTGGGAATTGGTGCCCCGTCCACCTGATGTTAATATTATTCGGTCTATGTGGATTTTTACTCATAAAGTTCATTCTAACGGTGATTTTGAGAGGCATAAAGCCCGTCTTGTATGTGATGGAAAAACTCAACAGGTTGGCATTGATTGTGGTGACACGTTTAGTCCGGTTGTGAAGCCGACAACTATTCGTACCGTTCTTAGCATTTCTCTTTCTAAAGCATGGCCAATTCATCAGTTGGATGTCAAAAATGCATTCCTTCATGGTACGCTTCAGGAGACAGTTTATATGCATCAACCATTGGGGTACAGGGATCATACCCGTCCGTAGTTATGTGTGCCTATTGCGTAAGTCCTTGTATGGACTTAAGCAAGCTCCCGAAGCTTGGTATAAGCGCTTTGCTGATTTTGTTACATCTATTGGTTTCACCAATAGTAGATGTGACAACTCTTTGTTCATTTACAAAGAAGGGATCGATATGGCTTACATTTTATTATATGTTGATGATATCGTTCTTACTGCTTCTTCTCATGCTCTTCGGTGCTCCATTATGGACCTTCTTAGTTCTGAATTTGCTATGAAGGATCTTGGTCAATTGAATTATTTTTTGGGTATTGCGGTGACTCGACATAAGGGTGGTATGTTTCTTTCGCAACGCAAATATGCCGAAGAAATAATTGAGCGTGCAGGAATGTCATCATGTAAACCGTCTGCTACTCCGGTTAACACTAAGCCTAAGGTTAGTGCTACTGCTAGTACTGTTTTTGATGATCCAACTCTGTATCGAAGTCTTGCAGGGGCTCTACAATATCTCACTTTCACCAGGCCGGATATCTCTTATGCCGTCCAACAAGTTTGCCTCCATATGCATGATCCGAGGGTTGATCATATGTCTGCTCTCAAACGGATTATTCGATATGTTCATGGTACTTTGGATCATGGTCTTCATTTGTACCCATCTTCTTCTTCTACTCTGGTATCTTACACTGATGCAGATTGGGGTGGGTGCCCTGATACGAGAAGATCTACATCCGGGTAATGTGTGTTTCTGGGAGACAACTTGGTCTCATGGTCTTCTAAACGTCAACCCACATTGTCTCGTTCTAGTGCCGAGGCCGAATATCGTGGAGTGGCCAATGTGGTTTCCGAATCATGTTGGCTCCGGAATCTTCTCTTAGAGTTACATTGTCCGATTAAGAAGGCCACTTTAGTATACTGTGACAATGTAAGTGCTATTTATTTGTCGGGTAATCCAGTTCAACATCAACGTACAAAGCATATTGAAATGGATATCCATTTTGTTCGAGAGAAGGTTGCACGCGGACAAGTCCGTGTTCTTCATGTGCCGTCCCGTTATCAAATTGCGGATATTTTTACCAAAGGTCTACCGCAAGTATTGTTTGAAGATTTTCGTAACAGTCTCAACATCTGTTAACCTGCCGTTTCGCCTGCGGGGGTGTGTTAAATATAGTATATATTGTTAGTTTCCATATATTGATTATCCTCCTATTCTCTAGCCTAGAATCAATCTTTGTATATGGTTAGTTTCCAATTATCTAGCCTAGGATCATGCTACTGATTGACGTAATTAGTGTATAAATTCTGAGTTCTGTTAATGAGAAAAGGCAAGGAAGACATTCTTTCACTAGCTTATCAGCTAGCTGATAAGCTAGTTTTTGCTTACCAAACAGAGCCGTAATCAAATTGCAGCCAAACCACGTTAATTATTAGAAAGCCTTTTTAGTCTAAAATAATTGAAGCTTTTTTTTTTTAAATGTTACGAAGAAGGTTGAGTGATCAGATAATGTGTGTGTGTGGTTTTTTTTTTTTTTTTTTTTTAATATTTGTAGGTGTTTAAGTGAGCCTAACAATTTCTATAAGGCCTTAATGCAATCAAGTGAGTGTACCCCAGTAGCCCGAATAATCTTGCCACCCTAGGGAATTGAAACCGACAATGTTGAAAGAATTTGTACACTTAGGATTAGGTTTGCAAATGGGGCAAAGAATTTCCATTCCTCGTGGGCCTTGCCTTGGTAGGGGTGAAGATTCCCCACCGTTTGTTCTTTGCTAGGCGGGCGAGGCAAATCATGCCCCGCCATGAAGAGCAAGATGAGGAAGGGGGATTGCTCTCACCCCGCCCCTCGTGAGGATTCCCCACCTCCTATTCCACTACTCGCATAAATTTTTCATTTTTTAATATTTTTACTAAAAAATTATGCAATCTTTTACAAAAAATATGCAATATGTGGAATATCTCCAACCATAAAATCCATTTTTTTTGGTAGAAACAAAATCCATTTTTAATTACCATTAAACCAATTCTACTACATATATTATATCATAAAGATATATAAAATTATATTTAGAATATCATTAAAATTAATATATTTGTCATATAAATTTTAGAAATCTCATATATTTAATCAAGTATGATAATTCGTAACTCAATCTACGTAACAATATCAAAAACAAAATTAAATTAATCATTCAATTTGAAAAATAATATTTTAAGAAAATGAAAAAGTAGTTAAGTACAAAACGACCAGGAGTGAAGAGCAAAATAGTCATTATTACAAAATTGATGGGGAGTGGGTAGGGCGACAAAAAAAGGAGTTCGGACGGGTTTGGGTTCAGTCACCCCCTTTAATAACAACTAAAATTAGTTTCTAGAGCTGTACCCATTTTTGAAACGGACACTTTTTGTCCGAACTCGTATGTTCTAAAACATATAAGACCCGTTTGTTAATATAATAGAATAACTTTTTTCACCTAATTATTCAAAAAAAAAACGTAATCACCTTAGGTATGTGATTAGCGTTAATCTAAATTTTGATTAACTCGAGTTAGGCTTGTGGTTAAACTCGATTTGTCTCGATTAACGTATATGTGAATTTGCGTGACGTTTGGTGTTTGTATGGATTGTATTATTAATACTTTAATCAGATTAATTAGCCTATAGTTGAATAACTGACAAATTATGGAACATCTAATATCGTGTGTGGGTCAAAGGAGACGCACACGAGTCGTGGGTTAGCGTGCACACCCGAGTGAGCTCGTTGGCGTGTACGACAAAATTATAATCGCATGAATATATGCATGTATATATATACATATATTTATATATTGTATATATTATATGTATTGTATATATAAATATATATTGAAAATAATTAATAATTGATGGGCGCCTAGTGACACGCGGGGTCGGGGGTAACATGCGTGGGACGTACAATAGTGTCCACGCCCGAAAAATGGTTGTTGGCGCTCGTTGTGAGTTTATTGGCGCGTACTACAAGTAATCTATATATTTATATATATAGTTTATATATAAATATATGAATAAATAATAAAGTTTAAATCAAATAAAAAATATATATTGGATTTACCTCGAGATACGTATTATGCATGAGTCAAGATGATGAATAGTATAATTAGAGTATGTATGGTGGGTGGTTGGAATTGTGTTGCCAAGAAATATGCGCAGTATGGACCTCAACGAGATGAATGTCTTGATTGTTGAATATTGGAGAGGTGTATTCAAGCCTCGAGATACGTGCAATCGCATCACGAGAAATATCAATGTATATGTGTATACATGTGTTTTATTGGGTGTCACATTAAGGAATGTGATTTTAGTTCTTGTCATTTGAATCATCCTCGAGCTTTGTGCATGCAAATCTTGAGAAAAGTTGTATTGATCAACGATAACTCGATCGAGAGGTTTGATTGATTTGTAAATAGCTACAAGATCGATCTCGAGAGACGCAACATGTATCTTAAAAAAATCAGAACATTAATAAAAATAAACCATTTGATCTGCCTCGAGATTTGTGCAATGCGAATTTTGAGAAAATCAAATGTTAATCCCTAAATAAAACTGCTCCTCTATATTGTTTCGATTAAGAAATAAAAAAATGAGAAGGAGAGCTCGAGACCGAGGGAAAAGGAGAGTTTGGGACCGAGGTGAATTTTTGCGTGTTGTCGTTGTTATTTGGGTCGTTGATATTGTTGTTGATGTCGCTGTTATGCCGTTAATGGTTGTTGTCGTGTTGTTGGTAATCATGGATGGGAGATGGGATGCGAGAAAGGAAATAGCTGGGGAGCTGTCTCCCCTGCCCGAGAACATACTAGGTTTGGGCCAAACCTAACTCCAGTGCTCAATTAACCAAATTAAATTAAAAAAATAGAGAACCTTTTGATTTGCAAAGAACAATGAGAAAGAAATGGGGTTGTCTCCCGAACCGGGCCGATTCGGCTCGATTGAGCCGAACCCGGCTAAGGCCAACCCTTTTCCAGAAAAAGAGAGAGAAAATGCTAGAAATTCTTGACAAATTCACGAAAATAGGAAAAAGATCTAGAAAATAATATTTTGATTAAATAAATAGAAATCGATGAATTTTTATAAAAAAAATAAAGAATTCGGGATTCGTGAGAGACTTTGTAATAAGGTTTTACCTCGAAAAAATGTGAAATGGTTGGATTGAGCTAAAAAGTAGCAAACTAGTTTCGAATTCGATTATGACCAATTTAAAGGTTCTAATCAAAGAGTATTGAACCTAAGTTGATGGCGATTGGTTTGATTTAGGTTATTGGTTGACGTGAGAAGGTGTATGGATATCGGAAATGGAGAAAATCGGTAAAAAGTTAGGAAAGCTCGGCACAGGTAAGTGAGACCCGTATTCTTATCAATTATGCAACATATTTAGTATAATTAGTTCATATAACATTATAGACTAGGAATGGTGCAATGTATTGTGGCTCAAACTAGTTTTTATGTTAAATTCCAGGAAAGAGGTACGACGGGCGAATCAATCTGGTGTGACGATGGAAGTGTTGGATCATTACCAGCACTTTCCTTTCAGAAACCTTAAGGTACCCAATTGCTGCTTTTCTATTTGAGTTGGTAGCTACGCTACGCCTCGATACACCACATAAACTAGGGGTGGGCATTGGTCTCCACAAAACCGCCTAAATTGCCCAAACTGTGCAAACCGTATGGTTTGGTCTGATTTTTTTAACTTGCGATTTGGGGGGTTTAGAAAAATTGAAAACCGCAACTCCACCGTTTGGTGGTAGTTTTCATTTACAAAAAACCGCGGTTCACCAAACCACAAGAACCACCCCTAAACTTGGAATGTATTGAAATAAAGTTGAAGCCTTCTCTTGTTGTTTTAACTTTCAAAATGATCTTAGACTCATAATTTTGATTGAGTTCATGTGTATTATTGTGTTTTTGGTAGATGGTCATGTATGAACATATAATTTGTTGATGGGATTGTATGGATTATGTGACTTTTTTTTTCGCTAAAAATGCGTCGCAAAAAAATCGCAAAACCAAACCGCGCAAACTGCGGTTGGTTTGATTGTGGTTTTGAGGTTTCGCGGTTTGGTGGTGGTTTGCAAAATGACAAAATCGCGAACCTTCGGTTTAGTGGCGGTTTGATGATTTTCACCACTAAACCACAGTTTGCCCACCCCTGACAGAAATCACACGTTAGCGAATGTGTGGGTTTCTGTGGACTGTAATTCATGATAATGAGAGTTTATAGCTCATTTTTGAAATGAAAAAATAAGTTACGAGTACAGTTGTAATTGACCAGTGAACTTGCATTCCGTTATCTATTGTTATATCATTTTAATGTCTGAATAGATATGTTTTAGATTCATATTGTCATTCATTAATTCATTAGAATTAGTTGATAATTGATATGTTTATGAGCATCACTTATTGAGCATGTTAGAACGCTCATTCTCTAATTAACATTTCAAGTTATCGACGTGCGCTTCGACTTAAGAATAGAGAAGATTAGGAGTTTATAGTCTTCTCTATGGTGAATTAATTTCCATATTGTTTATATATTGTATTGAATTATTATTTTTGTAATAAACAAGGTAAGGATATGGGTTTACGACCAAGGTTTATGTCAGTTTTTGTATATCTTATGTTTTATCGAAAAATTCTTAATTTCATTGCGTTTTCAATATTATATTTGATATAAGATATACTGTATGTGATTATCAGGTATGAAGGGCGACTGTATTGTTACTCTAATTGAGACTGACTGGTGTACCAGGACTTAATAGGGTTTCAGTCTGGGTTTCGCTTTAATTGAGATAGGGGATGCTACAAAAATGCTTGATTTTGATGCCACCGTGCATTCCATCACTACAAAAAATACATGTTACATATTCAAAACTCAAGTCTTACAAGTTTACATTTAAAATAATATCATCATTAGTGAAATTACAAGGCAAACATCATGAAAGTTTTCAAATACCCCTATATATAAATAAAAATATTATTCGAATAAACTGATAACACGTACCATTTTTTAAAAAAATCTTGTTCGAACCTAGACTTATTTTTAAAACAGACAAGAAAACACGTCCATACCCGTATTTATCTTGAAAAAAATCACGTTAGAACCCATTAAAAATGGGCCTGGACGAATGCTAACAAAACAGATCCGAACACTTTTTGCCACCCCTAAGACACGGGGATCTCTGCGGGGCGGAGAATCGGGTGGCAAAGTTCTCCCGCAGGGAATTTGCAAGAAAAAATATAGCCGCCCCACAGGGACGGGGATGGTAACTTCAATCTCCACGCCACCCCCACTTGCAACCTTATATATGCAGTTTGCCTTAAAAAAGACTGTACACATATTTCTCGAGGAGGGAACTTTTAAAACTGACGCTAGCAAGGTTCGAATTTGAAATAGTCTATATCCTAATGAAAGTTCAAACCATTAGACCAACTTTTCTTTGATTGTTTTTATTCTATATTTATAATTTATATTTAGTTTCTAATAATTATTGACAAGCCCATCTAAGCTCGACCAGATCTAAGTTCAAGCTTAGACAAGGCTTTGAAAAAATGGCTGCCTAAGCCCAACCTAGTCTCGTCCAGGCCCGCCTGTTGAACAGGTTTTGTCACAACATACTTCATTTCTTTGAGTAAAAAAATCTCTTCTCAATTTGGTAGATAATTCGTGTTTTTAGAAGTTAATGCGATTTATAGGGTTTAACTTAGTTACTTAGCGTACATGGCTACAATGATCAATTATTCCCCTAAGGTTGGAGGTATCATGCACAAGTGTCATCTCTCCACAGGCAGCAAAAGGACATCAATGCAGGTGCTCCATTTTCATATAGTTGGATTGCGATGTTTGTAATGTCAACCAATAGAAAAATGTTAGTGTACCAAAGAGTAATAAAAGTGAGGGAAAATGTGTAAAAGCATATCATACATAATACATGTGTCGCTTTATTATTGGTAATATTACAAACATCACAAACTTCAATGGCAACAAATCCTTTCCCATAGCAAAACCCTTGTGTACTTTCCATGACACGTGTCACCGAACAAAAACATGAGTTCTAAAACTGTGAGTGGTTTTACAAAAACCACCTTCACGTGGCCCTACCATATGTGATGGGGAGCTCAACAATGGAGCCAGCAAGGACGTTAACAAAGTTTCAGAACCTTTGTCATCACAAAACAAAGAAAGTTTTGAGAAACAAATGAAATGTGGATAACTTGGATTGATCATGCGACGACCCAAAATCCGAACACCCACCTCAGGGGAAATTTGGTAATTATAAAAACCTACTCCCCAAAAACCTACTTATATAAACTAGTTATAATATGTGTGGCCTCCTTTGCTCTAACGAAAACCAAGTGAGGGGTGAGAAAAACTAGTTAGAGATGGTGGATTGAAGGTGGAGGAAAGCAGACAACCACACAAAGACTTCGAGTTAAGTAATATCTCAATCTTCATCACCTCTAACTACTCCATCTCCTATTATTTGATGTTTTGGTGAGATTTGGGTATGTTGGACCAAAAATATTTATGGTGAAAACCGCCGAAGAAAGGCGGTGGGGTCGCTGCCATTATCAGAGAAAGGCATGGAGAGGGATGACAGGTGTGACGACCCAAAACCCAAAAGACCTGCCCTAAGGGAAGTCTAGTAATTTCGCAAACCTTACACTAATTGGTCCCACTATATAAATCTAATTGTAAACCCTAGCCACCATTAATCGATCTACGACTTCAAAATTAAAAGAGAAAGATGGAGGAGATTTTAGTGTTGGCGATACAAAATGGTAGCATTCGAATGTCTAATTGTCTTCGTTATTGTTCTTTTCTTCCTTCTTCATTAATTGAAAACTGGGGTTAGGTAAAAAAATGTAAAAGAGGAACCCTAATAGGGTGTGGCGCTAATCGAAGTTGCCCACGAAGACAACGGTGGGGCTATCGCCGTCGGCGAGGTCATCGTCAGAGGCATCCCCGACACCGCCCAGTGATGCGCAGGGCACTCAGGGGCAACGCCCCTGGGGCAGCCCATGCATTGGGTAGGGACATGCGTCCCTGCCTAACACATCCAGGGGCCAATTTGGCCCCTGCCCATTTAACTAGGGGCCAATTGACCCCATACCTCAAAAACTAGGGACGTTCGTCCCTCGTTACTTTATTTTAATAAATAATATATATGTATATGTATATGTATGATATATATGATATATATTAGAAATAAGATAAGAATAAATTATACCTTCAAATGGGGCGCGCTACCGTGTCCCCAGGGTAAGAGTTGGTCGGGTCCCACCCCTTACAGCAGGCGACATGGACCCGTGGGGCCTACACTAGTGCACCCAAAAATAAATTAGAATTAATATATGACTTGTTGTTGCTATGAATGTCTAAAATGGTTTAGACTTGTGAGGCGATTCACATCAAGCCCCGAGTGCACAAAGATCGAGAGTGATTATCGCGGTGAGTTGAGGTAAGTGATGAGCTTGCTCAATTATCAAATATAGCTTGATATCAGTTATGAAGTGAATAAACTCATGTGTATTTTAAAGATTTCTTGTCGTTACTTCACTTTGGTGTTTACAAAATGAGTTTTACTTTGATTTGACAAGCATGTTTAAGATTTCTTGAATGATTGGTCTTATGAAAGTTTAGATCCAGTTCGGATTGTATAAAAGAGTTTTAATGAATTTGAAGATTTTGGCTTGATAAAAAAAATGAAAAATTATAAGTTCAGACCTAAGTTATTATCTTATGATGAAAATAAAAACATTCGTGTGGTTATGATGTACGCTTAAATCACATTGACCAAATTGATTCGAAAATATATTTACAGTAGCTCAAAAGTCGAGGATGGATTTAGATTTTTCCTATGAAAATGAGTTTAACTCGATTTTTGAAATATGGTTTTTGATGAAAATACTTGATTTTGGAAAAGTTCTGATTCAAAGTTTACTTCTTGATAATTGAATCATTAAAATTGGGGATACCCAATTGAAAGAATATTATTAGTATGATTCTCCAGTAATGGACACGTGAACTAACAACTATTGAGGTAAAATGGAACCCAGATGATAGGTTGTGGGAAAAATAAAGTGTCAAATCAATGATTGTTTAACGATTAAAATTGAGGATCCTAGGATAGGATCGACTCCCAATAAAGTTCATACTGTGTAACACGAGCAATATTATAACGAGGAAGGATTAGAAAATATCTTAAGCTAGTTATGAAACATATATCTCTAGGTGGAGATGAGATCTTCTAAATATTTGACACCATTAGGAATTGTTAAACAAAGTGTTGCTTGTACATAGGAGCCTAAGGGCTTAGTGTAAATTTCAAAGTGAAAATCATAACCGAATAGTGTAAGAATTCTTGAAAACCAACCTAGATGATTAAGTGACATGTTTGCGCAGACAACCAAATGTCAACAAGTGGTGAGATGCATGAACGATCTATGTTGATGCCTTAACAAGTAACATAAGTATAAGTAGTCTATACGACATGAAAGGTTTACCTAAGAATAAGGTAAATGTGAGTTGTGTAGAGGAGATTTACACTAACTAAGTTTGCTTAATTACGATTTTCAAATGAATGCATGTATATTGTAGGATATTTGATGAATCAAGGGATGTAAACCTGAACTACATCAAGAATAGACAATTGGGTAAATGATAGTGACAATATAAGAATCTAAAACTTTACATTGGTGAAGTCGACTCGAGTATGTATTCTGATACAAGTAAAATTTGTGAACGTATATAATTTTGAAGTCACGGTACTCTTGAATCAAAGTTTTAAATGACATGACGTGCAAGTTACATTCGTCTAAGTACTAAGCACACTGTGGTGTACATTAATTTTGGAGTACTTGAAGAGCAAATAAAAAATGCGATAGTAGTAACACATATGAGTAGAAAATTGAAGCGTTAAGGGTGAATTTTGAACTTAAATTAATTGGATCGTAGAGAGTTAAGAATCTTTAATGACAAAACCCGAGGTAAGGTTTATATATTCTCAAGAAACGACATGAAAGTTAAACCACCATTGATCTCTCAGTGAGAGAAGTTCTAAACAAACTATAATGGCTAAAAGTTAGCTCAAGAGGACGATAAGAGATGCATGTGCACTAAATGTAAACTTTGACTATGCCAAAAGAATTTAAAACAGTTGCCCAAGATCGTGAACGTCGATTGATACGAGGACACGATGCGAGAAGCCTCGTGAAGACCGAATGGTTGTGATAATAGACTTTGGCATGAAAACAAATTACGATTTAATAAAGCGCATACAAATGAGTGTTGGGATAGCAATGATTATGATTATTCCACAGCTTACCAAGGATGAAAGCTTATCGTGTAAGTAAATGATTATATTTGACAGAGAAGTTACAAGGCGGACCGCTGGTCAAAAGTTAACTCGAATTATGAACCTATAAGAATGAATGTCAAAAAATGAGTAATAAAAATGATTTTAAGGTATGATTCCAAAAATGAATACTATGACTGCACATTTGTAGCCTCCACAGATAAGTCACAAGGATATGATGAGACGTTCATTGATATGTGTAATCGAGATGGTAACAAAGATGATGTTCTAGTGTTCATATTATAGCAGACAACTATCTTTGTTTCTACTACTAGTTAGCAGTATGGATTTGTTGTTAGATAGGCAAAGTAGTTTTTCGACATAGATAGGCACCAGATCATATCTCGGTATGGTTCTCTCTACTTGCTGATTAGACAACTTGGGTGCACATTGTGACATCGGTGTAGGATACAAAAGAATACCCATAAACGTATGAAGATACAAGAACTTGGCAGGTAGCTAAAGTATAATGACTCTATTGGGACTCATACGAGACAGACTTTGTAAATCTCGGTCTGTGGGATAAATATAATACTATTGAGAAGCGAGAGTCAAGAGTAAGATTTAATTTCACGTAGGGTACAAGTAAATTCGCAAGTGCGGATTTGCATCAGTACAAAAAGAGGTTATAAAAGAAATCGTTACGAATATACGCATTGGGCTACGGATGTACTTTATTTTTACTTTCGAGGATGAAAGTTCTTTAAAATTGGGGATGTTGTGATGACCAAAAACCTAAAAGACCTGCCATAGGAGCAATTTAGTAATTTCGCAAACCTTACACTAATTGGTCCCACTATATAAACTTATTTGTAAACCCTAGCCACCATTTATCGATCTACTAGTTCAAAATCAAGAGAGAAAGAGGGAGGAGATTTTAGTGTTGGCGATACAAAATGGTAGCATTCGAATGTACAATTGTCTTCTTCATTGTTCTTTTCTTTCTTCTTGATTTATTAAAAAATGGGGTTAGTTAAAAAAAAATGTAAGAGAGGAACCCTAATAGCGTGCAGTGCCAATCGACATCACTAATGAAGGTGGCGACGGGGTTGGTGCCTTCGGCAAGGCCCCTGTCAGAGTTGTCCTAGGCACCGCCCTCAGGCGAGCTGCCCATAACGGGCGACGCCGCCCCGTGATGCAGGGCGCCTAAGGGCAACCGCCCTGGGCAGCCCGTGCGATGGGCATGAACATGCGTCCCTGCCCGACGCATCCAGGGACCAATCTGGCCCCTGCACCTAAAAAACCAAGGACATTCATCCCTGGTTACTTTATTTTAATAAATAAAATAAAATATATATGTATATATATGATATATATTAGAAATAAGATAAGAATAAATCATACCTTCAAACGGGGCGCATTACTGTGTCTCCACAGTAAGCGTTGGTTGGGTCTCACCCCTTGCACTGGCAACGAAGGACCTACAGAGCCCATACCAGTGCACTCCAAAATAAATTAGAATTAATATATGACTTGTTGTTGATGTAAATGTGTCTTAAATTGTTTAAATTTACGAGGCAGTTCACATCGAACCCCGAGCGTGCAATGATCGAGAGTGGATATCGCGGTGAGTCGAGGTAAGTGGGGAGCTTGCTCAATCATCAAATATGGCTTGACATTTGTTATGTTAATACATAGATTTGTAATTAGAGACTTGGGATATGGGTTGCATCGTGTTATTGACTTGATTCTACTTATCTATGGGATGTATGTGTGTTGCACCAAACTTGGAATTACCTATTCCTGGGTAAGGAGTTTGGATTGTCCCCCTCCTAGGTAAGGAGTTGAGATTATCTTCTTATGGGTAAGGAGTTGGGATTACTCTCTTATATAGACCCTTGTGGTCGGTTATTATGGATATGAGCGGTGGCTAACTTCTCATGGAAACCTTAGACGATTTTGGTTCACAAATCGGTGATGGCTTTGGACGAACCTACTATTGGTTTGATGGGACTAACAAGAAGGCACATAAGGCCCGTGTGCGGCTAGTAGTGGTAGGGGAATCGATCACGGGACTCTAGTCAATAACTAGCATGCATTGAATGAGACCACGACTTTATATTATTACTATTTTCTTTAGTATCTCTCTTTGTGAACCTTATGCATGATAATAGGTTTTAACTTGAAAATGTTTTTATCAATCTTGTTGACTTGAATTATAAATGCTTTATAAATCCATGCGATGACTTGTTCTAAATGCTTCTTTACTCAATTTAAATTCATGCTAGTCGTGCATGCTTATTATGTATTACTTGCGTGTTTGATGATTGAGTGGGTTTTCCACAGTACTGAGCTCCGTTGTCTCTTTTAGCTCACCCCACTTATATTTTAGAACCATACACATCGGCGCTAGATCGAGAATAAGGAGAGGCGATAGCTTAAAGCTTTCTCTTTTGATGTGAGCCTTGTAATAATATTATCATTTATTTGATTTTGAAATTATTGAAAGGGTTACAATTTTAAATAAGTCTTTAGGGAAGAATGAACATTACTCTCATTTAGCTTAAACAACTTGGTAGTATTTGAATAACTTAAGTGTTGTAAGGATTTGAAAACCCAATGACAATTTTATAGTACGTCATATGGATTTCTTTTTTATTTAATTCCATAATTATTTATCCATATGCACTAGTTTTATATTTGGGATGTTGTTTAAGGTGTGCCAGATCGTTTGCTCGGATCTGGTTTGGGTGGCGGTTTCGGCTGGGTGATTCGACCCTAGGTTGGGGGAGGGTAGTCTTCCCTCAAATTTCTTTTGGGCTTCCAGCCTGATATGGTAGGGGAAAGGGGAACGTTTTCTCCCTCCGTACACGTGCCGCCAAGGGCGCCCTCGCGCTCTTGGCCCATGACCATAAGGGCCAGAATGGCCCCTGGTCAAGCCAATCTGGCCCCCTTTTATTTAAATTATATATAATACAAATAAATCCTTGCCTTCAAATGGGGCATGCTAGCGCGTCTCCGAGGGAGACCGATCGAGCCACACCCTCGACCCTTGCATCGGGCGACGAGGGACTCGCGGGACCTACACTAACCCTAAAATAAATTTAAAAATAAATTAAAATTAATATATGACTTGTCGGTGATGCGAATGTGTCTTAAATTGTTTAGAGTTCCAAGACGGTTCGTATTGGACCCTGAGCGCACAAGGATCGAAAATAGGATTAACAGCGAGTCAAAGTAAGTGAGGAGCTTGCTCAATTATCAAATATGACATGAGATTAGTAATGTTAGCACATAGATTTTTAACTAGAGACTTGCAAAATGGGTTGCATCATGCTATTGTCTTGGATCTATGTATATATGGAATGTGATTGCATTTGTTTTCCCCTTTTATGATATTCATTGCCCCATGATGTTTATGGAGTCCCCACCGAGGGCACTATTAGCAAGTAATATATAATGCCCCAGGATGTTTATGGTGCCACCGAGGGCTTTACTATTTATTGCCCCAGGGTGTTTGAGGAGTTTGCTACCAAGGGCTTTACTTGTCTAATTGAACTTATAAGTGTATCAATTAGAGACATGAGTTGGAGTTGCCTTCTCTTATACTTTGTGATAGAGGGACGTGCATCGGTGACGGCTTTGGATGAACCTACTATTGGATTAATGGGACTAACGAGATGGCATATAAGGCTTGTGTGTCGTCTAATGGGTTGTCGTCAACTCGAGGGTAGGTAAATCGGTCGCCAGATTCTTTCCAATAACTATTATGCATTGAATGAGACCATGACTTTATATTATTACTATTTTCTATAGTATCTCTCTTTTTTGCGAACCCTATGCATGATGTTGAGTTTTGTCTTGAATATGCTTTTATCAATCTTGTTGACATGATTTATTAATGCTTTATAAATCCATGCGATGCCTTGTTTTAAATGTTTTATTCAATCTCAATTCATGCGAGCCTTGCATGCTTATTAAGTATTACTTGCATATTTGATGGTTGAACAGGTTTTTCGCATTATTGAGCTTCGTTGTTTCTTTTAGCTCACCCAACTTACATCTTAGGACCTTCCACATCGACGCTAAATTGAGGTAAGGGAGAGGCGATAGTTTGAAACCTTCTCTTTTGATATGAGCCTTGTAATGATATTATTTATTTATTTGATTTTGAAATTCGTGAACTTGATTTCTATTTAAATAACTTGATTTCTATTTAATTAGGAGTTTTGGGTAGAATGGACCTTACTCCCTTATAGTTTAAACTAATTGGTAGTATTTGAATAACTTAAGTTGTTGTTAGGATTGGAAAACCCATCTCATATTACATCATATGGGTTTCTCTTTAATTAATTCCATAATTATTTATTCATATGCATTAGTTTCATATTCCGCAGGTTGTTTTAGGCATGCCGACTGTTTGCTCGACTCAGTTCGGGCATTGGGCTTGGATGACAGTCTGGGCCAGGTGAGTTGACCCTAGTTCAGGTGAGGGTCGTTACAGTTGGTATCAGAGTATAAAACCTAGGGAAAACGGTTAGGATTGTGAAATCTAAGTTGTAGAGCCTTTAAGTTTAAAGGTAGAGTTTAGGTCAGACAAAACAATGGTATGACGCATTAGTTCAAAGCCGACTTAACATATACAATGATAAATCCTAGGATGGGACAGGAAAAAAAACTGAGAAAAGATTTTCCATGGCCTATGATGATTATTTGCTACTTTATATATGTATATATATATATATTAATAATTAGTTATATAGTGAATTGTCTTCCCCCACTAGTTTGATTGTTTATAACGAATTCTGCAAGCGGATGAGAAACTTAAGTTCTACAAGACTATAAGGGGAATGACAATGAACGACGCAAGGAAATCGAGACAAACTCTTTGGGATATTTCATATGTGTTTCAAGAATGTCTACAATGACTTTTGCGAGGATGACTAAGCTTCAATTGGAAACTACATGGTGTGATACGCCTATACATAATAGTAATGTAGCAAATAAAAGGTTTAAACAATAATTATGAAACTTGAAAGGGCAGTGAGTGCCACGCTACAAACATAAATGGAAGTAGTAATGTTGGTGCACTTCGAGAAGTAACTCTGACTCCTGAAATTTTAATAAAATGGTTAAAATATAGGGTACCTTATTTAAAAAGGAGTTATTGATTCTAACAAGGATGCCAATGAATCTTAATTTTATTAAACCATCAAATTAAGCTAGTTTGGATAGGAAACTAAACTTGAAAACTTAATTCGAGATACGAAGGACACATGTACTCTTAAACATCTAAATCTTGATTAAAGATGCGAATCAATGGTTTATGATTTGACCAGATCAAAGGTCAATACTATGATTTGACTTTTATTATTATATGTGATCTATTTTCCTTGAAAAATGAGTTTTTAGACTATATTGAACCATGATTGTTAGGGTGTTTTGAGTTGATTTTTATCGATTTTCAAGGAAGAACTTTAGTTGTTTTACAAGATTTGAAAGCATAATCAAGTGTAAAAGGAAACGATTTATTTTTCTTGGTGTTCTATAAATGATGTAAATATACCTCTATGTATTTCAAAGACTTTTCGTCGTCACTTCACTTTGATTTCTACAAAATGAGTTTTACTTTAATTCGACAAAAATGATTGATATTTCTTGAATGACTAGTCTTATGAAAGTTTAAGCCCAGTTCGGCTTGTATGAAAGATTTTTAATGAATTTGAAGGTTTTTGACTTAATGAAAATACAAAGTATAGGTTTGAACCTAAGTTATTATTTTATGGTGGAAATAAAAACATTTATGTGGCTATGATGTAATTTTAAGTCGCATCTACTAAATTGATTTGAAAAGACATTTACAGTCACTCAAAACTCGAGGATGGATCTACATTTTTTCTATGTAAATGAGTTTAACTCAGTTTTTAATTAGATTTTTTGATGAAAACTTAAGATTTTGGAAAAACTCTGATGCAAAATTCACTTCTTGATAATAGAATAACGTTTCCCCGAGTTTTGATCGATCTTGTATAAGAGAAAGATAACTCTAACCTAGTTATCAAATGGGTGAATATCGAAATTGAGGATTTCAAATTGAGGGTTAACTTGAAACATATGTACATGACGTATGAGATAGCGAATTAGAAGTTAAAGTATACCTCTAAATAACTCGATTAGTAAAATTAGTGATTACAACTCAACGGTGCACACTTTAGAAAGTGTTGTGCTAGTACACTCGAAGATAGTCGAGTTATAAAAATATGGGGATCCTAAGTCAAGGACTAACTTAAGCAAGATTGCCACGTGTGAGTATCGTGTTGCAAAGTAGAAGTTTGTAAATGTTGAGAGGGCCCAAGATCAGAGGTTACAATAATTTAAATCAAAGGCAACTGACACAAAGATAAATTTTTCTAACTTAAGTAAAAGTGAGTTAACCCATAAAACTTAGGGACACCAAAAACTCAATAAATTGTTTTCGAAATGAATGTAAGATATGCGATGACGATACCATAATTGAGAAATTAAGGAATTCCTCAAAATTGAATGCTTTATATGAGTTAGAATTTGTATAGTTTGAAGGGCGTATATCAATGTCAATGATATTGCAATAAGCCCAATGATAGGTGAATCTTAAAATTAGGGATACCTGGTTAAAAAAATACCTTTGGTATGATTGTCTAGTAATGGACATGTGAACTAGGGACTACTGAGTCAAAGTGAAACCTACATGTAACGACCCATTTTATTAATGCCGTTAATTATCTCGAAATTGCAGACATGGACGCCAACTTTGATCCACGTGGACACACGGGTAGGCTAGGACACACATCGACCTAAGTACACTAGTTTAATTGTGTGTTGGATGGCTTAATTGCGGTGCAATTTATTCAATTGTTGGTTAAATACATCGCATGTGTGTACGTTGAATCATGAGACCATGCGAGGTTGTGTGACAGGTAGCTGCCTCGAATGTGTGCTAACGCGGGTATCAATAGTTGAGATACGGGTACACAAGAGAAAAATCAATAAACTTACATAAACATGTCAAGGTCATCAATTTGGCATAATGAATGTAACCATAGGTTATCAAATTGAGATGATTAATGTAGCCATAGGCTTATTAAATTAACTCGAACAATAGACTTGGCACACATCGAAATGTGTGTTGAGACGTGGGGCACCGGCTACGGGTAACTGAGGGTCGGTGTGACCATTAGTTTGTTTAATTTGCTAAATAAAACTGTGGCGGCCCTCGCCGCCCCCGGGGTGATGTGTCTTCGTGTACTCCTCGCAAACTACCCCAATTACACGTGTACGACACCTACCCGTCCTATCCTTGTCTCGAAATCAGTGGAAGTCGTATTTGAAATGCGGAAATCTTTCTGAAATAATTTAACAAAACCTAGTCTGGAAAAACCTTGACAATTCAATGTAAACAATTGTACTATATCAAACTAAGCATGTACACTGTCATGTCACTCCCGAGTTCCCTAAAGAATCAAAATATCAAAACGACACATGTACAATAGTCTGTGACGATAGGAAACAGAGATAGTCGCCTAAGAGTCCCTTGCCTTTACTGGTACTCGGATCTGCATTCAATCATCACAGAAGAAATAAATGGACGATGAGTCCAGTCAGTAAAATCCCAAGGAACTCATCCGAGCATTCACATAAACAAGTTGAAGTCAATAAATACTGTTAAATAAACATGCGGAATGTAAACAGACAACTGTAAGTAGGGCATCGCATGCATAGATAACAATAAAGCTCAAATATGTGTGCATGTTCCAATCAGACTAAACCAATTTCGAGATTTCCTTCCAGGATTCCACTAGTGGGCGCACCCAACTAGCTATCACCTAATCCCTCTCCGTGGTCGGCGTAGACCTACAACGCACCGACACATGTATCAGTTTCATAGCTCGGGTCGTTATCCACCGAGAACTCCCGATACACATGCTATGGTCTAGAATGCATAGACACACAACAGAACATCCGGTGGGAGTAACTCAACCAACCGTCCAAAAGATGACTAGATAAGAATGTAATTAAAAGCACGAGGAATACTGAAAATACGAAACAAAATAAATACTCGAGAGTTTTCCCTTTGGGTTTTACAAACCTCACAACGCGCTCCACTACTTCGTAATCTATCCTCGGGTCCAAGTCTACTGAGTCCTTAGTCGCCGATTGATCACCGTGTCAACCTATGTCCATTTATTAATAATTTAGGTTAGCATGCTAATTTACAATAATTTTCTAACATTTTAGGCCAAATTGCCTATTTCACATTTTTCGAGGCAAAACCCCGCAAAAAGTCACGTCTGACATTCTCACGTATTTTATTTTCATAGAATCTTATCAACTTCTATTTATTTGATTGAAATATATTTTTTTGGAATTTTCCCAATTTTTCGGGAATTTTCCCAAATCTTCTTTCTTTTTTTTTTTTTTTTTTTTTTTATCGTTTTACCGTTTTTACTGTTTGGGTCTGGGTCGGGATGGGTCGGACCCGACCCGGCCCGGCCTGGTCCGGGTTTGGTTTGGGTCGGGTCGACCCAAACGGGTCGGACTCGACCCGGCTCACGGAACATATCTTCTTCCCCGATCGAACCAAAGGTTCGATCGGGAGGAACAATTTTTTTTTTCTTTTCTCTTCTCCGGTGATGGGTTGGGGTGGCTCTCCACCCTAACCCCGGTGGAACCGAAGGCAGGGGAGACACCCCTGCCATCTCCACCTCGGCCGTGGGGTCAAGCCATGGAGGCCGAACCCCCGCTCTCTGCACTGCCAACCGCCCAAACAACAACAACCACAACGGGGACTCACCGCGATTTTGATGTCTCCCCTTCTTCCCGGCGCGTCCTTGCTTCTCCTCCTCCTCTCTTCTTCTTCTTCCTCGCTCTCGGCCTCCCTGCTTTGCGTGTGTGTTAACGGTGTGTGTGTGTGTGTGTGATGTAAGTGGGTAGGTGGGGTGGTGACACATGGTATGGGTTGCTACAAGTGTTACTTGAGTTGGGGACAAGTGTGTTGTTGTGTTTGACACCTAACTGTGACACAACTAAGACACTCGCCCGTGTTTCCGGGCGTTTCGACGTCCGATTTCGCATCCGAACCATGATATCCGCGCACCGCCGTGTCGTTCGTAACCCAATACCTATTCCATATTCGTTACGTGACAAAGTTTTATTTAATTTGTGTGTTTTCATTTTTTCAACCTAATAATCGGTCCCGTCGACTACCCGATACCCGTGTCCACACGTATATCGAGGCGAATATAGTTCACACCCTCACACGTATTATTTTGCAACAAACACTCATGCGATGTATTTAAATAAATTACACCGCAAATAAGCAACCAACACACCATAAACATCCATACCTAAGTCCCTGTGTGTCCTAGCCTACCGCGGCGTCCACGTGGGTTCGAGCTGGCGTCTACGTCTGTAGATAAAAAAATGGGCTGTTACAATTCTTTCCAACTAAATAAAATTTCGTCCCGAAATCTAACTGTAATTAAAGTCTCATACTAGAGAATAGTTGAGGGTATCGCGTCCTCATCGTCGACTCGAGCTCCTGGGTGAGTCCCTCCGTTTTATGATGCTGCCAAGGAACTAGGACCTTCGCGAGTTCCCTGTTCCGGAGAATCTGTACTTGACGGTCAATGATTTCTATCGGTCTCTCCTCGTAAGTCACGCCAGGCTGTATCTCTACCTGTCCCAACTCAATCATCGGTTTTGGCCCTGACCTAACAAGTCTTAACATGGAAATGTGAAAGATCGGATGAGCTAACTCGGCAGGTAACTCTAATCGATATGCAACAGTGCCTACTCTGTGTGCAATCCGGTATGGCCCAGTGTATCTCGGCGCTAGTTTCCCTTTAATGCCAAATCTCTGTTGACCTTTCCAAGGAGAAACCTTCAAATACACTATATCACCCTCGTCATAGCTTAGACCATCGCGATACTTATCCGCGTATTTCTTCTGTCTACCATGTGCAGCTCGTAGTTTCTGACGAATTTGTCGAATTTTCTATGTGTGATCAACAACTATCTCAGACCCTACCATCACTGTATCTTTCGGCTCTGCCCAACAAGCAAGTGATCTACATGGTCTCCCATATAATGCCTCAAATGGTGGCATACCAATGCTCGCCTGATAGCTGTTATTGTATGCAAACTCACACAGAGGCATATAATCCTCCCACGAACCCCCAAACTGTAATATGCATGCCCTGAGCATATCCTCCAAAATTTGGATTAGCCACTTTGACTGACCATCAGTCTGAGGATGATAAGTTGTACTAAACTGCAACCTGTGCCAAATTGTTCATGCATTGCCTCCCATAGTTTCGAGGCCAATCTGGGATCTCTGTCTAACACAATGGAAACTGGCACCCCATGAAGTCTAATAATCTCCCGCTCAAACAATATGCTCGGCTTGGGAAACGTGTATCTCATCGAGATTGGAATGAAGTGACCCGACTTCGTCGGTCTATCAATCACTGTCTAAACTGCATCGTGACGCTTCGATGTCTGCGGTAGCCCACTAACGAAATCCATAGTAATATGTTCCCATTTCCACTGTGGAATGGGTAGCGGCTGTAATAATCCACCAGGCCATTTGTGCTCAGCCTTCACCTGCTAGCAAATGTGACAACTCCCAACCTACGCACCTACGTCAGCCTTCATTCCTGACCACCAGAATAGTCGTTTAAAATCATGGTACATCTTGGTCCGACCAAGATGAACCGTGAACGAGACCGGTGTGCCTCCTCTAGTATCCCGTTCCGTATCTCTTGATCCGCAGGTATCCACAATCTCCCTCAGTACCTCAAACACCGATCTGTGGTTTCTGCCCAACCAGTGTATTTCGATTCCATGACAGACCACTGACCCGCTCATAGAGCCCATCAGCCCTTTGACACTCGGCAACCCGTTCAATCGATACGGTCGGTATCCTCGACTGACAACGAATGTGTCGTTCCTCCGTAGTTGCCAACTCAGCCATGCATAAAACTGATGATGCCTGTAATAAGCCATGCTCATGTGTCATCTGCTACAGAACAGTCCGACTATCGAGTCCACTCCTGCTCAATGCGTCTGCTACGACGTTCGCTTTGCCAGGGTGATATTCAATTGCAAAGTCGTAGTCCTTCAGCAACTCCAGCCATCTCCGCTGACGCATATTCAAATCTCTTCGAATGAAGATGTAACGTAAACTCTGGTGATCTATATACAACACAAATCGCACTCCAAAGAGATAGTGCCTCCAAGCCTTTAGTGCAAAGACGACCGCTGCAAGCTCCAGGTCGTGCACTGGATAATTTCCCTCGTGAGGTCTCAACCGTCTAGAAAGATAGGCAACTGGTTTACAACCCTGCATCAACACACATCCAAGACCAATGCCCGACGCATGTATATACTGTCAAGGTCTTGCCCGGCTCCGGCAATGTCAATACTGGTGCAGATGTCAATCTTCGCTTCAATTCATGAAAGGCTCACTCACACTCATCTGACCAATCAAATCTAACGTTTTTCTTAGTCAGTCTCGCACAAATCGTCGATAGTATCTGGCCAGTCCAAGGAAACTCCGCATATCAGCCACAGACTATGGCATCTTCCAATCAATGATCGCCCTAATCTTTTCTGAATCCACTGAGATACCCTGCTCACTGATGACATGACCTAGGAATTTCATCGCACGTAGCCTAAAGTCACACTTGCTAAACTTGGCGTATAATCGGTGTTCTCTCAGTGTCGTCAACACTGCCTTAAGATGTTCTTTGTGATACTCACGAGTCCTGCTATAGATCAAGATATCGTCGATGAATACGATGACGAACCTGTCCAAATACGGCCTCATAACCCTATGCATCAGATCCATGAAAATCGCTGGAGCGTTCGTCAGCCCAAATGACATGACTGTGAACTCAAATAAATTGTATCTCATGCTAAAAGCGGTCTTCTGGACATCCTCTTCTCGAATCATCAACTGGTGATAACCTAAGCGAAGGTTAATTTTTGAGAAGAATCTGGCACTCGTCAGCTAATCAAACAGATCATCAATCCTAGGAAGTGGGTAACGGTTACTCACAGTTACCTGATTCAATTTCCTATAGTCGATGCACATCCTCATAATACCATCCTTCTTCTTTACAAATAGTACTAGAGCTCCCCAAGGTGACATACTAGGGTGTACGAAACCCTTCTCCAACAGCTCATCTAACTGTCGTCTCACCTCCTCCTGCTCCGCTGGTGCCATTCGATAAGGTCGACTGGCAATCGGTTGCGTCCCTGGTATCAATGGCGGTAAATCCGGGTAAATCATTTAGAAATACATCAACAAAATTCCTAACCATCGGAACATCCTTAATTGGTACCCCCGTTCGAACCTCCGACTCATCTATTGCCGCAAATGCCTCCATCTCCTATGCTGTAGCTAGTCGACCTCTCATGATGGGTAAGTCAGTTGCCGATCAAATTAATACGAACTCCGGTATTCCAGGAATATGAAACTCTATCCTCTTTCCGTAACAATCTATCCGTGCATGATAGGATGCTAACCAATCCATCCTGAGCAGTTTGTCAAACTCTAAGTACTCCAATACTCGAAGATCCGCTGGTAGCTGATGTCCATCTACCTCTATCATAACGTCTCGACATATGCGGTTATGGTATTTCTTATCCCCAGCAGCCGTATTGAGGACAAGATGTGGCTCCAGTATTTGTGTAACTAACCCTAACAATCCAACAATATGCCCAACAAGAAACGATAAAGTACTACCAGAATCAAACATAGCATGCATGTGGTGACTAAATATAAGTAATGTACCTTCAATAAGTTGCCTATTCGCACCGCTATTTGGCTGTGCTAACGCATGCGCTCTATTTCTGGTCTAAACTGACTCTCGTGGTGGCGATGGTGGTGTCCGACAGTCAGCCCTCAAGTGTCCCCTTTGCCCACATCGATGACATCTGTGGCTCTCCAGTCCACCCGCCTGTCCGTCTCCAGATCTCGAGCCCTGACCTCGGTCTACCTGACCCTGTCATGTCCCCTTTGATCTCGACCCTGACGGTACTTCTGTGGCCGTGACCTTTGCCGATCCACTGATGCTGAGGTGATGGCATGAACCAATTGCGGCTCTTCATAGCGGAACTGACTGCCCTGAAAATCGTCCCAGTGGCCCCTTTCCCATTCATCATCTCTCCGACCTCTATTCAGACGCTCCATCGGTCTCTTTTACCTCTGAGTTGACCTAGAACTCTGCCCTGACTGCACCTCCCTGCCAGTCACACATCTGCCAACCCTTTGAAGTATATACGTCTCATGAGCCAATGCCCTATCAAAGATCTCCTGCAATTTTGTGGCTCCGGTTGAGACAACTGCTTATGCAATTATGTCATCGACCCCTCTGGTGAAATAATAAATATGCATGCGCTCTGTCCCGACAACATCTAGAGAGAATTGCAATAAATGTCGAAACCTCTCCATGTACTGCGTCAAAGTCCTATTTCCCTGTCGCTGGGCTAAGAACTCCTCCCTCAGTCTCAACCTAACCTCCATCGATATGTACTGATCGTAGAATAGATCCCTAAACTTAGCCCATATCGTCGGTTCCAGATGAGTATCCGTATATATCGTCCACCAGACTACCGCATTCCCTCTCGAATAGGCTCCCGAAAGTCGCGCCTGTACTGTCTCATCGTTCCTTATCAGCTTATGGAAATGCTGATGGGACACTATCCATCTCCCTGCAGCCTCGTGATCACAGCTGTCGCAAAAGAATCTAGGCTGGAACTTCAGAAACTCTTTCAATAACTTCGCCTCTAGTGTCAGAACAAATGCTGATGTCGAAGGAGTGTCAGCATCGAGGGTGGCAGTAACCTGGTCCGTCGTCGTGTGTGGAGGCACAATAGTCGACGTCCCCAAATGAATAACTGCGGTAGTTATATTTGTGGGTGCCTTTGCCGCTACCCCCTGAACTGGTGTCTGTGGTATCCCCTGAACATCACTGTCTCCGCCGGTACAGTCATAGCTATAGGCTCTTTAGCTGAAGCGAGTGCCGCCAGTACCGCGGTATGCTCGCTTAATAGCCGTAATACCTCAGCCATCTGTGTCTCCTGGGTCGAGAGTCTATCCTCCACACTCGCCCTGATCGGGACATCACTAGTCGCGTCGCTAGTCTGTACAGTCTCAAACGGTGCACCAGACTGTCCGTCCATAATCTACATCGAGAACGTGCCCCGAATCAGTCTCGAGGTATATACGTATATCATATAGTAACATGAAAATATAACACATATATAAATTCTAACTCTACCCGCCTCACATCACTTCCCAATTAAAGTTCTAAGGCAATTAC
Organism: Stephania yunnanensis; assembly: GCA_039657365.1. Classification (NCBI taxonomy): domain Eukaryota; kingdom Viridiplantae; phylum Streptophyta; class Magnoliopsida; order Ranunculales; family Menispermaceae; genus Stephania; species Stephania yunnanensis. Next base: position 13,286,003 of record CM077592.1, read on the forward strand.
TTCGGGTTTCCACATCTAAATTCATTAATTAATTTTTATTGTCTTATGACTTCTTATTTACTCTAATGCCAACTATGGCGTTGGTGTCACAATATCTTAAGCCAAACCTGGGCTCTGATACCAACTATGGCGGCCCTCCCCGCCCCGGGGTGATGTATCTCCGTGTACTCCTCGCAAGCTAGCCTAATTACACGTGTACGACACCTACCCATCCTATCCTTGTCTCGAAATCAACTGAAGTCGTATTTTAAATGCAAAAAAAATTACGAAACAATTTAACAATACCTAGTGTGGAAAAAACCCTGACATTTCAAAGTAAACAATTGTACCATATCAAACTAAGCATGTACACTGTCAGGTCACTCCCCAGTTCCCAAAAGAATCAAAATATCAAATAAACACACTTACAATAGTCTGTGACGATAGGAAATCAGAGATAGTTGCCTAAGATTCCCTTGCCATTACTGGTACTCGGATCTGCACTCAATCATCACATAAGAAAATGGATGACGAGTCCATTCAGTAAAATCCCAAGGAACTCCTCCGAGCATTCACATAAACAAGTGGAAGTCAATAAATACTGTTAAATAAACATGCGAAATGTAAACAGACAACTGTAAGTAGGGCATCACATGCATAGATAACAATAAAGCTCAAATATGTGTGTCTGTTCCAGTTTGACTAAACCATACTTCGAGATTTCCTTCTAGGATCCCACTAGAGGGCGCACCTAACTAGCTATCACCTAATCCCTCTCGGTGGCCGGCGTAGACCTACGACGCACCGACACATGTATCAGTTCCATAGCTCAGGTCGTTATCCACCGAGAACTCCTGATACACATGCTATGGTCTAGAATGCATAGACACACAACAGAACATCCGGTGGGAGTAACTCAACCAACCATCCAAAAGATGACAAGATAAGAATGTAATTAAAAGTTAGAGGAATACTGGAAATGAATGAAAATACGAAACAAAATAAATACTCGAGAGTTTTCCCTTTTGGTTTTATAAACTTCACAACGCGCTCCACTACCCCGTAATCAATCCCTGAGTCCAAGTCTACTGAGTCCTTGGTCGCCAATTGATCACCGTGTCAACCTATGTCCATTTATAAATAATTTAGGTTAGCATGCTAATTTACAATAATTTTCTAACATTTTTAGGCCAAATTGTCTATTTCATGTTTTTCGAGGCAAAACCCCGTAAAAAATCATGTCCGACAATCTCACATATTTTATTTTCATAGGATTTTATCAATTTCTATTTATTTGATTGAAATATATTTCTTTCGGAATTTTCCCAATTTTTTTGGAATTTTCTCAAATTTTCTTTTTTTTTTTCTCTTCTATCTTTTTTTTTTTTTTTATTATTTTACTTGTTTTTACTGTTTGGGTCTGGGTTGGGTAGACCCAAACGGGTCAGACCCAACCCGGCCCGGCCTGGTCTAGGTTTGGTTTGGGTTGGGTCGACCCAAACGGCTCGGACCCGACCCGGCTCTGGACCAGAAGAGGTTCGATCGGGAGGAACAAATTTTTTTTTTCTTTTCTCTTCTCCTCTTCTCTGGTGATGGGTTGGCGTGGCTCTCCACCCCAACCCCGGTGGAACCGATGGCAGGGGAGACACCCCTGCCATCTCCACCTTGGCCTTGGGGTTCGGCCATGGAGGCCGAACCCCCACTCTCTCCACTGCCAACCGCCCAAACAACAACAACCACAACGGGGACTCACAGTGATTTTGTTGTCTCCTCTCCTTCCCGGCGCGTCCCTGCTTCTCCTCCTCCTCTCATCTTCTTCTTCCTCGCTCTCGGCCTCCCTGTTTTGTGTGTGTGTTAACAGTGTATGTGTGTGTGTGTGTGTGTATGTGTGTGTGTGATGTAAGTGGGTAGGTGGGGTGGTGACACGTGGTATGGGTTGTTACAAGTGTTACTTGAGTTTGGGGGCAAGTGTGTTGTTGTGTTTACAACCTAACCGTGACACAACTAAGACACTCACCCGTGTTTTCGGGCGTTTCGACGCCCGATTTCGCGTTCGAACCGTGATATCCGTGCACCGCCGCGTCGTTCGTAACCCGATACCTATTCCATATTCGTTACATGACAAAGTTTTATTTAATTTGTGTGTTTTCATATTCCCGACCTAATAGTTTGTCCCATCGACTACCCGATACCCGTGTTGACACGTATATCGAGGTGAATACAGTTCACGCCCTCACACGCATTATTTTGCAACATACACACATGCGATGTATTTAAATAAATTACACCGCAAATAAGCAACCAATACACCATAAACACCCATACTTAAGTCCCCGTGTGTCCTGACCTACTGCGGCATCCACGTGGGTCCGAGCTGGCGTCCACATCTGTAGATAAAAAAATGGGCTGTTACAAAAACACTAGCCATATGGTTGGATAAGGCTTAATGTAATGTGACATTAAGAAAATCAATAGCAATGGAAGCCTATAGTTTACATTAAATAAAAGGGGCCATGAGATGGACATCTAGATTTACATAGTGAGTAGTACTAGATGATGAGTGTGCTCGTGGAGTCACCAGGAGCTATAAGACAGCATGCTTGTGAACCACTAGATATGCATCAGGATACGTACAAATAATTGATTCCATAAAATGTATATATATATAGGAGAGTTAGTGGAGTGTTGATCACAAACACTCATCCATTTCATGCGGTACCAGAAAATTTAGAGGAAGAAGAGAGGATTTGAAGCTAGAAATTCAACAACCTAGGTATCAAATCAAGAAATCTAACTTAGGTAATCATCTTCCTCATCTCCTACACTTTAAATTGAACCTATTTTCATATGCCTTGGTGAAATTTCGAATTTTCTGATGTATGCTCTGAATTGTGATGAAAACTTGATCAATTTCATGTTTATAGATCGTATTATTAGAGGATTGATCACTAGTCTTACTAGAATTTCTAGTTTTGATGAAATTTGAAAGTGTGATGAATGCATGAATTTGTGGAAATTCATGTATATTGAGGTTTCTGAAGTGTTCTGATTGATGGATTGAGGTTATTTTGATGAGGAAAGGGTAATAGACTAGTTAGAATAGCTAATGGAGAGGGCTAGGACAGAATTCTCGAATTGAGAATTCTGTCCCAAAAGGTAATTAGCTCGCTAATTGGAAATATTAACGCGCTAACTGTCCTGAGTGTGTCGCTGTTCTTCGCAACGAAGAATAATTACATGCTAGTTAAAAAATCCTAGTGCGCTAATTCCATCTAGTGCGCTAGGTACACCCCCTTAGCGCGCTAACTCAAAACTAGCGTGCTAGGTAGACAAATTAGCGCTAATGACAGATGAACTATGAAGTTAAGGGCTGTTTTGATTATTTTCAACTTAATACATGTCGAAACACTTATAAACAACCTAAAATTATCAAAATTGGACTTCAGGGACTTAGTGGACTGTAGCTTGGTATTGGGGAGCTTGTCAAGTCGGATTCGACAGTCCGGAGAGGTCGGAGAGCGGTGTGAGGTTTGTAAAATCCAGCTGAAAGACTCTGAATATTTATTCTGCTTACATGTTGTTTTTATTATTCCTTGTTATTCATCATTCTATTTGGTTATTTAGACGTGGGTTAAGGTTACTCCCTCGGATTTCCTTGTTGTTTGTTCATGAGGCCCTGAACTGTAACACATGTGACACGACCCGTAGTGAATGAAGACCTGGGCTTGCCTTGGTGCACGTGTCGGTGACTCAGCAGATTTGGCCAACGCCGCGAGGGACCAAGTATTGGGCCAGTTGGACGCGACCACTGGTGGGAACTTGGTGACCCGAAGTACAGTCTAGTCCATCTTGAGTGAGCACACACATTTTTTAGCATGTCTTCTGTTTATTCATGCGATGAGTAATTTATAGTTGTTTATTTTATATTCCGCATGTTTACTTGACAACATTCCTTGTATTTCCTTTACTTTATTATATGAATGCTCAGAGGAGTTCCTTGGGATTTCACTTATTGTACTCATTATCTATCTTTTTGTGATGACTGAGTGCAGATCCTAGTACCAGTAAGCGCAAAGGGATCCTAGGCGACTACATCTGATTTCCCATTGTTGTGGACCTACTTGTACGTGTTCATTTTTGATATTTTGTATATTTTAGGTATTGAGAGACTTGAGATAACACAATACATGTATATATACCTTTTATAGTGAAGTCGCTTATATACAAAGTACTTTCTAGGGGTTTTTCACAGTAGGTTTTGTCTTTGAACAATGATTATCATGCTAAATTATCTTGTCTAAATGGTATTAAGTAAGACTTTCGCTGAATATGTTAACCTTTAAAATACAACCCATTAGTATGGTTAGGATCTCAATAAATTGCCAGCTAGGTAATAGTTGAAGCAGTTAGATTCCCACTGGGAATGAACAGAAAATATAAGGATCATTTACTAGTTTATCTAATATCACACTAGTGCACACAATTTATGAGACATAAAGAGGACGAGCAGGTGCCAGACACGTGTAGTTGGGCCAACCGGTAAGGACAACATTGAGACACGTCACCCCGGGGCGGCTAGGGCCGCCACACTACATGATTTGTAGGTGTTAGTTGAATGAAAATTATGTCGAGGAATAACTAATGTAACTAATGCTACCTAACCTAAGCCAATGATAAGTTGATTATTAAAATTGGGGATCTTAAGATAGGATCGACTTGTGGGAAAACGAATAAGTGAATAGGTGGTATGCAAAATTATGAACTTAATAGAGAAAACACTTACTACAATAATTTTTTGTAGTCGTAGGTTTGCAATGGGAACACCTTGTTCAAGAACTTAAAATTTTAAACACAGTGGTGACATCACGAGAAATCATAAAAACCGCTTATGAAAAGTAACTCGAAGTTCCTCGATAAGAGTGAACCTTACTTTAGGAGCCGGACTAAACAATTTTAGGAAAGATAAATGATTAAAACAATGATAGGGTGACGGTTAAAAATTTGGGAACCTAAGCTAGGATTGACTCCTATTAAAGCTCTACCATGTGATAACTAGGAAGGATGAGAATATCCTAAACTAGTTAGGAAACATGCAGCTCTAAAAGGAGATAAGACGTCTTAAATTTGACACAATTAGAAATTGTTAAACAAAGTGTCGCTAGCACTTAAAAGCCTGAGGGATTAGTCTAAGTTCTAAAGTGAACATTATAACTGAATAATTACGGCCCAAGTCTCTAAATCTTAGTTTATTCTCTTAATCATGATTAGTGACCTGTGACGTGAAACCCACATTGATATACGTGCATTGACTGAGGCGAGAGGGCCGAGGTATATATTATATTTGTTGTGGTGTAAGCTTAGTATATAATATATGTGTAGACTACTAAGTCACTCATACTTGTGTATAGGTGTCGAGACGTGTGTGGGGACGCGCCTCGAGATGTGTGTCAGTGTGGGACTGGGGTAGAGACTGATGATGGTACGTTGGTATAGGTTTAGTGTAGCTTAAATAGTGGTTTTGAAATGGCGAAAGTTATTTTCAAATTAAATGTGTCTAAGTTAGCATTTTAAAACAATAGCCATGTGATATTTCTCGAGATACATATTAACACATCTAGAAACCAATTGAGTTACATATTGGTGTTAGCTAGCTTGAGATAATGGAAAGTAAGTGGGACAAATGTTAAGTTATAGGCCATTTGATAAGGGTCAAGATACTTGTGCACTTGAAGATCAATGGCTATTAATCAACCATATCCATTATATATAAAGCTAATTATCAACTCATGCAACCAAAATCATTTCATTTTCATAATTTATGAGCTAACTAACTTGCTGGAAAAGAAGAGATCACCAAGCATTGTGAAAAAGATTATTGCTTTGGTGATTTGAAGGTGTAGGAGTTGATCAAGCTAGGAATAAATCAAATGGGTAACTCACTTACATTAGTTAACTTAGTTAAATTGATGAATTAAATTATATGCATGGTTGTTTTTATGTTGTTATTGATGTCTTGGAACTTTGGAGGAGTGTATGGGAGTTCTTAAGGCATTGGTATAGCCTATGTGTAGAGAAAACTCATAATTCTAACTACAGAATTCTGGGTTTTCTTGCAAATAAGGCATTATGTAGATCAGCTAGTGTGCTAACTTTGGATAGTACGCTAGAGAAATTTGGTAGCGAGCTAATGAGGCTACTGGCGTGCTAATCAAATCACCCAATGCGCTATGTGCGAAGACTGCATATTAATTTGCAATTTTCTAAATTTGCTTAAACACTATAAACAAGCCTAATACCCTAAGTAAAGGCCCAAACACACTCAAAACATGTTATATGATATCAGGAACCTCGAGGAGTGTCTCAAGGGTTCGAATATGAGTTTTGAGGCGTCGAGAGGTCGGATTAGCTTAAGAAATTTTGTAGATTGTAAGTAAAATGATTGAGATATTTATTTATATTTCATTCCTATTTATTCGTTTATTTCCAATCATTTGGACTGATTTAGCATCATACTCTATATACCATGACTTATTTTCCTTTCCCATTTCATGAGTTTGCTTTCATGATATAGATTGTTAGTTAAATGATTTCATTGACTCCAAATCATGTGCTATGTCATTTTTTATTGTTAATATTGGTGGTCAATGAAATAGCATGCTATTATGTAAGTGTTATATAGTGTTGTAAATCTATTGCTATTGTGCATTAGATATGCAATTACTTTGTTGAATTCTCAAACTATGTTATTTCTTGAAATAAGAAAGTAGTTCTTGTATCTAGGACCATTACATTACTTAGATAAGCTGCGACATACGAAGGTCACTAGACTATCCAAGGATGTCAGGATCTCTCCATTATAACTTGAGTGACATCATAGGGTATGGGACTAGGGGTTTTTGGCAAGTACAACTTAGGTGACTTCACGAGTTATAATACTCAGGGTTGTTGGCAAGTATACATCGCAGGTGACTAACACTTGGGATGATTATAAAGGCGAAGAGCATTGCTCAGATTTTCATTGAAATGTAGAGCTCAACTCAATCCTTATATAGTGGAAAGGTTGATGTGATGAAGATCATGGCTGACCGACCATAGATCATTACTACTTAGCCAAATGTTACTTTCATTTTGCTTAACTAAAATATTTCTTTGCATGTTCTCCTTTCAGCATAATTGCTATTATCATGCTTTTAGATACTTGTTACGTGTTTGGGAATGTGAACAAATGTCTCTCAGTGTTACTTTCTACATTACTTTACTCACTTTCTTTTTCATGACAGTGGGTGCAGATCTATCAAGTAGTAGATCAGGTAAAGAAAAGATCAACAACTACCTTTAAGCCAGTTGAGCACTGCTACAAAGAATTTTGTAGGTTTCTGGTTTATTGTATGACTTTTATATGTCTTTCTCGTACTTTTAGGGTTATATAGATTATGGATTGAGAGATTGCATCTTGAACATATACGTGATGATATATTATCGTCGTTTCATTTTATATATGCATGTGATCTTTATTTCCCGATTTTTCGTAATTGTTAGGTATCACGTTAAAAGCTTATTCTAATTTGTTAAAGATTTCCGCTGAATAAACTTCTAAGTTTGTAAACTTTTAATTAACTTTGATTTATGAATTGACATAAGATAAGAATATGCTTGTTTGAAAAACTAATTGGTAAATAATAAGGTTTTGGAAAGGCTTACTAATTCCTTGTTAAGTTCCTATGTGGTGAGATTAAGGCTTAATGACGGGATTAGGCCGGGCAGTGCCCTAATTTGAGAAGGGGTAAAGCTTTGAAGAGTCTAAGTTTATGGAGCTTAGGTAGAGGAATGTAGCTATTCTACAATGTGATACCAAAGTTACAGTTGTTAACAAAGGCCTAACTTTTCTAATAAGTGACAAATAAAACTTAAACAAGGAAACACAAATTTTAGCAGTGGAAAACAAAATGATCCTTTGCTAAAAACCATTAGTTGAGAAGTAAGTGAAAATGATATAGGGATATCTTATATGTACGTGTTATTTTCTATACGTATACATATGCGTTACTCACGTAATAGCTTATTCACGGTCACTATTTACTTGTATATATCGAAGGTTGATTCACGCGATAACGGGGATGCAGGTGCTAGTGGTGGCCAGCCTCGTATTCCATCAGCCGATGATTTTAAGAAGCTATCTGATAGAGTAGTTGTACAGGGACAACAGTTAGCAGATTTTATTGCATGATGACAACACATTTTGCTCCACCAGTACAAACACCGGCCCCTACTACTACTACACCAGCCATTCCGGTAGTACAAACTATACGTGTAGTAACAACACCAGCCATAAAGAGTTTATACACAGTCTTTCACACCTACATCTTCGAGCTCGTTAGTAGAGGTTCAGTTGGTGAAGGATTTCATTAGATTGAAGCCTGTGTACTTATATGGTCAGTGAGATTTTAAGAAGATCGAGAAGTGGATTTGTCTCAGGAGAAACTATATAGAGTTTCGATGATCAAAGACAAACTTAGGGCTGAGTTTTTGTCGTATGTACTGCATAAGGATGCATAAGTTTAGTGGTGTGCGACAATAGCTTCTCAAGGAGACTTTGCGTCTTAGGATGCTTTCAAAAAGAAGTTCTACCACTTATAGTGCTAAAGAGGTTAAATAATGAATTCATGGGAGCTGATAAGTCGGTGATGAGTTATATAGAAAAATATGGCTATTTGAGGTAGTTTGCTTGGGATCTAGTGAGAGATCATTCGGAGGATGTATATCACTTCAGAGACGGATTGAGGCTAGATAGAGGATTTTATGTGGTCAGTTCAGATGCTAGGACTTTGGGCGTGATTTATGAGCATGCGCTTTCCTACGAGACCTACTACTTGGGTAGAGTTGCCGATGGGTCACCGTTAAGAGCAGCATTGACACCTGATTAGGTTGCAGAGTTTGAGAGGAAGAGACAAAGGGGCAAGGGACCGAGGAGATTGAAGAGAGGCTCACAGGGTTCACAGACATCTACAACAGTTGTACCCTATGTATCATCCCTTATTCCATTGTAGAGTGTAGTCTTACCACCACCAATCAGGCTTGTATTGGCGGCTCCTACTTCTTTGCTAGCTTTACCTACACCACAAACTCCACGTTAGCCGTAGCATGGTGGTAGAGGTTGAGGTAAAAGTAGAGGAAGAGGTAGAGGTAGATGTAGAGGTAGTGGTAGAGGTAGAGGTAAAGGTCGAGATGGTTCCCAACAGGGTCAGAGACAGGTATAGGCCTAGGATCAGACTCATGGTCAGCGTAGGCCGATCACTTGCTATAAGTATGTTCAGTATGGTCACGCGATTCAAGATTGTCTACAGCCAGCAACCATGATTCCACAACAGACTCAATAGGGTGTACACATGGTAGAATAGTGTGATTCTGATGGCACACGAGGACTCATTAAAGGTACAGTTTCCATTTCTGGTAGAGATTTATGTCAATGAAATATTGATATATTTGAGGAATCGAGAAGATCACGAGCAACATTTTAGGGAGACGCTGTAGACTTTGAGAGAGCACAAACTTTACGTAAAGTTCAACAAATGCGAATTTTGATTGTCGAAAGTCAAGTTTTTGAGACATGTTGTTGGAGCAGTAGGTATTGTTGTAGATCCAACCAAGATTCGCACAATTATTGATTGGCCAACACCGACGTCAATTACGAAGATCAGGAGTTTTCTGGGATTAGCAGGGTATTATCGTAGGTTCTTGAAATATTTCACGAATATCCCTTCACCGATTACTAGATTGACCTAGAAGGACATCATATTTGATTGGTCTAAGGAGTGTAAGGAGGCATTTGGTCTACCAAAGTGATTGTTGACTATTACATTAGTGCTGATATTACTAGAGGTTGGATAGGGACCCCTTGTAAATACAGATGCTTCTCGTACGGGTCTAGGTTGTGTGTTGATGCAAGACAAAGGCACGATGGCTTATGCATCCAGACAATTGAATATACATGAGAAGAATTATCCCACTCATAACTTAGAGTTAGCAGCGGTAGTATTTGCTCTGAAGATATGGATACATCAACTGTATGAAGAGAGGTTCACACTCTATATTGACCGTAAGACCTCTTAACACAGAAAGAGCTTAACATGAGACATAAAAAATGGTTGGGTTTTCCGAAGGACTATGACTTTTCTCTAGAGTATCACCTAGGAAAAGCTAATGTAGTTACTGATGCACTAAGTATGATAACTACTGGAGATGTCGAGGTCGTTAGATGCCATATGACACATGAGTCTAGATTACTCAATGCAGCTGTGAAGGTGAGTCAATAGATATTTCTACCAGCAACTACGCGATGATTTATGCATAAATGAGGCTTCAGACAGTGTCTACATAGAGAATGTCAGAAGTTAAGAGAACCGATATCTTATACACGAGATTCAATGAGTTAGCCCAGAGTACTGATTGTACTGACTGGAGAAAGATGACGGATCTGTATATGAGAATTAGAGGTAGATTTCAGATACTGGCAGTGGCAAAGCTGATAAATGAGATTTTTCAAGATTCACATCATTCTCGATTCACTATTCATCCAGGAAAGACCAAGACTTGTCATGACATGAGGAGACATTTTTGGTGACATGGGATGAATGCAGACATATCATAGTTCTTTAGGAACAGTGGGGTTTCTCAGCAGGTGATTGCTAAGCATTGTAGATTTGGAGGATAATTACAACCGCTTCCATTTCCATGATGGATGTGGGAAGACACAGTTATGGTCTTTGTCAGAAGATTGCGGAGGACTGCCCGTCGACATAATTATATCTAGGTGATTGTGGATAAATTGACGAAATCTACTCATTTCATATTAGGTGCAACTCATTAGACATTTGACCAATCGAGTATATTATTCGAGAGGGAGATTATCAGGCTGGATGGGGTACCATTGACTATCACGTCAGATAGAGATGTTATGTATATGTCTAGGATAAGACGGAGTGTACATGGGCGGTATGGTACCTGCCTATAGTTCAGCACAACTTTTCACCCTCAAATGGATGGGCAAACTAAGAGGTTGATTCAGACTCTCGAAGATATGCTCCGAGCTTGAGTACTTAAGTTTTGCGAATCACGAGAGGAGTACCTACCATTGTGTGAGTTTGCATACAACAACAATTATCAGGCTAGCATTGAGATAGTACTATTTGAGGCATTATGGCAAAGTGTGCCACTCACTATCTTGTAGGATTGAGCCGGAGGACCGGGAGTTAATGGGGCATAAAATTATTGTTGATTACATGAAGAAGGTATGACGAATTCACCAGAGGCTTAAAGGATCCCAAGAGAGGCAGAAGAATTATGTAGACATGTATCGTAGCAATCTTACGTATGACGAAGGAGACGTTTTGTATATAAAGATGTATCTTCATAAGGGTCTTCATAGGTTTGATTTGAAAGGCAAGTTAGCACCGGGATTTATCAGGCCTTTCAAGATCAAGAAATAGGTTGGAAAGGTTACATATGAGCTTGAGTTACCTCCACAAATGTCGATTATTCTTCCAGTTTCTCATATTTCTCTGCTTTGACTAGCAAAGTTGAATGCAAGCGTACGATCGATAGTTGACTTAAACCAGATAGATTTGAGCGAAGATGTATCTTATGAGAAGCAGCTAGTATAGATCCTAGACCGTATGATACAACAATTGAGAGGTAAGTCTATCCCAAAAATGTTAGTTAAATGGCAGTTCCTTGGAGATTCAGAGTTCACTTGGGAGCGGAAATACTATATACAAGATAGATTTCATACATTTTCGAGTCAGGTATAACTTTAACCTAAGTTTAATTTCAAGAACTGAATTTCCATTAGTTAGGAAGAATTGTCACGACTCATGTTTCTAAATCCTAGTTTAATCTCTTAATCAGGATTGGTAACCTGTCTCGTTGGACCCACATCAAGGTACGTGCATTAACCAAGGAGAAAGGGTTGAGGTATATGTTATACTTGTTGTGGTGTATGCTTAGCGTATTGTATATGTGTACACTACTGAGTCACTCCTACTTATGTATAGGTGTCGAGACGAGTGTAGGGATGCGCCTCGAGATGCATGCAGGCGTGGAACTGGGGTAGAGAATGATAATGGTAAGTTGGTATAAGTTTAGTGTAGCTTAAATAGTGTTTTTAAAGTGGCTATGATTGATTTTAAATTAAATATACCTAAATTAACATTTTAAAACAACAGTCATGTGATATTTTTTGAGACACGTATTGGCACATCTAGAAACCAATTGAGTTACATATTGATGTTGGCTAGCATGAGATAGTGGAGAGCAAGTGGGAAAAATGCTACATTATAAGCCATTAGATAAATCTTGAGATACGTGTGCACAAAATGATCAATGGCTATTAATCAACCATATTCATTATATATAAAGCTAATTATCAACTCATGGAACCAAAATCACTTCGGCCTCGTTTGGTTCGTTTTTGCCAACTTACAGTGCGAGTGGAGATAACTCCATGGAGTTAACTTACAGTGTATTTTCATATTTCAAGTTTGATTGAACTTTAAACTTGCAGGGAAGTTGCAAGTTTTAAAAAAAACTGTAAAATTTGGGAATTGGCGTTAATGCCCATCAATCATATTTTAAAAATAAAAAAAAATGATTTGTAAGGGGTATTTTTGTCAATTGAACTCTATTTCCATTATGGGAAGGGAGGGGGAGATAACGCATCCCCTTTCCTGTAAGTTAGGAGATATCTCACCCACATACAATACAAGGCCTTCTTTTTCATAACTTATAAGCTAAGTAACTTGCTGGAGAAGAAGATATCAACAATGGTTGTGAAGAAGATCAATTGCTTTGGTGATTTGAAGGTGTAGGAGTTGATCAAGCTAGGAATACATCAAATTTGTAATTCACTTACACTAGTTAACTTAGTTAAATTGACGAATTTATAAATTAAATGATATTTATGGTTGCTTTTATGTTGTTATTGATGTCATGGAACTCTAGAGGTGTGTATGGGAGTTCCTAAGGCATCGGTGTTGCCTATGTGGAGAAAACTCGGAATTCTAATTATAGAATTCTGGGTTTTCCTTCAAATAGCGCACTATGTAGATCGACTAATGCGCTAGATAAATCTAGCAGCGCATTAATGAGGCCAGTAGTGTACTAATCAAATCACCCAACGCACTGAGTGATATGACAATAGAAAAATTTACAATTTTCTAAATTTTCTTAAACACTATAAACAAACCTAATACCCTAAATAGAGGTCCAAACATACTCAAAAACATGTTATATGATATTAGGAATCTATGGGAGTGTCGTGGGTGTTCAAATACGAGTTTTGAGGTGTCCAGAGGCCGGATTACCTTAAGAAATTTTATAAATAGCAAGTAGAGATATTTATTTATATTTGATTCTTGTTTATTTGTTTATTTCCAGTCATTTGGATTGATTTGTCATCGTACTCTATATACCATGACTTGTTGTCCTTTCTCATTTCATGAGTTTGCTTCATGTTATAGATTGTTGGTTAAATGATTTCATTGACTCCAAATCATGTGCTATGTCATTTTTGATTGTTAATACTTGTGGTCAAATGAGGTATTATACTATTAAGTAGGTGTTACATAGTATTGTAAATTTATTTCCATTATGCGTTAGATATGCAATTGATTTGTTGAATTCTCAAACCATGTTATTTCTTGAAATAAGAAAGTAGTTCTTGTATTTAGGACCATTATATCACATGGATAGGATGCAACACATGGGGGTCACTAGACTATTTGAGGGTGTCGGGATCTCTACACTACAACTTGGGTTACATTACGAGGTATGGGACCCAGGGTTGTTGGCAAGTACAACTTGGGTGACTTCACAAGTTATCGTACTCGGGGTTGTTGGCAAGTATACATCGCAGGTGACTGACACTTGGGATAATTATAAAGGCAAAGAGCATTGCTCAGACCAACATAGAGATGTATAGCTTAACTTCATCCTTATATAGTGGAAAGGCTGATGTGATGAATATCACGATCAACCAACCCTAAATTATTTCTATTTAGTCGAGTATTAGTTTCATTTGGTTTAACTAAAATTTCTCTTTGCATGTTCTCCTTTCAGCATAGTTTCTATTAATCATGCTTTTAGATACTTGTCGCGTTTGGGAATGTGAACAAATGTTTTCAATATTACTTTCTACATTACTGTACTCACCATCCTTTTTATGACGGTGGGTGCAGATCTATCGCATAGCAGACTAGGAAAAAAGACGATCGACGACTACCTCTAAGCCAGTGGAGGACTGCTACATAGGATTTTGTAGGTTTACTGGTTTATTGTATGACTTTTATGTCTTTCTTGTACTTTTGTGGTTATATAGATTATGGGTTAAGTGATAGCACCCTGACCAGATACATGATGATATATTATCATTGTCTAATTCTATATATGCATGTGATATTTATTTTCTGATTTTCTACAATTATTAGGTGTCATGTTAAAAGCTTCCGCTAATTTGTTAAAGCCTTACGTTGAATAAACTCTTAAGTTTGTAAACTTTTAATTAACTCTGATTTATGAATTAACACAAGATAAGAAAATGCTTGTTTGAAAAACTAATTAGTAAATAATAAGGTTTTGGAAAGGCTGACTAATTCGTTGTTAAGTCATATATGATGAGATTAAGGCTTAATCACGAAATTAGGCCAGATGATGCCCTAATTTGTGAAAGGGTCATTACACAAATGGTGTAAGAAACTTGAAAAGAAACCTAGATGAGTAAGTGATATGTTTGCACAAACAACTAGTGTTGAGGATATCGACGAGTGATGAGATGCACGAAATATTCAAAGTTGACTTCTTAATAAGTTGTTGGTTTTGGGTGCTCATACGCAATGAAAATTCAAAGCAATTTTGAAAAACCACAATTGGATCGAAAATAAGTTCCATTAAACTAGATTTATAAAACTAAACCATACCTTAATCTGTAATTTCCTTCTCTGATTGATCGAATTCCAAGAGTTTAAGTATGTGTTCTCTATTAGAAATTCACTCACGAACGGTGACTACAATTTGGAGTGTTAGCCCAATGAGGGATTGAAAATGTTTTTTCTTTCTTTCCCAAAACTCGGAGAACTCGAAAAATAGTAAAAACGAAAATATTATTCATTTTTAGGGTTTCAGCCTCTATTTATATGTGTAGGTAATCTCACTTATAAAACCTATTCGTAATAAAACTATTGTATTTAGGCAGTTTAAACAAATTACACATACACCAATATTAATAAGTTATCATATAACAAATTATAAAGAATTTTATGTCATGAGTTTTATCATATTAAATTCATTCATCAAAACTAATTGAAATCGTGAAAAGCCATTCTTTGTGTGCGACCCAATAGGTTCATGCGTCATTAGTAGTGAACCAAAATCATTTTGGTTCACAAGTCATAAACAGTCTCTAGCAAGACATTATGACTACCCATGTAGCATGAATATCAAAATCGATACAACCTAATGAATAACATATATCATATCCTTTTGTCGTGCGATATACATTGATTAAACATAAGGCATGAAAAGTCACCCTTAATGTTCAAGCGTAGTAGTATCGATCTTTAGGTGGACTAAAAAAATCTTAGTGGCATTGATTATATCAATTCACTTAGTCTTGGCCATTCGACAGTCTAACATATTGAAGGATCCATTGATATCTCTCTCTACATAAGAGGGACAAATTCTATTTTGATTACACACCTTCATGTATTATACATATGGTAACCAATCACAATCTTTATAATCATCCTATTAAAGACAATGTTTGATTATGTCAAATTACCATGCTCATAATATTGAAGTCTATGGTAGTTTCAAGTCGAATGACTAAATGATAAAGCTATCATGAGTAACAACTATGACTTAATCCATATAGTGTTCTCATAGCGAGTCCATCCAGTACTTTGTTACCTAACAAGTAATTATGATCTCGATTCGTATCCTTAAGGAAATAATATGACCATCATGTTTCATTTGTGGAAGTGCCTTTATCAAAGGATCTGCAACATTGCCTTCAGTAAGAACTCGGCAAATCTTCACGTCTCCCCTCTCAATGATTTCTTAGATGAGATAAGAATTTCTAAGTATGTGTTTGGATCGCTAGTGTGATCTTGGTTCCTTGGTCTATGCTATTGCCCCATTGTTGTCGCAATACTAGTAAATGGGGTTAGTTATACTAGAAACCACATTAAGTTCAGAGACGAAGTTTTTTTCCAAACTGCCTCTTTAGCCGCATCTGTCGCTGCAATATACTTAGCTTCTATTGTAGAATCAGCCACAATTTCTTTCTTCGAGCTTTTCCAGCTCATTGCACCTTCATTCAAAGTAAACACATATCCAGACAGTGATCTGAAGTCATCTATATCAGTTTCAAAATTTGCATTTGTAACTGTTTACAACAAGCTCATATTCCAGACTCCATAGACCAAAAACACTTCTTTAGTCCTTCTCAAGTACTTAAAAATATTCTTTACTGCTATCCAGTGACTCTTACTAGGATGAAATTGATATCTACTTGTTGTGCTCAAAGCATATGATACATCAGGTCTGGTGCATAACATGACATATATGATAGATCCAATAGTTGACGCATATGGAATCGTATTCATGTGCTTTCGCTCATCATTAGTTTTTAGATATTGAGTCTTGTTAAGACTTATACCATGAGACATTGGCAGTGGCCCCCTTTAAGAGTCTTGCATACTGAACCTATTCAGTACCTTGTCAATATAAGCACTCTAACCTAAATCGATTAGCCTTTTTGATCTATCTTTATAGATCTTAATCCAAAGGATGTAGCCTGCATCTCCTAAGTTCTTCATTGAGAAACACTTCCCTAAATAATACTTGACAGTCTGCAATATTGGGATGTCATCTTCAATATGCAATATAACATCAACATACAGTACTAGGAAAACGTCTACGCTCCTACTGACCTTCTTGTATACATAAGGCTCATATTCATTTTTACTGATACCAAATTCCTTCATTGTTTAATCAAAACGAAGATTCCAAATCCGAAAAGCTTGATTTAATCTAAAAATAGAATTGTGAAGTTTGCATACCTTCCTAGAATTCTTAGGATGAACAAACCCTTCAGGATGTATTATATACATGTCCTCAAGTAATTTTCCATTTAGAAAAGCTATTTTGACCTCAATTTGCCATATTCATATTTATAATATGCGGCTATGAAAATTAGAATTCTAATGGATTTAAGTATGGCTACAGAAAAAAAAGTCTCATCAAAATCGATACCTTGAGTATGTCCGAAACCTTTTGTTACTAGCCGTGCTTTATAAATATGCACATTACCATCCATGTCAATTTTCTTCTTGAAAATCCATTTACATCTAATGGTCTGAATACCTTCGGGTAAATCAACCAGTTTCTAAACTTGGTTATCATACATGGATTACATCTCAAAATTTATGGCACTAAGCCATTTATCGACATCAGGGCTAGACACAACCTCCTGATAAGTAGTAGGCTCATTCCGATCCATAAGCAACACCCCGCTATTATCAGTAATAAGGAATCTTAATTTCTCTGACTAATGTCTTACCCTCTTAAACCTACACGGGCCTTGTGATACCTTTGGAGGTTCAAATAGTTAAAGACTTTGTTGATCTCCCACTAGTGGTTGAGTGTTGATTTATGGTTCTTGAACTTCTTCAAGACTTACTTTATTTCGATTGTTGTCTTTTGAAATAAACTCTTATTCCTTAACGACAACATTTCGAGCAGCAAACACTTTGTTCTTAATGGGGTTAAAAAAGTAATATCCTCTAGTTTCTTTAGGATAACCAACAAATACACGCTTAGTAGATTAGGCTGATATTTGTTTTTGAGATTTCTCATCCCATGAAAATCTCACAGCTCCAAATCTTAAGGAAAGACAAACTTGGTCTTTTTCCAAATCACATCTCATATGGTGTTTTATCAACCGCTCTAGAAGGAACACGATTCAGTGTAAATGAAACATTTTCTAAGGCATAGCCCCAAAAGGAAATAGGGAAATCTACATGACTCATCATAGATGAAACCATATCTAATAAAGTTTGATTTATCCTCTCAAAAACACCATTCCATTGTGGAGTTGCTGGAAGAGTTAACTGTGAGATAATTCCACAGTTTCTAAGATGATCATCAAACTCTTGGCTCAAATATTCACCACCTCGATCTGATTGAAGTGCTTTAATAGTTTTACCAAGTCGATTTTGCACTTCATTCTGAAATGTTTGAAACATTTCAAAAGACTCACCTTTATGTTTCATGAGATATATGTAACCATATCTACTGAAATCATCAGTGAAAGTAATGAAGTATTGATAACCACCTCTAGCCATTATGTTTATAGGACTGCCTACATCAATATGTATTAGACCCAATAAATCACTTGCCCTTTCACTATGTCCAGTAAAGGAATCTTTGACATCTTTCCTAGTAAACAAGACACACATGTTTCATATGATTCAAGATCAAATGAATATAAAAGTCCATCTTTATAGAGTTTAAAAATATGTTTCTCATTTATGTGGCTAAGATGACAATGCCAAAGGTAGGTTTGAATTAAATCATTTGATTTAAATCTTTTTTTATTTACGTTAAGAATATGAGTATCTGTTGAACTTTTCATGTTTAGATTATAAAGACCATCACACAAATCAGTATTCACATAGAAAATGACTTTACGAGAAATAGATTATTTATTATTCGCAATAATGAAATTAAAGTCATTCAAACCCAAACATGAAACTGAAATGATGTTTTTGCTCAAGGCAAGGACATACTAACAATTAATTTAAATTAAAACAAGTTCACTAGATAAAAATAACTCATACCATCCTATAGCCAATGAAACAACTTTTGCTTCATTTCTAACTCGTAGGATGACTTCTCCTTTCTTTAGCTTTCTACTTTTGATGAGACATTGCACATTAATACAAATGTGAAATCCACATCCAATATCCAATACCAAAGAATCACTAGTAGACAAGTTAACTTTAATAACGTAAATACTTGAAGCAATTGTCGCACTACTCTTCTTTTTCTTTAGATCTTCAAGATAGAGCTTGCAATTTCTGAACCAATGCCAGGTGCATGGCGGAAATGACAATTTCCATTTTTTTCCTTTTCCTTCTGGGACTGTAAAGTAGAAGAAACCTTAGGTTTGACTTGTTGTACAGGCTTTGTAATGATAACAACAGCCTTGACAACTTTAGCCTTGCTTTTGGCCTTCTTCTTCGTAACCTTTCCTTCTTAAACCACCAACACATTAGTAATGGGTTTCTTGATGTTCTGCTTAGCAGTTTCAGCATCAGATGTAACTCTGAGATAGATTTATCCATATTATTCATGTTATAGTTCATCGCAAATTGTGAATAACTATCAAACAATGAATTTATGATCAAATTCGTAGCCAACTCTTGGCTTGTGGGACATCCAAGTCTGTCAAGATGGTCAAAATAACTCTTAATTTTCAGAATATGAGAACTAACTTACGCACCCTCAGCCAATTTATAAGAATGAAGGTTCTCGACTATCTCGAACCTTTCTTACCTAGCTTGCAGTTGGAACATTTCCTTCGAAATCATAGCCATATCGTAAGCTTCCATGTGTTCCATGTCATTCTAAAGTTCAAGAACCATGGTTGCCAACATAATGCATGCAACATCAGTTGAGTCATTGACATGCATGGTATGTGCATCCCTCACGGCTCTTAAATCTTTGGTTAGTGGTTCCTCAGGAATAGGATCATCTAATATATACAACTTGCGTTCATGCTTAAGAATAATTGTCAAGGTCTTGAACCAGTTAAGAAAGTTTGTCCCAAACGACTTATCCTTCTCAATGATGGATAATAGTGACAATGGATTAGTGTGATTTGAAGAGGTCATAGATCTACAACAAAGATTATGCAAACGTTCATTTTAATAAAGAGGAATAGTCTCCCATTAAATTAACAACCTTCCTAAAAACACTATGTTAATTTAAGGGATTAAAATCCATGTTTCACTTAATTCCAAGACTGCTAAAGCATGACACTTTGAAATAGGTTATTTAGGCAAGTATCTTTTTACCATTTACATCATATGTAACTTTTAGTTATTTTTATGAGATTATGGCATCTTATGTCTTAGCATGTTTTATCTCATTTTGTGCCTAAAGCCCAAAACTATTTTGATAACTTTATCAAGTCTAACCATTTCAAACATTAGAGTAACCATTACTCAACTTACCTCACCAAATTAACACAATACACTTTGCGGAGGCATACCTATATTGATGTAATTGAAGCCTTGACAAGTGTTTGAGAATAGATGACACTTGACTCAAAATTTTTGAATAAGGATTTTTTATTTGTTTTAGTGATCATAAATTAAACAAGATAAATAACATATATTACAATACATGTACAATTACTAAATAAGTTAGGAAATTTTATTAATATTTACGATTATATGAATTTTCTTGCGCTACAAATAATTATTTTTTTAGACAACGAATTACAGTTATGAAAATTGAAAATCACAAAAAGATTCTCATTATTTTAGTCAATCTAATTGATCAAAATCACCCCTTATTTTAATTATGAAAATATTAATTAAAACATTTTTAATTAACCCGGGCCCAGCTTTAACTTAATATCTTATCAATACGAATTTGTTATATATCTTACCCATCGTATAGGATTTGTAATGCTTATTTGAATATAAGTTAATCTCTCATCTAATAGGAATATATTAACTGATAACTACAATGAGATATATGATCAAAACAAATTTGGATTCTGATTCAAACAAAACAAGTAATTGAATCAAGAAATTAAATATTAATCATGCATTCAATACCAGAATCATATTAAATTTGTCATATTAACCTAATCATGATTTCTATCATGGAGACATTTTGTAACGATGCATAATTTACTAATAGTAAATTAGTCCATAATCGACATTACTGACCCGTGACGTGGCCGAGAGTGAGTACACGGTCCGAATACTCAGGGTGAGGAGTGAATAATATAGTATTTTTTGAGTGGTGAATGTCTAGTTTGACGTATATGTGTAGACTACTAAGTCACTCATACTGGTATATAAATGTTGAGACATGAGTGGAAACGGGCCTCGAGATGCAACATGGGACCAGGATAAAGAGTGATGTGGTATGTCAGTTAATTTAAGTTAGTGTAACTTAAATAGTAAAATTAATGTTGCTTATTTAGTTAGATTAATGTGGCTATTATGTGATGGAGTTACATTAATGAAACCTAAGTCAGCAAGTTAAAATATTAGGCATTGATATTTCTCGAGATACATGTTGGCACATCAAGAGACCAATTGAGTTGCAATTGGTTTTAGTTAGATGGAGTCAGTGGAGAGTTGGTGGAATTATGTCATGGTGTAGGCCATTAGATTAGTCTCGAGATGCATGAATACATTATGATCGATGGCTAGGAATCAACCTTATCAACACACACACATATATAAATGCAAAAGATCATCATGCTAACCATTTCATTTCTAAACTTAGAGAAAAAATAAGTGCTGGAGAGAAAGATCAATGAGAGATCAGCAAGATGGTGAAGGAAACTATGGTGATTTGAGAAATTGATCAAGCCATAGGTGTTCATCAATTAGATATTCTACTTACACTAAGTAATTTTGTTTAAGTTGTTAAATTCATGAAAAATATGAATTATGGCTATTGTAATATTGTTAATGGGTATCTTGGGTCTCAGATAAGTTAGAACAGGAATCCCAAGGTATTGGAATTAGCCATGTGTAGAGAGAACTCAAAACTCAAAGTGCAGAATTTTGGCTCTTCCTGCACATAGCGCACTAGGCATACTTTCTAGCTTGCTACCTGAGTATATCGCGCTAGTAAGGTTGAGTAGCGCACTAGTCCTGATATCCAATGTGCTAGGTGCTCAAGACAATACACTAAATGAAATTTCTAACTAAAATTTAAATGCCTTAAATAAGCCTAATACCCTAACGAAGGGTTTAGACTCATTATAAAACATGTCAAATGATACCAAGAAACTTTAGAAGAGTCTCGAAGGTTCGGGTACGAGTTTTAAGCTGTCGAGAGATTGGTTTAGCATAAAAGCTTGGCGTGGTTTGTAAGTAAACTGATTGAGAAATTTATTTATATTTCTTTCCATTATGCTTCTTGTTTACAATCCTTTAGACTGATGTGTTATTATACTCTAGATCCTATGACTTTATTGTCATCTCTCATTTCATGAGTTTGTTATCATGACATTGATTGTTGTTTAAATAACGTTCATTAACTCTTAATCAGGTGCTATGTCATTTTTGATTGTTCAGAGTATTAATAAAAAAGCATGCTATTAGGAGAATGAATTATGGTGTTGTAAAATTCATTTGTGATTGTTTAAGCTATTCTATTTTGGACTTCCTTATTGTGTTACTTTTTGAGTTGTGAAAGCAGTTCTTGTATTTAGGACCATTATAGAGATAAGCCACGATATACGAGGTCATAAGATTTTCGGGGATGTTGGGATCTTACCACTAGCTTGTGCGACACAAGGGGTATGGGACTCGGGGTTGTCGACAAGTATTTATATATATATCAAAAAGCCATTGTAATGATGTGAAGGCATCTCCAAGAAAATAATGATTACACCCTACAAGTGGAACAATATTGATGTGATAATCTCATAGTCAACTGGCCCCTATATCATTACTGCTTAGCCAAGTGTCATTTTCATATTATTTAACTAAAGTATCATATAGCATGATTCTAGTTTTAGCTTTCTTCTCTATTATTATGCTTTCAGATACTTGATGTATATTTGAGAAATGTGTATAAATTTCTCTCAGTGTTACTTTCTACATTACTGTACTAACTGTCTTTTTTATTACGGTAAATGTAGATACTTCGAGTAGCATACTAGGGAATGAAAGGATCGATGAGTTGTTCTGAAGCGTTGACAGATAGTTATTGCTACTTTTTAAGGTGATCATTTTATGTAACTATTACTTACGTCTTTCGTATAACTTTAGGTTGTAATTGGGTTCAGAGACTAGAACTCCCTATTGTTTCATGTATTACTTTTGGATGGTATTATATGATCATGTTTACCTGGTTTCCACACTATATCTTTTTATAAATGCTTCGTCTAATTTTATTAAGTTTTTTGCTGACAATTAAGGTAATGATAACAATCTTTTAAGTTAACTCTGATAATAGTGAAATGAATAGTAACTATGTAGGTCATGTTTAACGAGGTGAATTAGATATATAGGGTGACTAATACGTGGTTATGTCCTATGTAGTGTGAGTTAGGGCTTAATGACGAGATTAGCCCGGGCAGTACTTGGTTTTGGGAACCGGGACGTCATACATACATAATTATTGAACAAAGAGAAATATGTATCCAACACTAGAATCACGTTAAATTGATCATATAAACTAATCATGATTTCTATCATAGAGACCAACATAATTATTGAACAAAAACAAAATATGTATCTAACAATAGAATCATATTAACCTAAACATGACTTCTACGATGAACATACAAAATTCACATCGTCCAATATTAAAAATATATGTTAATCGAAATATTCTAAACATTAATTCTACCATTGAGTGAAATCATGCATTTGTATTGAATACATCAATTAACAAAATGCTTTTAAACCAATTCTTGATAACAATTATCACATAATCTATATGTACAACATATTTACCTTAATTAAGACCATGTTTTCACACATATATCATATATGCATCAGAGAAACATGCAGACTTTTAATAGAACCGAGCCTAAGGCTCTGATACCACCTTTGGGTTTTAGGGTTCATACATAGCAAAAAATTCAAAACAATTTTGAAAAAACCCAACATGATCGAAAATAACTTCCATTAAACTAGATCTACAAAAGTAAACCATATATTAATCCATGATTTCTTTCTCTGATTGTTCGATTTTCAAGATGTTCAAGTGCGCGTCCTATATCAAAAATCCACACATGAACGGTGACCACAATTTGAAGTGCTAGCCCATGAGAGATTGAAAACATTTTTTCTTTCTCTACTAAAATCCAAAGAATTTGAAAAAATAATAAAAACTAAAATCTTCTACTTTTTTAAGGTTTCGACCTCTATATATATGCGTAGATAATCTCACTTATAAAATCTATTCATAATACAACAATTATATTTAAGCAGTTTAAGTAAATTACACATACGACCCCATTACCCATTAATAAGTTATCATCTAACAAATAGTAAGAGCTTATATGTCATGAATTTTATCATATAAAATTAATTACTCTAGACCAATTGAAATCGCACAAAGCCATTCTTTATGTGTGACCTAATAAGTCACGCGACGTTGGCAGTAAACTAAAACCATTTTTGTACACAAGTCATAAATGGTCTCTAGCAAGACATTATGAATACCCAAGTAACATGAATATCATAATTGATACAATCTAATAAATAACTTATATCATATCATTTTGTCATGTGATATCCTTTATTTAAACATAAGGCACGGAAAGTCACCCTTAATGTTCAATCGTACTAGTCTTGATCTTTAGGTAGACCGAAAACATCTAAGTGACACTGATCATATCAATTTACTTGGACTTGGCCATTTAACAGTCTAACATATCGAGGGATTCGCTGATATCTCTCTCTATAAGAGAGGGACAAATTCTATCTTGATTACTCACCTCACATATTACTCATATGGTAATCAATAACAATCTTTTTAATCGTCCAGCTAAAGATAACGTTTGATGGTGCTAAATTACCACGCTCTAGATATTGAAGTCTACGTAATCTCAAGTTGAAGGACTAAATGTTATAGCTATCATGAGTAACACCTATGACTTAATCCATGTGGTGTTCTTCTAGCGGGTCAGTCCAGTACCACGTTCCTTAGCAAGTGCTCATGATCTCAATTTGTATCCTTATGCGCATGATCATCACTTAACCATCAATCAAGATTCAAACTAGTCTTAATCCATTATAGGTCCTAGTATAATGATCGACTTGAGACATTTAAGATATTTCAACAAATAGCCATGGGTCTTATTTAAGGTAAACATGTAATCACTTACAATAAAACAACAAACGAAAACCTTTATTTTATTAACTAAAATTATAAGATAAACAATGTTTGTAGATTGACCCAGGGCACATTCCCTAACACAAGTAACAAAAGTATAAGAAGTCTATATGACATAAAAGGTTCTCTTAAGAATAAGGTGAATTTGAGTTGTGTGAAGGAGATCTACACCAACTAAGTCTGCTTAAGTACAAATTTCAAATGAATACGTGTACATTGTAGGATGTTTGACTAATCAAGGGGCGTGAACCTTATCCGCATTGGAAGTTAAATCATTGGATAAATGATAATCACAATATAAAGCATAAAACCATAGTTGTTTGTATTGGTGAAGTAGACTCGAAAACTCTTTCTGATGAAAGTAATTTTTATGAACGTACATCATCTTGAAATCTGGGTACCCTTAAACCAAAGTTTTAAATGATATGACGTGCAAGTTACACTCGTCTAAGTACTGCATACACATTTGTGTCCATTACTTTTGATGTACTCAAAAAACAAATAAAAAGTGCGACGATAGTAACATACGCGAGCAACAAATTGAAATATTAAGGGTGAATTATGAGCTTGAAATAATTGGATAGTAGTGAGTTATGAGTCCTTAATTACAATACCTGGGGTATGAGTTGTAGAATCTTACGAACCAACATGAACGTCAAACTTAAAACATGAAAGTTAAACCACCCTCGTTTCTCAGTGAGAGATGTTTTAAAACAAACTAAAAGAGCTAAGAGTTAGCTTAGGAGGACGATAAAAGAAGTTTGTGTACTACTAGGTTAAAAGAAGTTAAAACGGTCGCCCAGGATCGTGAGCGTCGATAGGTCGAGGCCATGATGCGGGAAGTCTTCTAAAGATCGAATGGTTGTAATAAGATACCTAAGTATGAAATGAATATGGCGTCAAAATCAAGCGCATTCAAATGAATGCTAAAAATCGCTTAGGAATGACGGTGATAATAGATATTCCATAGAATTACATAGGTGGAAGCATACTGTGTAAGTTAACAATTAAACATGACAGAGGAGTTACAAGGTGGATCGTTGGTTAGGAGTTGACTTGAATTACGAACCTACACGAATGAACATCGATAAACGTGTAAAATAATTATGTTAAGGTATAATTTTAGAAAGAAATACTATGACTGCTCGTGTGTAGCCTTCACATATAAGTTGCAAAAATAGATGAGTCGTTCATTGATATGTGTAACTGAGATGATGACAGAGATGGTGTGCTAATGTTCATGTTACAGTAGACAACTATCATTTTTCCTACTACCAATTGGCGATATGAATTTGTTGCCAGATAAGCAGAATGTTTTCGACACAGATAGGCACTGAATCACATCTCAGTATGGTTATCCTTACTTGTTGGTTGGATGATTAGTGTGCACGTAACGACTTCAGTGGAGATTAAAAAGGAATACCCAGAAACATGTGACGATATATAGACTTGGCTGGTAGCTAAGGTATAATGACTTTATTTGGACATTTACGAGATTGGCCTTGTGAATTTTAGTGGGATGAAAATGATACTATTGAGAAGTTAGATTCAAGATTGAGATTTTATGTCACGTGGGGTACAAGTAGATTTCGCATGTGCGGATTTGCATCAATTAAAAAAAGGTGTCGTAAAAAACCATTACGAATGGACATGTCAGACTACTTACTTTTACTTTCAAGGACGAAAGTTCCTAAGATTGAGGATGTTGTGATGACCATAAATCCGAACACCCATCTTAAGGGCAATTTGGTAATTATGAAAACCCTACTCCCCAAAACCCTACCTATTGAAACTAGTTATAAGTTGCGTGGTTTGACGACCTCTTCTTTAAAACAGGGCACTGCCCAGCCTAATCCTGTAATTAAGCCCTAATCTAAGCCACGTAGGACTCAACTACGTATTGGTCAGCCTTTTCGCCTCATGCTCCTCGTTAATCATGTTCAAGACAAGTAATACATATATCACATTATTATTTAGTTTCAGAGTTAATTAAAACTTATTACAGTTAAAAAAACTCAACAGAAGTCTTAATAGTTATGTAAAAGTGATTATTAAAAATCATAAGTGTGTAAACCAGGAGAAAATATCACATTCAATATATATGTCATAAGGATGACAACACAATAAGCTAATCAAGTGTCAAAATAGGGAACTATACGCTTAACCTAATATACAACCCAAAATGTATAAAAAACATAAATTATATAATACTTCGAAAGTCGAGACCTACAAGATAGGAGTTAAGAAATCACCGAACGCTCAAAGATAGTCTTCGATCTTCTCCATCCCTGGTCTACTAGTTGACGAATCCGCACCCACCATCATAAAAAGGACGGTGAGTACAAAAGTAATAAAGTAATACCTGGAGATTCTCATGTACATTTGCAAACATGATCAACTGGTATTTAAAAGCATAAATATAGCGAAGAAGTGTTGAAATGGAAACATGCTAGAAAATACCACAGTTAAACAAAAATAAGTATTGGTGGTCTAGATCTGGTCGGTCGTGTGCTACGTCACCTCAGCTTTTAAAGCCACTTTTATTTAAAAAATGTATGTGTTATCACGCAGTCTGATACCCAACCTAACTTCAAACATCACTAAGGAATATAACCCTAATGCGCCAGCATCCCTGGGTATCCATCCCCATGTGCCACGCCATAATGGCGAGTGCCAACATCCCTGGGTATCCAACCCCGTGTGTAACACATCTCTTATAGTGCAATAGGTCTAAAAGCTAAAACTAATTTATAATTCAAGGAGAGAACCTAGATATTTACATTATGGGTTAAGCCTAAGTGTTATGCAAAGCACGCAAATCAAGATTACAAAGTCCATTAAACTATTTATAATCCATTTGATCTTAGTAACATGCTATTTATAAAGTACATACCATTAAAATAGCAAAGAAGACATAAGACACGAGAATAGAGTCAATGATTTCCATAAGCAAATGATATCATACTAAAAATGCCATATAATGAATAGAATATGAAACAACTTCATGTTATCAAAATACAAGGCGTTTCATAGTTAAATAGACTGTAAAACAAAGCAAAATTGGAATGAAATATAAATAAGAACCTCAAAAAGATTACTTACAAGTCACCCAATGTAGTTCTTAGCTTAACTGGCCTCCCGACACCTCAAAATGCATACGTGAACTCTTGAGACTCTTTCTTAAGCTCTTGGTATAACTTGGTACATATTAGAGTCTGTTTAGACCTTTGGTTTGGGTTTTAGGCTAAGCTAAATAGGTTAAGTGTGTTTTGAAAAAGTACGGATTTTTATGTTGTCAGGTTACCTAGCACATTGGGTGGGATGTCTAGCGCGCTAGTGACCTCATTAGCACACTAGTCAACCTGATTAGTGTGCTACACACAGGTGGCACACTAGCTAGCACGTTTAGCGTGCTATGTGCAGAAAAACCCAGAATTTTGCACTTTAAGTTTTGAGTTTTCTCCACACATGGCTCTCTCCAACGCCTTAAGATCCTTGTTCTACCCTACCATGGACCCAAGACATCCACGATGATCATAAGAACAACCCAAACTTCACAAATATATCCAATTCATCAAGTTAAACTAAGTTAAGGGTCTAAGTAGAATTGCCTAGTTATTGTACACCACCAACTTGATCTTCCACCTTCAATTCTCCAAGATCGTCTTCATAACTAACTAATCTTCTCTAGTCTTTATTCTATCCAGCTTTCATTTTTATCTCCAAGATCTGCTTCACAATTATATATATAAGATTGATTAATAACCATTTATCTTTATGGAGACTAATCTAATAGCCTACATCTTAACACAATTCCACTAAATCCATCTAACTAACTCCAATTGCAATTTAATTGGTATCTTGATGTGTCAACATATATCTTGAGGAATATCAGTGCCTAATGTTTTAACTTGCTAACTTAGGTATATTTAATGTAAATCGCATCATAACCATTTAAGTTACATTAACTCAAGTTACCTTACCACATCACTCTCTACTCCGGTCTCATGTCAACACGACTTCCGAGGTGTGTCTCCGCCCATGTCTCTACACCTAAATATATGTAGGAGTGACTTAGTAGTCTACACATATGCAATACACTAGGCATACACCATAACAAATCTAACATATTCCTCGGTTAACTCACCTCAATCAGGGCACGTATCTCAATGCAAGTCCCACGTCACGGGTCAGTGATCCTGATTAAGGATTTAAAATGCGATTAGAAATTTGGGTCTTGACATGTGGCCTTCTTTGCTCCAACAAAACCAAGTGAGGGAGTGGAAATAACTAGTTATAAATGGTGGATTGAAGGTGGAGAAGAGCATATAATCATACAAAAACTTCAAGTTAGGTAATATCTCAATCTTCATCACCTCTAACTGTTAGGTTTTGGAGTTCATATGGAGTGGAAACTCAATTTTTTTTTAAATCTCAATAAGATCAAAAATAAGTTTCATTAAAATAAATCTATAAAAGTAAAGTATATCTTAATCCGTGATTTCCTTCTCTAATTGTTCGATTTCTAAGATGTTCAAGTGCGTGCCCTCTATTAGAAATCCACATACAAATGGTGACCAAAATTTGGAGTGCTAGCCCCAAAAAAGATTTAAAATAACCTCTATTTATATGTGTAGATAAGCTCTCTTAAAAAACATATTCGTAATACAACTATTGTATTTAGGCAATTCAAGCAAATTACACATGCGCCTCTATTAATAAGTCATCATATAATAAATCTTAAGAGATTTTATGTCATGAATTTTATCATATAAATTCATTACTTTGGACCAATTGAAATCGCGTAAAGCAATTCTTTATGTGTGACCCAATAGGTTCATGCGGCGTTGGCAGTAAACCAAAATTATTTTGGAATACTAGTCATAAGCAATTTCTAGCAAGGCATTGTGACTACCCAAGTAGCATGATTATCAAAATCAATACAATCTAATGAATGCCATATATCATATCCTTTTGTCATGCGATATCCTTTGATTAAACATAAAGCATGAAAAGTCACCCTTAATGTTCAATCGTATTAGTCCCAATCTTTAGGTAGACTGAAAGCATCCAAGTGACATTGATCATATCAATTTACTTGGACTCGACCATTTAATAGTCTAACATATCAAGGGATACACTGATATCTCTCTATACAAGTGGGGCAGATTTTACCTTGATTACACACCTTCACATATTTTTCACCTAATAACCAATCACAATCTTTATATTCATCCTGTTAAAGACAACGTTTGATTGTGTAAAACTACTATTATCACGGCCTAAATTTCTAAATCCAAGTTTAATTTCCTTAATCATGATCAATGACCTGTGACGTGGGGCCCGCATCGAGATACGTGCACTGACCGAGGCGAGTTGGCCGATGTATATATTAGATTTATTGTAATGTATGCCTAGGGTATTGTATATGTATAGACTGCTAAGTCACTCCTAATAGTGGATAGGTGTCGAGATGCGAGTGGGAACATTCTTCGAGATGCATGTCAGTGTGGGACTGAGGTGGAGAGTGATGTGGTAAGTTGGCTTAAGCTTAGTGTAGCTTAAATAAATTAATTTGATAATGCTATAGTTGGTTTTATATTAAATATAACCTAAGTAGAAAGTTAAAACATTAGTCATGTGATGATTCTCGAGATACATATTGACACGTCATGAGGACCAATTGAGTTTGATATTGGTGTTACTTAAAAAAGCTAGTTGAGAGTTAGTGGAAACTTTTCAAGTGGTAGCCCATTAGATTAGTCTCAAAATACGTGAGTGCATAAAGATCAATGACTATTGAACAATCTTATATTTGTATATAAGATTGGAATGATCAACACATGCAAACCAAACAATTTCATTTTCAAAACTTAGAGAAGAAGTAAGCTTACTAGAGAAGAAGAAAAACCAAATAGGGAGCAAGTTGGTGAAGGAGATTTTAATGGTTTTGGAAGTGGTGATCAATGTAGGTGTGGTGTACTACTAGGTAATTTTATTTATAATAGTAATTTAGTTCGATTTGGTGAATTTATGATAAAATTGATGCATGGTTGTTGTGAATGGTTTGGGTAGTTGTGTTGGATCTTTGGTAGGAGTAACAAAGATCCCAAAGTGTTGGGTTTGATCTATGTGTGGAAAGAAATCAGAATTTGAAGTACAGAATTATGAGTTTTCCTATACTTAGCGTGCTAAATGTGTTCGCTAGCGCGCTAACTGTGTGTATCACGCTAGGAAGAAGAGGCAGTGCACTAATAAGATCACTAGCGCGCTAATCAAGTCACTTAGCGCGCTAGGTGCTATGACATCCGAAAAATCTGAATTTCCTAACTTAAACTTAAAATTGTTAACAAATTCAATACCATAACTAAAGGTCTAAACATACTGAAAAACATGTTAAAAGATATCATGAACTTAAGGAAGAGTCTCAGTGGTTCGGATATGAGTTTTGAGGTGTCGGGAGGTCGAATTAGTTAGGAAATTGCATGGATTGTAAGTAAACCGATTGAGATATTTATTTAAATTTCATTCTTGTTTTTTATTCAATTCCAATCATTTGGACTAATTTGTGTATTATACTCTACATGCCATGACTTCTTGTCTCTTCTCATTTTATGAGTTTGCCATCATGGCATTGGTTGTTGATTAATGGTTTCGTTTACTCTATATCATATGTTATGTCATTCTTAACTGTTGAGATGTTTAATCAAATGAAATAGCATGCTATTAGGTATGTGTTAAATGATATTGTAATATATTTTCCTTTGTGCCCTATATATGCATTTACATTTATTGGATTCCCAAACCATGTCATTTCTTAGGTTATGAGAGCAATTCTTGTATCTAGGACCATGATATGATAGAGATGTGTGAGGCACATAGGGTCACTAGACTTTTCGGGTTATCAAGATCTTATCACTAGCTTATGCAGCACACGAGATATGAGATGGGGTTATTGACAAGTATACATCACAAGTGACTGGCATTTGTAATTGATTATGGAGGTGTAGAGCTCAACTCAGACCTTCAACAGAGATGTAGAGCTCAGCTCCATATTGAGATAGTGGAATAGAAGCATTTGTGACAGGGCTCATGGTCGACCAGCCCTAGATCATTACTAATAGTCGAGTGTCAGTTTCATTTTGTTTAACTAAAGTATCGCATAACATGATTCCTCTCCAACATAGTTGCTATTATTATGCTTTTAGATACTCGTTATATATTTGGCAATGTGAACAAATGTCTCAGTGCTACTTTCGATTTTCCTGTACTCATTATCATTTTTCTGATGGTGGGAGCAGATCCATCGAGTAGAAGACCGGGCAAGGAGAATATCAACGACTACCTTTGAGCTAGTGGAGTGCTGCTACGTTTGATTTTGTAGGTTTTTTTATTTTGTTGTATAACTTTTATATATGTCTTGATATACTGTTGGAGATATATAATATGGGTTGTGAGATAAGTACCTAACAAGACATGTGTTGATATACAGTTATCACCATTTGTTATATCTATGCATGTGATCTTTATTTCATGATTTTCCACATACCAGGGTTTTATATGAATGGCTTTCGCTAATTTGTCAAGACTTCCGCTGAATAATCTTTAAATTGCATAAAATCTAATTTACTCTGAAATAATATGTCCTAACATAAAATAATATAAGGTTACTAAAAAAACTAATGTGATAAGTTTATTAGTAAGGCTGACTAATACGTTATTAAGTCCTACGTGGTGGAGGTTAGGGTTTAATGACGAGATTAGGCCGGGCAGTGCGCTAATTTAAGAAGGGGTTATCACAACCATGCTCCTAATATTGAAATCTATGGTAATCTCAAGTCAAATGACTAAATGATATAGCTATCATGAGTAACACTTATGACTTAATCCATGTGGTATTTTCATAGCGAGTTGGTCAAGTACCTTGTTCCCTAACAAGTACTCATGATCTCGATTCGTATCCCTATATGCATGATCATCACATGACCATCAATCAAATTCACACTAGTCTTAATTTATTATAGTTTCCAGTATAATGACTGACTAAGGACATTTAGGATATTTCAATAAATACCCATGGATCTTATCATAAGGTAAACATGCAATCACTTATAATAAAATAACAAACGGAAACCACTATTTTATCAGCTAAAATCATAAGATAAATAATATTTATAGATTAACCTATGGCACATTGACCCAAAAACTTTGTGGTAAATATTGACCCCAAAAGGGTCGGCGCCGTCGCAGTGTCATTGGGAAGGGCGATGGCGGGGTCGCTGCCATCATCGGAGAAGGGCGGTTGTGGTCCCCCTTAGGCTTCCTGCCCGATAGGGTGGGGAAGGGGAATGTTAGCTCCCCCCATACACGTGCAACTAGGGGCGCCCTCGGCCTATGACCACAAGGGCCAGATTGGCTCCTGGTCAAGCCAATCTAGCACCCTTTATTTAAATAATATATATATATATAATAAATTATGTGTTAAATAAGAATAATACATATGTATATATAATACAA
Organism: Stephania yunnanensis; assembly: GCA_039657365.1. Classification (NCBI taxonomy): domain Eukaryota; kingdom Viridiplantae; phylum Streptophyta; class Magnoliopsida; order Ranunculales; family Menispermaceae; genus Stephania; species Stephania yunnanensis. The sequence continues at coordinate 13,319,657 of CM077592.1, forward strand.
ACAAATCCTAGCCTTCGAATGTGGTGCATTAGCGCGTCCCTGAGGGAGACCGACAGAGTCTCACCTCTCGACCCTCGCATAGACGAAGGAGGACTCGCGGGACATACACTAACAAACACCAAAATAAATTTAAAAATGAATCAAAATTAATATATGACTTTTCGTTGATGTGAATGTGTTTTAAATTGCTTAGATTTGCAAAATGGTTTGCATTAGACCTCGAACGCGCGAGGATCATAAATAGGATTAGCGATGAGTCGAGATAAGTGGGGAGCTTGCTCAATAATCAAATATGGCATGATATTTGTTATGTTAGAACATATGTTTTTAACTAGAGAGTTGAGAAATGGTTGCATCATGTTATTGGTTTGGATGTACTTATCTATGGAACTTGAATGCATTTGTTTTCCCCTCTTATAATATTCATTGCCTCAAGATGTTTATGGAGTCCCCACCGAGGGCATTATTAGCGAGTAATATCTAATGCCCCAGGATGTTTTTGGTGCCACCGAGGGCTTTACTATTTAGTACCCCAAGATGTTTGTAGAGTTTGCCACTAAGGACTTTACTTGTCTAATTAGGTTTATAAGTGTATCAATTAAGGACATGAGTTGGAGTCGCCTTCTCTTGTACTTTATGATAGAGGGACGTGCATTGGTGTCGGCTTTAGATGAACTTACAATTAGGTTGATGGAACTAATAAGATGGCCCATAAAGCATGTGTGTAGTCTAGTGGTTGCCATCACCTCAAAGGTAGGTGAACTGGTCACCAAATTCTTGCCAATAACTAGTTTGCACTGAATGAGACCACGAGTTTCTATTATTACGATTTTTTACGATATCACTCTTTTTTGTGAACCTTATGCATGATGATTAGTCTTAACTTGAATATGATTTTATCAATCTTGTTGACATGATTTATTAATGCTTTATAAATACGTGTAATGCCTTGTTTTAAATGATTTATTCAATTTCAATTCATGCTAGCCTTGCATGCTTATTAAGTATTACTTGCATATTTAATAGTTGAGTGGTTTTTTTGCATTACTTATCTTCATTGTCCCTTTCAGCTTACCCTACTTACATCTCAGGACTTTCCATATCGCCGCTAGATTGAGAAAATAGAGAGGTGATAGTTTGAAGCCTTCTTTTTTTATGTGAGCCTTGTAATGATATTATCTATTTATTTGATTTTGAGATTAATGAACTTAAGTTGTATTTAAATAGGTCTTCTGGGTAGAATAGACCTTACTCACTTCTAGTTTAAACTACTCGGTAGTATTTGAATAACTTAAGTTGTAGTAAGGATTGGAAAACTCTAGTATAATTTCGTAGTATGTCATATGGATTTCCCTTTATTTAATTCCATAATTATTTATCCATATGCACTAGTTTCATATCCCACAAATTGTTTTAAAAGTGTCAGGTCGCTTGCTCAGCCCGGTTCTGGTAATGGGCCTGGGTGGCGGTCTGGGCTGGCCGACCCGATGTGATAACCCCTTCCCTAATTTAGGGCATCGCCTTGCCTAATCCCATAATTAAGCCCTTATTCAGTTACATAAGACTTAACTACGTATTAGTCAACATTTTCGTTTTATTCGCCTCGTTAAACTTGTTCATGATAAGTAATACACAAGTCATTTTTCAATTGAATTTCAGAGTTAATTAAAATATTTTTAAGGGTTATAAGATTTAGTTGAAGTCTTAACAGATCATGCAGAAGCAATATATTAAATCCTCAGTATGAAAATCAAGAAACAACGATCACATGCATATATATAATAAAGTGGTGAATATAAACAGTGTGATGATCATAACAAGTTGGTGAACTAAATGCTCGACCAAATATACAGCCAAAAAATGTATCAAAGACATAACTGTATAATATACAAATTATCAAAACCGACAAAATGTCGATACAAAAATATGCCGCTGGCTCAGAGGTAGTCGCCGATATTCTCCTTGTTAGGACAGCTCGTCAAGGATTCTGCACCCACCATCATAATGAAGACGATGAGTACAAAAAGTAAATGTAATCCCCATTGGCATATTCATTCACATTTCCAAAAGACCAAATGATATTTAAAAGCATAAGTTTAGTAAAGAAAAACTAGTAACAGAAACATGCTAAGAAATACCACATTTAAACAAGTGAAACTTAGGCTAAATAGTTATGATCTAGATCCGATCAGCTATGACATACGTTAGTGAAGCCTTTAAAACCACTAAAAGATGTGCATTCCCTGTGTCACCAAGGACTCTAACCTTAGTGTATCAACAACTCTAGGGACTCTAACCTCTTGTGCTGCATCATCGTGGCGAGTGCCGACATCCCTGAAACTACACCAAAGAGGGGGTGAATTGAGTGTATCGAGAAGTTATCACCATTTTGAAATAATTCAATAACAAAGATGTTATATGCTCACTCAAACGCAAGTGTGTATGCAATGCAAGGTGAAGGAGATAAAAAAGATGGAAAGAGACACTAGAGTGGTTTGACCCAATAATCTACATCCACTACTTAACCTCCCCAGTTAGGATTTTCAAACCCCCACTTATATTTCCAATAAGTGTTACAACCTAAACATACAAGCCTAGAATCTAATCACAAATTAAGACATCCTACCTAGCCGCAATTAGGGTTTATGCCTTGCATTAACTAGGTATTCCCTTCGACTTAGATCCCACTAAGTCTTACAATCAGCCACTTACAAAGAATAAATGAAAATAATCAAATTCAATTTACAAAGTAAAACAACACCAAATTCAAATGCAAGCAAGCCTCCCGGAGCCTAACCACTATAATGCATGCACATATGAGAACAAATGAGAAATGCAAGACACTAATTTTGTGCCAATCTCGAATATGAAACCGTTTCAAACAAATCGATCAAAACAAATCTGGTTTCAAATCCAAAGAACAAGAAGTTTGATAAAAATCAAGTTTAAGTGCAAACTCTTGTCCAAACCAGTCATAGGGTTTAGTAAATCAAGTTTAAGTGTAAGACCCAAGATAAATGTGTTCAAGAACACAACAAATGATTTCCATAAGTTAGGCACATAAAAATATGAAATTTAAGCACAAGAAAAGCTAGGAAATAGAACTTTCTTACAAACCCAAGAGAGTGATTTGAAAATTAGTTTTGAAATGGATGTTGTAAGCTTTAGAACGCCTCAATAACATTGGTTTTGAGAGTGATTCAGTTTCCTCGAAAGATTACAAGTGATAACACACAAAAATCCAAACTTCTTCTTTGAAAACTATAAGCACAATTTGGTTTTCTTGATTGACAAGACAATAAAATGTTCTAAGTGGTTTGAGAATATTCCACATTCCTTTTTAAAAAATTTTGATCGTTCTAGAGATCCAAGGGATCGGATTTGATCTTCTATTTAAATTAAAGTGTAATTTTCAGCTTTATAAAAAAACCTATCAAAAGGCAATTAGCGCTCTAATATTGGGACTTAGCGCGCTAATCCTCTAAGCTAGTGCGCTAATGCTGAACATTAATGCGCTAACTCTGCAATAAGCATGCTAATATAACTATTACGCGCTAACTGTCGGGGGCCTCAAAATAAATATTTTTGGCCCTAGAGTTAGCGACCATTATCACATCCGGGACCCTACCATACCTCTTATAACATGTTATACATGTTTGTTAAGGGTTATAGAACCTGTTTAGGTGGTCCAGATGTTTTAACAAATCCCAAAAATGGAAAATCCCGATATTATGACTTACATAGGGGCTTTTCTATAAATACACAGTTTTTCTTTTCAAAAACCTTTCAAAACAAGTTTTTTTATTTTTGAAAACTTCCACAATAGTTTTTAAAGTACAATGTGAATATAAAAATAAGGTTTCACATAGTTTGAGCTTATAATATCGATTCAAGTGGTGACTTTTCATTTAAAACTCCAAATGATCACTTGAAATTTGAAAAGCGATTTGAAAAACATGATATGCATGAACTAATGCATTAGGCATGTGTAAATGAACCTGTGTACCTTACATCAATGTTACAACATGTAATATGATCTTTCATCTTCGTTTTCTCGTATGGACCAAATCTTGAATTTGTGTTGCTTGAATGCTTGAGATGTGATATTCTACAAACTTTGACTAACTGAAACATACTTGATAAACTTATTAGTATACATTCACTTTGATTGTTTCCATCAAAACCCGGGGTGGAGTAAAAGTGACTAACCACTTAGTCCAACAATCCCAAGGGACTCTAACCCCGTGTGCGGACCAACTCTAACATACGACAATGGACTTTAGATTCTATAACTACTTTATAATTCCAAGAAATTGACTTGTTAAGTGTAACGACCCTAAAATCTAACTCGTTCCACGTGTCATTTCAGGGTCGTACGTGGGACCCACTTATCGTGATACGTACGTCCAAGCCTCGGGAGTCGACACCAAGGTTTGTTATTTTGGTTTGAAGCTTGGATTGTGTATTATGTATTATGCATGATTGAAAATTTTAAATTAATCAATTTCGGAAATGTGCGGGTAAGGTATACGCGGGCATATCGGTGTCGATACGAGCGGAGACGTACCTCAAGTTGCGTGTTGACGTGGGACCGAGGTAGCGGATTATGTGGTAAGTTTTATGTAAGTTAATTAAGGTCTTAACTAGCTTTAATGTGACCACATTTAATGTGAAATTAAGTGGGCCTAAAGTATTGAAATTATTTAATTGTCACATGATGTCCATCGCGATATGTGTCAATCAATCAAAAGATTGATGAGTTCACTTATGGAGTCACTCATTCATGACTTGGTAAATGATTGAATGAGGTTGACCACTAGATAAGCCTCGAGATACGTGCGTACACAAGATCAATGGCTAAGGCTAAAACTCATCCAATACATATAATTCAACCAATTGATCTGTAATGGCCCGCTCTAATTAACCCCGATTTACTGATAAATCTCAAGTTAAGACCCTAAGCTCAGACCCACGTGGACGTCGCAGATAGGTCAAGGCACGCTGACTAGGTAAATAGTGATTTTGTGTGATTGTTTGCCTATTTGCGATGTTTTATATCAAGTTATGTACCTAGCATCGCATGTGTGCATTTATATCATTGAATCGAGCGAGATAGTGTAACAGGTGTTCGCCTCGAGAAACGTGTCAAGACGGGTACTAAGGAGCGAACTGTAGGTACACTAGGTCGGGAAAACTAAAATACACAAATTAAATAAATAAATAATGGTCAAGTAATTACTATGGAATAGATATTAGGTGGCTAGTGATGCAGCGGTACACGTATATCGCAATTCAGACGCGTAACCCGGGCGTCAAAGCACCGAAAAAACGCAGGCGAAGGTCCCAGTTGTGTCACATTTTGGAGTCAAAGACACAAAGTCAACTAGCTTACCCCCATTTACACTCCACCTCACTCCATCATCTTTTTCTCATCTCCTTCACGTCACTCTCTCTCACACCTACTCACATACACTCAACCCACACACACAAACGACCGAGAAGAAGAAAAAAAAAACAGTGGCGACGAGGAGAAAAACAGGGAAGGAGAAGGAGAGAGGAAGAAGAGAATGGAAGAGAGAGAGAAGAGACCATGAGAGGGAGAGACTGACAACTCGACGTCGAGAACACAGGTGAGTTGGGTTTCTTTGACGTTGTTGTTGATTCTCGTTGTTGTGATGGTTGACCATGGTGGTGGTGCGGCTTCGTTGAGGATGGAGATGACCGGGAGGTCATCTCCCTCCCAAAGGTGGTCAGGGGTTCGGGCCGAACCCAACCCCAGCAAGGAAACAAAAAAAAAAAAAAAAAAAAAACCAGCAGAGACATGAGTATCTGGTGGAGAAGAAGATGGGGTGGGGGAGGGGTGCACGCACGCGTGTGCGTGCATGCAGCCCTTGGACCGATTGGGCCGAGCCCAAGTCGGTTGGGCCGGTTCGGCCCAACCGGACCCGACCCGAGTGGGCCCGAACCGGGTCAGGCCAACCCGGTCCAGGGACCCACCCATCCATTTAAATAAAATAATATTAAATTTTAATTTAAAAATATAAGTAAAATGTATTTTAAATCAAATAAATATCTGAAAAATATGAAAAATAGCTAGAACATTATGAAAAATTTCAGAAAAATTCGAAACAAATATAAGAAAATGGGAAAAATATAAAAAGGTAGTTTTGAGGACATTTGGGGCGTCGGCACCCCGGTATAATTTGAAAAGTGTATCGAAATTAAACTTTTGAAACAAAATCTCAAATCTTTGGTCACACATTATAAATTCTCTTAATGTGACTCTAAAATAATAAAAATTGTATAATTGGACACCAGGGAATTTGGCTACCATAGTTGGGTGTCGGGTACACATCTCGAGGCGTGTGCGGACGTTTCGAAGGCAGTTTGCGACTTGTTGAGGTAAGTAATCCTACGAGAAAATTAGTTAAAATTCTTTTATGGCCTTTACTTTATTTCGCATTTCAATTATTCCATTGTGCTATTTATTGTTGTTCAATTACTGTTCATCCACTCCCACGTGTGTATGTATGTTTGTCGACGGGGTCGGCATGGCACGGACTTACACCCCGGGGCTAGCTACCCCGCGCTATTCGAGTAATTGGCCATGATAGGGCTACGCGGTGACTATTCTTCGCGAAAACTGTAGGTTGAGAGATGTTTGACGTAGTCTTAAGTCTACGTCAATGGTTCCTCTCGAGAGATGTTTGGACGGGGTTCTACCGTTCAATAGTTCCTCTCATTTGACTGTGAGATGTTTGGCGAGGTGGTCGTCAATGGTTCCTCTCGGTTTAGCTAACGAAGATTCCCGGATGTCGACCAGGGTTCTCTGTCACGCTACACTCGTGTCCAAATTTGACTTCTCAATGACTTAATTTCATGCGAATTTCCTTATTCTTGTCCTTTATTTAAATTGCATGAACTGTAGCCGTTTTATTGGAATTCGTGAATATTAGCTAAAGTTCTCTGGGATTTACTCACCTGGGATTTGTCATTAATTTTGGTGACAAATTGCAGATCTTGCGACGAGCCAAGGCAAGGGCGTCTTAGGCGACTACGTCTAAGTTAGGAGAGCCGTCATTTTTCGCGTAAGTGGTTGTATGTATCTATTTACTGTTTTATGAAATTTTTGGGAAGGACTTGTACACATGATACATGTATATGCTCACCTTTTGTACTTTTGTTGCTCTTGATATACATGGTATCTAATGTCGGGTTTCCACACTATAGGGTTAATCATACCATGCAAACTTTTTATTTCTACCGTGTTTGCATGCTTCAAAGACTTCCGCTTAAATGTTAATTTATAATAATTTGATAAATCGTGAACAACTTAACTTAGTCAATTTAATGTGAATATCTATAAAATTTTCCATAAATATTAAGTTAAGGCGAATAAGATACGTATAAAGGTGTAGGTCGCAGGCAGTCAAGTTAAATGTGCGGTGACGTGGCATGCTTGGTGACGTGTCTGGCGACGTGGCTATACCAGATTTTCCTTGGAGTTTGGGGCCGTCACATGATCAATTTTCTATCACTCATCGATTTGGAGAGCAAAAGAGAGGGTTTTTCTGGAGAAAAAAGAAGAGGAGGTTGGGCAATTCAGTAAGGTTGGAGAAGTGTTGGTGATCAAGCTTAGAAGAACACCTAGAAAGATAATTCCATTAACATAGCATGGTCAAATTCTTGAATTTGATGTTGTTATTGATTCATGTCATGTTCGGATATGACTTTGAGGGATTAAACGTTAGATTTTTGTCGAATTTACACATTGGTTTTGATGTCTATATATCAAATTAGGTCCCTTAGAACCAGTTAGAAGTTTAGAAATGGTTTTGTAGGTTAATTGGAGTGAAAATTGTTGCACAAAAACTAGTTTTGTAGAACTAGTATTGTGCAGTTCAGTTTTTGGGCTACTTTGATGTAATAATCTTAGTAATCAAACGAAGGTTTTTGAGCTAGTTTTTGTATGGTTTTTTTTTATATATCAAACGTAATCCATGTAAATCAGATTTTGATTTGTATAAGGTTTTATAGTGTTTTAAAGGCCGAAAAAGGGCTAAAAATTAAGACTGCACTGTCATCTGTTTAGTTGTTTGGAGTAAGTATATTGATGAATTGATTTGAGACATCAAATGAGGTCCGATTGACTTGGGAATAGGTTCGTTTGAATCTTAGTATAACCTACATTGATGATCAATAAAGATTGTGGCCATGAGAATCTTTTTTATCAATGAAAAATATGGTAGAACATAGCATGTTGATATAATCCAAATCAGTCCACATATGACAGTTGCAACTTAAAAATTTGAGGAATGATTTGAATGGGTATTTTGTTATCCAAAATAACTAAGGTTGGACTTTTTGAAATCCTTATATATCCTACTTTGATTGGCACTTAAACTCGGACTTTGGTACAACTTTTAAATTGGTGAAAAATAGTTGTGAAAATGACCAAACTAATGAACTAATTAATTAGTTAATTACATGAATTGATGATCAAATGGAGGTGAATGAAATTGTTAGTGATACAATGAGTAAAATTGAGACTCTAATTGAGAGATCAAAACATGGAAATGAGCTCTAAAAAGAGGTGTTAGAATTATTGAGTGGTTTATACTTCGTTATGAGATTTAAAGTGAGTTTTAAACTCATTTTAAGTTATAATATGAATTTTAGTATTTAAGTGGAGTTGTAACTCTTAAAAATATGAATTCGTGATTTAATAGGACTTGTTGAAGTACGTGAAAGCCCGAAGAACATTGTGTAAGGCTTCGTAACCAACATTGGGTTGGTTTGGTTGTAAGTATTTCATTTTAAGCTAGGAAGTGCACAATATTTCATTTTAAGCTATTGAATATTGTTGTTCCTTGCTTTGTTATTGCTTTGTTATCCATATTTGGAATTCCATTCTAATTGAGTTGTCTAAGGGCAAGTGAGTCAACGGTGATCCTTGAAAGGAGTGGCTGGCTGAGGTAACATACCAGAGTCATGACCTCGGGATGCACTGCAATGGATACTGATTTTGACGGGGTGTGAGTTCTTAGCGTGGTTATTCTAGGATGTCTCACTATCTCATGAGTTTAGGGCTTGTGAGTGTACCAAGTCCTAGAACCAGATTCTTGATGTTTTGCCAAGACTCAATTACGCCTCTCTGTTTGTATTTCTGGACATTCATGTATCGATTGTTTTTAATGTATTTACAATCTTTTATTTATTTATGTGTTCTTTATACATTTCTTTCAATCTACATAAATATAAATTGATTTATTTATTTTGAAATGATATTTAGTATCCTACTGGCATTACTTACCTGGATATGTTATTCTTGTATAACCGAGTACAGATCCGCAGTCGAATAAGGGAAAGGGGCCAGTGCTAGGAGATTTATTGTGAGGACATTGGAGCGGCTTTCTCCCTTATATTTTCGTAGGTTCTGTATTATTTATGTATATTGTTTTTGTCACATGGGAATATGGGTTTTTGTGATATACTTTACGATTTGGATTATATGCGGGGTTTCCACACTTTAAGTTGTCCTAACTAATTTGTGTAGAATTTTTTATCGCTTCCGCATAAAAACTTTGATAACTTACAAATCTGAATAACTCATTGTAAATGCTAAATTAATGTGCCTTGTAATGAAAAATGGTTAGGAGGGTTGACTAGACTTGCATCGACATCGCCAAGATTGACTCGGGGTCCACGTAAGTCTAGGTCGGGCGGGACCCAGTTTAGGTTGTTGAACTGGGGTCGTCACATTAAGGATTCCAAGGCTTGGCTATACTACAAAGCATAATTCTCAAATAGTACAAGTCCATAAAGACACCCACAAATTCATAATTCCTAATAGCATGCTATTCACACTATATTTACTATGAAACAACAAGAAATAACATAAAGCACATGGATGGATTCAAAGAAATTCAATTTATCATAATATCGTGAAAGTCAAGCTCAACAAATGAGGAGTGTCAAATAATTTCATGATATGAGAATACAACATTGGACATAGTCGATACAGGCTACAAGAAGCATAAAGTGGATATGAAATGCGAATAAAATAATCAACGAGTATACTCACCTCAAGCAATGTAAACTCCTAGCTTTATCGGGCTCCCAACACTCTAAATCTCGTATTCAAACCCTTAAGACTCTTCCATAAGTTCGTAATATCATTTTAACATGTTTTTTAGTGTATTTAGACCTTTAACTAGGGCGTTAGAGTTGTTTAAAGTATTTAGGTAGAAATTAGGAAACTATTGATTTTTGTACTGTCAGCGTGCTACCCAGTTCCTCTAACGCGCTATACGAAGTTAATGCGCTAGCTGATCACACCTAACGCGCTATATGCAGGACAATTCAAAACTCTGCGCTTAGAATTTTGAGTCTCCACACATAAGCTACCCCAACACCTTGGGATCTCTTTTCTACATTTCCAGATACCCAAGACATTTATTAACAAAATAAAATAGCCAGACTTCAATTATATTTTCAAATTCATCAACTCAAGTTAAGTTACTATTGTAAGAGAATTACCTAGTTTAATGAAATCCTAACTTGATCAACACCTCCTACTCCAAATTCATTTAACTTTTGTTGATTTCCCTGGTTTTTGTTTTCTCCAATTTCTCCAGCAAGCTTTCTTCTCTCCTAAGCTTATGTAATGAAATGAAATGTTTGGTTTGCATGTGTTGATCAAACAATTTTATATATTAAGATAAGGATGATTGTTAGCCATTGATCTTTATGTGGATATACGTATCTCGGGACTAATCTAATGATATACAACTTAACTCATATTCCACTAACTCTCCACTAACTCAATCCAACTAATACCATCGTCAAACTCAATTGATTTCTAGATGTGCCAACACGTATCTCGAGGATCATCATATGACTGTTGTTTTAATTTACTAACTTAGGTTACATTTAATATATAATCAACTATACCAACATTATTTCAACTATATAAGCTACACTAAGTTTAAACCAACTTACCACATTATTCTCTACCCCAGTGCCACATCGACACACATCTCGAGGCACGTCTCTACTCACGTCTCAACGCCTATATATAAGTAGGAGTGACTTAGTAGTCTACACATATACAATACAGTAAGCATACACCACAAAGATTTTAACATATACATCAGCCATCTCGCATTAATCAATGCACGTATCACGGTGTGGATCTTACGTCACGGGTCGGTAATTATGATTACAAATAATAAACTAGATTAGAAATTTGAGCCGTGACACCCGACCCTATAGGTGAGGGTCGTCACAGTCATAAGGAGTGACAAGTGTCGAATGGCACTGATTACATTTTGTCCCAAGACACATGGTGCAGGAATGAACTGACACCTGTACTCATGTGATCTTCCAACAAAAATTACAGAACTTTCTATTCTGCATCGATTTGAGGTTGTGTATGCATTAAAAAAAACTTAATTAAGTAAAATATGCTGAATGCATTATCAATTTAATTTATTTGTCACATATGCCATGTTCAGTGATCACTATCGATAAGATTGTAAAGATATCAAAAATTATAAAAGATATATGTAGAGAGAAAGAGAGGAGACTCTTCAACGATGACTTTTTTAAACAATTCTCAAGCATAAAATTTAAATTTAATGATAAATATGAAAGCTACCTTCTTGACTCTAAATATGAGCACAAATTTCAACAAGGTTTTTAAGATTTGACAGCCTCACAAAGTCTCGCAAAGCCAGCAAATCTTAGACCAAGTAGTATATAAGAGATATTAGTACTTAGGTTTTTAAGATTTGAGAAAGAAGGTTTGACCAAAATGTCAAGATACAATTTAAACTTATGGGTCTTTTTTTCGATTTGCATCATTTTTTTTAAGATGCGATCACTCAACTATCCTGAACATCCTTTTTCTACTACGCTAGATATAAGCCTAACTGACACTTACATCGATTTTAATTAAGGAATTTGTTAAATACCTAGAGCGGATGTATATTCGTATATTTTAAATCCAAATAAATAACAATCTATATCTATAATTATCTATATATATAATAAGCCTACATTTTGAGTGTGCCACGTGGCGGTTTCGAGCCTTCTCGTAGCGCCACATGACACATTCAAGGTTTAAATTTTGTTAAGTTATATATGGTATGTGACACATGACGTTTTGTATCCTTCTCTACGTGCCACGTGTCATAGTCAATATGCAATCATATCATAACACACATACCATATACATGATATGTGCCACGTAGCCTTTTTCAAGCCTTCTCGTATCGCCACGTGTCATGCTCAAGTTGTAGGTTTTGTCAAGATATATATATATATATATATGCTCTGTGACACGTGGTGTTGTGGAGCATCATGTGTCATACCAAAAAAAAAAACATTTCGATGACCTATATATGGGACGTGTCACATGTCTTATTATTTATTTAGAGTTAAGTACTAATTAAATTGGTAACGTTTTCAAACCTAACATAAACTATATCTTATATATAAAATGTGCCATAAATATATAGTATAGATAAAACGTGCCATGAATGTAGAACGACATACCATGAATATATTGTAATACTAGAAAGGGGTTGGATGTACACGTGGTGTTTTCCATTCTTCTCAACACGCCATGTCATCAACTCAATTCAAACCTACCATGTAGGGGTAATGTACCATAAATATATAGCATATATATAAAACGTACCATAAATATATAATAATAATAAATCATTTCAAACCTACCATAAATTCATAGTATATAAAAACGTGCCCAATAATTATCTATATATAATAAAATGTACCATAATTATATAGTAATAATAAATCATTTCAAACATACCATATAGGGATGCCCAATAATCTATATCTATACCATAAAAATATGGTATAGATAAAACGTGCCATGAATATAGAGCACACCATGAATACATTGTAATACCATAAAGGGGTTGGGTGTAAATGTGGCGTTTTCCATTCTTCTTGATGTGCCACGTCATCAACTCAATTCAAATCTACCATGTAGGGGTAATGTACCATAAATATAATATATATATATATATATATATATATATATATTAAACGTACCATAAATATATAAAATGTGCCCAATAATTATCGATATATATAGATATAACGTACCATAAATATATCGTATATAAAAAACATGCCCAATTATTATCTATATATAATAAAATGTACCATAATTATATAGTAATAGTGTGCCACATGGCGGTTTCGAGCCTTCTCGTAGCGCAACATGGCACACCCAAAGTTTTGGTTTTGTTAAGTTATATATGGTATGTGACCCGTAGCGTTTTGTCTCCTTCTCTATGCGCCACATATCATAGTCAAGATGCAGTCTTATTATAACACATAATATATACATGATATGAATAAGTCTACATCTTTAGTATGCCACGTGGCGATTTCGAGCCTTCTCGTAGCGCCACATGGCACGCCCAAGGTTTAGGTTTTGTTAAGTTATATATGGTATGTGACACGTATCGTTTTGTATCCTTCTCTACGCGCCATGTGTCATAGTCAATATGCAGTCTTATTATAACACACATACCATATACATGATATGTGCCACGTAGCGTTTTTTCAGCCTTCTTGTATCACCACGTGGCATGCTTAAGTTGTAGGTTTTGTCAATATATATATGCTCTATGATACATGGCGTTGTGGAGTATTATCAATGACCCACTTGTTATACCAAAAAAAAGAAAAAAACATTTCGATGACCTATATATGGTATGTGCCACATGTATTATTATTTATTTAGAGTTATGTACTAATTGAATTGGTAACGTTTTCAAACCTAACATAAACTATATCTTATATATAAAGCATACCATAAATATATAGTATAGATAAAACGAGCCATGAATGTAGAACATACCATGAATATATTGTAATACCATAAAGGGTTGGGTGTACACATGGCGTTTTTCATTCTTCTCGACGCCCCACGTCATCAACTCAATTCAAACCTACCATTTAGGGGTAATGTACTATGAATATATATAAAGTATATACATAAAACGTACCATAAATATATAAAACGTGCCCAATAATTATCTATATATGTAACGTACCATAAATATATAGTAATAATAAATCATTTCAAACATACCATAAATATATAGTATATAAAAACGTGCCCAATAATTATCTATACATAATAAAATGTACCATAATTATATAGTAATAAAAAATCGTTTCAAACATACCATATAGGGGTGCCTAATAATCTATATCTATAACTACATATACAATGGAACTTACAAAAACAAAAAATAAGTCATAAGTTACAAGTCGTTTAAAAAATAAATCATTTCAAAACATGAATGAATTAAACAACTAACTATAAAAACCGTTCAAAAACCAACGAATTGATTAAATTAATGTTTATACTAATTAATTCTCTCTATATATACTCCAGGCAATGATAGATGTTCACCCAAGCACATCGTTCCTTCAACCATATCTACACTTTTGTTTTGATAGATTTTATGTTGTAATTTACAATTTGATTGTGATTTTTGAGATTTGCAGGGTTTTTTCGTGAAGTTGATCTTCATCCTGATCTACAATCTTATAATTGGATATGTTCTGGTATGATTTTTTTATAGATTGGAAGTTAAGGTTTCAATTCGTTTTAAGAAAATTGGGGGTTTTGTTAATTTATTTATTTCTATTATTATATTGAGATGAAGTAGGTTTTGCGGATTTTGATGTGTTATGTTTTTTTTCAGGCTGTAGAAAAGGAGATGATCTTTAATGGTTGTTGTGATCAAGATCTCATCAATCTTTAATGGATGCTTGTGAGATTATTAGAGAATGGAGATTCTTTTGTCTGATAATTTAAAAAAAAATTAATGAGATGTAATTTTTTGTAAGATGTAATCTTTTTTTTTTGCTAAGTAAGATGTAATCTCGATCACTAAGGATGTATTCTTTTTTGTTAATAAGTGTAATCTAGAAATTATATGTATATTTTATTAAAAAAAATTAATATTATATTTATTAATGAATTTCTTGTATTTTAATACAGTTTTTAGTTTTTTGTAAAAATATATATTTAATTAAATCAACGAAACAATTAAGTGTTCACAGTGGATAATTTATTGTATTCCACATATATAAAGTACACTAAAATTAGTCAAAGTCATCACAAAAATATATAGTTTTTAGTTTTTTGCAAAACTATATAGTTAATTAAATCAATGAAACACTTAAATGTTCACAATTAACAATTAACACTTACATCTATATTGAGATTTTATAGTTCGGTGTTATTTTAAATTTTAAAAAACACTCTAATGTTTAAAAAAAAAACATTTACTTGACCAAAAAAAAGGGTAACTGTCATCCACTTGCTAATGATAAGTTGCGGCATCAATATAGACTTCAAATGTTAATGACGTTTCAAAATTTATGGTAAATGAAAATCTCATTATTAATTTTTAACATCCACACCGAGAATGTACAAGGTATCAATGACACCCCTTTCATGTTAATGACGTTTCCAAGTTTAAATTAAATGAAAAACTCAATATTAGTTTTTAACATCCATACAATAAGGGATGTATAGGGTGTCAAGGACATACCTTCCATTGAAAAATATTGTAAGTTCATACTATATCCAAATTTTAAATTAATTCTACATAATATAATAATAAGTAAGCTATATGTGAAAAAATAAAATAAATTAAAAAACCTTATTAGATTTACTATTTAAAAGTTCCAAAGTTCTCATCGTCTCAAACCCCTAATTCTTTAATTCAATGTGTGATAAAATCAAATTAAAGTGATATTCTGGAATGGATCAGTAAGGTCGTGACATATGGGATCTTTAGGTGGGAGTTTCCATTTTTGATATATTTCTTCCTGTTTTGTAGGTAAATATATACAATAGTTTTTTTTTGTGAAGAAAACATAGTACATATTATGATAGTAGTAAATAGTATAGTGTATGCATGTATGAGTTTTTTTTGTTTTTTTAAGAAACATGTATTTGTTTTGTAACATAATTGTGATTTTTGTTTAAAAATACAATTGTGTCACAAACTACTATTTTGTGTTTTGACACACCTTTTCTTTAAAAAAAACAATGTAATGGTTAAAAAAAATACTTGAAAAAAATTAGAAAATAAAATCGTTCCAAAAATAAATCTTTACCCTAAACCGACTACTACAGGCTCGAGCTGATGGATTATAAAATACGATGAATTGATCACCATATAAACTGATCATTAAATATCGATCATTAATATGAAACTATTAATAGTCATACAAAAATTATTTTCTTTCCTTTTTTAGCATAAGGGACATCCCTATATCTTATCATTTGACAAGCGATGTCTCATTCGTCTCACCAGAGATAATTTGGCTGTAGGCATTAATTAATTGTTATTTTTATTTGTTTAGAAGTCATTGAAACAATTTGATGGTTTTCATTAGAAAATTAGATTTTTTTCCAAATAATAAAATTGTAGGAATATAAAGGAAATGATCTTTTGAGTTGTATATGTGTACTCTCTCATTTCTTATAGATTAGTTGATATTATCTTTGTCTTAGTCTATTGGAGACTCCATATTAAATTTATATTTCATCGAATTTATAAGCTCGGACATGCTATTGAACACTGATAAAGAATTAATACCAATTTTTCTAATATTCATTGTATGTTATTTTTTACTTATTTACTTGAATAGATACCACACAATATTTTTTCTACAAAGATATTGGCTTTGAGTTGTATATGTGTTCTCTCTCTTTTCTTATAGATTAGTTGATATTATCTTTGTCTTAGTCTATCGGAGACCCGATAGACTAAGTTTTTTATTATGCCAAAGTATCTCTTATGAAATTGTAGAGACGCCACTTGTCGAAAGTCAAAATTTGGAGAAGTTGTGGATTCGACTTGTGTTGAAGTCAAAAAAAAAACATTATTCAATTAATTGTTTACGACACCACATATATACATATAATTAGGGATGTAAATTGGACTGAGAATCCATTGCACGTGTCGCCTACTTATATTAAACACGTATTGCGCCCACATTCTGTTTCAATAGTTTGTTTTCAAGTCTTATAGTTGAGAACACTAACGTCTCACTCGCACTTTTGTTTCGATATATAGGCTATCTTCGAATCTTACAATTGAAAATATTGACGTGTTACCCGCACTTACATTCGATAGTCTATCTTCAAGTCTGAGAGCTGGAAATGCTTATGTGGCACGTAGTGAGGTACACAATCACAAGGATTATATCATTTCAGCTACGTGTCAAGCTCACACTACAGGCCACGCATTGCAAAGTGTACGATAAGAATATCAATATACTATACAAAGCTCCAAAATAATAGAGATTTAACCTACGGTTAACTTCACAATATTACAAATATATATATATATATATATATATATATATGTTATCATATATAGGTGTTTTTCAAAAAATAAGGTTGGAAACATTTTTTATTCCAAAAATAAGGTGGCTACTTTTTATTTCCAAAAGTAGGGTATATCTCCTTTTCAGAAGGAGACATTGACGATGATGTGGCGCCTTGTGGCATGTGGGTTGATGAGGTGGAGTGAATGGCTCCTTTTGAAAAAAAGTCATCTATACAAAAAATGAGTGACTCCTTTTCAAAAGGAGTCATCTATACAAAATACACCCCCTCTATTTTACTCCTCAAAATGAGTAGTTTGTTCAACTCCAAGTGGTGTGTGACGACCCCTTATCCAAAGGCTCAGGGTGGGCCCGACCCAGCCCACCCGGGCTCGGGTCGGTCCGACCCGACCCATATGAGGTAGCCCAACCCGGGCTACCCATCTTCTTCCTCCCTTAAACTTTTTTTTTTCATTTGTACTGGGGTTGGGTGTCCATCCCCAACCCCAAGTTGGGATCGTGCAGGGGAGACGACTCACTTGCCGTCCCTTGAGCTCATGGCAATTTGTCTAAGTCTCCTATCTCGAACCAACAACTAAAATCGACAACAAAAACAACCACAAAATCACATAACACCAACAAATATAACATTTACCTCGGTCACCGTGCCTCGGTAATGACACGTATCTCACTGCGGGTCCCACGTCTTGGTCATTTTGTCCTGATTAACGAATTAAATGTGTATTAATTGTAGGGTCGTGACACGTTGAACCCATGCAAAGGTCGTTTACGTATCGAGATGGACAATCCGCATCACGTACGTATCACGAGATGGACAACTTGTATCACGCACGTATCTCGAGGTAGGCAAATGATGTAAAAGACATGCACGTATATGGACGTGGACAACTCATGCAAACGCCACGCATGTATCTCGAGGCAAAGCAGTCATGCAAATGACGCGCATGTCGAGGTGGCCGACCCATGCAACCTCATACAATTCATGCAAACGTTACGCACGTATTTGGAGGGGCCAGCTCATGCAAACAACGCACACGTATCTGGCAGTGGACAACCCTTGGCAACAACATGCACGTATGTCGAGGTTGACAATCCATGCAAACATTATGCATGTATATCGAGGGGACAACCCATGCAAATGACACGCACGTATCTGGCAGTGGGAAACTCATGCAAAGAACACGAACGTATCTCAAGGTTGACAATCCAGGCAAACGTTACGCACGTATCCCAAGGGGCAACCCATGCATATCTACTATAAACCATGCCATGAAGAACTGTAAATCCCAAAACCACGTTATATATTTGTGTAGAATTTAAAATGAAAGCAATAAAGAAGTTTTGAAAGTATGATTTCATTCCAAAAAAAACTTATCATACAGGTTTATCGACGGTTACGTTGACGTTGTTGCTCGGTGATGCAAATCGGATGTACTCTATGTCGAGTTGGACGTTATGTTTGTACTTCCGGTTGAGTTTGTCGAGGTTGTTGATCTTGCATTGAATGTCGTCGAGTCGATTGATGCTCATCCTCTGGTGCTTCACTTGACTCACCTCTGGTACTAATGCTCCAAAAAATAGGAGGTTGAACCGTCCCAAAAAATTGGCTTCCTGTATGTTGTGGGCCGAAAGGAACATGAGGTGGCGGGGGCATGCTTAACATGTTTATGAATGAGCCATCTCCACTATATGGCATATTATAATTACAACATGGTGGAGTAAATGGGCTCGGTATGTGTTGAGGCAATGACGGATACATTGGATGTCTAGGCATGCCATGGTCCATATATGAAGACGACGACCCGGTGCATAAGGATTAAAATGGTAATGAGGAAATTCATGATCGGCGCGCTAGGTACAAACATTTAAGGTTCTAGTTGCATTGGGGACAATGTTGGAATGTACCCACGAGAAGAATGATGTGGTGGGGATGAGCATTGGCTACTGTCACCAACAGTCTTTGTTGTTCTCCCTCTCGAACGAGATGAACGTTGCGTAGGGGAACGTCTGCTGCTCTCACCGATAGTCTCTGTCCGACGAGAAAAACGTAGTGGACGAGGATGTCTAGTGCTCCCACCCACATTCTGTGTTTATGTTTTTCTTCTTCTCACCTCTCGGTTCGATTCGCCCTGATCATCTTCTTCATCTTCGTCTTCATTCTCCTCATCTATGCTCTCTCCGACATCGATTCCACTATTCCATAGAGTTGGCCTTTGCCTATGATCTTCATCTAAAGTTTTGATGCCTTTGTCAAGCGCAGCAAGACCTTGCTCGTACGCATCGTCAATGAGAACTCGCTGCAGTCGACGCACCAAGTTACGCTGATAAGAAAATAGGAGGTTAGTAAACACAATTTATGATGTAAAACGTGATGAAAGAAGAATAATAGTTTAAAGCTTACCGAATAGTCACGTAAAGCCTCTTCATGTCCAATGAATCTTCTAGTGACTGATCGATACCACGTCATGTAGTCTTGTTGATCGTGGCCTTCTTCTTGTCCCACTGTGACTATGTTGTCACCACGATTTTCCCACATCTGTATATAGTTTGCGTGAAAAGCCGCCCCATTTTCTTGAACACGTCCACACATCTCGATGCGGTGCAGTCGGGTGTCGTAATGACAGGTAGGTGGCATGGCCTGTATAATTCTGAATTGTCTCAAAACTCTTTCAAGTCGATGCCACTCGACTATCTGGAAACAAATAAGGGGACACGTCGATAGCCAACTACCGTGACCGTCGGTACAGTATTCAGGAAGAGATCCTATGACTTCAGAATAAGGTTGCCACACCACGTCATCCTCATTCTGCGAATCGAGTGCATCACGGTAAGCTGATAAAACGTGTGTTGCACTTTGAGTAACCGAGAATGCATCAATCCATCTTTATAGAAAACTCATAATTAGTAAAATGAAAATGTAGTTAATATTAAAAAAAATCACAATATAAAATTTCTATTACTTGTGTCCTAAAGGCACGTCATTAAGCATATCTTCTTCATCCATTGTTCGAGGTCGAACTTTAGGAACACCCAGCCGCCTTGGTGCTATGAATGGGAATCTATCATATGCCCACAGTTGTACAAAAATTGAAGCCCCTGCAACCTCATGTGCATTCGCGCGAGATCCGCGGCACAACTTCCTGTACAAAAAAACCAAACAAGCACTCCCCCAACTATACTGACCGGCTATGTCAAAATCCTCGAGCAAAGGTAGAAACATCAAATGTACATATCAATTTGACTTATCTGCGAATAGACAACCACCGATTAGTTGGAGAATGTACGATCGAACATACCGCGGACCGTCTCCTCCTCGTTGTCGTCATCTATAGCTGATACGTTGCGTTCAAGCCATTCGACTTTTATTTTATTTCCATGAAGGTCATCTCCGAGTGGAATTCGACCAAGTAGCCTCTCACACAGCTCAACGTAGTTTGTTTCGGTGGTTCCCGTCACATGCATACCTTTGATAGGTAAGGCGAGCTGAACCTGTACGTCCTGAGGTGTAATAGTGTACTCCCCACACTACATGTGAAATGTATAGGTTTCTGGGCGCCATCTCTCAACGAATGCAGTAATCAAAGCCCAATCAAGGCTGAAAAATGATACGCGCGAAATCCCATAAACCCCACTGGAATGTAAATATGGGATCATTCGAGAATGATACTCCACCGTTCGATCAACGGCTGCCCGTCGTCGATGCACGCGCAATGTCTCGTACACCTTATAATTGAAAATAAGCTGTCATATATATATATATATATATATATATATATGTATATATATATATGTTATACGTTAATTCATGAACATTGGATGTATCCATTTCAAAAGGTTTACCTGACCCGTCCACTCTCGCGAGGATCTTTGTGTAAATTGGAGATCTAATAGTGAAGGATCTGACGGTCCTGGATCCATTTGTGTACAAACTACAATTTATCAAATTTGTAAAGTTAGTCGTGTTGTTCGAAAAGTCGCCACAAATCATTGTTATATGTTCAAATAAGAACAAATAGCTCAACATTTCATGACGTGAACTATTTGGATACTTCAAAAGGTTCAAGTTAATCTAATTACGTACATACTTAATCAATTTGTTAAAAATATACAATCTGCACTATTGGTTTTGATTGGAATATTCAGCTCTGGATGGACAATTTTTTTCGTTATGTCCCTCTACCCGACAAATGCCGCATCGGTTCTTCCTAATAGGGACTCGATCACGATCATTATTGAGACATGTTGTTCTTTTATGTCCTTCTTAATGACATATGCCACAACGCAAGGCTCTTGTAACATTAAGAAGATCCATCTCGTTTGGCCTTCGCGTTCCCTTTGGTCTCCATCGGCCACTTCTGCACCTTGGGTCTGGTATGATCTTCATCGCAAAAGTCGGCCAATATTTCTCATCTGGAATGGCTTTGAATTTAAATGAGTAACATTGCACGTAGACATCTATCCGGTAGTATGGTTCAATTAATTGTGAGTACCTCACCCGAATAAACGAACATGCAGCTAACACGTGTGAGCAAGGGAAACCAAACGATTGCCATTTATTGCAAGTGCACATGCGGTTCTTTAGGATAACGACTTGTGTATCGTTGCCTTTATAGCGTGACGATAATTCATCCTTACCCTAGTTTTCGTAGATGAGACGTTGAATGCGTTACACACTTGATCCATCAATTGTTGTCTACTCGTCCCAAACCTAAACGTCAATACTGCTGATGGGGGTGCGTTGGACCTAATGCCATTTCTACCATTTACAATTTCACCTTTCGCATAAAAGAGAGATGGGATGTCCCTATTTTCCATGACCTACATAATTTATTGAACAATGATGATGTAAAAAATGGCATATATATATCAAACGAATGCATCGATTCATCAAATTGAGCCATTTATTGGACGCAAACTTCCTGATGTATAAAATCACTTTACTAGCGCAACTACAGAGCATATAACCAAATTATTAATTATGTATCGAGATGACCATCACAACTTCGTTCATCAAATTATTAGGGTTTTATAATTAGGGTTTATTTTTTATTGGCATTTGTTATATATTAATCAAGCAGACTAATAAAGAAGTGAAGAAAATGAATAGTAGTAGTATAAGTACTGAACTCTCATAAAAGACCACGAAGTCATACACAAATTAAAATTCCCAACTTTCATATATTAAACCTCATGTGCTTATATTCCTAGCTAGTTATTGATTTGATGACGTACATTCATATATTTTTAAGTTAATATACCCCTTATGTAATCAATGTTGATTTTATTATTGCATCGAAATGAAAAGTTAGGCCATCGAATCACCGTGCTCCAGAAACTAGTGTCACCTTTCGGAAAGGTGAAAAAAAAGTGTTTTATCATCTCCAGTGCTTAATTTGAAAAGTCTACGTGTATTGATGCTTATTCATTCATCAAATTGATGATTTATATCGTAAGCAAAATTTATGATGTAGAGGATCGCCATCATAGCGCAACTACAGAGCATACTCTTTCGTTTACATGACAACAATTAAAAACTCATTTATATCAGCTATCTCAAATCATGGCATATTTTTAAAAAATATACTAAGCAAGTTAGGGTCTCCTTGCAACAAACAAACTCCATATATTAATTTTTGTCAAAAAACAAACTGCATATAAATTTATTTAATTTAACTAAATTACCAACTCAAACTTACTCAAACTTAAATAAATAAATTTCTTAACTTACTAATTTTCCTCTTTCTTTCCTTTCCGTCTTCAATTGGGCTTATCCCTGAAAAAACAAATAAAAAATTAGTTTTTTCTCACCTCAATATTACAAACTTCAACGAATAAAAAATTCCGAACCTTTTCACAACCTTCAACCCAGATCAAACCTACTGGCGTGTATCTTCTACGTTTGATATTCCCTACAAAAACACAAAAATTAGTCCCACCTCACAACCCAGGACCACAACTCACCCAACTTTATTACACCAACAAAATGACCAACCCAAGCCACCCCCAACTCTCTCTCACTCTCGGTCTCTCGATCGGTGTCAAGGCCCCCACTCTCGATGTCAAGGTCCCCCCACCACTCTCTCTCTTGAACTATCGCAACTCTCTCTCTCGGCTCCCTCGACCCTCTCCCTCTCTCCGTCACCGTACTCTCTCTCTCTCTCTCTCTCTCTCTCTCTCTCTCTCTCTCTCTCTCTCTCTCTCTCTCTCTCTCTCTCGCGACCTCTCGCTCGCTGCGGGTTCCCCTCCTCATCGTCTCTTCTCTTTCTGCTCTCTCCTCCCTCTGGTTCGTCCACGTGGTCTCCATCTCCACTCTCTCCTCTCCCCCTCTGCCGGTCTCTCCATACCGGCTCCTCTGTCGCTGCTGGCTCCTCGGCTCCTCTCTCGCTGCTTGCTCTCTCCCGCACCAGACTCTCTCTCCCGACTCTCTCGATTGCTCCACCCCACCAACACCCACCTTATAAAACCCCCCAGGAACCCTAACCTCTACCCCGTAGCCGTATATCCTAGCACGAGAACTCAGGGAATATATTCCCTGTGTTCTCGAGGAAGACGATATCACGCGCATATGTCGCGGGGGTACAGTACACGAATGGCGC
Organism: Stephania yunnanensis; assembly: GCA_039657365.1. Taxonomy (NCBI): domain Eukaryota; kingdom Viridiplantae; phylum Streptophyta; class Magnoliopsida; order Ranunculales; family Menispermaceae; genus Stephania; species Stephania yunnanensis. Next base: position 13,343,674 of record CM077592.1, read on the forward strand.
ATTCGGAGAATACGCCATTCGTGTACTGTTAAAATCGAAGTGGCGCCCACGCGGGGGCCACGTGGACCTCATGTGGTTAAAGCGATACACTTAATAAGTCGGTGTTTTATAGGAAATTAGTAGTCCATTTTAGTATATTATTTATTGAAAATATTTAAATATTATATTAAATAATATGTTTTGTCATTTTTAGGTGAAACGGAGTGTGCGATTGAATTCGTGGCGAAAAAATTCTCAAAATGAAGTATTTAATTGCAATAATCGGATGCCGGATAGTTTGCTTTGAAATACGCGTTGCGCGGGGCGTCGAATAGCGAACATAATGTTTCAACCAATCAGAAAATGTCGCGTCAGTGTGAAAAAGCCACTCTGAATCAATCAGACGCTGCCACGTGGCATCGCACACGACAACCGCGTCACTGAGGTGATTTGGACCAATCGTTGCGCGCCACGTGGCGTATACACGTCGTCCCCACCAATCACAGGCCGTCGCGTCAACATGCCACAGGGCACGTCGCACCGCCTTATTTTCTCTTCGTTCATTCTCCGTCGATCTGCCTCGAGATGCGTTCCCGCACAAACTCCCAGTATTTCGGTTGAGTCGTCCGATTTCCTCCGAGCCACAAGGATGCCACGTGGCACTTTCCTATTTTTCCAGACGCGTCACCACCAATCGCCCGACCAATCACGCGCCGACACGTCGCATTGACTCAACCACACACAGCAGTGGCGCTCCAATCACAACGCGTCACGTCGTGCATGCCAGCAAGCTCACCCAATCACAATCTAACACGTGGCAGAGACTGAAAACAAATTCCATACGACCATCCAATTGTCCTCGGCGCACGTGTCACAAATAAAACCCAATTTTAGGTTTCGCTGGGATCGGCGGAGGGGGTTTTTTTATTTTTTTGAAAGGCGGCTTACTTTTCTTCTTTTTTTTTTCTTTTTTTTTCTTTTCCAAAAACCATTATTTTACACTTGATTTTTAGATTTTTATGGAGTTCTTGACGACGATGGCCGGCTAAACTCGTCAATCTAAACCAGAGGTGGATCAAATCACCCATTTTTGCATGAAGACATATGTGAGATCTATTTATTTATTTATTTATTTTGACTTTCATAATATTTTATTCCCCTTGATATTGATTGAAATATTGAGATTAAACACTTGTTTAAATCTTGATTTACATGCCAGTTGGTTGTACGCACCCGTACTTGTGCAATAAGACCACATTAGTGGCATCCGACCATACCAATTGATTAGACTGGGACCGGTTGAATACCATAGGGATCTAGGCTAAACTGGACACACTAGTGATCCAGTTGTCTAGGTGTACTGCCTTCACAAAGCACATTGCGGTCAACACATTAAACCCAATTCACTTGAATATATGGTTATGTGTTTGACTAGGGAAGTGGTCATTGTCGTACCTTGACCATCGAGATAGGGAAGTGCGAGGACCCGCGTACGTTAACGGGCTACACTAATTTATTATGGATTGCATGCTTTGATTAGATTGAGGACCTTATGTAAAATTATGCCAAATTGAGGGGATTTGTGATACTGATGGTTTGGATTGTTTCCCACTTGATTGATATATTTACTTGTGTTGTGAAGTGTGGATGACCATGCATGCATACCAACATATTGTGTTGTCATGTAACTTGTATTGTCATTTCCAATGTACACCAACTCTTCCATGTATTGTCAAATTACTTGTAATGTGTTGTATGACATGGGGTGTATTTTAATTGCCCCACATTGATTACTTGTAAAGTGTTGTATGACATGAGGTGTATATGTTAATTGTCCCACATTGCTAAGGCACATTTGTCATCATACCAAATGGCCTATATAAAGGGTGCTAACCTCATTGTAAAAGCACACCAAGTTGAATGAAAACTTCTTATTTCAACTATCTCATTTCTTTTCTTCTCCTTTGTAGTAGTAATTTGTAGTAGTAGAAGTTCTTAGTCTTCTATTTCCTTGTCTAGTTCTTAGCAAGTTCCAATTCAATTTACAACACGTTATCATCACGAGCTTGCTCTAGCATTAAGGAGATCTTGAAGTTCAAGAAGGCTTGTTAAGGAGACAAAGCTAGGAAGGTATAACTTTTGTTATTTAAATAAGTTCAATTTATTTATATATTATCATGGTTGCTTCCTTTTATTAAATGCATCACTTCTATATGCATACTTTATTCATATACTATACATTATAATGTCACCGATTGCGAAAGTATGCTATGTAGTCGCGTCTTGTACGATCTTCTACATCGAAAATCAAAAGTCAATATGTGACATAACTAGTTTTCTCTTAAAACTACGAACGATTAGTTATTGTTCTATTCTTGATTTTATAATACAAATCATGCTATAAGTTTGAGTTGATAGTGGGTAAGCCTTGTCCCCAGTAAAGCTAAACATTGAAAGGGAGATGGGTTATCCCGTTCGAGGAGGCATGGCATTTAAGCAGACTTTGTCTCGCCACCCAACCTGGAGGTTGTCCCACCAACTCATACAAATTGTACATTTGATTATTAATGAATCAAGTTGTGAACATATACTTAATCATATGCTATGTTTTTTTTACATAAAAGAAAAGAGAAAATTATTTTCTATTATATTTACTTTCAAAATATTAATCAACCATAGTTGAATTTGTTAGCTTATTATAATTCTTGTCATGATAATTAGATATTACAAATTATGAATAAAGCTTGCATCTATGCAAGGTTGTATGTTGTACACAATCATTTGCCAATATCTCTTCAGAGATTTGAAAAGTGAATATTTCATATATATTTTCACCCTATAGAGTTATAAATATATAAATTCCAAAAAAGGTAATGCTCCAAAAGCTCAAAATGAGCGGTTGAGTCTCAAGCTACAAAATTTAACCGGTCAAATATTAATTATAATTCCACAATTTTAATTACCTCTATGTTGAGGCTGCGTGGAAATATGACTGATGAGACAATAAAAATAAGGTCACGTGGCCCTCCTCGATTTATTGCTGCAACAAATATCGAGTGCGCACATCAATCCAATAAATATTAAGGATTTATTTCTTGTCTCATGGTAGCTGAGTAAAATAATGAGATATTATAAATATAATATCGCTCTCGTCCAATTAGTTCAGCTTCGAATTAAGAAGCATATGTCGCATATAATGATCATGATCGCAATAATAAGTTTATGGACGTGGAAAAAGTGAAAATACCAGGTAAATATCGTATTGACAATTCCGACAAAAAAGGGAACAAAAGTGGTGCACCACTACAAAGGGTAAATAATTATTGACAATGAGCGCTTATAATTGTGACATTTTTTTGGTCGTATATGAAAGGCTATTTTGCCTAAATATTGTCATATATATACCCAAAAAGTTTTGTGACATTTACCACTACAAAGTGGTGCACCACTACAAAGGCTATTTTGCCTAATTTGCCAAACATTATTTGTCCAGATGGATCAACAAATCATTTGTTCAAATCATGAATCAAACAAGAGCGATAGATGTCTTGCTGATTGTGCTACAACGCACACAATCCTTAAAAACAGAGAATATTTCTCTAGTTTGAACTTAGCTGAGGCTAATGTTCAAACAATATCTGGCATCTCCAATTTGATTAATGGCTCTGGAAGAGCAAATATTATGTTGCCTGGGGGAACAACAATTCATGTTGACAATGCCTTATACTCTGAAAAATCCAGAAGAAGTTTATTGAGCTTTAAAGATATTCGACAAGATGGATATCACATTGAAACCGTGAACGAAAATAATAGAGATTTTCTCTATGTCACATTGGTTTCAAATGGGAAAAAAGAAGTGTTAGAAAAATTTTCAGCTTTATCATCTGGATTATATTTTACTCGAATAAGGCATGTCGAAACGAATGTCGTCTTGAATAAGAAAATTAATGATCCAAAGACATTCATTTTATGGCATTATTGGCTTGGTCATCCAGGATCATCAATGATACGAAGAATAATTAATAATTCGCATGGACATCCTTTAAGAAGTCGCGAAATATTTTCAGCTGGTGATTATATTTGTGTTATTTGTTCTCAAGGTAAATTGATAGTTAAACCATCCCCAAGTAAAATTGTTGTGGAATCCCCAGTTTTCTTAGAACGCATTCAGGGAGACATATGTGGTCCTATTCATCCTCACTGTGGACCATTTAGATATTTCATGGTTTTGATAGATGCATCAACTAGGTGGTCACATGTTTGTTTGCTTTCGACCCGCAATGTTGCATTTGCTAGACTTTTAAAACAAATCGTTAAGTTAAGAGCACAATTTCCTGACAACCCAATCAAGACCATCCGTCTTGATAATGCCAGGGAATTTCAATCTCAAGCATTTAAAAATTATTGCATGTCTATACGAATTACCATCGAACATTATGTTCCATATGCGCATACCTAGAATGGTTTGGCAGAATCTCTGATCAAACGCATTCAATTAATTGCAAGACCTTTAATCATGAGAACTAAGTTATCAACTTCAGTTTGGGGACATGCAGTCCTTCATGCAACATATATCATTCGTTATAGGCCTACTGCATACCATGAACATTCCCTCATGCAACTCATTTTAGGTCAACAACCAAATATTTCAAACTTGAGAATTTTTTGTTGTGCAGTGTATGTTCCTATACCACCTCCCAATAGAACTAAGATGGGTCCACAATAAAAACTTAGGATTTTGTTGGATTTAACTCATCGTCCATTATAAGATACTTTGAGCCATTAACGGGGGATTTATTTACTGCACGCTTTGCTGATTTTCACTTTGATGAAGCAATTTTCCCACCATTTGGGGGAGAAAAGAAGCCGATTCAAAAGGAATGGCGCGAAATTACTTGGAATGCATCAACTTTATCACATTATGATCCACGCACAAATCAGTGTGAACTTGAAGTTCAAAAGATCATTCATTTGCAACAAATCGCAAATCAATTACCAGATGCATTTAATCATGCAAAACAAGTGACAAAATCACATATTCAAGCTGTAAATGCTCCTGCAAGAATTGATGTCTCTGTGCAACAAAATACACAAGAACCAACGAAACGCTTAAAGCGTGGAAGACCGGTTAGTTCAAAGGATACAATTCCTCGAAAGAGAAAAATGGGAGTAAAAATAAATACAAATCAAAATACTCCTGAGAAAGCACAAGAATCCTTTGATAAGGGTTTGTCAGAACAAGTTGATTCTAATGAGGAACAACTTCCTCTAGAAAAAAGAGGAAAAAGATGAAAATAATGAGATCTCAATAAATTATTTAAACTCTGGTAAGATTTGGGATCGAAATGAAATTGTTCCTGATGATATATTTGCTTTCAATGTGTCCTTTGAAATATGTGAAAATGATGATGATCCAGAACCACGATCAGTGGATGAATGTCAAAAAAGACCTGATTGGCAAAAATGGCAAAATGCTATCCAAGCAGAGCTAAACTCGTTAAGGAAACGAGAGGTTTTTGGACCGATTGTCCAAACGCTAGATGGCGTAAAACCTGTTGGATATAAGTGGGTATATGTACGAAAGAGAAATGAAAAAAATGAAGTTACAAGGTACAAAGCAAGACTTGTAGCTCAAGGTTTCTCACAAAGACCTGACATCGATTATGAGGAAACATATTCTCCTGTTATAGATACAATCACATTTCGATTCTTGATAAGCGTTGCAGTCTCTGAAAGGCTTGATATGCATTTAATGGATGTCATTACAGCATATCTGTACGGATCCCAAGACAGTGAGATATATATATATATATATATATATATATATATATATGAAAATCCCTGATGGATTTGTAATATCCGATGAAATAAAATCAAAACCTCATAACATGCATTCTATGAAATTACAAAGGTCTTTGTATGGGTTGAAACAATCCGGACGAATGTGGTACAAACGTCTTAGTGATTATTTACCGAAAGAAGGATATGTAAATAATCCGCTTTGCCCATGTGTCTTAATTAAAAGATCATCAACAGGATTTTTGATTATTGTTATATATGTTGATGATTTAAATATAGTGGGAAACCACGACGACATCGTTAGAACATCTGAATACTTGAAAAAGGAATTCGAGATGAAAGAACTTGGAAAAACAAGACTTTGTCTTGGTTTGCAAATTGAACATTTTTCAAGTGGAGTACTTGTCCCTCAAGCAAATTATATTTAAAAAACATTAAAAAGATTTTATATGGACAAAGCACATCCATTGAGCTCTTCAATGGTTGTCAGATCACTTGAAGTGGATAAGGATCCATTTCGACCTCATGAAAGTGATGAAGAGCTAATTGGTCCGGAGGTACCATATTTAAGTGCAATTGGCGCACTTATTTATCTTGCAAATTGTACAAGACCTGACATTGCTTTTGTCGTCAACCTACTTGCAAGAGAAAGCTCTTCACCAACTCGAAGACATTGGAATGGTGTTAAACATATTTTCCGATATCTTCGACGAACAAGTGACATGGGTTTATTCTATTCGAGAGGGGTAAAATTGAATCTTCAAGGTTACGCTGATGCTGGATTTTTATCTGATCCCCACAAGGCTCGTTCTCAAATGGGATATGTATTCACATGTGGTAATACTGCTGTATCATGGAAGTCAGTAAAGCAAACTATGGTTGCTACTTCTTCCAACCATTCTGAAGTATTTACAATTCATGAAGCAAGTCGTGAATGTGTATGGTTGAGAAACATGATTGAACATATTCAAGAATCATGTGGATTACCTTCAATAAAAGATTCTCCAAACATATTATATGAAGATAACGCGACATGTATTACACAATTAAGTGAAGGATCCATAAAAGGGGACAGAACAAAACATATTTCACCAAAATTCTTTTATGCGCATGAGCTTCAGAAGAATGGTGAAATTGATGTCAAGCAAATCCGATCGAGAGATAATCTTGCTGATTTATTTACGAAAGCCTTACCAACTACGACATTTAAAAGGCTTACATATGGTATTGGCTTGCGTAAACTTAAAGACATTGCAAGTAAAGAAATTGAACAAGTTTCACTCATGTTCACATAAGGGGGAGTTATTGATTAGTGTATTGCACTCTTTTCCCTTAGCTATGGTTTTATCCCATTTGGTTTTCCTAGCAAGGTTTTTAATGAGGCAATTTTAACAATATTATGCCCGTCTTAATATTTATGAGAATAGTGTACTCTTTTTCTTTTACTATATTTTTTCCTACAGGGTTTTTCTTAGTAAAAGTTTTAACGATGCACAATCTCTAAGCAAGTGTCATTCAATGGGGAGTGTTGTGAAGTGTGGATGACCATGCATGCACACCAACATATTGTGTTGTCATGTAACTTGTATTGTCATTTCTAATGTACATCAACTCTTCCATGTATTGTCAAATTACTAGTAATGTATTGTATGACATGGGGTGTATGTGTTAATTGTCCCACATTGATTACTTGTAAAGTGTTGTATGACATGGGGTGTATATGTTAATTGTCCCACATTGCTAAGGCACATTTGTCATCATACCAAATGGCCTATATAAAGGGTGCTAACCTCATTGTAAAAGCACACCAAGTTGAATGAAAACTTCTCATTCCAACTATCTCATTTCTTCTCTTCTCCTTTGTAGTAGTAATTTGTAGTAGTAGAATTTCTTAGTCTTCTATTTCCTTCTCTAGTTCTTAGCAAGTTTCAATTCAATTTACAACAACTTGCTATTTTTAGTCTAGTTTTAGTTAATTTAGATATTATTCCTGTGAACACCCCGAGTTATTTTTAATTTCGTAGCATAGGTAAGAAACTTGGTATTCGTGGTACGACCCCGTGCTTGCCATTACTGCAGCTTTTGTGGTCATTGGTAATCTTATCGGAATTATATATTTTGACGCATTCGACACGCGTCAAATTTTGACGCTGTTGCCGGGGACCACATTATTCTTTCTTTTACTTAGTTTGTGTTCGCCTTTATGTCTCGCAGTCTTTGTCGATCGCTGACCACCGGATCTTTACTCCCTTTTGATCCGGAGATCGAAAAGACTTGTCGTCGGAACTCGAAAGTAACTCGACAGAGGAACCAATCCTCCAGAGTTCAACTGAATGACAAGAAACCCCTTTTAATGGCTGACCACATTGGGACATGCACCACATAAGAGACGGGAGGAACCCCTAGTTAGTCCTCCCCGACAGTTTGTCGCACCAGCTGGACCACATGCACAAGTGGAACAACAGAGGCCTGTAGTACACCAGCATCAACCATTCGATCAACGAGTGGTTGATCCCCTTCCACAAAGGCCACAAGCACCTTGGGTACAACCTCAGGCCGACCGTCGCATTACCATCGGGATGGCGAATGATGGGATACAGGATATCCTGGCTCATCAGCCACACTGCATCGCATTCCCAGCCCACAGGGACAATTTGGAGCTCAGATCAGGTTTCATTAACCTGCTCCCCATTTTCTATGGATTGGATCGTGAGGATCCAGTCACCTTCATCAAGGACTTCCATTCTAAGTGTAGGACCATGATTCCCCCTCGAGTTGATGAAGACGAAGTCAAACTCTCAACTTTCCCTATCTACCTTAAGGATAAAGCTCAAGACTGGCTCTTCTATCTTCCTCCTGGTCCATCACAAATTGGAACGACATGATTTCTGCATTCCTCAAAGTGTTCTTCCCTAAATCTAGAGCTTCCCAACTTACTAGAGAGATATGCAGTATCAAAATGAAATGGGGTGAATCTTTTGGCGATTATTGGGGTCATTATAAGCGCTTACTTGCGCAATGCCCCCAACATGGCCAAAGCAACCTCTCCATTGTTTGTTTCTTCTATATGGGACTTACACCCCTCGAGGAACGGATGATTGACAATGCTTGTGGAGGCAACTACAGATGTAAGACCATTGATGAGATGTTTGAACTGTATGACTCTATATCAAGTCAATCACGTCATTACATTGATGACGATGAAGAGGGACCTTCACGAAGTCTTTATGACGGAGTAGTGTCAAATTCTGCCAACACCAAGCTTGATAAACTCACCGATCTCATGGAGCGAATCCTCACCTCAGGAAAATCTCAAGTTAAAGCTTGCAGCTTCTGCACAGCTAGCGACCATTCCACTGACTCTTGTCCTACCTTATTCGAGAACGAGCAGGCGAACACTTTAGGTGGCGAATTCCAAGGACCACCAAGGAATCAATACGGCAACAACTTCAGTAACATTTATAATCATGCCGTAAAAAGCCCCTATTTTAGTTATGGTCCCCATAACTAGAACTTCCACCAGTATGTTCCAAAGGGACAACCTCTTCCTCAACAGTCTCAACCCGCTCAAAATTCGGGGTCTTTAGAAGACATGATGAGGACACTCATTGTTAATCAAGACAGATTCTCTAAAGACTTGGCCCAACTCAAAAATGAAACAATCGCGAGCCATGCTTCTAGCATTAAAAGTCTTGAGGTTCAATTAGGGCAACTAGCCCTTCATGTTGGGCGCACGGATGAGAAAGGCAAGTTGCCATCTCAACTGCATCTGAATCCTAATGCGAACGTTAATGTTGTCACACTTAGTAGTGGCAGAGAGCAGGAAGAAGTCCTTAAAGAACCCAATCCTAAAGTGGCCACCCCTAAATCCAAGGAAGTCGAGCAGGAGCTTGAAGTTCAACTATCTCACACTGAAACGGTACACTTGGATAAGGAAGCACAACTTTCTCTCAAAATTCTACCCCCGTTCCCTCAACGCCTTATTAAGAATAAAAAGGCGGGAGAAGAGAAGGAAATTCTGGAAATCTCGAGGAAAGTGGCGATAAACATCCCACTTCCTGATGCCTTAGCACACATTCCCCGCTATGCTAAGTTGCTCAAAGACCTATGCATTAAAAAAGGTTGACTCAAAGGCAACGAGAAAGTCACCATAGGTGAGAATGTCTCAGCTATCCTAAGAAAAAAGTTGCCCACCAAGTGTGAGGACACGGGCATGTTCACTGTCCCTTGCAAAATTGGTGAATTTGAGATCCAGAAAGCTATGTGTGACCTCGGAGCCTCTATCAATGTCATGCCACTATCCATATATGAGACATTGAATGTTGGCCCTCTAAAGGATACTGGAATTATCATACATTTGGCAGACCGGTCCGTCGTTCGTCCTGTGGGTGTCTTGGAAGACATCCTGGTGAAGGTTAGTGAGCTCATATTTCTTGCTGACTTCTATATCATCGATATGAAGACTCAGCCACGCCCCCATCTCTCTTCAGTCTTGCTCGGCAGGCCTTTTCTAAAGACTGCCAAGACCAAGATTGATGTTCACAATGGCTCTCTAACCATGGAGTTTGATGGTGAACTCATTAAGTTCAACATCTATGATGCGATGCGCCATCCCTGCGATGCCTCTTCTATGGTGCTTGCCTTGGACAGTGTGGACTCACTTGTCCAGGACACATTTCTCGTGAAAGGTGATGATATGAAAGTGGTGTTAGAGAATCATCTCGACACCGATTATTTGTGACAGCAATGCTTCGCCCTCGATACCGAGATCGAGGAGTTGATCTCTGAGTTGGACTCTACTCCACTTTATTTTCCCACCCTAGCACATCTTGACTTATCAGCTTCAAACTCTACACCTCTCCCCTCTATGGAGCGAGCCCCCACACTGGAGCTCAAACCACTACCCAGCCACCTCAAATATGTGTTTTTAGGTGAGAATAATGCTTTACCAATGATCATCTCCATTAAACTCACATTACCAGAGGAATAGAAGCTGATTCATGTGCTTCGGGAGTTCAAAGAAGCCCTAGGGTCAGATACATATGGAAGAAGGGTCAAAAACTTCACGAGAAGCACAACGGAGACTGAACCCACCGATGATGGATGTGGTTAAAAAGGAGATTCTGAAGCTCCTTGACGCTGGGATGATCTACCCGATCTCTGACAGCAAGTGGGTCAGTCCCGCTCAGGTGGTTCCCAGGAAAACGGGGATCACAGTGGTCACGAACTCACGAGGTGAGTTAGTCCCAACTCGCGTCCAAAATGGATGGTGGGTATGTATCGATTACAGGAAGCTTAATGCTTCTACCAGGAAAGACCACTTCCCATAGCTTTTCATTGATCATATATTAGAACGTTTAGCAGGTAGGTCTCACTACTGCTGCTTGGATGGCTATTCTGGTTTTCACCAGATTCCTGTAGCACCTGAGGATCAAGAGAATACTACCTTCACTTGTCCTTTCGGTACTTTCGCTTATCGGCACATACCTTTTGGGCTGTGTAATGCACTACTACTTTTCAGAGGTGTATGATGAGCATATTCTCTGACTTCGTTGAGCACTTTATTGAAGTATTCATGGATGATTTCACTGTTTACGACGATTCATTCGATATTTGCCTTAGCCACCTGACTAAGGTACTTCACCGATGTATCCAGAAGAACTTGATCCTCAATTAGGAGAAATGTCACTTCATAGTGGATCAAGGTCTTATCTTATGTCACATCGTGTCTGCTAGGGGTATGGAGGTAGACTCGGCAAAGATTGAAGTAATTCAAAAATTGCCTTACCCCACGACCGTGCGAGAAATCTGATCATTCCTTGGCCGTGCTGGTTTCTATCGGCGATTTATTAAGGATTTCTCCAAAATTGCACAACCCCTATGTCGCCTTCTTCAAAGGACGTGCCTTTCCATTTCGATAAGGCATGTAAGAGTGTATTTGACGCCCTCAAACACTCTCTCATAGCTACTCTAATGATTCGAGCTCGTAACTGGGAGCTACCTTTTGAGATCATGTGCGACGCCAGAAACCACGCTGTGGGTGTTGTGCTTGGGCAACTAGCCGCGCGGGCTTCGCATGTCATATACTATGCCTCCCGGACTCTTGATCCTGCCCAGCCGAATTACACCACTATAGAGAATGAGCTTCTAGCTGTCGTCTTCGCTTTGGAGAAATTCTGGCCTTATCTCTTAGGAACTAAGGTGGTCATCTACTCTGACCATGCTGCCTTAAAGTATCTTATGGCCAAAAAGGAAGCTAAACCTCGTCTCATTCGATGGATACTCTTGTTACAAGAGTTTTACATCGAGATTAAAGACAAAAGTGGTGTAGAAAATCTTGTTGCTAACCATCTCAGTCGTATCAAGAATGGTGAAACAACTGTCCCGCTTCGAGATGATTTTCCTGATGAACATCTCTTAGCAATTTCTGAGGAACTCCCTTGGTTTGAGGATCTGGTAAACTACCTTGTTACACGAGAGTTTTCACCTCACCTTACGCGAGCCCAGAAGATAAGATCCGGAGCGATTCCAAACACTCTGTATGGGATGACCCACACTTGTAGAAGTTTTGCTTAGACCAGGTCATTCGTCGATGTGTCTCTCAGCGTTAAACACAATCTATACTGGCATTTTATCATTCATATGCTTGTGGTGGTCATTTTGGTCCACGTAGGATGGCTATGAAGGTTTTGGAGAGTGGGTTTTATTGGCCCACCATTTTTCGCAATTCATATCTATACGCCAAAACCTGTACCAGATGTCAGTCGACCGATACCTTGAGTCACAGGGATCAAATGTCATTGTCCTCGATCTTATTTTGCGAGATTTTTGATATTTGGGGGATCGACTTCATGGGGCCATTTCCACCATCACATGGTTTTCTTTATATCTTACTGGCCGTGGATTACATGTCTAAATGGGAGGAAGTTAAAGCCACTCGCACTAATGATTCGTTGATGGTATGAGGTTTCCTGAAATCACGAATTTTTTTTACTTTTGGCGCTCCACGGGCTTTGATTAGTGATCGAGGTACCCATTTCTGCAACCACATGGTTGAAAATCTCCCGCGCAAGTATAGTGTTACACATCGTACGTCTACGGCCTATTTGTTGGGTTTTGGGGTTCATACACAGTGGAAATTACAAAACAATTTTGACAAAAACCCCAACAGGATCTGAATCCAATTCCATTAAAAATGTTTAAACCATGAAAAACTTAATCATACCTCGGTCGCAATATACTTTCTGAAGGTTGATCGATCTCTAAGGCACTGCCAACGACGAACGCCCTCTACCAGTAGTCCAAACACGAACGGCGATCGAGATTCAAAGTGCTAGCTTCAAGAGAATACCAAATCCTTTTGTTTCTCTCCAAAACGATCCAGAGCATACCAAAAACCCTAAGTCGTTTCTAAAATAAAAATAGAGTTTCGCCCTATTAATCTTTCGTGCGTGTGTTCTAACTTAAAGCGTCTATTTATACAACCATTGTATATAGACGGTTAAGTAAATTACACATATACCCTTACTTAAAGAAGTATATGTGTAATACACCACAAGGACGTTTCTGTTATGAATTTTATCACATAAAATTCGTTTTTCTGAATCATCTTAAAATCTCGCAAAACCATTCTTAGTGTGCGACAATAGGCTCATACAACGTTGGCAGTGTACCAAAACACGTTTTGGTATACAAGTCATAAGCAGTCTCTAGCAAGACATTATGACTACCCAAGTTGTATGAATATCAAATCAATACAACCTAATCAATAGTGTATATAACATCCTTTTATCACATGATATCCTTTTGATCAAACATAAGGCATGGAATTGTCATCCAACATGTTCAATCGTACTAGTCTCGATCTCTAGGTAGACTGAAAACATCTAAGTGACATTGATCAATATCAATTCACTTAGACTAGGCCTTTTAACATCTAACACATCGAGGATCCACTAGATATCTCTTTTATATGAGAGGGACAAATTCTATCTCGATTACACAACTTCATCACATTGCTCACACAAGAACCAATCACAACCTTTATAATCGTCCTAAGTTAAAGACAACGTTTGATTGTGTCAAATTACTGTGTTCCTAATGTTGAAGTCTCTAGCAATCTCAAGTCAGAGGACTGAAAAATATACCTATCATGAGAAACAACTATGACTTAATCCATGTGATGTTCTCATAGCGGGTCTGTCCCGAAGATTTTGTTCCCTAACAAGTACTCGTGATCTTGATTCGTATCCCTATACGTATAATCATCATATGATCATCAATCAAGACTCACACTAGTCTTAATTCATTATAGTTCCTAGTATAATGATCGACTAGGGACATTTAGGATATTTATGTAAATACCCATGGATCTTATTATAATGTAAACATGCAAACTAATTATAATAAACAGCAAATGAAATCCTCTATTTTATTAACTAAAAGTATTCATAAAGACAGTTAATGGATTGACCTATGGCACATGCCCCATCACTATCACCCTCAGACTAATGGCCAAGCAGAGGTGTCAAATAGGGATATTAAATCCATTTTAGAGAAGACTGTAAATCCGCCACGAAAGGACTGGAGCACACGCCTTGATTATGCGGCGTGGGCTTATCGAACGGCGTATAAAACGCCAATCGGAATGTCTCCGTATCGCTTAGTATTTGGCAAATCATGCCACTTACCGGTCGAGTTAGAGCACAAGTCTCTATGGGCAGTCAAACGACTCAACGTGGAACTCGACGCAGCCGGCAAAGAGAGGAAGTTGCACCTTCAAGAATTAGAAGAAATTCGGAACGATGCTTACGAGTCCGCTCGAATCTATAAGGATAAAACAAAGGCGTTCCACGATCGCAACTTATCTCGTAACACTTTCATAGTCAGCCAAAAGGTCTTACTTTATAATTTGACGCGCACCGAACACGTCAATAAAGTAAAGTTTCATAAACCAACTATTTTGTAGAATAGTGGCAAAGGGGTCGATCCCGCATTGACTGATTGTCTTTCTTAGGTTAAAACTACAAAAAAGGAAAATTGGGTTTTAAAATAAATATTAATTTAACTAACTAATTTATTAAATTAAAAAAATAAATTAACTAAACTAATTTCTAAAATAATTAATTAATAATTAATTAACACCTAAATAACACCTAAATTTCCATTTCCACAAATCAGAATCAAGATTCAATAGCAATCATGGTCTTCAATCTTTCCCAAAAGTTATTAATTTAAATTCTCCTAGATTAGCTATAGAAAATCGACAACCGCTGAAAATTCCTAGTTCCCCTAATCTCGATAGCCAGGACGTCCGCCACTAACTACTTCCCTAATTAATGTATAACCCTAGACATCCGCCAATCAAGTTTAACACACTAACCGCAGTAATATGGATCTGTGGGAACACTAATCCTAAATAATCGGGTCACATCCGCTACCGATTTAATTTAGATTCAATTGTTGCACATTCAAACACCGAAAGGGTTTTACGGCAAACGGGTGAATGTTTGTTACTTTATTGGTCTAAAAGCACAATTACACGGGTACTAATATTCCAAATAACAGTAGATTGTCAATCTAAAAGCATGCACTGGCCACATACATACCCTAGATCTAAATCATAATCATTAAATCAACAACAATGAAATAGGAGAAATTAAATTAAATTAAATAATAAAATAAAAGATCTCACATAATGTGCTTTGAATCCATGATCCCGACTTGCTTCCCCTTCGACTTAGGCAAGAAATTGATTAGTCGAACATCATCTTCAAAAATCTATACTAAAAACTAATCTAAAATTATACTAATTAATTCATATTCTAATCATATCTAGGTTCCTAATATATAAAAATACTCCAAATTGGTCTCGGATACTAATTTTAGGGGTTAGGTACGTGACTCGTGCGTCGAGGAGCATCGTAGGGGTGTTTTTGGCTTGAAAAACCGACTCTGCCACGTGTCACAGCGTGATTCGCTATTTTTCTGTGTCGCCGCCACGTGTCCCGCTGCGATTTGTCCGTCCATGTCACCGCGCTGATTTTTCGCCTCGTGATTCGTGGAGAAACTTTGCGTTTCGTTGTGCGAGTGATGACTCAGCGCTGCGTGTGGCTTCCGGATTGGCTGAACCCCTTATATTGACGTGTCTGGGCCAATGAGACACCGCCACATGTCACCCACGTGGCTTAGAGAAGAAAATCGCGACTCGAGCGAATAACAGGGAGTCTATGCTGTCGCGCATCCCGATGCCGATCGATGGTGTCTGAAACGAAGAGAAGTTTGATCTCTGGTGACGTGGATATCCTGCTGACGTGGTGACGCGTGGCGTCCCCTGATTGGTGGCGGTAATGAAGAATGCTGACGTGGCGACACCCGATTGGTCGCACTGGTGTGTTGACGTGTCGTTGGCTTTGAATGCCCACGTGGCAGCGTCTGATTGGTCCTGAGGTACTTTTCTCGCTGACGTGGCATGCTTTGATTGGCTGGAACACTATGTCCACTATTCGACCCACCGCGCAATGCGTATTTCGAGGCAAACTGTCCGGCATCCGATCACTGCAAGTAAATACTCCGTTTTGAATATTTTTCCGCCACGAATTCAACCCCGCACTCCGTTTCACCTAAAAATGACCAAAAAACATAATTAAATATATATTTTAAATACTTTTAATAATTAAACATATTAAAATAGACTATTAAATATATAAAAATACTAACTTATCAAATACCCTCAAACTTAAGACTTTGCACGTCCTGAGCAAAGGTGTAAATGACAACACAAACTAAACTAAACTCCTAATATAATAATAAATCCTATACCCGACCCAAATTCATGGAGTTCCTTTGGTTTACATAGTCACCAAATTAATAAGAAACTCAGAAAATTTTAGAGTTATGATATGTTGAGCCTCGCAACCCAAACACAATTCAGATCTCACTTTCAAAACATAGAATCGGTCAATACAAAGGCCGTCAACTAATAACAAGTTTTATTAGTCTATACATTCAAGCACGCAAGTTCAAAATATTTAGTCTATACATTCAAGCACGCAAGTTCAAAATATTACTTAATATAGTGAAAGCACTCGAACTAAATCTTTTATTTGAGGAGTTTCACAACTTCCGCCTTTATTCATTTTTATTTTCTTTTTTATTATTTTTTTTTTCTTCTCCAATTTTTTTTCTTTTTTCAAGTATTACGATCCCTGCTCCATTTCCTGCGGACCGCTTTTCTCACTTTTTCCCACCACAAGTTTCCCTGCTCCATTTCCTGTGGAAACTTGTAGGACACTCTACACTAATAAATCTCTTGTTAGTACTTCTCACTTTCACTATAATCAAGCAAATCCCCCAATGTGGGTTAAAACAATACAACTTGCATAAATTTGATCGTTTACTCATTTTCGTTATCTAGCACTAAGTCCAACCATCATCTAAGTCTATAATCATGCAATCTTAAAAAAGCAGAGCTACGAACTTGATTAAATGTTTCTCCCAATTTTTTCTAAGTTTCAAGTTAAAAAGGCAACTGTAATTTACTCATCCACAACCAAAGGCATGAACAAAGTTTCGGGTGACTCTAAATAAATAAAACATACTAAATATATACATGAAAGTGTATCAATTCCTAATGATATTAGAATGGAATGTGAATAGATAAGAAATGAAAGAAATGAAAGAAATGATATAAAACACCACCGTTACCATCCAATATCCGCATATAACCGCATAAAAAAAAATTAAAACGATCTCACCTGCGGTCTTTCGCAAAAGAATCCCTCTAAATCAATCCACAATCCCTAAAACACCCCCAAACTTATTCTGAACCTTGTCCTCAAGGTTTAAAACAAGTCAAGGCATCCATATGACAAAAAGAAAAAGATAGTGGTGAAGAAAGACACGGATAAGAAATGATACAAATGCATGCATAACAAAAAGTCTCTAAAAACTAGTGAACGCACAAAACCTCTTATGTGTGGGTAAGGAAACTATGAAATAACAATCATAAGAAGAGCAAGAACTAGTAAGCATAGGAGTTAACTAAAAAGATTCCAATCAAGTCTTGCGAGCCCGAAGTCTTTCAACTAAGGGTGAAATCAACAAGATGATGAAATGAAATTTAGGGTTTTGGGTCTACTAAAAAACCTGCCACTAATGCAGCGACTTAAGTTAGGTATGTCCAACCAAGTATCAAAACACCAAAAATTCTAAAAACATGTTAAGTCCTAAAAAAATAATACTCAAATTAAGTTAAAAATGTAATCCAAAGTCAAACCTACAAAATTCAGTGCTCCAACCCTCTATCACCTGTAAAAATAAAGAGACCAAATTATATTGTTATTATAAATACGAATAAACAATGAAAAAAACTAAAATGAAAATAAATGCAAGAAATAAATAAAATAAAATAAAATTAAAGTTGGGATGCCTCCCAACGAGCCGCCTTTCTTTTAAGTCTTTGGCTAGACTTAGCATGATTGGTCACGTGATGCCCTCCCACTTAGAGATGTCGACAACGAACGGCGATCTACGTATTTGGGCAATGAAGCATGCATGCCCTCTTTCAGATTTAGGAGCTCATCCGGGACTTCCAACATAAAAGAATCTATCGTATCAGGATCGTCCAACACAAATGTGTTGGTAGTGTAGAAGATCTGCAAACGCTCCCTTACTTCCACCCCCTTATAAGGTGTACCAAATATGCATTGGAGGGTGGGTGGTTATACCAACACCAGAAGTTGGTCTTCCTCGCTCTCTATTTGCGGCTTCTCCAGCTTGTCTGAATTGACATCAATTTTCATCTCATCTTCTCCCTCATTTAGTGCAATCACAATCTCTGGCTCAATTTGAAAGACTTCACATTCTTCAGATATTTCTATCAAATAGTCTTCCATCTCTGTATCCTCTTTCACCACAAGATTCGTCAACGTATCAACGCTCACATCCCCTCTGAGTTAAAAGTTGGTTGTGTACTACACAACTCCGCTTCATCAATTTTTCTTTGATGACTGGCAATATATTGATCTAAGTCAGTTACCAAGTCCTTTCTAGCCTAGGCAACTAAAATCAAGTTTTCGAATCTCATTGGAAATCTTCCAGCATTCTGGCACACTTTCCATCACTTCCATCATCATATCTTCCAAGGAGTGGCTTTGATGAAACTGTTGATTTCCTTCCTGTTGAGGAGCTTGTGGGTATGGCATGAATCCAGAGAAGTCAGGTTGTGGCGATATATGGCTAGAATAGTGATAACTCTCATATTGTGAATGATATGGACAATTATGTACGGAATGAGAATAGTCTCCATAAATTTCGCGAACCTCGACCTGTTGCACAAAAGAACTCATGTTAAAATATTGATATCCATTATGTGGCATGCTTACCCCTTTTACATTATAATAATGTGAGTCTTCGTATCGACCATAATTATGGGGGTATGAGGAGTCTATCGTGGGGTTGACTTGCACTTCACTAAAGGAGATGAGATGTTCCATCATGGATATCATTCGGTCGAGTTTCTGGTCAGTGGAACTCGAGATATTGCCTGGATACATGTTAAGAGCAAGGGACTAGATATGCAAAATAAAATAAAAATAAAAACAACAATAAACCAAAGAAAGAAATATACCAATCCCCGGCAACGGCGCCAAAAATTGACGCGCGCCGAACACGTCAATAAAGTAAAGTTTCCTAAACCAACTATTTTGTAGAATAGTGGCAAAGGGTCGATCCCATAGAGACTGATTGTCTTTCTTAGGTTTAAACTACAAAAAAGGAAAATTGGGGTTTTAAAATAAATATTAATTTAACTAAATAATTTAACTAAATTAAATAAATTAATTAACTAAACTAATTTCTAAAATAATTAATTAATAAATAATTAACACCTAAATAACACCTAAATTTCCAGTTCCACAAATCAGAATCAAGATTCAATAGCAATCATGGTCTTCAATCTTTCCCAAAAAGTTATTAATTTAAATTCTCCTAGATTAGCTATAGAAAATCGACAACCGCCAGAAATTCCTAGTTCCCCTAATCTCGATAGCCAGGACGTCCGCCACTAACTACTTCCCTAATTAATGTATAACCCTAGATATCTGCCAATCAGGTTTAACACACTAACCGCAGTAATATGGATCTATGGGAACACTAATCCTAAATAACCAGGTCACATCCGCTATCGATTTAATTTAGATTCAATTGTTGCACATTCAAACACCGAAAGGGTTTTACGGCAAACGGGTAAATGTTTGTTACTTTATTGGTCTAAAAGCGCAATTACACGGATACTAATATTCCAAATAACAGTAGATTGTCAATCTAAAAGCATGTATTGGCCACATACATACCCTAGATCTAAATCATAATCATTAAATCAACAACAATGAAATAGGAGAAATTAAATTAAATTAAATAATAAAATAAAAGATCTCACATAATGTGCTTTGAATCCATGATCCCGACTTGCTTCCCCTTTGACTTAGGCAAGAAATTGATTAGCCGGACATCATCTTCAAAAATCTATACTAAAAACTAATCTAAAATTATACTAATTAATTCATATTCTAATAATACCTAGGTTCCTAATATATAAAAATACTCCAAATTGGTCTCGGATACTAATTTTAGGGGTTATGTACGTGACTCGTGCGTCGAGGAGCATCGTAGGGGTGTTTTTGGCTTGAAAATTTGACTTTGCCACGTGTCACAGCGTGATTCATTGTTTTTCTGTGTCGCCGCTACGTGTCCCGCTGTGATTCGTCCGTCCCTGTCACCGCACTGATTCGTCGTCGCGTGATTCGCTGAGAAACTTTGCGTTCCGTTGTGTGAGTGATGACTCAGCGCCGCGTGTCGCTTCCGGATTGGCTGAACCCCTTAAATTGACGTGTCTAGGCCAATGAGACACCGCCACGTGTCACCCACGTGGCTCAGAAAAGAAAATCGCAACTCACGCGAATAACTGGGAGTCTATGCTATCGCGCATCCCGAGACCGATCGATGGTGTATGAAACGAAGAGAAGTTTGATCTCTGGTGACGTGGATATCCTGCTGACGTGGCGACGCGTGGCGTCCCCTGATTGGTGGCGGTAATGAAGAATGCTAACGTGGCGACACCCGATTGGTCACGCTGGCGTGTTGACGTGTTGTTGGCTTTGAATGCCCACGTGGCAGCGTCTGATTGGTCCTGAGGTACTTTTCTCGCTGACGTGGCATGCTTTGATTGGCTGGAATACCATGTCCGCTATTCGACCCACCGCGCAACGCGTATTTCTAGGCAAACTGTCCGACATCCGATCACTGCAAGTAAATACTCCATTTTGAGTATTTTTCCGCCACGAATTCAACCTCGCGCTCTATTTCACCTAAAAATGACCAAAAAACATAATTAAATATATATTTTAAATACTTTTAATAATTAAACTTATTAAAATAGACTATTAAATATATATAAATACTAACTTATCATAATTCCATATTAACTTTCCATCCTGGGAATTTGGGGTCACGATGGCTCGGACCTTTTGTTGTTACTGATGTGTTTGGACATGGTGCAGTTGAGATTAGGAGCACAGATACCGGGAAAGTTTTCAAAGTGAATGGGCACCGATTGAAGCCATTTTATGAGAACTTCCCACAGAACGAGATCGAGAGCAAGACTCTAGCAGTTGTAGAGTACTTTGACTAAGAAAGAGTCAGACTGAGTCGAGCCAACGACGTTAAAAAAAGGCGCTCTTGGGAGGCACCCCAAGCTTCCTTCCCTTTTTTTTTATTTTTATTTTGGTATTTTTGGGGTATTCTTACTATTATCTCTTTGTGACTTTTTATAGGTGTGTGACCTCTGCATAGCGCACTGGATCTTAAGAGCCTAATATTACTCCTGCGGCTCCCCACTTGTTCTCTAACTACGGTTAGTCACATCTGCGATCTGGTAAGGTCACCCATCTTCTTTTCGTCCGTAGATTTAGGGTTAGTGTCAGTCTTCTGCATGATCTTGTCTCATTTCCTTGCATCTATATCTATCATCTTCTTTCACCTTGTTGTATGTGTTCATATATGCTCCTAACCTATTTTGAACCTTGAGGACAAGGTTCGGAATAAGTTTGGGGGTACTTTAGGATTTGTGGACTGAGCTGGATGGGTCTCTATGTGAAAGATCGAAGGTGAGATCGTTTAAATTTTTTCAATTATATGCGGTTGTCAAACGGTATTGGTGGTGTTTTGTATCTCTTATTAACTCATTTCTTCAATTTCTTTGCCCTCCATATTTCACTTTCTCATTTTATTAGGAGTTGATACATTTTCATGCATATTTTTAATGTATTTTTCATTTTTTTATTTCATTTAGAGTCGCCCGATATTTGGTTTCATGCATTTGGTTGTGGATGAGTACTCTATGGTTGCCCTGCTGACTTGAGACTCAGGAGAAATTAGGCGAAACACTCACTTGAGCCTGTAGCCCAACATTCTTATGATTTCATGATTAGAGACTTAGTATGTTGGTTTAGCCTGTGCTAGATACCAAAGGGGGCAGACAGTCAGAATTGTGCAAGTCTGATTTCTAGAGTACTAGTACGAGGATGTAACTCACTCGAGGCTAAATTCTTATGACTAGAACACTTTTGGGGAAATGATTTAGGCCATTTTTGAATTTAAACCCTTAACTTTAGGCCTACCTTTCATCTTACCACTAGTTAGCTCATTTGGGCCGAATTAAACCTGATTTCTTTAATTACCTATGTTAGAGATCATAGTACTACATGTTCTTCAGCTCAAGTTCAAAGTGGTACAGCTCATGTTAACGAGACAGGCCAGTATGATCACAGTGGCACAGTTCACTCAGCTCATGTTAATGAGACAGAGCAGTTTTGATCAGTTGTAACAGATGTTTGTTAAGTTCAGTAAGTCTGTTAATTAGTTAGGACAGTTAGGAGGTTATGACAGTTCTGAAGTTGTTGTAAAGCTATTGTAAATTAGTTAGGACAGTTAGGAGGTTGTTGTAAGGTTGTTATATCAATTAGTTTGTTCGTAAGAATGTCTATATATATGACATTCCTTGTAACCATTTTATCCATTCAATACAATTTTGTTTTTCTCTCTTTTGATTGTTGTTCTTGCTGTTCTTCTCTGTGTGATTAGTGTATTCACTCGTTAGTGGATACTTCACATGGTATCAGAGCTGGATCGACCTACAATGGCGGAATGAAGCTCATTTGAAGGAGACTCTGGCAGTCTAAGCACCTTTGCTGATGTTACAGCCATAGCCAAATCTCTCAATTTCAACTTACCGACGAAGCTTGATGAAGGTAACTATATATATTGGAAAGTGCAAGTTAAAGCTGCCATTAGAGCTCTAGGATTGGAGTTTTTCATTGAAAACAAAAGAGCTTCAGTTACAACAGACTCATCTATAACAGATGAAGTTCTAAGTAGGTGTGACAATCTACTTATGGTTTGGTTGTTTTCAAACATTAGCAAAGATATTATTGGACATGTCACAGAATGTGAGTCCTCTTTTGAGATTTGGAAAACATTGGAAAGTTTGTTTGCTCAGTCATCTATGGCACAAGTTCTTCAACTCAAAAAGAAGATGAACAATATCAAGAAAGGTTCATCTTCGATTTCAGAGTTTGTTCTTAAAGTTAAAATAATAGCTGCTGAATTGAGGTCAATAAATCAAGTGATTACTGAATCTGATATGATTCAATCAATATTAAGTGGTCTTGGTCATGAATTTGATCCTGTTGTTGTGTTAGTTGCTTCTCAAAAAGCAAATATGTCATTACAAGATGCACAATATATGTTGATGATGCATGAGCAGAGAATAGAAGACTTAAATCAAGGTTCACAAACTGATATGAATAATTTCTCAAAGAAATTTTGTTGACGATAGTGACAAGAAGTCACAAGGTATGAAAGGCGCTTCTATACATTTTCAAAACAGATCTAACAATGGTTTTCGAGGTGGTTTCAAGAATCGTGGAGGAAGGACTGAAATAGAGGAAAAGTTTTTTGTCAGTTGTGCTATAAACATGGACATATGGCTCTTCAATGTTATCACAGATTTGATCAATCATTTTTTGGTCCTCAAGGCCGAGTGCTCAAACTAGACGTCCCGTTACACGCCTCACTATCAAATGCCTCAGAATGCTCAAGCAATGATCAACCAACAAATGATCCATCAACAACCAGCACCTCAAGCAATGATCAATCATTTTCAAGGCATGATGGTGACTCCTGAGAATGTTGTTGATCCAAACTGGTACATGGACAGTGGAGCTTCTAGTCACATGACATCTGATGGATCAGCTCTACACAATAAAACTGAATACAAAGGTAATCAGTTAGTTACTGTTGGTAATGGTGAGTTGTTAAATATTTCTCATACTGGTAATGTTGTGATTCATTCAAATTCAGTTCCTTCTCTTCCTTCTCTTCAACTAAATGATGTTCTTCTTGTTCCAAAAATAGTCAAGAATCTTATAAGTGTTTCAAAGCTTACTTGTGATAATAATGTCATTACTGAATTTACTCCTTCTTCTTTCTCTGTTAAGGACAAGAATTTGAAGACAACATTGCTTCAAGGAGTGCTTCATAATGGCTTATATTGTCTTCCAAAGGCTGGTTCTTTTCCATCCAGTTCTGTTTCTTCTGTTTCACCCGCTTATTCATCTAAGTCTTGTACTACTTCACTTGTGAGTTCTGTTACTACTGATGTATGGCATGTCAGACTAGGACATCCATCTAGTTCAGTGTTACATAAAGTTTTATCTTCATTAGACAATACTATAAATAAATCTTGCATATCCTTTTGTAACTCTTGTAAAATAGCAAAGATGCACAAACTTCCTTTTCAGTCTTGCAATATAACTGCTACTAAACCACTTGAGTTGGTTTACTCTGATCTTTGGGGTCTTTCTCCATTGTTGTCCTCTCAAGGTTCAAGGTATTACATAGTTTTTGTTGATGCCTTTAGTCGTTTTACATGGTTCTATCCTCTCAAGTTAAAATCAGATGCATATGCTGCTTTTCTACATTTTATCAAACAGGCTGAATTACAACTTAACTCTAAGTTAAAAAAATTTCAATCTGATATGGGCCTTGAATATAAACCAATTGAGAAATTTTGCAATGCATCTGGTATTATTCCTCGTTACTCTTGTCCCTATATCTTATATCTTATACCTTATATCTTATACCTAGTTGAAAACTAGACTTAGATTTGATATCATTAGAAAAAGACATGAAAAAAATAAACAAATCAGAGGAAAAATTGTTTACTTGCCCATATTAAGGGGAAATTCATGATTAGAGAGTCCCACCTAAAATGCATCCACGAGAAATGGAGCAGGGAGCCGGGCGGTTGGAAAAAGGTGAGGAATGCACATCTTGAATGAAAAAAATGAATTTTAGTGTTGTTTAGTCACATTCATGTTCTCGGGTAATCATTTTATAATCTAAGTTCTAGTTTTTCAACAGTTCGCATACCCTTTACACCACTTCCTTGGTACCATTCCCCAGCCTTGTTACAGCCTATTGAAGTCCTATTGATTCCCACTGGTGCTAAGTCTACAGTAGTGGAGAATGTGGTTGCATTTCTTGTGCATGGTACTTTTGATGCGTTGATGCGCTATTTTCATGGAAATTATGGACTTGCGTGCTTGAATGTATAGACCAAGAAAACCCGCAAGTAGTTGATGGCGTTTGTCTTGACCGTATCTTTGTCTTGAAAATGTGATCTTAATTGTGTTTGGATTGCAGTTCTTGGCATGTCATAACTCCGAAATTTCTTGAGTAATTTGTTAACTTGGCAACTACGTAAATCAAGGGAACTCCATGAATTTAGGTCGGGTATAGGATTAATTGAGTTGGTATTATTATAATAAGTCTAGTTGAGTTTATGTTTTCATTTACACATTTGCTCGGGATGCGCAAAGTCTTAAGTTTGGAGGTATTCGATAAGTCAATATTTTATAGGAAATTAGTAGTCCATTTTAGTATATTATTTATTGAAAATATTTAAATATTATATTAAATAATATGTTTTTGTCATTTTTAGGTGAAACGGAGTGCGCGGTTGAATTCGTGGCGGAAAAATACTCAAAATAGAGTATTTAATTGCAATAATCGGATGTCGGACAATTTGCTTTGAAATACGCGTTGCGCGGGTGTCGAATAGCGGACAGAATGTTTCACCCAATCAGGAGATGCCACATCAGCGTGAAAAAGCCACTCTGAACCAATCGGACACTGCCACGTGGCATCGTCGACGACAACCGCGTGTCTGAGGTGATTTGGACCAATCGTTGCGCCCCACGTGGTGTATACACGTTGTCCCCACCAATCACAGGCCGCCGCGTCAGCGTGCCACAGGGCACGTCATATCTTATTTTCGTTCAGTCTCCGTCGATCCGCCTCGAGATGCGTTCCCGCACAAACTCCCAATATTTCGGTCGAGTCGTCCGATTTCCTCCGAGCCACGTGGATGCCACGTGGCGCTCTCCTATTTGTCCAGACGCGTCACCACCGCTCGCCCGACCAATCACGCGCCGACACGTTGCGCTGACTCAGCCACACACAGCAGTGGCGCTCCAATCACAACGCGCCACGTCGTGCATGCCAGCAAGCTCACCTAATCACAATCTGACACGTGGCAGAGACTGAAAACAAACTCCATACAACTATCCGATTGTCCTCGGCGCACGTGTCACAAATAAAACCCAATTTTGGTATTCGCTGGGATCGGCGGAGGGGCTTTTTTTTATTTTTAGGGGGGCGGCGGCTTGCTTTTCTTCTTTTTTTTCTCTTCCAAAAACCATTATTTTACACTTGATTTTTATATTTTTATGGAGTTCTTGACGACGATGGCCGGCTAAACTCATCAATCTGAACCAGAGGTGGATCAAATCACCCATTTTGGCATAAAGACATATGTGATATCTATTTATTTATTTATTTAGTTTGTCTTTCATAATATTTTATTCCCTTTGATATTGATTGAAATATTGAGATTAAACACTTGTTTAAATCTTGATTTACATGCCAGTAGGTTGTACGCACCCGTACTTGTGCAATAAGACTACATTAGTGGCATCCGACCATATCAATTGATTAGACCCTTTTGGGACTGATTGAATACCATAGGGATCTAGGCTAAACTGGACACACTAGTCTAGGTGTAGTGCCTTCACAAAGCACATTGCGGTCAACACATTAAACTCAATTCACTTGAATATATGGTTATGTGTTTGACTAAGGAAGTGGTCATTGTCGTACATTGACCATCGAGATAGGGAAGTGAGATGACCCACGTACGTTACCGGGTCTATAGCTATACTAATTTATTATGGATTGCATGCTTTGATTAGATTCAGGACCTTATGTAAAATTATGCCAAATTGAGAGGATTTGTGATACCGATGGTTTGGATTGTTTCCCACTTGATTGATATATTTACTTGCTATTTTTGGTCTAGTTTTAGTTAATTTAGATATTATTCGTGTGAACACCCCGAGTTATTTTTAATTTCGGAGCATAGGTAAGAAACTTGGTCTTCATGGTACGACCCCGTGCTTGCCACTACTGCAGTTCTCGTAGTCATTGGTAATCTCATCGGGATTATATATTTTGACGCATTCGACATGCGTCAACACTAATGCGCATTCTCCAAATGTGCCATTAGTGTACAGGGTCGCTCCACCTGGCGTACGCGCAGACGCCACGTGGACGACACGTCAACAGCAACCTCAAACTAATGGCGAATGCGCCATTAATTTGAGCCTTGAGGAGATCGATCCACGTGGACGCCACGTGGGTCGGTCCCTAACACGAATGAGGCATTCGGAGAATGCGCCATTCGTGTTTTTCTCCCCAGTGGCAAAAATACGAGAATGGCGCATTCTCCGAATGCGCCATTCGTGTATTTTTGCCCCGCCACGTTGGACACTAATAGCGCATTCGGAGAATGCGCCATTAGTGTTAAATATTTGCCCCACAAATAACGCATTTTCATAACCCGATTTACCTTATTTTTATAATAAAAAGTAAACCTAACTTATTTTATTATTTTATTTTATTATTAACAGTACTTTTGTAATTTTTCCATCATATATATATATATATATATAGTACATTGTCCGTAACTAATATTCTTAGGACACGTATTACTCAAATTTTACTGTCACGTGTGCACCTAGTCTCGTACAACACAAAGTTCCAAAACTTTGCAATAAAATATTAAACGAGTAATGACAAAGAAATATCTATAAGTTGTACGTCCAAATAATTGGATTTATACGTGTAGATGAACTAGCTAAGCCAAATTAAATAAAAGCTTTAGAAGGTTTTGTCCAATAAACGACAAACACGCTGCGTAGCTCCATTGAATGTTTGGTGAGGGTTGCCAGGTGTACATCCCACTATGTTCCAGCAAAAGTTCCAGAACTTTCCATGCCCCCGATGAATGACATGGTATGACACGTGTCGCTCAACAAAACATGGTTTGCAAAATCGTTAGTGGCTTTAGAAAACAACCTCCACGTGGCCCCATCACGTCACATTTGATAGCCAGCAAGGACATTAACAAAGCTTCGGAACATTTTGTCGCTACAAAACAAAGAAAGTTCCGTGAAACAACTAAAACGCGGCCTACTTGGATTGGTCATATGGATTGACAAGTGGTCATCAACTGCCACGTGTCGAATGGCTGATTACATTTTGTCCTAGGGCACGGTCCAAGGATGAACTGACACATGTACTCCCATGATCTCCTTGTAAAAATTCAAGAACTTTTCCATTGCGCAGCCATTTGAGATTGTTCAAGTTTTAAAAAATATAATGAAGAACAATATCTTGAGTTTTGAGTAGTTTTTCACATAGTAAGTTTACATTAATTTTTTATTCATCAAATAAAGATTGTTACTTTAAAATGAGAAAAGTAAGGTATGTCTCATTTTCAAAATGAGTTATTGATGATGATATGGATGCATACGTTGTATTTTTGATGAGGTGGAATGAATGTTTCCTTTGAAAAGAAGTCATCTATATAAAATACAAAAGCTCTTAATTACTCTTTCTCAAAAGGAGTAATTTGTTCAATTCGAAGTGGTAAACCCATGCAAATGACATGTGCGTATCGAGATGGACAACCCGCGTCACGTACGTATCTCGAGATGGACAACCCGCGTCACACACGTATCTCGAGTTAAACAAATCGTGTAATGGACACACACGTATCTCGACGTGGACAACTTATGCAAATGTCATACATGTATCTTGAGGTGAAGAAGTCATGGAAACGTTACGCTCGTATGTCGAGGTGGCCGACCTATGCAACCTCGTGCAATTCATACAAATGTCACACACGTATCGCAAGGTGTGCAACTCATGCAACCTCGTGCAATCTATGCAAACATCGTGCACGTATCTCGAGGTGGACAAATCATACAACCTCGCCCAATCAATGTAAATCGTGCAAAGGTCATGCATGTATTTCGAGGTAGGCAACCTATGTAATCTCGTGCAATCGAAGAAAACCATGTAAACATGGCGCACTTGTCTCGAGGTGGACAACCCATGCATATGACATGCATGTATCTAGAGGTGGACAATCCATGCAAACGTCACACACGTATCTCGAGTGGGCAACCCACTACAAACCATGCAACACATGCAAACATCACGCACGTATCTCGAGGTGGGCAACCTGTGCAACCCATTTTTTAAAGTTTTATCTTATTTATAGCTCGTGATCATAAGAAGAGATATATAGATTAAAAACTTTAAATGCCAAAACCATGTTATCACTTTGTCTAAAATTTAAAATTAAAACAATAAGGAAGTTTTGAAAGTATGGTTTCATTTCATGAAAAAGCTTATATACAACTTCATTCACCTAAGATATAAATTGAAAAAAAAATCACTTAGACATCAAATTATCATACAGGTCTATCGATGGTTACGATGACGTTGTTGCTCCGCAATGCAAACTGGACGTACGTTATGTCAGTTGGACATTCTGTTTGTACATTCGGTTGATTTTGTTAAGGTTGCTGATCTTGCATTGAATTTTGTTAAGTCGGTAAATGTTCTTCCTCTGGTTCACTCGACTGGCCTCTGGCACAAATGCTTCTAAAAATAGGAAGTTGAACCGTTTCAAAATACCGACTTCCCGTATGTGGTTGGCCGAAAGGAACATGAGGCGGCGACATGCTTAACAAGTTCATGAATAAGCCATCTCCACTATATGACATATTGTAATTATAACATGGTAGAGTTAATGGACTCGGCATGTATCGAGGCAATGAAAGATACATTAGATGTTCAGGCATTCCATGGTTCATATATGAAGACGAAGGCCAGGGTGCATAAGGATCAAAATGGTAAGGAGGAAGATTCATGATCGGTGCCCTAGGTACAAACATTTGAGGTTATAGTTGCATTGGAGACAATGTAGGAATGTACACATGACAAGAATGACGTGGTGGGAATGAGCATTGGCTACTTTCACCAACAGTCTCTGTTCTTCTCGCTCTCGGACGAGATGAACGTGGTGGAAGAGAACGCATGCTACTCTCAGCACCAGTCTCTGTTCGACAAAATGGGCATGGTGGACGAGGACGTCTAGTGCTCCACCCACAGTTTGTGTTTGTGTTGTTCTTCTTCACACCTCTCTATTTGATTTGCCCTGATCATCTTCGTCATCTTCTTCTTCATTCTCCTCATTTATGGCCTGTTCGACATTAATTCCACTATTCCATAGAGTAGACATTTGCCTTTCATCTTCATCTAAAATCTTGATGTCTTTATCAAGCACAGCAGGACCTTGCTCGTACTCATCTTCAATGAACACTCGTTGCAGTCGACGCACCAAGATACACTAATAAAAAATAGGAGTTTAATATACGCTATTTAAGATGTAAATCGTGAGGAAAATAAAATAATAGTTTAAAGGTTACCGAATAGTCACGTAAAGCCCCGTTGTGTCCTATGAATATTCTAATGACTGATCGATACCACGTCATGTAGTCTTGTTAATCGTGTCCTTCTTCTTGTTCCGCTGTGACTATGTTGTCATCACGATTTTCCCACATCTGTATACATTTTACGTGAAAAACCACCCAATTTTCTTAAATATGTCATCGCATCTCGATGCGGTGTAATCAGGTGTCGTAATCATAGTTTGGTGGCACGGCCTGTATCATTTCGAAATGTCTCGAAATTCTTTCTTGTTGATCCCACTCGACTATGTGGAAAAAGATTAGAGGACACGTCGATAGCCAACTATCATGACCGTCAGTACAGTATTCGGAAAGTGACCCGATGACTTCCGCATAAGGTAGCCACACCACTTCATCCTCATTCTGCGAGTCGAGTACATTACGGTAAGTTGATAAAACGTGTGTCGCACTCTGAATAACCGAAAATGCATCGATTCATCTGTATAGAAAACTATAAATTAGTAAAATAAAAATGGAGTTAATATTATAGAAATTACGATATAACATTTACATTACATGTGTCCCAACGGAACGTCATTAAGCATGTCTTCTTCATCCATTATTCGAGGTTGAACTCTAGAAACACCCAGACACTTTGGTGCTATGAATGAAAATCTATCACATGCCCATGGATGTACAAGAATTGACGCGCCTGCAACCTCATATGCACCCACGCGAGATCCGCGACACAACTCCCTGTATAAAAAGCAAAACAGGCACTCCCCCAACTATAATGTCCAGCTATTTCAAGATCCTCGAGCAACGGTAGAAATATCAAATGTACATATCGATTTGACTTGTCGGCGAATAGACAACCGCTGATAATTTAGAGTTTGTACGATCGAACATAATGTCGCACTGATTCCTCTTCGATGTCGTCATGTATAGCTGGTACGTTACATTCAAACCATTCGACTTTAAGTTTATTTCCATGAAGGTCATCTCCAATAGGAATTCCACTAAGTAGTCTGTCACACACCTCAACATAGTCTATATCGGTGGTTCCCATCACAGGCATACTTTCGATAGGTAAGTCGAGTTGTACCTGTACGTCATGGAGTGTAATAGTGCACTCGCCACGTTCCATGTAAAATGTATGTGTTTCTAGGAGCCATCTCTCAACTAATGCAGTAATCAAAGCCTAATCAAGGCTGAAAAATGATACGTCCGAAATTCCCATAGAACCCAATGGAACGTAGATATGGGATCATTCAAAAATGATACTGCATCATTCGATCAACGACACCAAGTCTTCAATGCACGCATAATGTTTTGTACACCTTATAATTAAAAATAAGATGTCAATATATATGTATATTATACGTTTATTCATAAACATTGGACGTATCCATTGTAAAATGTTTACCTGACCCCTCTACGCTCACAAGGATCTGCGTATAGATTGGAGATGTAACAGTGAAGGATCCGATGGACCTAGATCTATTGTTGTACAAACTACAATTTAAGGATTTTATAAAATTAGTCGTGTTGCTCGAAAAGTCACCACAATTCATTATTATAGGTTTAAACAATACCGAATACCTAAACATATCATTACAAAAAATTTCTGGATACTTCACAAGGTTCAATATAATCAAATTACCTACTTAAGAAATGAACAGACAATATACAATATGGACTATTGGTTTTGATTGGAAGATTGAGCTCTGGCTTGACAATTTTTTTTGTTATGTCCATCTGCATGACAAATGTCGCATCGGTTCTTCCTAGTAGGGACTCGATCACGATCTTTATAACGACATGTTGTTCTTCTATGTCATTCTTGATGACATATGCCATATCGCAAGGCTCTTAAAACATTAGGAAGATCCATCTCGTTTTGCCTTCTCGTTCCTTTGGTCTCCTTCGGCTACGTCTGCACCTTGGGTCTGGTATGATCTTCGTCGTAAAATTCGACCGATATTTCTCATCTGGAATGGCTTTGAAATTAGATGAGTAGCATTGTGCGTGCACATCTATCTTGTAATATGGCTTAATAAAGTGCGGGTAGCTCATTCGAATAAAGGAATATGCAGCTAATACATGTGATCGAGGGAAACCAAACGATTGCCATTTATTACAACTGCACACGCGGTCCTTCAGGATGAAGACTTAGGTATTGTTGCCTTTATGCTTGTGATCTCCATGTCGTCCAGTTAGCACTTCAAACTCACCTATGTCACGATTTATCAAATTGACTTGATACCTCCTTGCAGATTGTTCGTAATGTGTGAGTTTATTTGTGACATATTTTGTGTACGATTGGCCGTTTGAGATTGCTTCATCGATTTCTTGTTTATGTCGATCGTGGTATGTCACCAATCTATAGTAAATCATTTGAGTCATCGCTGTTATTGACAAGAATTGAGCCCCTTTCAATACACCGTTAAAACACTTTATAGTTGAAAAATAGATTTGTGTAAGTAATATTACTTCAGCGATAACCAATTCATTGAATGCAAAACAAAATTTGTATTTCATACATACCAACACCATTATAAGTCATCCATCCGTACCGCATGCCTCCGTCATGCGCTTTAGTTTATAGTTATTTGGGGATGACATTGACATATTGCACACATTAAGGGATTCGCAATGATAAGTATGCAAAACACTCCATGTACGCATTAAATTTTCGAACTTGATGTTGACCAACTGCTCGAGAAAGTAGTTTTTTCAAGGGTTCATTTTTGAATTGAGTGTTGAAATTAATGACCAAGTGTCGCAGACAATAACAGTGATATCCTTATGGGGGACAAAAATCATTGCTCAGTGTATTGACCACCTCCAGAATGCATGGGTGACAATCTGAAATAAGGCAAATACCATATCTATCCGTCACATATTTTTGCAACATCCTAAAAAACCATCCCCACAAATCTGTAGATTCGGTTTCGACAATAGCAAATGTTACCGATAGTATATGCCCATTACCATCAACAGAGATGACAATCATTAGCTTACCACTATATTTTTCGTATAAGAAAATCGCGTCAATTTGAAGAAGATGCCTGAAAAATTTGAAAGCTTGTATTGATGCTTCGAATGCAAAAAACACACGATGAAATTGAGGATACTCAGTCCTTATCTCATCAGAAGCCCATTGTCTATGTGAACAATCAATTGTTGTCTTTGGACTCTTAATCTTCACAACCGCCAACCAACTTGGCAATCTAGCGTATGACTCATCATAATCTCCAAATGCATTCGCAACTGCCTTGCTTTTGGCATCCCACATCCGCCTGTAGTTTACTTCGTGTCCGTATTTTTCCTTAATTATTTATATTAATGCCTTAATAGTTATTGCTTGATCTATCCGGACAATGCTTTGGATCTCTCGCGCAAGCATGTTGGCGTCAAGTTGGGCATGACCGCGTTCTACGTCGAGATTTATATAGTTGTGCGGCACGTCTAATTATATGATCTCCCATAATTATGTTTTCTTTCGCAAACAAGCACGAAAATGCCACATGTACCTGTCTTGCGCACTTCTGCACTTGATTGCCCAAAAATTTATAGTCGATTCCATCACATGATATTGACAATGTCAGTTAACATGCCACACTTTGATGACATGATGTAAGTCTTTCTTGTTGTTAAAGCACATCCTAATTTCCAAATCAAAATTAGACATGCCCCTCTCAGTCTGTTGATGAGAATGTTGGGTCATAGTGGAGTTAGCCACCTCCTAATCAATTTCGTCATACACCGGCAATGGTTGGTGAACTTCATTATCAATTGCTTCCACCATTAAATTCTCTTCATCGATAGCAAATTGTTCTTCATCTTGCATGTTTTCCACCCCCAGAGGTTCATACCATGGGTCATCCGTAACAACATTTAGGTTTTTCCAATCGACAGATGGTGGAGCATCCTTGGGGGACGCACGTCGTTGTCCATGTCGTTAATGTCATCATCGTCGTTGGGTTCATAATCACCTTGTGGTGATTGCATATGAAATCTTTCCATCATCTATCTAGTGTCTGACATGCTGACATCTTCATCTACTAGTAGCAAATGAACTGTATGATTTTGGAAAATAGTCGATTGGTTCAAACGTTTAATAAATATCTACCCTTTCAGTTAATGGTAGATTGGCCACTGTCGCTCAAATCAAGTCAAAGTGCGTCGCGTCTTCCAACAATACGGGGAAAAAAATACTATGAACCCTCGAGGAGGATTATTGCGTGACGATATTGAATGTTTTACACACGTGATCCATCAATTGTTGTCTACTCATCCCAAACTTAAACATCAACACTGCTGATGGGTTGAGTTGTAGCTAATGTCATTCCTACCATTTACAATTTCGCCGTTCGCATAAAAGAGAAATGGGATGTTCCTTTGTTCCATGACCTACATAATTTGTTGAACAATAATGATGTAAAAAAGATTGCATATATATCAAACGCAATTCGTTGATCAAATTGGGTATTTAAAGCACAATCAAACTTTCTGATGTAGAAGATCGCCTTCATAGCGCAGCCACAAAGCATAGTCATTCGTTTGCTTGACGTACCAATTAATAACTCATATTTGCATCCTAAATAAGGTTCATCGCAATTTTACATATTCGTACTATATGTCTCATATTTAGCTCCATATATATACAAATCAAAGACAAAATCTATCATTAAATGAGGTTTATCAAGCAAGTAGTAAGCTTTTAAGTTTCTACATTGTCAAGGTTTTTTAATTAGGGCATATGTTAAAAAAATACCTCCATATAAAATTATTTTTTTATAAGAAACAAACTCCACATAAAATTATAATTGAGATGTAAAGAAATCTAATTTATTATTGTATATATTCTAACTGTTAAAGTATCATTTCAGACATGGACGAGCACTCGCATTTTTGCTAAAAATGAGAGAAATAATCCTAGCATTTCTATTTTTTTTAGGTTATCTATCATTTGTATGCATCTTCAAAGTTTTTTTTTAAAAAAAAAGAATTCTCAAACTTTTACCTAACCGTCGAAATTTTTCAACTTTTCCACTAATGAAAAAAATAATATTATTCTTTTTCTTTCTTTTCTTAAAAATTTTTGAACAACCTGCTTTGTAATATTAGTCATTACCTAAATATTAGCAAGAAAATTGTGTTTTTTAAGTGAAGATCATTTCCATGATTGTGTTTTTTAAGTAAAGAATAATATTCTTTTTCTTTTACTAGTTTTTTAACAATAATACAGCAAGTCAAACATAATAAAACTTAAATAAAAAAAAATTGTACTTACTAATTTCCCCCGCTTTTGATCTTCAATTTGATATTCCCTGAAAAAATTACGTCAATTTTTATTTAAATAAATATTACTAACTACAATGCTATTCTTTAAAAAAAATAAAAAATTAAGTTACTTTTGTACTTCAACTCTCTCACAACTCAATTGGACCAACTCACCCAACACTATCACTACCCAACCCAACTCAACTCTATCAAGTATTTGACAATAAAAATAAATTGACCAAATCCACAAGCCAACCCAAGCCAACCCAACCCCTATCTCTCCCTCTCTCTATGGCTCACTATGGTAACCTCCCTTCCCCCTCTCGTTCTTTCTCTCACGGTCTCAATGTCTCGTCCTCCCTTACCCCTCTCGGTCCCAACCCACAACTCACCGTGTACTCCTCCTTCCCCCTCGCCCTCCCACCCAAACCCACTTTGTGTACTCCCCTTCCCCCTCTCCCTCCCAACCCACAACCCAACCCTCTCTCTCTCTCTCACGAACACGTACCACTTCCCGAGCCTCCTCCAATAACCAACAACTGCAACTTTCTCTCTCACAATCGAACCCCTTCTCTCCCTCTCTCTAGTCGATTAAAATGAGAACCAACACCCCACCAACAACCACCATTAAATAAACCAACAACCCCAATCAATCTCTCTGATCACCTACCTATACACCTACACCCTAACCCATAGTCTCGAGAACGCAGGGAATATATTCCTGGCGTTCTTGAGGAAAGAAGCATATTCTGAGAATGCGTCATTCGTGTTATGGAACACTCCACGTGGCGTCCACGTGGAATTGTTCACAATATATGAATGGCGTATTCGAAGAATGCGACATTCATGTATTTTCTACATCACCATGCAATGTGAGTTTTCTCACACTAATGATGCATTTTGCAAATGCGCTTTACCTTAGTTCAAGAATAAAAAGAAACACTAACTTATTTAACTCGTTTAAACTAATTTTTGCTGTACCTTGGTAATTTTTCCGAGTTTTCAAGAAAAATACAATAGTACTATTTTGAATGTATTATCAATTCAATTTATTTGTCACACCCGGCACGTGCAGCGC
The DNA here is from genome assembly GCA_039657365.1 of Stephania yunnanensis. NCBI lineage: Eukaryota > Viridiplantae > Streptophyta > Magnoliopsida > Ranunculales > Menispermaceae > Stephania > Stephania yunnanensis. The sequence continues at coordinate 13,380,760 of CM077592.1, forward strand.
TCACAATCGATGAGATAGTTATTAAATCGGTTAGGCTGGAGAAGAAACTAGTTATTGCATTTGAACCATATTGTAAGCATATAAATAGTAAGGCCTTGTTTGGTTTGTTTTTGCTAACTTACGGTGTTAGTTGGGAGTTATCTCCTTAGAGTTAACTCCTTGGAGTTAATATTTTCATGTTTGGTTCAACTTTAAACTTGTAGGGAAGTCTCAAATTTTTAAACAATAAAAAATATGAATTGACATAAATAGCCTCCAAACAAGAGAGATGTGTAATAAATAAGTCATTAATGAGGGGTAATTGTGTCTACAACTCCCTGGAGATAATTCCCTAGGGGTGGTGGGGAGATTTCTCACACCTTAGGGTGTAAGTCGGTAGATAACTTGCAGGCGAGTTGGCAACCAAACAAGATTAGTTCCCAACTCCCTATAAATTATCTCAAAGGAGATAACTCCACCCCTAACCAAACAAGGCCTAAGTGTACTATATCCATTTATGTGGACTTCCGAAAAAAAAATCTGCGATTTCGGCAACTCGACGACCTCTCAACTTCCCTTCGTTTTGGCATGTAACCTATTCTCTCTCTCCCCCGTCAAATCAATCAAACCTTTTCTTCTTCTTCTTCTTCTTCTTCTTCTTCTTCTTCTTCTTCTTTGTTGAATCTCTCATCAATGCTAGATCTCTCTTTGCAACAAACTTGAAAAAAAAAATCTCACACAAGATCTCTCCTCATCATCCTCAAACTGAGGACAAAGTACAAAGAGTCTATAGAATATCTCTTAGTAACATCTCTTACAGTCCAATATCTTCATTAGTTGTTCAATCTTCAATTGAGCACTCCTTTACAGCCTTATCACTCACTATTTGGTATATTTTCTTTTTTTGGTTTACAAACTATTTTGGTATAATTTTAAGTTACTGCTATTACTTTTTTTTAGAATAATTTTAGTTCTTGTTGTTACTTGTTAGCCCTTTTTTTACCCAAAAAGAATTAATTTTTTGTGGCGGTGAAGTACTCAATAGACCTTCTAGTCTTCTAGATCAATTTTGTTTTTCAAGGTTTAGATTTCTTAGCACTTAGGAAATTCTTTATTAGTGTAAGAGACGTGATGCCTAGAAAATTGCCTCCGGTTTTGATAAACTTAAGAAAAAAAGGAACCAAGATGAGTTAGCCAAATCTTTAAAATGAAGCTTAAATAAATTCTTTTTTAGTAAAAAAGATGAATTAGTTGATGTAACAACATCAACAACAACAAAGCCTCAATCCCACAATGATATGCTTGTTGATGAAGATGTAGATCTTGAATGTGAAAACCATGATATAGTTGATAACTCAAATAAAATTGATAGTGAGCTTGTTGATAAAAATATAGATATTAGATGTGAAATAGATGATATAATCAATAACTCAAATCATATTGATTGCAACCTTATTAATGAAACTAGTGATGTTGGATGTGATTTGGACAATAGTAGTGATAATAACAATATAGACAATAGTAGTACAATTTATGGTGATATTGATAGTGATTTTAATAATAAAGATGACCAAGTTATCATTGAAAAATCCTAGTACATCGAATTCTTTTAATATCCATGATCCATGGGTATGAGATAGTTTAGATAAAAGTTCAAGAGATTTATTAATTGAAAGTTGACCTATAAGAGATATTAGCATAAAATCCCCTTGTGATCAATATGGAAGACATTTTTCTTTAGTTCATTACAATCGAATTTTACTAAATGGAGAAGAACATGATAGAAAACGGCTAATATATTCAAAAGAATTAGAAAAAGTATTTTTCTTTTGTTGTAAATTATATAAAATAAATGATAGTAATAGTAAAACTCAATTAGCAAAAGATGGCTTAAGAGATTGGAAACATATATGTGATAGACTTAAGACTCATGAAACTAGTAATGATCATATTCGTAATATGACTTCTTGGATTGACTTGCAAAATAGATTTTAGAAAAATCAAACAATAGATAAACATACTCAAGATCAAATTAAGAAAGAGATAGAACATTGGAAGAATGTAATGTTAAGAATAATTGCAGCTGTTAAATTTCTTGCCCAAAACTCTCTAGCTTTTCGTGGAACAAATGAGAGGATTTATCAAAATAGTAATGAAGATTTTTTAAAATTGATTGAAATGATTGCCCTTTTTATCCAACAATGCAAGAACATCTTAGGCGTATTCAAAATAATGAAATTCAATATCATTATCTAAGTCATAGTAGTCAATATGAATTAATAATTGCATTATCATTCGAAGTGAAAAATATAATAGTTTAGACCATCAAACAAGCAAAATATTATTCAATAATACTAGATTGCACTCCGGATGCAAGCCATCAAGAACAAATGTCTCTTGTTATAAGGTATGTTAATTCTTTTAAAAGTCTGATTGCAACAGAAGAATACTTTATAGAATTTATAGAAATAGATGATAAAACATGTTTAGACATTTTCGATAAGTTGCTATTTATTTTGAATGCACTTGATTTAGATGTAGACAATATAAGAGGACAAGGATATGATAATGTGTCTAATATGAAAGGAAAAAATCAAGGAGTGCAAAAAATATTGTTAGAAATAAATCCTAGGGCATTTTATACACCATGTGCATGTCATAGTCTTAATTTGATAATTAGTGACATTGCTTTATCTTGTAGTAAAGCTACAACATTTTTTGGAGTGGTGCAATGAATATATAATATATTTGGTAGTTCTACAAAAAGATGGAACATTTTACATAATCATGTGTCTAATTTAACATTGAAACCATTGCCACAAACACGATGAGAAAGTAGAGCGGAAAGAGTTAGAGCAAATAGTTTCCAAGCTCCACAATTAAAAAAAAAACTTTAAAAGAATTAGCCAAGACTTGTAATGATCCAATAACGAAAAGTGAAGCAAAAAGTTTAAAACGTGAGCTTAAAGTTTTTGAATTCTTATTGGGAATGGTTATTTGGCATGATATAGTACATGCAAATAATTTAGTTAGCAAACAAAATATTTAGTAGATCAAGCTTTTTCTTCACTAAAAAATAGATTTGAACAATTTCAATTGAGATGTTGATATTGAACCAATATTTTGCATAAAACGTCAAATTAAAAGAAAAAAAACATTTCGACGAAAACAATGATGTTGATATTGAGGAATCACCAGAAGAATCATTTAGGATTAATTACTTTCTATATTTAGTAGATCGAGCTTTATCTTCACTAAAAAATAGATTTGAACAATTTCAATTGTATGAAAGTAACTTTTATTTTTTAAATGATTTCAAGAAGTTAAATTTATTTGATGAAGAAAGTCTGAGACAATCTTGTATTAATCTTCAAAATATCTTAATTTGTGGCAATAATTTTAATTTTGATGGAAACGATTTATTTTTAGAATTAAGAGTCTTGTCATCGACTATGCCAAAAGAAAAAAAAAATACTTTCCTTGATATACTTAATTACATTAGTAGAATGAATTGTTATCCCGATGCACTAATTGCATATAGAGTGTTATTAACTATACCTATAAATGTTGCTTTTACATAAAGAAGTTTTTCAAAATTAAAAATAATAAAATCATATTTGAGGTCAACAATGTTACAAGAGATACTAAATGGATTAGTTATGCTATTGATTGAGGAGATTTATTGTCGAATATTGATTATAAAGAAATTATAAAAAAAATTGCTTCGCAAAATGCACGAAGGGCAATTGTACAGTAAAGAGTAATTAGTCTTGAACTTGTTCGATTTTTATTTTGATGCTATTGCTTGATTGATTTTTTGGTACATCTTTTTTATCTCAGTATAAGCATCATTTTTATTTATATATTATTTGTTCATTTTTGTCACTTCATGTCGTCTTTTTGCGACTAGACTAAATTAGTTAAAAGTATCATTATCTTTAACAACGTTTTGGTGACGTAGATCATCAAATTTGTAGTTTAACAACGACCAGGATACAAATTAATTAATGTAGAAAAGTTATGATACAATAACGAATTCCAAAAGCTAGAATACAATAAAAAAAGTTGTGAAAGATTAGGATACTTTTAACTAATTTTGACTTTTTCAAAACCCCTTTTTAACTCCACCAATGATAAGTGTTTTACTTTTCATTGTCGGCCCCAAGTCCAAAGAGAGAAGGAGGGAAAAGGCTAAGTTCAAAATTATCGATTTTAAGTTCATTGCATGCCATTCATATATAACTCACTTAATCTTTAATTTATTTTTTTAAAATAATACATTTATTTTTATATAGAACGTCCCATTTTTACAAAACAATTTTGACAAAAACCCTAATAGGATCCGAATCTAATTCCATTAAAAATGTTTAAACCAAGAAAACTTAAACATACCTCGGTCGCAAAATACCTTTTTGAAGGTTGATCAATCTCTAAGGCGCTGCCAACGACGAACGCCCTCTACCAGCATTCCACACACGAACGGCAGTCGAGATTCGAAATGCTAGCTTCAAGAGAATACCAAACCTTTTTGTTTCTCTCCAAAACGATCTAGAGCGTACCAGAAAACCCTAATTCATTTTTAAATGAAAATAGAGTTTCGGCCCTAAAAATTTCATCCGTGTGTTCTAACTTAAAGCGTCTATTTATACAACCCTTGTATATAGACGGTTAAGTAAATTACACATATACCCCTACTTAAAGAAGTATAAGTGTAATCCACCACAAGGGTGTTTCAGTCATGAATTTTATCATATAAAACTCATTTTTCTGAACCATCTTAAAATCTCGCAAAACCATTATTAGTGTGCGACCCAGTATGCTCATACAATGTTGGCAGTGTACCAAAACACAGTTTGGTATAGAAGTCATAAGCGGCCTCTAGCAAGACATTATGACTACTCAAGTTGTACGAATATTAAATCGGTACAACCTAATCAATTGTGTATATAACATCCTTTTGTCACACAATATCCTTTTGATCAAACATAAGGCATGGAATTGTCATCCAACATGTTCAATCGTACTAGTCTCGAACTCTAGGTAGACTGAAAACATCCAAGTGACATTGATCAAATATCAATTCACTTAGACTAGGCCTTTTAACAGTCTAGCATATCGAGGGATCCACTGGATATCTCTTTTTATATAAGAGGGACAAATTCTATCTCAATTACACAACTTCATCACATTGCTCACATAGTAACCAATCACAACCTTTATAATCATCCGGTTAAAGATAACGTTTGATTGCGTCAAATCACTGTGTTCCTAATGTTGAAGTCTTTGGTAATCTCAAGTCAGAGGACTGAAAAATATACCCATCATGAGAAACAACTATGACTTAATCCATGTGATGTTCTCATAGCGGGTCGGTCCAGTACTTTGTTCCCTAACAAGTACTCGTGATCTTGATTCTTATCCCTATACGTATAATCATCATATAACATCAATCAAGACTCACGCTAGTCTTAATTTATTATAGTTTCCAGTATAATGATTGACTATGGACATTTAGGATATTTCTGCAAATACTCATGGATCTTATTATAATGTAAACATGCAAATTAATTATAATAGACAGCAAATGAAATCCTCTTTTTTATTAACTAAAAGTATTCATAAAGACAGTTAATGGATTGAACTAGGGCACATGCCCAACAATTCAAAACCCTTTTTTTAACTCCACCAATGATAAGTGTTTTACTTTTCATTATCGACCCCAAGTCCAAAGAGAGAAGGAAGGAAAAGGCTAAGTTCAAAATTGTCGATTTTAAGTTCATTGCATGCTATTCATATATAACTCACTTAATCTTTAATTTATTTTAAAAAAAAATTATTTTTATATAGAAGGCCCCATTTTTATGGTTTGCCCCAGGCCTCCAAAACGACAGGTCCGACCTAGTATATATATGTATATATATCGTCCCTGGCTAGCTAATATTCTTAAGACACATATCACTCAAATCTCACTGCCATGTGTGCATTTAGTCTCCACAACACTAAGTTTCATAACTTTCCAAGATATTAAACTGAGTAATGACTAGTAAATATTTCTAAGTTGTACGTCCAAATAATTGGATTTATACATGAAGATTGATAGATTTCAAAGAAGAGACTAAGAATTGTGCAAGGATGTCCCCTAAGGAAAGCAGGGGGATTGAAACCTCCTGCTTTCCAGCGTGCTGAAAATGAGAGATTGGCAAGTATGACCCCTTAGGAAAGTAAAGAAGAATTGTGCCAGCATACAAAAGAATAGCAACCTTCTTCTAAATTCAGCTAAAAAGCATATCAAATTGAAATTCTGGACTCGAGACAACTGGAAAGTATTGATACACATGATCGGGAAGTTGATGAGAATAATTTCACTCAACCATGTAGTGATGAGGCTTTGGATAATATGGCTACTGGTGAATCAGAGAGCCTTTTCCGATATAGATGACATGGAGGTTGATGAATACCTCCACAACGAGGAGGAAAAGCGCTACAAAAAAATAATATGGGAATAAATGAACAAGGAATACCTTGAGGAACAAGCAGCTAAAGAAGCTGCGACATCAACAGCTAAAGAGGCTTATTTGGCTGACTTTGAGCATGGTTCGGAGGAGTTGTTTGCTCCACAGGAGTTGGTAGCAGCAGCTGCAGCAATTATTATGGAAATAAAAAAAGGAGAAGCTTTATGCTGACTCCGAAGATCTTGAGAATACCAAGAGAAAACATTTCAATTTAGATTCAAGAGAAGATGTAATAAAACAGAAGCATGGCACGGTAAACCATGAACAAAATGCAGATGTTAGGGATGATGACGTGGATCACGAAGATGAAGAATATAAAGAAGTGACTAAGAATTGTATTAATGTGTGCTTATTGAGTACAATAAAGTGTTCTTATTTATAGCGTTGAACAAATCATAAAATAAGGAAAGTTACCTAAACTATCTAGGTATCAAAATATAGAAATTTTCGAAATACCTAAAGTACGAAATATAGCAACTACTATAATTTCCTTAACACCCTCCCTCTAACTCAAGTTGGTTTATGAAAATCAACTTGAGGTTGTCAATCAAATCAGTACACTTGATAAATCTAAGGTTCGTTGCGAAGCAAATCAACGACCACCCAAAACGGCAAGAACAGATTTAGATGTGGCAGAATCAAAACAACGAACTGTAGAACAATGAATATCAGGGCCGATGGAGTCGACGACGTACAGATAACGGAGTCAACGGAGTTGACGATGGTTAAATAGCCGAATCGATGGAGTCGACGACGTACATATAGTAGAGTCAACGTAGTCGACGGCAGTCAAACAATGAAATCGATGTAGTCGATTGCAGGCAAACAAAGCAAGCAGAGCAGTGGACATCACAAAGAAATCACAAAGGAGAATAAATCGAGGACAAGAAAAAAAAAACTGAAACAAGCCTCAATGGAAGCAACAACGAATGAACATGAACGGTAGCATGAAAGTAAACACCACGAATCGGACGTCGACTCGACTGACCAAGTACTAGAAACCAAGCTCTGATACCACGATAGACTTCAAAGAACAAATTAAAAATTATATATATTAATGTGTGCTTATTGAGTAAAATAGAGTGTTCTTATTTATAAAGCTGAACAAATCATAAAATAAGAAAAGTTATCTAAACTATGTAGATATCAAAATATAAAAATTTCTTAAATACATAAATTACGAAGTATAGCAACTATTATAATTTTTTTAACATAAATGAACTCGCAAAGACCGATTAGATAAAAAGCTTTAGATGGTTTCGTCCAATAAACGATAGACACGCTCTGTAGCTCCAATGGATGTTTTGGTTGCCAAGTGTACATCCCACTATGTTCCAACAAAAGTTCCAGAACTTTCCATGCACTCGATATGACACGTGTCACCCAAGAAAATATGGTTTCCAAAATCGCCAGTGGTTTTACGAAAGCAACCTCCACGTGGCCCAACCACGTCACATTTGGTAGGGAGCTCAACAATGGAGCCAGGCAGCCAGCAAGGACGTTAACAGAATTTCTGAAATACAACTGAGACGTGGCTTACTTGAATTGGTCATACGGAGTGACAAGTTGGCATGAATTGCCACGTGTCAAATGGCACTGATTACATTTTGTTCCATTGCGTGTGGTGCAAGAACGAACTGACACCTGTAATCATATTATCTTCTCATAAAAACTCCAGAACTTTCTAGCCATTTGAGGTTTTTATTTTTAAGAAAAATTAATTAAGTACAATAGGCCGAGTTTTCCAAAAGATAAAATAGTACTATGTTTAATGTACTATTCAGATTATATACTACTACAAGAAAATTAATATTTAAGGATAGAATTTTCCATCACTAAATATTGTTTCCCGTAATTACAGAATTTTAGTGATGAGAAAATATTGTCATGACCTGTCCCTAACGGCCCTGAGGCTAAAAGTATAGACTGACTAGATTAAGGTCCAATCATTAAAATTTATTATTAACCGAATCTTTTTCGTCTCGAAATTACATTTGAAAAATGCTAGAATGACACACCAAGTGAAACCCCTATGACGTGGCATGCAGGTTCTACGTCAAAATGTGATGTGGCGTGCTGGCCCACATCCATGAGATTCGTCGTACGTGCTTCGAGATACACACCACGTGTGTTATACACCAGAAATTATTTTACGTACACTCATTTTTACATAAAACTCGTACGCCACGTCATATGAATGCCACTAGGGATATTATTTTGGGTGTCATTTTAGCATTTTCCATTACACTTTTAATGACTGAAACTCCCATCAATATTTATGTTAGCCTCTCACTAAAAGCCTATATGTCAAAAGACTTTTTTTACTATGATTTTCCAATAATTCGTTATTCCATTAAAATTCATTCATTTACAATTACGTTGCTACAAAATTATGTACTAAAAGTATTAAATTATTAACGCAATAACATAAAACTATCTTATTATTTCGTAAAAATGCAATGCACTGCATAATATTCGTTCCATCTCACAAAAAACACTAATGCTAATGTATTGTACCAAATTTGATTAAACATACATTTACAACAAATATGGTCTCTAATGAATAATTTTATTGTTAATTAGGCCTACTAAGTAGACTCCAAAGTTTTTATGAGTGTTCCTCTTACACAGTGATCACGTGTCGTGCGTGTCAAATATAACCGACAATGGAGTTGCCAACCATAAGGGTGTAGTAGTGGTAAATACGGGGTCGAGTCCACAAGACTTGAGTTTTACTCTAAGTTAACTAAAATTTGGGGGTTTTTAAAAAGTTCAAGGAAACAATTAGCTAAACTAGCAAAAATGAAAAGTTCGCAAAAGATAATATCAATGAGAGAAAACGTCTAGGTCTACAGCTCCACAAGCAAGAATCAAGATTTAATAGCATATTATGGTCCTCAATCTTTTCAAAAAGTTATTAATTCATGTTCTTCTAGATTAGCTATTGTAAATCGACGTCTGCCATAAATTCTTAATTCCCATAATCTCGATAGCTAGGACGTCCGCCTCAAACTACTTCTTTAATTAATGCATAACCATAGACATCCGCCAATCAAGTTTAACACACTAACCACAATAATAAGGATTTGTAGGAATACTAATCCTAAATAATCGAATCGCGCACACTTCCGATTTAACCTTGATTCAATTGTTGCATACTCAAGAACCGAAAGGGTTTTACTACAAATGGGTGAGTGTTCGTCACTTTATTGGTCCAAAAGTACAATTACGGATATAAATGATCCAATTAACTATAGATTGTCCAATCTAAAGCATGCAATGACCATATACTTGTTGTCCTGAACAATAAATAATGATACTAATATATATGAATGAATAAAGTTTTACAAATAATTAATAACAGAATCAATCAACAAAATAAATTTCTAACCGGAGGCTTGCACAGAAGCAATGTCCTAAGACAAAAATTTCTTTGAATTCGGTGATTGAATTTTCTTCAAAGATCTGCCCCCAGGATACAACCGGATGCTCTTTCGAACCAAAAATCACAAAGTTCAAAAGTCTGCCAAACTGTGATTTTTTCTTCTCTCTCAAAAACGAAATTCGAAAATTATATAAATTTTCAGTGTTTTAGTTCTACTTAAATAGAACTTGAGGCACTGGTTCAAACCTATATGTCTGTTCAAAACAATATATTCAACAGTCACACCTATTCTCAACAGTTGCACTTGTTCTCAACATTCGCACCTGTTCACAAAATAACTAAATTAACTACCAATAATTAATTTCGAAAATACAAAATAAAAGAAAATAAAATAAAATAAAATTTGATTTTACAAGGCTAACAAATGTAAGCCCAAAGGCCCAAGGCCCTATCTTTGATTTTAAATATAATTATATATATATATATATATATTTATTTATTATATAAATATATATATATTTACACCTATTACCCAATGGGTGCCAATTTGGACTATATCCATTGGGTTTCTCTAAAGCAAATCTTTAGAGTAGATGTTTGTATATAAAGAGTTTGTACTCTTTGAAGTGAGCAATGTGGGACTAAAGAGGTTTTCTATTCAAACTCACTTGAAACATTTTTCAAGTTCTAACAATACTCACCCTAGATCTAAACTATAATCCTTAAAATCAACAACAATGAAATAGGAGAAAACAAATTAAATGAAAAAAAAAATCATAGATCTCGCAAATTTATGCCATGAATCAAGAATCCCACTTGTTTCCCTTCCGACCTAAGCGAAAATTGGTTTAGCCGGACATGGCCTTTACAATCACCAAGTATCAAAAGTTGTGTGTAGCGCTTCCAATGTCGACTTCTCAGATGAATACCCTAGTTTTTAATATGAAAAACTATTAAAAATTGATATTTAGAGGTGAGAGAGACTAATTTTGGGGGTTGATATCGTAACACGTGCGCCGAGGAGCATCCAGGGTCTGTTTTTTGCATGAAAATTGGGGTCTGTCACGTGTCAATGCGTAATTGGATGAGAGAGTTGTTGCACGACACTTGTTGCGACATGAATGGAGAAGCAGCCGCTTCATGACGTGTTGGATTGGTGGAGGTTGCCAAATGTCGATCGGCTGTGCATTGTGACAATCACTCAAAGTCGCGGAAGAAATGCGAGAGTGTGGCAGCACGGGTCCCGAGGAGTCGAAAGGCAGGTGAGGCGAGAGGAAATGAATTGTTATGACGCTGTTCAGATGAGCTGGACAAATGGAAGGCTAACACGTGGCAGCTGGTGGCCAATGAAGAGCAGACGCATGGCGGACAGGAAGTGAAGAGAAATCACACGACTTTGTGACCGAATTCATGGAAGAGAACAATGCACTCATCTCGAGGGCATCTAACAAATCTGAAAAACGCGTCATAAGCGTGTTACTTGAACTGCTGTCTCATATTCTTCTCACTGCATAATAAGTAACTCAAGGCAAATTGTCTAGCATCTAATCATTGCATGTAAATACTCTATTATGAGTACTTTTGCCTTAGATTCAACCGTACACTCTGTTTCACCTGAAAACAACCAATAAATATAATGAAATATATATTTTTGAAACTTTTCACATTAAACACATTAAAATAAACTATTAAAAACCTATAAAAATCAACTTAACACAGCTTGTTGCCTTCTTTTACTTCCCATTATTGTAATTAAAATTCAATCTCTCGTTTCTACCTAAACTTGGACCCTGTAAAAAAAAATATAAAACTTGTCTCAAATACAATTCCTATAAAAGACCCTGTAAAATTCAATCTCTCGTTTCTAATTAAAATTCCATTATTTTAGCATCATTAGTACAAAGAGAAGCAAAGGAAAAGTGAAAATTAAGAAAAATTCGAACCTTTAAGAATCAAAGAAAATGTGAAAAAACTGAACATTTAAATCTTCCACCATAGTCAATATCACAAAACTATACTACTATCTCCATCACTATAACAAGAAGTGCCCTTACCATATTTTTCCGAACATTTTATTATTTTTTTTGCTGACATTCTCAATTTAACCCTCCAAAAATAGAAAGTAATGCATGTGGTCCAGGTCCAAAACAACATAAATTATTTTCCTCGATTTCACTTTCTAATCTATTTTTATATGTTGAATCAGAAAAAAGATTTTAAAACTCTATCAATCAATACCACATATCACCTTTTAAACTTTTTAACAGATCTTTACTTTAGTTATGGATGAATTAACTAGACATATTCAAGAAGATATACCATGGTGTATGCTATTTGCAGATGATATTGTCTTAGTGGATGAAACTAAAGATGGAGTGAATAGGAAATTAGAACTCGGAGAAATACATTAGAATCTAAAGGCTTTAAGTTGAGTAGGACGAAAACGGAATACATGCACTTGTGAGTTTGGAAACACTAGACATCGAGATGACAGAGTGGTAAAATTAGGGGAAGTAGAAGTTCCTAGGGTAAACCACTTTAGATACCTAGGTTCAATCATACAAAATGATGGTAACATTGAAAATGATGTCACACATAGAATCCAAGTTTGGATGGAAGAAATGGCGAGTGCGTGAGGGTGATTTGTGATCGACATGTTCCTACTAAATTAAAAGGAAAATTTTATAGGACCGCAATTAGGCCAGCTATGCTCTATGGAAGTGAATGTTGGGCGGTAAAGCAACAACAATTACATAAAGTGAATGTAGCAGAAATGAGGATGCTTAGGTGGATGTGTGGTAAAACTCGTAAAGATAGAATAAGAAATATAGAAATTCAAAGACAAGTAGGAGTAGCACCAATTGATACAAAGATTAGGGAAGGGCGGTTGCAATGGTTTGGTCACCTGCAAAGATGGCCTTCAAATGCCCCAACTAGAAAACTTGACTCAATAAAACTGTAGAAATTCGACGAGGTAGGGGTAGACCAAAGTTAACATGGGATGCATTAATTAAGAGAGATTTGAATGGTTTGCAAAGCTCACCATCAATTGCACTTAATCGAGCACAATGGAAAAGTTTGATCCATGTAGCCGACCCCAGTTAATTTGGGACTGAGGCTATGTTGTTGTTGTTGTTGTTGTTGTTGTTGTAATAACATAAAACTATTCATAGATTATGAGCCAAATGTGAACTGAGAATCATACATATAGAGAGACATATGTAACTTTAATGTGTATGCTTAATGATACTATCCATGCATGGCCGACATCCTCCATGGCCACATAAAAAAAAACTACTAGGTCATCCACTCATGGCCTTATCCCAGCAAATCACAAAGATGTACAGACTGTACATTTATGTAAATAGACTCTAGCGAATTGTGTAAATAAAGGTGTGAGTACAAATTTGGATGCAAAGACAAACTTGAAAGCATTATAATTCGGATGTTAAGCAGTGTATGTATTACGTGGTGCATGAGTTTTTTCAAGGTTGAATGTTGAACCTCATCCATTCCCTTTTAAAAAAGCTCATCTATTAATTTGCAGAGCATAGCATTTTTATTCACCTGAAAAGGGGAGTAGGCCAGCTAGGGCTCCCCCCCTCAAATTAATAAGAAGGAAAGTGGAAAAAATGAAAGATTTTGAAGAGAGGGGAGCGACCAATTTGCATTTTTCTCTATGGGAGAGTTGAATTTCTTGATAGTCTTAAGAAGGTGATGGCGAAAATGATTCCGGAGTTGAATTTCTTGACAGTCTTGACGAAAGTGATGACGAAAATGATTTCGGCATAGGCGAAGGGGACAATGAGAAGCCAGGGGAAGGAGGAGTGGCCGACTCTAGAGCCGCGTAAGGCATGTGTGACTGGCTAGAGAATAATGAAAATATTAAAAAAAAATCTATCATAAACATCAACTGTTACATATTTCAACCAACAATAAGCTTTTTCTATCATGAACGTTGAGTTTCAAAATAAGATTATGCTCAATGTTACATATTTTGGCTAATACTTTCTATCTAATATAACAACCGAATTGAACTTTAACACTCAGTTAAAGCTCTAAAAATTTTGTTCATAGAATTTCAAAATTATATCAAAGATGGCCACCTCAAAACTATCTACCCTCGCATAACAAAAGCAAAGATAAGATTTTCTGAAACATGCATCAAGATGTGCATTGATTGGATTTCTAGTTGGGTACTGTTAGTTTGTAAGACTAGTCAATGTCAAATTGTAACTGAAGAAAAAAAGTGATTTTCAAATTAAAATAATCATAAAAATAGCTGGTGAGGTGAGGAAAAGAATTGTTGAATCATGAGCTATAAGATAAAAGGTATAATTTGTTGCATAAGGTTCTTGTTTATGCCATCGTAAATATATCCTTCTAATAGTATCCATATAGTTGAATTTATTAAAATTTTTCACATAGAGAAAATAATCCCAACAAGCATATAACAAGCACTTACAAGTAAAAAATTATTTATCATAAAATCAATTAATATAATCTCAACTTTTTTATCAAAACTAAATTCATACGTTGTTAAAATTCTCATCCAATAAAGGAAACAACCGCTGCATTGTTAAAATCAATTAACGAACTTTTCAGAATCTAATGAACAAATAAAATACTTGAAGAAAGATTACTTTGTCATCTGGCAAAAAAATACAACTTGTAATATCTTGAGCAGTTGGGAATGGTCATAATAGGTTGAGTTCTTATCACCATTATGAGAAACTCGAATAAGATCAAGAAGTCTGGAGAAGCCATCTTTAAGAATACTAGAAGAATCTAAATAATTACTCCCCTTGATATCAAGCGAGAAACGAGTGGCATAAAACCATGATGAGCTCTAGATGGAGGCGACCAAAGATTTTGGGCGTTTGAGAGATCGAGCGAAGTGACCCGCGTGCGATTGCAAAGAAAAAATCACTCCTCTCCAAGAACATGGATTGAGATAGTCTGCAGTCCTCAACGAGATTTTAGAGGTAAAAACCATAAATGCCTTACAGGAAACCATTCAATCACCACAACAGAGAGAAAAAAGAAAGAAAGAGAGAGATAGAATGAGAGAAAGAGAGAGAAAGAGAGAGAGAGAGAGATAGAGAGAACGAACCGTCCTTATTTGGGGACCTGGATATAGAGGAAAAGAAGGTTGAAACTAGAGGGGTTGTTGCGGACAATCTCGTTGAGAGTCCATTCTAAGCACCACTGCTGCTGACCGACGAGTGGGAGTATCACTTGAACAACAATAGGTGTCGAAGAACCTATGCCCTAGAGACCAGAGCTTTATACCTTGTTTAGTTCGAGCCGGTCTTCCTCACGATCTCATCTGTGAAGAACAATAGGAGCATCGATTTAGAGCACTTGAGATAGGTTTAGGGTGATTTCTTATGATGGAGAGGAAATTAGGTCGAGCTTTCCATCTCTCTAATCTTCAATGCATTGCAAAACTTAGATCTACAAATCGCACAAGCCTCCTTAATTTTTTTTTAACTTTTTTTCATCTGGCAAGGATAGAGTCGATTAAAGTTTTAGTGGGTAAAAAATTAATTAAAGAATAAATCTGATATCAATAACCATTAAATACAAATCCCTTCCTTAAATCTCAAGGCTTTAATGACCAACAATAAATCTCCTTACTAAATTATACTTTAATAACAGGATTTAGTACGGTCACTATTTTTAATGGTTAAAAACCTCTTTTCTTGTAGTTATTGATGGAAATTGGTGTTAATGTGGGAAGTCTAATGGTTATCCCTCAAATCTATAAAAAGACACTTGTACCATCAAACAAGTGTACAAAAACTTAAGATTTGACATCAATTAAAAGTGATTTGTATCCTACCTAGCCAATATTGGTTTATAAAAAGGTGTATAGATATATATTGACTACCTCACAAGCCAGCTAATCTTAGACTGAAGTAATATAGAGGGGATATTAGTACTTAGGTTTAAAAGATTTGAAAAAGAAGATTTGACCAAATGTTAAAGGTACAATATATATCTAAAGGACTTATAGTCTTTTTTTCAATTTGCATCATTTCTTTTGAAACTTCGATCACCCAACTTCACATAAGTAGGAACATCTTTTTTCTATTATGCTACAACCTAACAGACATAAAAATCAATTTTAACTAAGAAATTTATTAAATATCTTTAATATTCAAATATTTTAAATCTAAATGAATAACAATATTTAAATATGCCAAATCATCTCTTAATTATGAGATTGTAGGGACATCACTAGCTAAAAGTTAAAGATTAGGGAAAATATGGATTCGACTTGGGTTGAAGTCAAAAACAAAAAAAATATTCAATTAATTGTTTACGATGCCACATATATACATATAATTAGGGATGTAAATGGGATGAAAAATCCATTGCACGTGTCGCCTGCCTATGTTAAAACATGTGTTGTACCCGCACTTTTGTTCTTATAGTCAGCATTTAGTCCTAAAGCTGGAAATGCTGACGTGTCACTCGCACTTCTAGTCCGATAGTCTGTCTTTGAGTTTTACAACTGAAAATGCTATTGTGTCACCCGCACTTATGTTTCGATAGTATGTCATTAAGTCTTACAGCTAGAAATCCTAACCTATCACAATGCGAGGTACACAGCCACAAGAATCGAGTCATTTTCAGCTACATATCGAGCTTACATTACACACACCGCATTGCAAAGTGTACAAAAAGAATATCAACATACTACAATGCCCCAAAATGATAGAGATTTGAGCTACGTGTTACCTTCACAATATTACAAGTACGCACATGGTGATTTTTGTTTATAGCCATTAGATTCAGATCCAATAGATCTGATAAGTAATTGGTACTTGTACATACATTTAAGTGTCATCAATGTGGCTATCAAATTGACCATTAGATTTAAGTTCAATGGTTAAAAATTTAAATCATCATAAATAATTATTTAAAAAGATAACCATATGAGAAATTAGATAACCACAGTAGAATTTCACACACACACATATTCGTATATATTTGTATGTATATGTATGTGTATTGGAGTATAGTTTAGACACCCATTTTAGGCATTGAGATGATATGGATCTGACGTGTTGCATCGAGCAGGTTTTATTGCTGCCAGCTTTTCTTTAAATCGTCAGATGAGCATAATGATCTGGAAAAAATAAAAAAGAAAAAGTCAACTCGACTGTAAAGTTGATGACTGCCCTTTCCAGCCAGGTAGATCTTCCGTCGTATCCGCCAGTTTGATACTAACCTCAGCAAACCACTCGCCATGTCCATCGTCATTGCATTTGTGAAAGAAAAGAGAGGGCGATGACGACCACCATTTTTTTCGATCGAGATCTGGTTGGCCAGAGAGGGCAGTCACGCATAGGCTATTAGAACAAATCTCTTAAGAGCGAAAATAGTAGTCGAGAATGGAATAACCAAACAAACACTTAAGGCGCATAATCGCTCTTTTTAGAAATAATTTCTCCCTACCGGTCGAAACCACGTATTCACAATAGGATTAATCGAAACTTGCCTTCAGGATACAAGCAAGTCTTTAATGGTTGTTGGATGATATGTGTGTAACACAAGTCCAATCAAGAACACTCTTTGAAGAACTTTGAGAGAATGATGTTATGAACAAGAACAAACTTTGATTCAAAAAAAACTTTTTTCTATTTCAATATGTTTCTCAATGTGTCTCAATATGTTTAGCGCGTACTAGATATCTTTAATTTATTAAAAATCAAGAGACTTGGTGTCTATCCACAAAAAGGTGAGTTTTGGTGCGAACAAGTACATAAAAAATAACAAATAACACAAAAAACTCGCACATATTCGTTTTTGGCGTTGTGCTGTAAACCCATGCCACGTGACATTTCAAGACTGTGACCTGAACCTGTCGTGACGTGACACACTTGGTCGACCCTCGGGAGTCGACTTCAATGTATTTTATTTTTTGATTATTCGTGTATTACCTATTTAAGAAAATGTTAGTAATTAATATTTTATTTTAATCGTCGATTTGCGAGTAAGGTAACTTTTAGATATGCGTGCACTTACGGGTACGTGACTATAATTGATAATAAATCGAAGAGGTGCTTAAGTTTAAAATTGAGTTTAAAGGAGTATTTTTGGAACTTCTTAAAATAGGATAAGAAACTTAATTTAATAAATTGACTTGCATGTTGTAGTGGTAGGAAAGAAGATAAATACAAGTTTTGTTTTAACAAAATAAAAGAAAACATGTGGTGAAGAATGCCTATATGTTTTTTTACAATGAGAAGAGATATAACTCTCTTGGTCATTTGTGTTGGGTGCTTTTGTTGAAGAAAAAAAGGGAATACATGGGAAGCACGTGGGTTGAGAAGAGAAGAGAGGAGTTTAAAGTGATTGGTGAAGCCACTAAATATTGGGTAATGCTTATAATTTTAACAAGTAATGTCCTTGGAATCTAGTTATTGTTGTTTATTGATCTACGAGCTTACTTTAATGAATGATTTAGTAATACAATAAATCTATTTGGACTCATGAGTCCGGACTTATATGGAGGTTTTTAAAATTTTCGTAAATATTTAAGGGCTATCAAAGGAATTTTACAAGCGATTTTGGTTGCTTCATTAATTGCTCGAGGATATATTTGAAATTAAAAAACGTTTCGAGTCCAGACTCACAAGTCCAAATAGCACTACCATTAGTAATATTGAATCATAGATTTGGAAGTAGAGTTTCCACAACATTAAATGAGACCTACTATTTAATGATTAAGTTGACGAATAAGATGATTTTGATCTTGATCCATGTAATGAGTGTACATTAATGTTGTGAAGAACATATGTACTGGCAAATCTCTACATTTATGAAGCTTTGATGAAATTAAGCCACATAAATCTTTTGCGGGCTAAAATCATTGGCTTAAAAGTCACATGATTTAGGTGTTGCTTGATGGCATTATTTATGTGTCACTATATGCAAAGACAACCTAATTAATAGTAACATATGTAAATGTCAATTGTTGATCTAGGCTAATGTACCAATGTACCAATATTTGATGTATGAGCTACAAGTTATAAGAATGTTTACTATAACCCCACTAAACATCAATATGCAAAAAGAAATAAGGTACCACCCAAATATAAAAATCAAAGAAATAAATAAAGTATATATGAGGTGTTTTTAAAATATTCCGACAACGATAACATGAATAAAGAAGTCAAAGAGCGTAGAATATTTATGATTTTTCATAATTTTCTTGGGGGGAGGGGGAGGTTTAAAATTAAAAAATCTTAGTGTGATTTTAAGTGTAAATTGAATTATAGTTTTCTAACACGCCTAATACCGATCCAACTAACACCACAGACATAGAGTGATATTCCTGGGTGTTGGGTATTGGGGATTCATTGGGAGTATTGGAGCCGCGAGAGCATATTTTTGCGATATTGAGGTAACTAAAATCAGGTAGAAAATGCACAATAGTTCATTTGAGCTTATGTTTTAGTAATATTGCATTGTGTTCCTTTTTGGAGTTCCCAGCCTTATATCAGTGTCCGAGGGCCAAGTGAGTCTTGAGAGTGTTTCTTACGGAGTGGTCGCCGACTTACAACCGGAACCATGACCTCAAGTCACATGATTATTTATTGGAATGAGATGTGTTTTATCAGGGGCACTGTTGATATCCCTCATTCACGACGGTTTAGGTATAGCAAGTGCTGTACCATCCTAAAACCTGAGTCTGCTTGGCGTCGCTGCGACTCTATGACCTCGACCCCGTGACACTCGCACTCGGTGGTCTAGGACTACTTGGACACCTCTCTATTATTTCTTTTGACAATCATTTCTCATTGTACTTTTATTTTTATAGTCTTATTATCATGCATTTCTTATAGTTTTCTTTCTATATGCATGAATTTTAGACTGCTTTATTTATTTTGAATTATTGTTTCGATCCTACTAGCTTTTACTTATTGGACTCGACATTCTTGTGACTGATCGAGCACAGATCCGTAACGAGAAAGGGCAAGGCGCTAATATTTGGCAATTTACTTTGATGATATCGGAACAACCCTCCCTTACTTTCTTTTGTAGGTTTTTGACTTTTTGTATTACTTATATATGTTGTTTTATCACATTTAGAATACTTTTTTGGGTTGCGATATACAAAGGACTTGTATATCATTTTGTACGCACTCTACATTGTCACTTGATATACACGCTTGTTGATATATAGGCTTCCATACATAGGTTGTCCGACTCTTTATTTTCTTACATGTTGAGTTATTTAAGTTATTAATTGTTTATGCTAATTTGTGAAACTTGAAAAATACTAATTATTCAACACAAAGAACTATGAATGAACTTATATTGATGGATTGGAAGGCTGACTAGGCTTGCGTTGACTTCGTAGAGGTTGATTCGGGGGTCCACTTGGGTCTAGACTGGGTGGGGCTCAGTTTGTTGGGAACTAGGATCATCTCAGTTGGTATCAGAGCCTAAGGTTTTACACTTTTCTCTTGATTAACCTACAACCAATATAAGACATAAATTAAGAATAGGGTTAGGACATGGTTGGAACTTAGAATGGAACCCTATGAACTTGACTTTGAGTTTTAGTTGGGAAGTGAAGAGAGTTGGAAAAATTAAAAATTGGATCCTATATATGATAATTGTTGTAATGTACTATGTTATACCAATAACTATACGTTGATGGTTCTGCACCCACCGACATAAAAAGGACGGTAAGTACAAAAAGTATTAGTAATCCCCGTTGCATATTCATTTACATTTCCAAAAGGCTAAATGATTTTTAAAAGCATAAGTTTAATAAAGAAAGGCTAGTACCAGAAATATGCTAAAAATACCACATTTAAACAAGTGGAACCGACGCAAGGATAAATAGTTATAATCTAGATCTGATCGGTCGTGATATATGTCAGTGAAGCCTTTAAAACCACTAAAAGATGTGCGTTCCATCGTACAATCTAATATCACTAGGGACTTTAACCCTAGTATCACCAGAGACTCTAACCTTAGTGTATCGACGACACCAGGGACTCTAACCCAGTGTGCCGCATCATAGTGGTGAATGCCGACATCCCCAGGGACTCTAACTATAACGACCCATTTTATTAAATTTGCAGACATAGACGCCATCTCAGATCTACGTAGACGCCGCGGTACGCTAGAACACACGGGGACTTAGGTATGCTAGTTATTGTGTGTTGGATGCTTATTTGCAATGAAGTTTATCGAAATACATCGCAAGTGTGTATGTTGCATAAAAACACATGCGAGATTGTGTGAATTGTATTTGCCTCGATATGCGTGTCGACGCAGGTACCGAGTAGTTGACGGGACCGAATATTAGGTCGGGGAAACTAAAACACAAAAATTAAATAAAAATTGGCCAAGTAACTAATATGGAATGAGTATTAGGTGGCTAGTGACGCGACGGTACGCGTATATCATGGTTAGGACACAAAATCGGGCGTCGAAACGCCCGAAAACACAATCGAGTGTCCCAGCTGTGTGTGTACATTTTGGAGTCAATACACAAGGTCAACATCACTTATCCTTATCTATACACTCCATCACCTTTTCGCTCACCTCACACACACACATACACACACCCCACGCACACACACACATCTAATCGGGAGACTGAGAGGAGGAAGAAGGAACGCGGAGAGGAGGAGGAGAAGAAGAAGTCGGGAAGGAGATAAGAGAAGGTGGAGACGTCTTGATCGAGGTGAGTCCTCGTTGTTGTTATGGGTTTTGGTATGGCCGTGGTGGCGAGACAGGGGTTCGGCAGCCATGGAGGCCGAACCGATTCATGGTTGTGATGGCAGGGGTGTATATCCTGCCGTCGAGTCCACCAGGGTTGAGGTGGAGAGCAACCCTAACTCGAACCACAGAAAATAAAAATCTGCTCTCGATCGAACCAGAGGTTCGATTGGGGAAGATGGTGCACACTCGCGCGTGTGCACCTCCTGCATGGCTCGGTTCCAAAACGGGCCAGGCTCGACCCATGGGCCGTGCCTGGACATGTTCTGGTCCAGGGCCGGGTCGGGTCCGACCAAAACAAAGTTTTGAAAAAAAAAGAAAAAGAGAAAAAGAGAAGAAAAATGAAAGAAAAGTTTGGAAAAAATTAGGAAAATCTCGGAAAAAAAATATTTCGATAAAATAAATAGAAATTGATAAAGTTCTATGAAAGAAAATATGTGGTAACGTCGGACGCGACTTTTTGCTTGGTTTTGCCTCGAAAAGCGCGAAATAGGCAATTGGGCCTAAAAATTTTGGAAATTTGTTGTAAATTGTCATGCTAAATTAAATTATTGATAAATGGACATTGGTTGACACGGGTGATCAATTGGCGACCAAGGACTCAGTGTACTTGGTCCCGGGGATTGATTACGGGGTATTGAAGTGCGTTGTGAGGTTTGTAAAACCCAATGAAAAAACTCTTGACTATTTATTTTGCTTTCCTTTTCCGTTCAATTTCAGTATTCCTAGTGGTTTTTCATATATCTATATCTTGTCGATGTTTGCACGGTTGGTTGAGTTACTCCCACCGGATTTTCCGTTGTGTGTCTATTTATTCTATACCATAACATGTGTATCATGAGTTCTTGGTGAATAACGACCCGAGCTAAGGAACTGCTACATGTTTCGGTGCATCGTAGGTCAATGTTCGCCATCGAGAAGGACCAGGTGATAGCTAGTGGTATCCTGGAAGGGTATTCTGAAGTATGGTCTAGTCTGAATAGAATAGACACACACATTTGCACTTTATTGTTATCTATGCATGCGATGCCCTACTTACAGTTGCCTGTTTACATTCCGCATGTTTATTAAATAGTATTTATTGAATTCCATTTGTTTATTTGAATGCTATGAGGAGTTCCTTGGGATTTTACTGGCCGGACTCATCATCCATTTTCTTCTGTGATGATTGTGTGCAAATCCGAGTACAAGTAAAGGCAAGGAGATCTTAGGAGACTATCTCTGATTGCCTACCATCATGGACTACTTGTACGCGTGTTTTGTTATGATATTTTGATTCTTTTGGGAACTGGGGAGTATATGACCTTGCACATACCTATTTTTTATATGGTACAGTGGTTTACCTCGTACTTTTTAGGGTTTTTTCCACACTAGGATTTGTTCAATTGATTATTAGTAATTCTTGCATTTAAATATGCCTTCCGCCGAATATGTCATTTATACACTGTACACACACAAGTGGATACGAATTTCATGACAGAAAAAGGACGGGTAGGTGTTGTACACGTGTAGTAGGGCCAGCTGGCAAGGAGTACACGGAGGCACGTCACTTCGGGGCGGTGAGGGCCGCAACAGTTGGTATCAAAGCAAAAGAGGAAGTCCTAAGACAATAAAACTTAATCAACAAACTTAGATACGGAAAACCAGAAGTTAGTGCCTTAGAACTTTAGTTGGGAAGTGATGTGAGGCGAGTAGAGTTAGAACTTATACGCGTGTTATATGTTCATCTTATTATATGATATAAGTATATACCTCGAGACTAATTCAGAGCGTATTCTAGATGCAGATCATGGACGGATAGTCTGGTACGCCAGTTGAGATTGGACAGACTAGCGATGCCGTTATGGATGTCCCAGTTACGACGAGTGTGGAAGATAGACTCTCGGCATGGGAGACACAAATGGCCAAGGTATTACAGCTATTACGAGAGCAGACCGCAGTACTGGCGACACTCACTGCAGCTAGAGAGCTAGTAGCTGTGACCATATCGGCGGGGACAACTGTTGTTTCGGTGGTACCCCAGACGCTAGTTCATGGGGTAGCGATCGAGGCACCCAAAGAGACAGCTACCATATTTTTCGTTCTTTTAAAGACGTCGACTCTGACGCCTCCACCCACAACAACGAACTAGGCTACTGCCACCCCCACTGCTGATACTCCTACTACATCAACATTCGTCCTAGCACCAGAGGCGAAGTTATTGAGGGAGGTTTTGAAGTTTCAGCCTAGATTCCTTTATGGAGGAGGTGAACCTGAGGATGCAGCGAGATGCATAGTGTCTTATCAACATTTCCATAAGCTGATGAGGAACGATGAAACAGTACAGGAATGACTTTCGGGAGCCTGTTTGAAAGGGCATGCGACAGTTCGGTGGACGACATATACGGATACTCATCTGGAACCGACGACATGAGCTGAGTTTAGGGAGCTATTCTACGATCAGTATATACCTATGGAGGTTAGGTTGAGGCTGAAGGAGGAGTTCCTGGCCCTGAGACAGGGTAATCGGACCTTGATGCAGTATATGGAGAGGTTCCGACATTTGCTTCAGTTATCTCTAGATGTCGTCGGGAAATAAAATTTACAGATCTATTATTTCACCAGAGGGGTTGATGACAAGATTGCATCAGCAGTTGTCTTGACCGGAGCCACGACTCTGCAAGAGATCTTTGATAGGGCATTGGCCCATGATACATACATACAAACTGCAGAGGGCTGGACGACGTGTGACCGGTATGGAGGTACAATCAAGGCAGAGTTCTCAATCCAGTTAGAGGCAAAAGAGATCGATGGATTGTCCGGATAGAGGCTGGAGAGATGATAGATGGGATAGGGGCCACTAGGACGAGTTTCAAAGCGGTCATTTCCGATATGAGGAGCCACAGCTAGTTCATGCAATAACCTCAGCACCAGTGGATCGACAGAGGGCTCAACCACAGGAGTATCGTCAGGGTCGAGATCATAGGGGACATGACTGGGGTTAGGTAGACCGGGGTTAGGGTTCGAGATCTAGAGAGGGATAGACGGGTAGACTAGAGAGCCGTAGATGTCACCGGTGTGGGTAGAGGGGACATTTGAGGGCTGATTGTCGGACACCACCGTCGCCATAGCGGACGTCAGACCAGGCCAGAGATAGAGCACATACGTTAGCACGGCCTGATAGCGGGGCGACTAGGCAACTTATTGAAGGTACATTACTTATATTTGGTCACCACATGCATGCTATGTTTGATTATGGTAGCACTTTATCGTTTCTTGCTGGACGTGTTTTTGGATTGTTAGGATTAGTTACACATACACTAGAGCCACATCTTGTCCTCAGTACGACTGCTAGGGATAAGATATACCCTAAGCGAATATGTCGAGACGTGATGATAGAGGTGGATGGACATCAGCTACCAGCGTATCTTCGAGTATTGGAGTACTTAGAGTTTGACACACTGCTCGGGATGGATTGGTTAGCATCCTATCATGTACGAATAGATTGTTACGATAAGAGGATAGAGTTTCATATTCTTGGAATACCGATGTTCGTATTATTTGGATCGGCAACTGTCTTACCCATCACGAGAGGTTGACTAGCTACAACGCATGAGATGGAGGCATTTACAGTGATAGTTGGGCCGAAGGTTTGAATGGAGGTCCGGATTGAAGACGTTCCGGTGGTTCGGGATTTTTTCGATGTATTTCCAGACGATTTACCTGGATTACCACCGCCACGAGCTGTTGAGTTCATAATCGAGTTGATACTAGGGACGCAACGGATTGCTAGTCGACCTTATCGGATGGCACCAGTGGAGCAGGATGAGGTAAGACGACAGTTGGATGAGCTGTTAGAGAAAGGTTTCATTCACCCTAGTATGTCACCTTAGGGAGCTCTAGTACTGTTTGTGAAGAAGATGGATGGTACGATAAGGATGTGCATCGACTATAAGAATTGTTACCCACTTCCTAGGATTGATAATCTGTTTGATCAGCTGACGGGTGCCAGATTGTTCACGAAGATTGACCTTCGCTCAGGTTATCACCAGTTGAGGATTCGAGAAGAGGATATCGAGAAAACTTCTTTGAGTACGACATACGCGTTATTTGAGTTCAGAGTCATGTCGTTTGGGCTGACGAACGCTCTAGCGATTGTCATGGATTTGATGTAAAGGGTCATGAGGTCGTATTTGGACAGATTCGTCATCGTATTCATCGACGATATCTTGATCTATAGCAGGATTCGTGACGATCACGAGGGACATCTCAGGACAGTCTTGACGACACTGAGAGAACACCAACTGTACACCAAGTTTAGTAAGTCTGACTTTTGGCTAAGTGCGGTGAGATTGTTAAGCCATGTCATCAGTGAGCAGGGTATCTTAGTGGATTCAGAAAAGATTCGGGCGATCATTGATTGGAAGATGTCTGAGTCTGTGGCTGATATACGGAGTTTCCTTGGACTGGTCAGATACTACCAGCGATTGTGTAGGATTTTTCCTTGATTGCAGCGCCGATGACGAAACTGACTAAGAAAGATGTCAGATTTGACTGGTCAAATGAGTGTGAACAGGCCTTTTGTGAATTAAAGCGAAGATTACTATCTGCACCAGTATTGACATTGCTAGAGCCGGGCAAGACCTTGACAGTATATACAGATGCGTCGGGCATTGGTCTTGGATGTGTGTTGATGCAGGACGGTAGACCAGTTGCCTATCTTTCCAAGCGATTAAAACCCCACGAGGGGAATTATCCAGTGCATGACCTAGAGTTTGTAGCGGTCGTCTTTGCACTGAAGGCCGGGAGGCACTATCTATATGGAGAGCTATTCATGTTGTATATAGATCACCAGATTTTACGATACATTTTCACTCAAAGGGATCTGAATATGTGCCAGCGGAGATGGCTGGAGTTGCTGAAGGACCACGACTTCGCTATTGAGTATCACCCTTGCAAAGCGAACGTCGTAGCATATGCATTGAGCATGAGTGGACTCATAGTCAGACTGTTTTGCGGCAGATAACACATTAGCTTGGTTTATTACAAGCAGCATCAGTTATGTGCGTGACCGAGTTTTCGACTTGACGGAATAACACATTTGTTGTAAGTTGAGGATACCGACCGTATCGATTGGATGGGTTGCCGAGTGTCAAAGGCCTGATGGGCTCTTTAGCGGGTCAGTGGTTTATTACGGAATCCAGAATGCACTGATTGGGTAGAAACCACAGATCGGTGTTTAAATACCAAGGTAGATTGTGGATACCTGTGGATCAGGAGATGAGGAACGGGATTTTGGAGGATGCATACTGGTCTCATTACATGGTTCATCTTGGTCGGACCAAGATATGTCATGATTTAAGGCGACTGTTATGGTGGCTAGGGAGAAGGCTGACGTAGGTGCATATGTTAGGAGCTGTCACATTTGCCAGTAGGTGAAGACTGAGCACAAAAGACCATGTGGATTATTACAGTCGTTACCCATTCCACAGTGGAGATGGGAACGTGCCACCATGGATTTCATTAGTGGGCTACCGCATACATCGAGGCGTTACGATGCAGTTTGGGTAGTGATTGATAGACTGACAAAGTCGGCTCACTTCATTCCAATCTCGATGAAATACACGTTTCCCCAGCTGAGCATATTGTTTGAGTGGGAGATTATTAGACTTCATGGGGTGCCAGTTTCCATTGTGTCAGACAGAGATCCCAGATTGTCCTCGAAACTATGGGAGGCAATGTAGGAACAATTTGGCACTAGGTTGCAATTTAGTACGGCCTATCATCCTTGGACCGACGGACAATCAGCGCGACTGATCCAGATTTTGGAGGATATGCTCAAGGCTTGTATATTACAGCTTGGGGATTCATGGGAGGATTATCTGCCTATGTGTGAGTTTGCATACAATACCAGCTATCAGGTGACCATTGGCATGCCACCGTTTGAGGGCACTGTACGGGAGGCCCTATAGATTACCTGCGTATTGAGCAGAGCCGAAAGATAAACTGACAATAGGACCTGAGATAGTTGTTAATCACACAGAGAAAATCTAACAAATTCGTCCGAAGCCGCGAGCTGCTCAAGATAGACGAAAAAAATACGCAGATAGTTATTGCTATGGTCTGATCTATGACAGGGGTGATATGGTGTATCTGAAGGTTTCTCCTTGGAAAGGTCTATAGAGATTTTGCATTAAGGTGAAACTGACACCGAGATACATTGGGCCATACTAGATTGCACAGAGAATAGGCACAGTTGCTTATCGATTGGAGTTACCTGCTGAGTTAGCTGGGAGTTCATCCGACATTTCACATTTCCATGTTAAGACTCGCTAGGTCAGGGCCGAGACGGACGATTAAGTTGGGGCAGGTGGAGATACAGCCTGACGTGACCTCTGAGGAGAGATTGATACAGATCGCCAATCGTCGAGTACAAATTCTCCAGAATAGGGAATTCGCGAATGTCCTAGTTCGTTGGCTGCATCATAGGACGGAGGGACTCAACTGGGAGCTCGAGTCGATGATGATGACGCCCTTAGCTATTCTCTGATATGAGACTTTAATTACAGTTAAATTTCGGGATGAAATTTTATTTAGTTGGGAAGAAATGTAACGACTCATTTTATTAAATTTGCAGACATGGATGCCAGCTCAGATCTACGTGGACGCCGCGGTAGGCTAGGACACACGGAGACTTAAGTATGCTAGTTATTGTGTGTTGGATGCTTATTTGCGATGAAATTTATTGAAATACATCGCACGTGTGTATGTTGCATAATAATACGTGTGAGATTATGTGAACTGTATTTGCCTTGATATGCGTGTCAACTCGGGTACCGGGTAGTTGACGGGACCGAATATTAGGTCGGGGAAACTAAAACACACAAATTTAATAAAAATTGGCCAATTAACTAATACAAAATGAGTATTAGGTGGCTAGTGACGCGTCTATCACGGTTCGGACATGAAACCGGGCGTCGAAACGCCCAAAAACTGCATGGGCAGAGCCTGGACCGTTCTGGTCCAGGGCCGGGTCTGGTCAGTCCCAAAAAAATTAAAAAATAAAGAAAAAAAGAAAAAGAGAAGAAAAATGAAAGAAAGATTTGGAGAAAAATGGGAAAATCTCGAAATTTTTTTTATATAAAATCAATAGAAATTGATAAATTTCTATGAAAAGAAAATATGTGGGAATGTCGGACGCGACTTTTTGCGGGGTTTTGCCTCTAAAAGCGAGAAATAGGAAATTTGGCCTACAATTTTTAGAAATTTGTTGTAAATTGTCATGCGAAATTAAATTATTGATAAATGGATATAGGTTGACACGGGTGATCAATTGGTGACTAACGACTCAGTGGACTTGGACCCGGTGATTGATTACGGGGTATTGGAGTGCGTTGTGAGGTTTGTAAAACCCAATGGAAAAACTCTTGAGTATTTATTTTGCTTTGCATTTCCGTTCAATTTCAGTATTTCTTGTGATTTTTCCTATATTTATATCTTGCCGTTGTTTGCATGGTTAGTCGAGTTACTCCCATCGAATTTTTCGTTGTGTGTCTATGCATTCTAGACCATAGCATGTTTATCAGGAGTTCTCGGTGAATAACGACCCGAGCTAAGGAACTGCTACATGTGTCGGTGCGTCGTAGGTATACGTCGGCCTTCGAGAGGGACCAGGTGACAACTAGTTAGGTACGTCCGCAAGTGGGATCTTGGAAGGGGTATTTCGAAGTATGGTCTAGTATGACTGGAATAGACACACACATTTGCACTTTATTGTTATCTATGTAAGCGATGCCCCACTTACAGTTGCATGTTTACATTCTGCATGTTTATTTAACAGTATTTATTGAATTCTATTTGCTTATTTGAATGCTCAAAGGCGTTCCTTGGGATTTTACAGACTGGACTCGTTATCTATTTTCTTCTGTGATGATTGAGTGTAGATCCGAGTACTAGTAAAGGCAAGGGGATCTTAAGAGACTATCTCCGATTGCCTACCATCACGGACTACTTGTACGTGTGTTTTATTTTGATATTTTGATTCTTTTCGGAACTGAGGAGTATATGATCTTGTAGATGCCTATTCTTTATATGGTACAGTGGTCTACCTCGTACTTTTTAGGGTTTTTTCCACACTAGTATTTGCTTAATTGATTATTAGTAACTCTTGCATTTAAATACACATTCCGCCGAATATGTCATTTATACATTGTACACACACAAGTGGATACGAGTTTCGAGACAAAAAAATGACGGGCAGGTGCCGTACACCTGTAGTAGGGCCAACTGGCAAATAGTACACGGAGACACGTCACCCCGAGCCAACGAGGGCCGCCACACTAACCTCATGTTCTGACTAACTCTAACATACTGCAATGGACTCTAGAAATTAACTTGTTAAGGATTCCAAGGCTTGACTATACTACAAAGCACAATTCTCAAAGAATACAAATCCATAAAGACACCCACAAAATCACAATTCCTAATAACATTCTATTCACACTATATTCCCTATGAAACAGCAAGAAATGACATAATGCACATGGATGGATTCAAAGAAACTCAATTTACCATAATATCATGAAAGTCAAGCTCAAAAAAGAGAAGTGTCAAATAAGTTCATGATATGAGAATACAACGCTGGACATAGTCAATATAGACTACAAGAAGCATAAAGTGGATATGAAATGCAAATAAAATAATCAACGAGCATTCTCACCTCAAGCAATGTAAAGTCCTATCTTTACCGGCCTCCCAACACTCCAAATCGCATATTCGAACTCTTGAGACTCTTCCCTAAGTTCCTGATATCATTTTAACATGTTTTTGAGTGTATTTAGACCTTTAACTAGGATGTTGGACTTGTTTAAGGTATTTAGGTTGAAATTAGGAAACTGTTGATTTTTATACTGTCAAAGCAGTCAACGCGCTACCCATTTCCTCTAACACGCTATACGAAGTTAACGCGCTAGCTGATCACACCTAGCTCGCTATGTGGAGGAAAATCTAGAATTCTGCACTTAGAATTTTAAGTTCTATCCACACATAGGCTACCCCAACACCTTGGGATATCATTTCCACATTTCCAGAGACCCAAGACATCCATTAACAAAATAAAATAGCCACATTTCAATTATATTTTCAAATTCATCAACTTAAGCTAAGTTACTAGTATAAGAGAAATACCTAGTTTGATGAAATCCTAGCTTAATCAACACCTCATAATCCAAATTCACCTAACTTTTGTTCATCTCCCTTAGTTTTCTTTTCTCTAATTTCTTCAGTAAGCTTTCTTCTCTCCTAAGCATATGTAATAAAACGAAATGTTTGGTTTGCATGTGTTGATCAATCAATTTTATATATTAAGATAAGGATGATTGTTAGTCATTGATCTTTATTTGCATACATATCCCAAGACTAATATAATGATCTACAACTTAACACATATCTCACTAACTCAATCCAACTAACACCAGTGTCAAACTCGATTGTTTGCTAGATGTGCCAACACGTATCTCAAGGATCATCATATGACTATTATTTAAATTTGCTAACTTAGGTTACATTTAACATATAATCAACTATAGCAACATTATTTCAACTATATAAGCTATACTAAGCTTAAACCAACTTACCACATTACTCTCTACCTCGGTCCTACGTTGATACGCATCTCGAGGCACGTCTCCACTCAAGTCTCGACGCCTATACACAAGTAGAAGTGACTTAGTAATCAACGCATATACAATACAGTAAGCGTACACCACACAATGCTAACATATATATCAGTCATCTCGCCTCGGTCAATGCACGTATCACGATGTGGGTTTCACGTCACGGGTCAGTAATCCTGATTACAGATAATAAACGACATTGAAAATTTGAGTCTTGACACCCGATCCTATAGGTGACGGTAGTCACAGTCTTACGGAGAGACAAGTGTCAAATGGCACTGATTACATTTTGTCCCAAGACACATGGTGCAAGAATGAATTGACACATGTACTCATGTGATCTTCCCATAAAAATTACATAACTTTCTATTGTGCAGCCATTTGAGGTTGTTTTTGCTTTAAGAAAATTAATTAAGTACAATATGTTGAATGCATTATCAATTTAATTTACTTGTCACATATGCCATGTTCAGTGCTCACTATCATCGATGAGATTGTAGAGACATCACCTATCAAAAGTTAAGAAAAAAATTATAAAAGATATATATATATATATATATATATATACATATAGAGGAAGTTCTACAATAATGACTTTTTTAAATCATTATGAATGATGATTTACAATTCTCAACATAAAATTTAGATCTAATTATAAATATGAAAGCTACCTTTATGACTTTAAATATGTGCATAAATTTCAACAAGGTTTTTAAGATTTGACAGCCTAACAAAGCCTCACAAAGCCAACAAATTTTAGACCAAGTAATATATAGGGGATATTAGTACTTAGGTTCTTAAGATTTGAGAAAGAAGGTTTGATTGACCAAAACGTCAAGGTACAATTTAAACTTATGGGTTTTTTTTTTCAATTTGCATAATTTTTTTTAAGATGCGATCACTCAACTATCCTGAACATCCTTTTTCTATCCAGGAAATCTACACCAATAAAGTTTGAACCAGGATCCACATCAGATTCATCAGGCAAACCTCCTCCTAAACCAATGACTAAACTCGATTTAAAAAATATTCATGAAGTTTCATTCTCTCAAATTGATCAATCTCTTCATAATTGGACACTTCCTGATATAAAACCTACATCTGTTTATAATAAAGGATCTTTTTCTAAAAAACAAGATTTTATTATCAAATTGGAAGAAGATACAATATCAATTGATGAAGAAGGCCAAGAATTGATTCTTATATCTCCTGAAAAATTCAAAAATATAAAGATACATATAAATATTTGCACATCGGTCTTATACAAGTTGCAATCAAACCCTTAATAACATTAGGTCTTAATACATCTGTGTTAGTCTCTGTTAGAGATAAACGCCATCAAGAATTTAATGATTCAGATAAAAATCAATTACAAATCAAATACAACGCTTTCTTGGTTGTCTCAATTACTTATCTGATTTCTTTCAAAATGTTGCGCTTGATCGCAAACCTTTACAGGAACTTCTCAAGAAAGATGCAAAATTTTTATGGACTTCGGCCCATACATCTGCCATTCAGAATATAGAACAAAAAATTAAATCCCTTCCTTGTCTTCATTTAGCAAAATACAGATTATCCAAAAATTATACAAACATATACTTTAGACCTTGGTTACGGCGGTATCCTTTTACAAAAAACTCCATCTAGCCAAGAACAATTAGTGTGTTATACCTAAAAACTTTGGAATGATACTCGACAGAAATATGCTATTGTCAAAAAGGAAGTTTTAGCAATTGTTTTATGTGTTCAAAAATTCCTATTAGATGTTTTGAATAAAAAATTCTTAATACGTGTTGATTGCAAAGTTGCTAGAGAAATTCTTTTAAAAGATGTTAAAAATTTGGTTTCAAAACAAATTTTCGCTCGTTGGCAAGCAATCTTAAGTGTTTTTAATTTTGATATTGAATATATTAAAGGTAAATATAATTCTCTTCCTGACTTCTTATCTCGTGAATTTCTTACTTCTCCGCAAACTCATTGCCTACAGCTCGTTATGACTGATAAAGGCAGTCTCCAGCTACAGCCAATAAATTCTCCCCTTTATTCAATTCAAACAACCAAGCTGATGTCAATAAATCCCTTTATACCTACAGTAATCGACATCTCGTCATTATTCTTGATTCTTATCTCCTTGATAAATCTTTAGATGCCCAAATCAAGCTTGTCATGTCCCCTTCTATTCACTACAGGATAAAGTCATCCACAGTTTAAAGTTGTCTCCTTTCGATAAAGTGATACATGAAAAGCATTCAGGAAAAGCATTCACTTTTGAGAAAGCAAAAATTTTTGCTTTTATTAAAGATATATACTTTAATTCCAGCTAGTATTGTATTTTTTCGTTTGTGGGACTACCTTTCCACGGTAGTGCGTTTGTACATTATTGGTGTGCTTTTGTGTGCTTTGTTGCACCTATAAATAGTTGTGTTTGAATGATGCTAAGTATCGGCAAAACTATCGAGTAAGCATTCCTTCTGTGTTTAATCTTGTCTTCTATTTTTTGACATCTTCTGTTGTAATCAACTGTGTTTCTTCGGTTGCAATAATAGATCCATATTCATATTATTATCCTTATCATTCAGAGCTTCTCTTTCTTGATTCTCGTTACAATCCTTGGCGATGACTTAACTTCGTTCACAATTTCGTGTTTGGACGCTCAATTGGTATCAGAGCCATCGATTATCATAAAGCTACTGTAAGTATCATAACCATTATTTATTTATTAATTTACTTTTATTTATTCAATATTAATCAAACATTCTAAGCTTGCTTTGCCAGTAATTTCTAATTTTATCGATGTAGTTTTCCTCGATTTCACTCGTTTTAAGTTTCAATTGGTTTTTCGTGATTTTGTTAATTGGTTTTTCAAAAACACTTTTCTAGTCACGTCGTAAGTCTAGCAAAAGAGTGTAAGTCTAGCAACAAATCGTTGACCAAGTGTGTGAATAACCTAGAACGAAATTATGAGTAATCTTATTAAAACTGTAACTCGAGTTCTATCCAGGAAATCTACACCGATAAAGTTTGAACTAGGATCCACATCAGATTCATCAGGCAAACCTCCTCATAAACCAATGACTAAACTCGATTTAAAAAATATTCATGAAGTTTCATTCTCTTAAATTGATCAATCTTTTCATAATTGGACACTTCCTGATATAAAACCTACATCTGTTTATAATAAAGGATCTTTTTTCTAAAAAATAAGATTTTATTATCAAATTGGAAGAAGATACAACACTACAAAAAAACAGCAAATCAGAAACGGAAATTTCCGTCTCTGATTTGCAAAAATTCCGTCTCTAATTGCAGTCAGAAACGGAACAGAGATGGAATCAATTCCGTCTCTAAAAACGTCGTTGCTAATTCAATCAGAAATGGAAATGCGATTCCGTTTCTGATTTAGAGACGGATCAGAAACGGAATAAATTCCGTCTCTAATTTCGTTTCTGATTAGAGACGGAATAAATTCCGTTTCTGATTATTTCCGTCTCTGATCTGTTGCTAATCAGAGACGGATCAGAGACGGAATTTGATCCGTTTCTGATTCATGTATCTAATCCTCGAAAATTAGAGACGGAAATAGCAACGGGATCTCTGGATTCCGTTGCTATTTCCGTCTCTAATTTTCATTTTTGTTTAGTTTTTAAAGTCTTATATATATATGTCTCAATCCAAGCACATTTAACCTGCCAATATATAATACAAATCATAGCTAAATAATATATTGATATTGCACAGTTTATATAAACTTAACATATCCTTAAAATTATCTTCTCTCAATGTACTGTACACGAAACAAAAAAAACAATCTAAAAAGTTTCTATATCGTATATTTCTACAAAAGTAAAAGGAAAAAATGTTCTAAATGAAAAAAAAAATGAAGTGCTTCGAGATTATGTAAGTTGATTGTGCTTCAAATAATACTTGACTTCGTAGAAAACACCTGAAAAAAGATCAAAAAGAAAAAAATCACTAAATTATACAAACAATAATAGGAATATAAACAATATTATGGGAGAACTACGTATCATCGCAAGCACGAGTGTATGAGCCAAACACAACATTAATAAAGTAATAAAGAAAAAGAAATTCATCATTATCCATAAGGAACATGGTGTTAATTAGCAAATTATCTCTCCAAATCGTCCGTAGGTCTGCAAAATATAATAACACCAATGGCTAATAGTCAGCAGAGAAAAAAATGAAAATGAATCATAATAGCTTGAGATAGGACCAGCATCAGTGCCAACCTCGAGCCTTGTCCTAATCAATTTATGCCTAATTTGCATGATTGGTCAGTGCAATGCTAAAAGCTTTATTCATCAAAGCAATCACTAATACTATAAACAGGGTTTTAACTCCATTGATGTCAGCATAGATTATCAATTTCATGAAGACAATAAACATTTACTTAAACTAATTGCTACCTGTAATTGAACCATAAAAAAGGCTACCTGCTCAATGAAATAGAGATGCTAGTTACTTTCAATATTGCCATGCAATTTTCGCATATTGTTTCACTAGTCTTTGCAAATTGAAACCAAGTCGAAACAAAGCTTTGCCACCTTGCCGACCACTCATGCTTTAAAATCTGCATTTTCAAAATTATACATTCAGTAGTAAGTAGACAAAACGAAACCGAAGAATGTAACCAATTAGTCGAGCATAGAGATAGTTATCATTCTTACTTCCTCTATGACCTATTTTTCCACAAATTCCAGTTTCAAATAAGAATCCTACTAATCTCTATTGGGACATTATTGTAATATAATGGCATAGTAAACCATTTTGTATCGCAAAGACGGTAAGATAACATTAACAAAGCAAGTTCCACTAGATATATTGCATATAATGAATTTATGATGGAAACGATTCAAAACATGAAACAAAACAAAAATTTCCGAATTCTCTCATCGACAAACTCAATCATTCAAAAGCGGATTTTTTTTTCTTCTTGAATCCCCTTGTCCAAAATTTTTAAATCACATACAGATATGAAAATATCGAGGGCAATAGAAGAGTTTGATCCATGTAGCCGACCCCAAATAATTTTGGAATTGAGGCTATGTTATTGTATTCAAATATCAAATCTAGTAGCAGGCAAGAAAAATACCTGCAATTGATATGTCGTAACCATGTTCTACGACCTAAAAAACGATTTAGGATATACTGCAGGGACAACTTCAAAATCATCAGCCTAGGCGGAATTGATTTACATGTTCAAAACTTTTGAATCGGATTGACTGCCGAGTGAAATAGGCATATCTGATCGTCATGCTATGCATACATGGCTACTTAAGCAATCAAATCAACAATGAAACTAAATGAACTTGTTCAAGGCTAGAACATTAATTGCTAAAACTTGGAACTTTCATATACAAAAGTTCAGAGTTTAAGAAATGAGAGTGGAATATCAACTTCAAGAAATGCTACAGAAATTGGAGAAGGATAAGAAAGACAATCATCCCACAGCATGAATTGAAGTGGAAAGAAGCAGCAAAAACCAAAATAGAGGGGCAAAATCAACTTAAACAACTATGTTTTTTTTATCCGTTAGGTCGGACACTTGCATCAGATTTCATACATGAATTGGTGATTAAATAAAAAAGTTTTAAGAGATGACCTGCATTAGATATGAATAGATTAAACGCAACAAGCAAACAATCCTCACTTTCGCTTTGTCATCTTCGGAATGGTTATTATGTACACACCAACCGGCAAGATATACAATAAGGTTGAGAAAGAGGAAAAGGGAAGCCATTGCACATACCAGCAGCGTCAGCACTCAACAGCACAACTCGCCTACTTTTAAACCAAAAATTGCCTTCTCCGTGTAACATCTTGACATCCTTCGGGAACACCAGAAAGAGCATTCAAAGAGACTGGTTGTTGGCAGAATAAATAGAGATAAAAAGCCTAAGATAAGGTACAAATTATGGTTGTCAAGGAAAAGAAAGTCAAAGTCGTAAATGCGACCTCAAGTTGTTTCCCTTTTTTCCTAAAACTCTCAATTGAAGAACAAAGAATGACAAAAATAAAATAAAATAAAATTATAATACCTAATGAAGTTAACATACAGAGAAAAATGAACAACAGATGAGAGACTAACCTGTTAAATCATTCGCAAGCAATTTTAGTATCAAAGCTACTCAAACAGATAGCAAATGCCTGAAAAGCCGAGATTCGATATCGGTAGTCCATGGTGAACAAGTCCTTCCCCACATTGCCAAACTTGCAGTGAGTGATGGCAAGGAAATTCATGGAAGGTCATAGATTGGTTTCACTGCCAAAATACAATTTGCACATTCAACTCATCACTGGCAGGAGCGTTCATTAATGGTCTTACCTTGAACCCAACACATACTCAACAAAATCAGATAATTCAGAATTTACTTACAGGAGCTGAACCAGATTCTTTATTTAAATATAAACAAAAAATAAAAAAAATCCAAAATCGAAACCCTAGAAACCAAAAACAAAACTCACATCGAGAATCCCAAGCAAGTCGTCGACCGAGCTGGGGGGGTCGCCGAGGCGCGTCCCGGCTTCGTTGAGCTCGAGCTCCAGTTCCTGGTCCTTCATTTCTCCGAATCCCCGCAGACCCTTCAAAATCCTATCGATCACGAACTCGATTTCAGATTCCACGCCTCATCAAAGAAACCCTAGAACGAAAGAAAAAACCCTTGAAACCAAGACGGAATCGAAGGGGACTAAATCCAGGGTTTGGTACAAGAAATCAGGCGAACAACATGGCTATTGGTAAGAGTGTGAGCAGAGAGGTGTGAGAGAGAGAGAGAGCAGAGAGCGGCGACGGCGAGAGAGAGAGAGAGAGCGGTGACGTTGAGAGAGAGAGAGAGAGCAGAGAGCGGCAACGGTGAGAGAGAGCGGTGACGGTGAGAGAGAGAGAGAGCGGTGACGGTGAGAGAGAGCGGTGAGAGCTTCGTAGAGAGAGAGAGAGAGCGGCGAGGAAGAGAGGCTTATTGAGAGAGAGAGCGGAGAGAGATTTTAGGGAGAGAATGTGTTTTGTGGTTTGTCCCATATTTTTGAATCATCGAGATCGAAGCCGCACGAATCTCGAGACTAATGGACGGTTGTAAAAAATGAAAATTTTGGTGAGAATGATGGCGCCATTATTTAGAGACGAAATTTAATTCCGTCTCTATTTCCGTCTCTGATTCGTCTCAATTCCGTCTCTGAATTAGTCCGTCTCAATTCCGTCTCTAACTAATTTTTTTAGCAACGGAACTTAATTCCGTTGCTAATTCCGTTTCTAAATTGCTATTTTTTTGTAGTGTAATATCAATTGATGAAGAAGGTCAATAATCGATTCTTATATCTCCTGAAATAAATCAAAAATATAAAGATACATATAAATATTTGCACATCGGTCTTATACAAGTTGCGATCAAACCCTTAATAACATTAGGTCTTAATACATCTGTGTTAGTCTCTGTTAGAGATAAATGCCATCAAGAATTTAAAGATTCATTATTAGGCATGATTGAAGGCAGTCTAGTTGACGGTCCCATTCATTTTAATTGCTTTCCTAATTTCACAATAAGTTTACATGATGGCTTTGCACATGAAGCTGCAGTCTTAGGTGTTTACACTCAAAGATTTAAAATGAAATGAATAACCTCAAATGTTGCGGTTGTCTACCGTATTTATTATAAATTAATGCATACAATTATTCCTGATGTTGCTTATACAAATTTGCACATGGGAACATCCACTCATATCCTTACCAATAGTCGTAATAATACAGTTGATCGAAAATAATTAAAATGGAATGAAGTTCAAGTTCCACAACAATGGACCATAAAAGATACTAATAAAGAATAATGTCAAAAACGACGAATCACAAATGAAATTCATCAAATTGTAACTCGTGATGATAGTAAAGTTGATATTTTGTTTGCTCCTCGAGCATCTACGTCAAAACGATATGAAACATC
Organism: Stephania yunnanensis; assembly: GCA_039657365.1. Lineage (NCBI taxonomy): Eukaryota > Viridiplantae > Streptophyta > Magnoliopsida > Ranunculales > Menispermaceae > Stephania > Stephania yunnanensis. Next base: position 13,419,998 of record CM077592.1, read on the forward strand.
TTTTCCTCCTTCTTCCTCTTCAGCGCCTTGTCACACAAGCACTCCCCCTGTTTCTCAACCTCATCCCTCTACTGGTATTGCTTGTCCCGTTTATTCTTCTTCTCCTAAAGATGATAATGTAAGTATCAATGATTTTGTTGAATATCATATTAATGTCATATCTATTGCTTCTGATTCTGACGACACCAATGAAGTACCAAGCACTGAATTTATTCTTGATTATGCTTTATTAAAACAACAATTTTTACGACATCCTTTGAAACCAATATTTTGTAAATTAGTTACTTTCAATCAACAAGCTATTTTTTGAGAAAATTATTTTACTTATGTTAAACAAATACAACAAAATATCCCATTTTTTGACTGGTAATCTCAACAATTTCCAAAAATTACTCATAAAATCAATACAGTTTGGGAAAGCACTTTCGGCGAGAAATATGTCCAAAATCATCCTCCATTAGCACCTATAAAATTAAAGGACAATCTTACAGCTGCTCCATTTAAAACTTCTATTGAGGACGATGGGTTTGCAACCCGAAAAGATATCAATCATCTTCTTGAACAAAATAACTATACAAATTTGTATCTTTCTACTTTATCATCCTCCCTAAAAACTAATAAACCGTTGCCTTCTTCTGAACAACCATCATTTCGTTCTCCTACACCAAAGGCTATGTCTACTCCCCACCTACCAGCTATTACAACAAAATCCTTTTTTCCTTCTACATCCTCCTCCTTCCCATTACCTTCCTTTGTAGCAAAATATTCTGATGAATTTCTTGATAAATTAACTGCTCAGCTGTCTCACCTGAATCTTTCCTCGACTAGATCAAATGTACCTCCGCCTCCTCCATCTACGGACCCTCTTCAATCAAAAAGAGACACTACTAATCAAAAAGATAAAGCTCCTGTTATTGCAAACCTCGATCAACTACCTACTTCTGACCATTCCGCATCCAGTTCTGTCGCCAATGAAATAATTACTATGCCATTCGATTCCGCTTCTTAATCTTTTTCCGCATCACTTTCTACTGCTATTCACAAGGTATTTCGTCATAAAAAATCCTCCTACCCTACTCGTTATCCAAAACAAAAACAATTTTATTCAAAACCTTCTCATGCCGATCTTATTCTTGAAGAAAAAATCAAAAGACATCAAGAATTTGATGGTAATGTCATCTATGACTGGAATATTGATGGTTTATCTGAATATCAAACTATGAAAGTTTTGCTACAAATGCGAATTTATGCAAAAGCCTGCCTCATACAAAAACACAATGACGCCACAATCGCTACTGCTATCTCTGCGGGATTCATTGGCCAATTATTTGGTTGGTGGAATTATGCGTTTAATCAAGCTGCTCGTACTGAAATTATAACTTCTATCATACGAGATGATAATGGAAATCCTATTCCCGATGCTCAAGGCAAAATTCAGCCTAATGGTGTTGATACCCTTTTATCCAATATAATCTGGTATTTTGTGTTGGGTTTTGGGGTTCATACGCAGCGGAAATTACAAAACAATTTTGACAAAAACCCCAACAGGATCCAAATCTAATTCCATTAAAAACGTTTAAACCATGAAAAACTTAATCATACCTCAGTCGCAATATCCTTTCTGAAGGTTGATCGATCTCTAAGGCGCTGCCAACGACGAACGCCCTCTACTAGTAGTCCACACACGAACGGAGACCGAGATTCGAAGTGCTAGCTTCGAGAGAATACCAAATCCTTTTGTTTCTCTCCAAAACGATCCAGAGCATACCAAAAACCCTAAGTCGTTTCTAAAACGAAAATAGAGTTTCGGCCTATTAATCTTTCGTTGTGTGTTCTAACTTAAAGCGTCTATTTATACAACCCTTGTATATAGACGGTTAAGTAAATTACACATATACCCTTACTTAAAGAAGTATAAGTGTAATACACCACAATGACATTTCTGTCATGAATTTTATCACATAAAATTCATTTTTTCTGAATCATCTTAAAATCACGCAAAACCATTCTTAGCGTGCGACCCAATAGGCTCATACAACGTTGGCAGTGTACCAAAACATATTTTGGTATACAAGTCATAAGCGGCCTCTAGCAAGACATTATGACTACCCAAGTCGTACGAATATCAAATCGATACAACCTAATCAATAGTGTATATAACATCCTTTTGTCACACGATATCCTTTTGATCAAACATAAGACATGGAATTGTCATCCAATATGTTCAATCGTACTAGTCTCGATCTCTAAGTAGACTGAAAACATCCAAGTGACATTGATCAATATCAATTCACTTAGACTAGGCCTTTTAACAGATCCTAACACATCGAGGATCCCCTAGATATCTCTCTTTATATGAGAGGGACAAATTCTATCTCGATTACACAACTTCATCACATTGCTCACACAGTAACCAATCACAACCTTTATAATCGTCCGGTTAAAGACAACGTTTGATTGTGTCAAATTACGGTGTTCCTAATGTTAAAGTCTCTGGCAATCTCAAGTCAGAGGACTGGAAAATATACCTATCATGAGAAACAACTATGACTTAATCCATGTGATGTTCTCATAGCGGGTCGGTCTAGTACTTTGTTCCCTAACAAGTACTCGTGATCTTGATTCGTATCCCTATACGTATAATCATCATATGATCATCAATCAAGACTCACACTAGTCTTAATTCATTATAGTTCCCAGTATAATGATCGACTAGGGACATTTAGGATATTTATGTAAATACCCATGGATCTTATTATAATGTAAACATGCAAATTAATTATAATAAACAGCAAATGAAATCCTCTATTTTATTAACTAAGAGTATTCATAAAGACAGTTAATGGATTGACCTAGGGCACATGCCCCATCATTTTGTAGGTCGTCTATCCTCTCTTGATGAAAAAATAAGTGATCAATTACAAAGTTTACAATGCAAAACTATGAATGACTACCGTTGGTGTAAAAATACATTTTTCACTAAACTTTATCTATTAACTAATCATGATAGTCAATTCTGGAAAGAAAGATTTATTGCTGGCTTGCCTCCTTATTTTAGTGCTAAAGTTATTGAATACATCAAAGCTCAAAACGATGGGTCCATGAACTGATCAATCTTTCTTATGGTTATCTTATACAATATGTTCAAACCTGTTGAATCTCAATCTGTAATGATATGCGTATTAAACGCCGACTTACTAGAGAAAAGAATACATTAAAATGTGATCTTGGAGATTTTTGTTACGATTTTGGTCATGATTTAGATATTACACCCCTTGATACTCATTCACATAAATGACGCCTAGAACGATATTATTCTAGTTTTCCTAAAAATAAGTTTTATACTAAATATTGTCCTAAACGTCAAACACGTCACTATCCGAAAACTTTTAAAACACCAGTTAATAAGAAAAATGTTTGTTATCATTGTGGTAAACCTGGTCATTATGCAAATAAATGTCATCTCAAAAATCACAAACAAAAAATTCACCAAATTCAACCTGATGAATCTTCTTCTGATATATGTCATTGCAATACTAATATGTTATACACATCTTCCTCCGCTTATGAAACAGAAATTAATGTTTTAACTGCCCATGAAGATCTTATTTTTACTATTGGTGAACAGATTACTGATCCAACTTTAAAATATAAATATTTTATGGAACTTATCCCCAAACCTCTAGATACTGAACCTCTTACTGATTTAGAACGATTTTCTGATAAAAAGCATCATAAATTCAAACAACAATTAGACATTGACTAATAAATATTCCTTTACTAGTCTTATGCAAACTGTTACTAAAAAACCTCATTAAGCTACAATACAGACTTTGCAAACTGAAATTAATAACTTAAAATCCGAAATTAAACTATTAGCCGAACGTATTACTGCATTAGAAACAATAAATACCGAATCCTTAAATGAATTTGATCCCGATAATGTTTTTATTGAATCTCTCACTCGTTATACGCATCAACGATGGTTTACTCCAATCACTCTTACGATAAAGGATTTTTCGTATAAATGTTATGCCTTAATTAATTCAGGTGCTGATTTAAATTGTATTCGCGAGGGTCTCATACCTTTTTGCTATTGTCAATCTACCACAAGTAAAATTTCAACTGCCAATGGTACCAAAACCTCCATTAAATATAAAATGCCTCTTGCCCACATTTGTCATCAATCTATTTGTATCCCTACCTCTTTTGTCATAGTTAAGGGTCTTCAACATGATATCCTACTTGGAACTCCGTTCCTACAACATATACAACCATTTTCAGTTTCTTCAAATGGTATATCTACCACCATCAATAATCGACAAATTCTATTTACGTTTAATCAGCCACCTACAGAGAAATACTTGAATCAACTTATAAATCAGATTGATCATAAACAAAGCCACATAAACTTTTTGCGTTCTGAAATTAATTTTCTCAAAACAGATCAATACCTACAAACTATGTCCTTTCAAGCTAAATTAAAGACGTTTCAAACAAGTTTACATAAACAATGTTGTTCTGATATTCCTTCTGCATTTTGGGATCGCAAAAAACATATAGTTACTCTACCTTATATCTCTGATTTTAATGAAGATAATATTCCTACAAAAGCTAATCCTTCTCAAATGAATTCTCGCTTATGAGATCTCTGTCACAATGAAATCAAAGATTTACTTATCAAAAACCTAATCACTCCTTCAAAATCTTCATGGAGTTGTATTGCTTTTTATGTTAAAATGCCCCCGAACTTGAGCGAGGTGTTCCTCGACTAGTCATAAATTACAAGCCTCTTAATAAAGTTCTTAAAACCATTCGTTATCCCTTACCCAACAAATACAATTTAATAAAAGCCACTACCTCTGCATTAATCTTTTCTAAATTTGATCTTAAATCTGGTTTTTGGCAAATTAAAATACATCCTAATGATCGATATAAAACTGCTTTTAACACTCCATTTGGTCAATACCAATGGAATGTCATGCCTTTTGGCCTAAAAAATGCTCCATATGAATTTCAAAAAATAATGAAAATGCATTTATTCCAAACATATACTATCTTTTTAGGCTTCAAAATATCTAATCAAACAATTACTCCAGTTAATCGTGTCATCAATTTTGCTGATAAATTTCCGGATCAACTCTCTGATAAAAATCAATTACAACGCTTTCTTGGTTGTCTCAATTACTTATCTGATTTCTATCAAAATGTTGCGCTTGATTGCAAACCTTTATAGGAACTTCTCAAGAAAGATGAAAAATCTATATGGACTTCGACCCATACATCTGCCATTCAGAATATAAAGCAAAAAATTAAATCCCTTCCTTGTCTTCATTTAGCAAATACAGATTATCCAAAAATTATACAAACATATGCTTCAGACCTTGGTTACGGCGGTATCGTTTTACAAAAAACTCAATCTAGCCAAGAACAGTTAGTGTGTTATACCTCAAAACTTTGGAATGATACTCAACAAAAATATGCTACTGTCAAAAAGGAAGTTTTAGCAATTGTTTTATGTGTTCAAAAACTCAAATCAGACGTTTTGAATAAAAAATTCTTAATACGTGTTGATTGTAAAGCTGCTAGAGAAATTCTATTAAAAGATGTTAAAAATTTGGTTTCCAAACAGATTTTTGCTCATTGGCAAGCAATCTTAAGTGTTTTTGATTTTGATATTGAATATATTAAATGTAAAGATAATTCTCTTCCTGACTTCTTATCTCGTGAATTTCTTACTTCTCCGCAAATTCATTGCCTACAGCTCGTCATGACTGTTAAAGGAAAGTCTCCTACTGCAGCCAATAAATTCTCCCCTTTATTCAATTCATACAACCAAGCTGATGTCAATAAATCCCTTTATACCTACAGTAATTGACACCTCGTCATTATTCTTGATTCTTATCTCCTTGATAAATCTTTAGATGCTCAAATCATGCCCCATTCTATTCACTTCCAACCGAACCGTCCTAATGTGACCATTAAGTTCTATATAACCATCTTGCTTACAACTGGATCAGTTGTTATTGAACATTTTACAAGACCTAACTCTGATGAGATTGCTTATTCGAAATTAAAAATTCAAAAGGTTCTCTCCAGTGCTGAATGGTCTCAACAGCTCTCTGTTCAATATAGTCCATTCATTTATCAATCAACGACTCTAGTTAAAGATCGACATCCAACTCAAGTCAACTATAAAGATTATATTGATGCCTGGCGCCACATATTGTTTTATAAAGATCCCTCCTCTGGACATTCGTGGTACATTACCCTAAAAAATCACTGAAGGTTAATCTGCCAAATTGGTTCATCGTTGAATGGTGGACAAGGTTTGGCCCTCACATGGGATTCTTTCCTCCTAAAGTTTTCAAGAAATAAGAAGCTGAAAACATAACTATGTTCCAATTTTTGCATAAACATTCAATCCCTTGAATACTTAAATGGCACTATGGAACTTACACCATTAACACTGTTCATAACCAAGCCTTCACCTATCTATCTCAAGAAATCCATTGAAAATGGTGGGATAAATTTGATGTTAACTCTATTGACATCAATATTCCTTCCACACCATCTAAACTGACTTAGCGCAAACAATCATTCAACAATTACATGAAAGTATTCAATAGAATTTTCAACAAATGCAAGATCATTTTGATAACCGTTTCCAGCAGTTTGAAGCAAAATATTCAACTTCATCCAGAACACATTTCGACACTTATTCAGCTCATTCTTCAGATTCCATTGATATCTAAATGAGGACGTTAGCTCGTGCTTTAAGTGATCCAGCAATTCAGTAACCTTTAATTGATCATATTTATCAAGACTTATTCCTTAATGGCATCGAGATTGTATTGAACTCCACTTCTACACAACCATCACTTTATATTTTTGCATGCCAATCTATTTTTTGGTCCTATGAAGATGCCAATTTGCTCATGGCGTTATGGAACTTACTTCAGAAGCCCTCAATCCATATTTTTAATCACTATCCAGATCTATATCGATATCCTGATTTTGTTCACTATTATTTATGGCGTCTGCTTCGTTCTGCACCAATTCGCTTCTATTGCTCCTATCACAATCATTAATTTCCGGCCCATGCCATACTGTATTATCCAGCCCATGCTTCCTGGACGTGTCCAGCCTTCCGGCCCATGCCACATGACTTTTCAAGCACATGCTTCCTGACAATTATTGCCAGCCACCTTTTCCATTCAACTGATCATCTCCGTATCTAGAATCTTATCTCAAAGCTTATCTCTCCAACTGTTCTACAGGATAAAGTCATCCACGGTTTAAAGTTGTCTCCTTTTGATAAAGTCATACAGGAAAAACATTCACTTTAGTTCCATCTAGTATTGTATTTTGTCCTTTGTAGGACTACCTTTCCACGGTACTGCATCTGTACATTATCGGTGTGCTTTTGTGTGCTTTATTGCATTTATAAATAATTGTGTTTGAAAGATGCTAAGTATCAGAAAAACTATCGAGTAAGCATTCCTTATGTGTTTAATCTTGTCTTCTGTTTTTTGACATCTTCTGTTGTAATCAAGTGTGTTTCTTCAGTTGCAATAATAGATCCATATTCATATTATTATCCTTATCATTCAGACCTTCTCTTTCTTGATTCTCGTTACAATCCTTGGAGAAGATTTAACTTCGTTCATAATTTTTTATTTTGATATTTTGATTCTTTTGGGAACAGAGGAATATATGACCTTGTAGATGCCTATTCTTTATATGGTACAGTGGTCTACCTCGTACTTTTTAGGGTTTTTTTCACACTAGGATTTGCTGAATTGATTATTAGTAAATCTTGCATTTAAATACACCTTCCGCTGAATATGTCATTTATACACTGTAAACACACAAGTGAATACGAATTTCAAGACAGAAAAATGACGGGCAGGTGTCGTACACCTGTAGTAGGGCCAACTGACAAAGAGTACATGGAGACACGTCACCCCGAGGCAACGAGGGCCGCCACACTAACCTCATGTTCCGACCAACTCTAACAAAGCCTCACAAAGCCAACAAGTTTTAGACCAAGTAATATATAGGGGATATTAGTACTTAGGTTTTAAAGATTTGAGAAAGAAGGTCTGATTGACCAAAACGTCAAGGTACAATTTAAACTTATGGGTCTTTTTTTCAATTTGCGTCATTTTTTTTGTTTAAATGCGATCACTCAACTATCCTGAACATCCTTTTTCTACCGCACTAGCTATAAGCCTCACTAACATTTACATCAATTTTAATTAAGGAATTTATTAAATATCTTTAGTTAGAGCGGGTTTATATTCGTGTATTTTAAATCCAAATAAATAACAATTTTTTATTATGCCAAAACATCTCTTATGAAATTGTAGAGACGACACTTGTCGAAAGTCAAAATTTGGAGAAGTTGTGGATTCAACTTGTGTCGAAGTAAAAAAAAAAAAAACATTATTCAATTAATTGTTTACGACACCACATATATACATATAATTAGGGATGTAAATTGGAATGAGAATCCATTGCATGTGTCGCCTGCTTATATTAAACAAGTATTGCGCCCACATTCTGTTTCAATAGTTTCTTTTCAGGTCTTACAGTTGGGAATGTCAACGTGTCACCCGCACTTCAATTTTGATGTATAGGCTATCTTCGAATCTTACAGTTGAAAATGTTGACTTGTTACCTGCACTTACATTCAATAGTCTATCTTCAAGTCTTACAGTTGGAAATGCTTATGTATCACGTAGTGAGGTACATAACCACAATGATTATATCATTTCAGCCACGTCTCAAGCTCACACTACAAGCAGGGCATTGTAAAGTGTATGATAAGAATATCAATATACTATACAATGCTCCATAATAATAGAAATTTAAACTACGTGTTAACTTCACAATATTACAAATATATATTATCATATATATAGTACATTGTCCCTAGCTAATATTCTTAGGACACATATTACTCAATTTTTACTGCCACGTGTGCACCTAATCTCGAACAACACAAAGTTCCAGAACTTTCCAATAAGATCCTAAACGAGTAATGACAAAGAAATATCTCTAAGTTGTACGTCCAAATAATTGGATTTATACGTGTAGATGAACTAGCTAAGCCAAATTAAATAAAAGCTTTAGAAGGTTTTGTCCAATAAACGACAAACACGCTGGGTAGCTCTATTGGATGTTTGGTGAGGGTTGCCAAGTGTACATCCCACTATGTTCCAGCAAATTCAGAACTTTCCATGCACTCGATGATGACATGGTATGACACGTGTCACTCAACAAAACATGGTTTCCAAAATCGTTAGTGGCTTTACAAAACAACCTCCACGTGGCACATCACATTTGGTACGGAGCTTAACAATGGAGCCAGCAAGGACGTTAACAAAGCTTGAGAACATTTTGTCGCTACAAAACAAAGAAAGTTCCGCGAAACTACTAAAACGTGGCCTACTTGGATTGGTCATATGGATTGACAAGTGGTCATCAACTGCCACGTGTGGAATGGCTGATTACATTCTGTCCTAGGACACGGTGCAAGAATGAACTGACACATGTACTCCCATGATCTCCTTATAAAAATTCAAGAACTTTCCATTGCGCAGCCATTTGAGATTGTTCACGTTTAAAAAAATATAATGAAGTACAATATCTTGAGTTTTGAGTAGTTTTTCACATAGTACATTTACATTAGTTTTTTATTCATCAAATAAGCATTGTTACTTTAAAATGACAAAAGTAAGGTATATCTTCTTTTCAAAATGAGTCATTGATGATTATGTGGATGCACACGTTGTGTTTTTGATGAGGTGGAATGAATGTCTCATTTTGAAAAAAGTTATCTATATAAAATACAAAAGGTCTTAATTACTCTTTCTCAAAAGAAGTAATTTGTTCAATTCGAAGTGATAAACCCATGCAAACGACATGTGCGTGTTGAGATGGACAAGTCGCGTCACATACGTATCTCAATATGGACAACTCGCGTCACGCACGTATCTCGAGGTAAACAACTCGTGTAAAGGACACACACATATCTCGATGTCGACAACTTATGCAAATGTCATGCATGTATCTCGAGGTGGAGAAGTTATGGAAACGTTACGCTCGTATGTCGAGGTGGTCGACCTATGCAACCTCGTGCAATTTATGCAAACGGCATACACGTATCGCAAGGTGTGCAACTCATGCAACCTCGTGCAATCCATGCATACGTTGCGAACGTATCTCGAGGTGGACAACTCATACAACCTCGTCCAATCAATGTAAACCGTGAAAAGGTCATGCATGTATTTCGAGGTGGGTAACCCATGTAATCTCGTGCAATAAAAAAAACCATGTAAACGTCACGCATGTGTTTCGAGGTGGACAACCCATGCAAATGACATGCACGTATCTCAAGGTGGATAATCATTGCAAACATCATGCACGTATCTCGAGGGGGAAACCCACTACAAACCATGCAACACATGCACTACAAAAAAACAGCAAATCAGAAACGGAAATTTCCGTCTCTGATTTGTTAAAATCCGTCTCTAATTTCAGTCAGAAACGGAACAGAAACGGAATCAATTCCGTCTCTAAAAACGTCGTCGCTGATTCAATCAGAAACGGAAATGCGATTCCGTTTCTGATTTAGAGACGGATCAGAAACGGAATTTATTCCGTCTCTAATTCCGTTTCTGATTAGAGACGGAATAAATTCCGTTTCTGATTATTTCCGTCTCTGATCCGTTGCTAATCAGAGACGGATCAGAGACGGAATTTGATCCGTTTCTGATTTATGTATCTTAATAAACGAAAATTAGAGACGGAAATAGCAACGGAATCCAAAGATTCCGTTGCTATTTCCGTCTCTAATTTTCATTTTTGTTTAGTTTTTAAAGTCTTACATATATAGGTCTCAATCCAAGCACATTTAACTCGCCAATATATAATAAAAATCATAGCTAAATAATATATTGATATTACACAATTTATATAAACTTATCATATCCTTAACATTATCTTTTCTCAATGTACCGTACACGAAACAACAAAAACAATCTAAAAGTTTCTATATCGTATCTTTCTACAAAAGTAAAAGCAAAAATTGTTCTAAATAAAAAAAAATAAAAAAATGAAGTGTTCCGAGATTATATAAAGTTGATTGTGCTTCAAATAATACTTGACTTCGTACAAAACACCTGAAAAAGATCAAAAAGAAAAAAATCACTAAATTATACAAACAATAATAGGAATATAAACAATATTATGGAATATAAACACAACATAAATAAAGAATTAAAATATTTAAGACTGCAACATACACAAGCTATCATGCATGATTACGTTTAAGAATTAAAATTAAAAGAAAAATATTTATGCTCGACAACAAAGAAAATAAAACCTAAATTGCAAATTAATTAATTAGAGTCGACTAGTTTATTCTTATAAAAATAAAATAAAATTAAGACTTGTTTACAACTTTTAGAAATCACAGCCAAAACCATGGATGTCGATGTATCACTAGAGACCTTGTTTTCACAAGATGTGGTTTAAAACCTCTAATAGAACTAGGAACAATTGGAAACAAGCTTTCATTAACCTATTTTAAACACACAGATATGCACACAACAAAAATATGTTCTACAACTTTTTTAAGTTTGAAAACTTTACATTGCAGTGAAAAAAAAAAAGCTTAGAAGGTCCGATTTGGTTCCTTCTCATATCAAACAACTAGAATCATTCCGCGTAAAGTTAATTTCTAGCAAAGAGAGTGCAATCATATAGATGCTATTAGAAAGTTAATTTCTAGCGTGAGTCATCCATGCAAACTAAAGGGTGAAACCAAAATTAATAAAACCATAAAAATGCAAGGAGAAGGAAACAAACAAAGAATTAATGTTAAACTTACTCAATGAATGGTACCCAATCATTACTATGTTTGGGAATGGTTCAATGTATCGAGTCTTGTTCCATTGTTGAGAGGTCGCTTCTAGATATGAACGCATACCTACAAGCCATGAACCTGGATCCCAACAACCGCAAAAAGAATGAGAAGGAAAAACAATGAGAAAAGTGCAAGAAATAGAACCATTTTCAAGTCCCTAAAAGGAAAAAGAATGATTCAAATTCACATCAATAGTTAGTCTAAATAACAACCAAAGAGAAACATCTAACATACCATTGCCACTTTGAATTCTCTAAACCGGACTAATACCAAAATTTGTGATCTTCTAATGTGGATATTTAAGAGAATAGGAATGTGGGCTCATAAACTATGAAAATCCATTATGCATCAAACAAAGAATCCATAAATTGATCAATTTGGGTCATAAGAAGATTCAATTAAAAATTAAAAAAAAGTCACCTGATGATCAATGTGGGCTCCTAGTGGACAAATCCCATAAGGAGAGATAACCACTTTAACCTCTTTTGCACATTTGCCACTCATTTCAGCCACCTTATTCATTATTTCACCCAACTCAAGAGGAACTAAAAAACTTCAAATAGAAAGAGTTTAACAACAAGAAGCATATTAAAAGTTAAAAGAGCAAAACTAAACGAAAAATAGTATTCATACAAGGGAGAAACAAATGGAGCCAAGCAGCCATTAAATCTTTCAAACAACTACCATGGGAATGTCATATATACATGCCAAACCAATCAAAAGAAATAGGTACTATTCAATCGTAACCAATCAAAAATAGTAATTACCTCAATACATGATTCTAATGTATTATCATGTTGATCATGACATGCTTTACCGATAAAATAAACATGGAATAACTAATCAATCATCCATAGCAAGTGCATGAATATGAAATTACTAACAACACATGTCCCTCCTCAATCTAAGAAGAAATAAACAAAGAATGTATTAAACTAAAGGAAACTTAAACACAAACATGCACAATCATGAGAAGAAATAAACAACAATGTATTATCTATAATATGGGGAAGAAACACACATGACACAAACCTTTGATGAATTGGCGTGAGTTAGTAATATCTCGAAAAAAAATGGCTTAAATGAGTTAATTTTCGCTTCTCTATCATAGCACAAGTGGAATCGAAGTGAACAATTGCAAAAATTGAAATATTTCAAATTTTCTCATTCAAAAGATGATTTGATTAGGTTCCTAGTTTGTTAAGGACAACCTCCGTTGCGCAAATCTTGGCTCCCCATATAGGATCAAAATAACTCATCAGAGGATTTATGACTAAAATCTCATTTGTCAATAGGCATCGAGCCTTTGGCCTATGCCATATGGACAAAATATGAGAACATAATAGTGCAAAGCAAGGAAAAAAATATCATGTAATAAAATATTGAACTTATGCAAATAAGTAAATAAGTTCTACCTCCCCAATTCCAAAGCTTTCCATCTTCTCAGTGATTGCCATTGTGGAAAACCCACCACATGTAAAGTTCACCTACATCACACGAATGAAGAAGATAATAACATAAAAAATATTAGGACGACAAATTTAATCAATACAATCAAATTCATTAAAGCATAAGCCTACACTTGCAACTTTATCCACAACCTCTTAACTATAAATTCCATTGGAGATGCCGCTCTTCTTAAGATGTCATCTTAGTGCAAAACCAACATTATAGGAGGGTTTGTTTATGCCATTGGGAAACATGGATATCTATTGGAAGCACCACCACCGCTTTTCTTAGGCGAAGAGGTTGTGAATGTTGGGCATGACTCCACCGCTCGCAATCGTCATCGCTCCGAGCAACTTGCCGAGCTCCTCGTCGTTCCTCACCGCCAATCGTATGTGGCGAGGGACTACCCGAGTCTTCTTGTTGTCCCTCGCCGCGTTCCCCGCCAACTCCAACACCCGCATACGCATTCACCATTTCAAACGAACCCAAAATCACAAACACAAAGAGAGAGATTCTCGGACACTCAAAATCACAAAAACACTAGTGATTAGTGATTCAAATTCAAAGACACCCAAGTGGACCAAATAACAAAACATTAAGAGATTCAAATTTCAATGACACTCGAAATCACAAAAACACTAAGGAATCAAACTTCAAAGATTCTCAAAATCACAAAACGCTAAAAATTCAAATTCATAGACACTAATATTATAACAAAAACAACTATTTGGACTTTTAAAGTACAAACTCAAAAAGCTAGAGAAATAGAATCAAACTTGAGACCATGTATTTAACCAACAAAATCCCAAACTTGCCCTAGACATTCAAATTTCCAAGACAAATAGAATCACAAAAAAAAAAAAAAAAGAGCTAAAAAGGTAGAGATTGAAATTCAATAGACAACCAAAAATCGAAATACCTCGGCGGCCAAGTATTCAAGCACGGCCGCCAAGTAAACAGAGCGCCAAAGATCGCCTCGCAACGAAGAAACCCGTCGTCGTCGACTTGGTGAAGCATGGTGGAATTTGTTTACGGTGGTGGCGGTGGCGGCGGCGACGGGCTTGTCGGACGAATCGCCTTAGTTTTAGGGTTTTGGAGTGAGGTTTGAAGAGGGGGAGGGTTTGAGAGGGAGAGAGCGGTCGACGGTCCATGAGAGAGAGCGGTGACGAGAGAGAGCGGTGAGAGAGAGAGAGAGAGATCTCGCGTCGAGAGAGGGGGATTTTTGGGGAGATAGGGTTTTCCGGAGAGACAGAGAATCGGGAGAGAGAGCGGTGAGAGACAGAGAGAGAGAGATCGTCGTCGAGAGAGAGAGAGAGAGAGATCTGCCGTCGAGAGAGAGAGAGAGAGATCTGCGCGTCGAGAGAGAGGGGGTTTTTGGGAGAGAGACGGAGAATCGGGAGAGAGAGGTCGAAGGGTTTTGGGAGAGAGAGAATCGGAAGAGAGAGAGGGAGTTTAATTTTTGAATCATCGAGATCGAAAGATGCACAAATCTCGAGATTTGATGAACGGGTATAACAAATTAAAGTTTTGGCGGGAATGGTGGCGCCATTTTTCAGAGACGGAATTTAATTCCGTCTCTAATTCCGTCTCTAATTCCGTCTCTGATCCGTCTCTAATCCGTCTCTGAATGTTTCCGTCTCAATTCCGTCGCTAACTTTTTAATTTAGAAACGAAAATTATTCCGTTTCTAATTCCGTTTCTGATTTAGAAACGGAACTTATTTCCGTTTCTAATTCCGTTTCTGATTTGCTGTTTTTTTGTAGTGATGCAAACATCATGCACGTATCTCGAGGTGGGCAACCTGTGCGACCTATACAAACCATGCAACCCATTCTTTAAAGTTTTGTCTTATTTATAACTCGTGATCATAAGAAGCGATATGTAGATGAAAAACTTTAAATGTCAAAACCACGCTATCGCTTTGTCTAGAATTTAAAATTAAAACAATAAGGAAGTTTTGAAAGTATGGTTTCATTCCATAAAAAAGCTTGTGAACAGCTTCATTCACTTAAGATATAAATTGAAAAAAAAATCACTTAGACATCAAAAAAATTATCATACGGGTCTGTCGATGGTTACATTGACGTTGTTCTTTCGTGATGCAAACTGGACGTACACTATGTCAGTTAGACGTTGTGTTTGTACATTTGGTTGATTTTGTTGAGTTTGTTGATCTTGCATTTAATTTCATTAAGTCAATCAATGTTCTTCCTCTGGTTCACTCGACTCACCTCTGGCATTAATGCTTCTAAAAATAGGAGGTTGAACCGTTCCGAAATACTGACTTCATGTATGTGGTTGGCCGAAAGGAACATGAAGCGGCGGCATGCTTAACAAGTTCATGAATGAGTCATCTCCACTATATGACATATTGTAATTATAACATGGTAGAGTTAATGGACTCGGCATGTATCGAGGCAATGAAAGATACATTGGATGTTCAGGCATACCATGGTCCATATATGAAGACGAAGGCCCGGTTGCATAAGGATCAAAATGGTAAGGAAGATTCATGATCGGTGCCCTAGGTACAAACATTTGAGGTTATAGTTGCATTGTGGACAATGTAGGAATGTATATATTAGAAGAATGAAGTGGTGGGGATGAGCATTGGCTACTGTCACCAACAGTCTCTGTTCTTCTCGCTCTCGGACGGGATGAACGTGGTGGAAGAGAACGTCTGCTACTCTCAGCACCAGTCTTTGTCTGAGGAAATGGACGTGGTAGACGAGGACGTCTAGTGCTCCCACCCACAGTCTGTGTTTGTGTTGTTCTTCTTCTCACCTCTTTATTTGATTCACTTTGATTATCTTCGTCATCTCCTTCTTTATTCTCGTTATTTATGGCCTATTCGACATTAATTCCACTACTCCATAGAGTAGACATTTACCTTTCATCTTCATCTAAAATTTTGATGCCTTCATCAAGCACGACAAGACCTTGCTCGTACCCATCCTCAATGAACACTTGTTGCAGTCGACGCACTAAGTTACACTGATATAAAAAATAAGAGTTTAGTACACGCTATTTAAGATGTAAATCGTGAGGAAAACAAAATAATAATTTAAAGGTTACCGAATAGTCACGTAAAGCCCCGTTGTGTCCTATGAATCTTTTAGTGACTGATCGATACCACGTCATATAGTCTTGTTGATCGTGTCCTTCTTCTTGTTCCGCTGCGACTATGCTATCATCATGATGTTCCCGTATCTATATAAATTCTACATGAAAAACCACCCAATTTTCTTGAATATGTCCTCACATCTCGATGCGGTGTAGTCGGGTGTCTGTCACGACCCTATAATTAATACACGTGTAAATTCGTTAATTAGGAAAAAAATAACCCGTGACGTGGGACCCGCAGAGAGATACATGTCACTACCGAGGCACGGTGGACGAGGTAAATGTTATATTTGTGTGTTGTTTGACTAGTGTACTGTATATTTGTAGACTACTAAGTCATTTACGGGTATGCAGATACCGAGACGAGCAGGGACGCGCCTCGAGTCACTTGAGACGTGGGCCCGAGGTAGCAGTTCGCGGGGTAAGCGTAATTAGTTAAATTAAATGTGCATTCAAAGAAAACCTAGTGGTCCTTACATTGCCGCATCACTTAATATACATCATATAACTATAACCACATATATATAGATATGTATATATCTACATTGGTCAAATGAGACCAAAAGTAAACTTATTCCATTTTATTTTGATCTCCAAAGTCGGTTGGGAGAGAAGGAGAAAAAAAAAAACGACGACGACAAAGAAGAAAACCGACAAGAGGAAGAAGAAAGAAAGAAAGAAAGACCGAGAGAGATATTGAGGAACTCGAAGCAAGGTGAGTTGTTGTTTGTTGTTGTTCGGTGTTTGTTCTTCGCCTAAGGTTGGAGACTCGGACGAACTGCCATGGCATTTCGTCCGAGCTCAAGGGACGGCAGGGGAGTCGTCTCCCCTGCACAACCCAACGTGGGGTTGGGGATGGACGCCCAACCCCAGTGAAAATGAAAAAAAAATTTCTTGTTCCTGCCGAACTAGGGACTGTGTCCCTGGCTCGTTGGAGAATATGCATACGCGCGCTGTGCGCGCTCGTGTGCATCGCCCAAATGGGCTAGGGCAGGAAACCTAGACTGGGCTCAACCCATGGGGCGAGCCAGGCCCTGACCAGTGTCTGGTCCGACCCGGTTGGGTCGACCCTACCCAAAAAAATAAAATAAAATAAATGCCAGAAAAAATTCAGAAAATTTGGGAAAAATTCCGAAAAATTATATTTCGACAAAATAAATAGAAATTGATAAAATTCTATGAAAAATAACATATTCGAATTGTCGAACGCGACTTTTGTAAGTTTTTACCTCGAAAAGCGCGAAATTGGCAAATTGGTCTCGAATTCGATTTTGACCAACTTATAAATTGTGAATAAGTAATAATGACACTAAATTGATAAATTTTCAAATGCTAAGACCGTAAAAAAGCTATTACTGGGTTTGGGGTGCGTACATCGATGCAACGAGAAGCCGGATAGCTTAGGCATTGCTGTGTGTATGTAACTAAACTGATTTAGGACATTTATTTACATTTCATTCCATTTATTTATTTATTCTCGGTTATTTGAGCTGAATTTCCTTTGAAATCCATATGCTATGACTTGTCCAGTTCTCGTTTTATGATGTTGTTCATAACATACTCTGTTGTGTATATCATTGATTCCAATTCCTATACTTTGTCATGTTGATTGTTGTGTGTGGAAGTCAGTGATAGCATGGTATTAGGTTAGTTTGTTTATTTTGACTCTTATCCTTTATGCATTAGTACGCAGTTACATTTTTTGGATTCCATTACCGAGTCATTCTTGAAAGTGAAAGTGGTTCTTGTGGTTATAGTCATTTGATGATAGAAATTCATCTTTCATATGGGGTCACTAGACTTTTCGGGATGTCAGGGGATTTCTCCACTACCTTGCATGACACACGGGGTAACTTGCCTCGAATGGGGTAACCGGACCTCGGGGTTTGTTGGCGTAAGAATAACTTGGGTGAACATGACGAGTTTTAAAACTCGGGTATGTTTGCAAGTATATATTTCGGTGACGACTAATTCACTTGGAATAGAAAAGGCGTAATCGTAAGTACGACCTTTTGACATTACGATATAGAGCTCAAATATGTATTGAAATGTTATAGAGCATAAAATTGTAGTGGATAGGATGATGTGATGAAGATCACGACCGACCAATCCATTACTACTTAGCCTTGAGTCAGTTTCATATTTGGTTAACTCAAATATCTCTTTGCACGATGTTTCTTTCAGCATAGTTGCACGTTAAATTATGCCATTTGATACTTGTTGCCTATTTGGAAATATGGATCAATGTCTCTTAGTATTACTTAAATAATTTCATGTACTCACCGTCTAGTTTGTGACGGTGGGTGCATATCAGCCGAGTAGCAGATCAAGCAAAGAGAAGATTGGTTACTACCTCTGAGCCAGTGAAGGACTGCTACGACATACTTTTGTATGTTTTGTATTCTTTTGTATTACATTTTTATGTACATGCTATTTTGCCTTTTGGGCTGAGTGATAAGAACAACTGATTAGACACATGATATATAGAGCGTCATATATGCATGTGATCTTTCTTTCCTGGATTTTCCATAATGGGTGAGGCCTTAGGATCTCATTTCCACTAGTAACTTAATAAGACTTCCGCTGAATAATTTGTTAGAAAAAAAGCTAAGTAACTCTGATTTATAGACAACCATAGGTTAGTCACTAGAACAAATAAGTTAACTGTAGGTGGTATCATAAATGGTAGGTGTTTAACTAAGGCTGACTAGTTCCTTGTTGGATCCTATAGAGGATATTAGGGCTTAATTAAGAGATTAGGTTGGGCGGTGCCCTTAATTATAGTTGGGGCCGTCACAATGTCGAAATCACAGTTTGGTGGCACAGCCTGTATCATTTCGAATTGTCTCAAAGTCCTTTCTAGTCAATGTCACTCGACTATGTGGAAACAAATTAGTGGACACGTCAATAGCTAACTACCGTGACCGTCAGTACAGTATTCGGAAAGAGACCCGACAACTTTCGCATAAGGCTGCCACACCCCTTAATCCTCATTCTGCGAGTTGAATGCATTACGGTAAGCTGATAAAACGTATGTCGCACTCTGAGTAACCGAAAATGCATCGATTCATCTGTATAGAAAACTATAAATTAGTAAAATGAAAATGGAGTATAGAAATTACGATATTACATTTACATTACCTGTGTCGCAATGGAACGTCATTTAGCATGTCTTCTTCATCCATTATTCGAGGTTGAACTCTAGAAACACCTAGACACTTTGGTGCTATTAATGGAAATCTATCACATGCCCATGGTTATACAAGAATTGACGAGCCTGCAACCTCATATCCACCCGCGCGAGATCCGCGACATAACTCCCTGAATAAAAAACCAAACAGGCACTCCCCCAACTATAATGTCCAGTTATTTCAAAATCCTCGAGCAACGGTAGAAACATCAAATGTACATATCGATTTAACTTGTCGGCGAATAGACAACCACCGATAATTTGGAGTTTGTACTATCGAATGTAACGTCGCACCGATTCCTCATCGATGTCGTCATGTATAGCTCGTATGTTACATTCAAGCCATTCGACTTTAAGTTTATTTCCATGAAGGTCATCTCCAATAGGAATTCCACTAAGTAGCCTCTCACATACCTCAACATAGTCTATATCGGTGGTTCCCGTCACATGCATACCTTCGATAGGTAAGCCGAGCTGTACCTGTATGTCATGTAGTGTAATAGTGCACTCGCCACATTGCATGTGAAATGTATGTGTTTCTGGGTGCCATCTCTCAACGAATGCAATAATCAAAGCCCAGTCAATGATGAAAATGATACGCGCGAAATCCCATAGAACCCACTGAAACATAGATATGGGATCATTCGAGAATGATACTGCATCGTTCGATCAACAACGCCACATCTTAGACGCACGCGCAGTGTTTTGTACACCTTATAATTGAAAATAAGATGTCAATATATATGTATATTATATGTTTATTCATGAACATTGGACGTATCCATCTTAAAAAGTTTACCTGACCCCTCCACGCTCGCAAGGATCTGTGTATAGATTGGAGATGTAACAGTGAAGAATCTGATGGATCTAGATCTATTGGTGTACAAACTACAATTTAGGGAATTTAAAAAATCAGTCTTGTTGCTCGAAAAGTCACCACAATTCATTATTATAGGTTGAAACAATACCGAATACCTAAACATATCATGATGGAAAATTTCTGGATACTTCACAAGGTTCAATATAATCAAATTACCTACTTAAGCAATGAGCAAACAATATACAAGATGGACTATTGGGTTTGATTGGAAGATTGAGCTCTAGCTAGACAATTTCTTTTGTTATGTCCATCTGCACGAAAAATGTCGCATTGGTTCTTCCTAGTACGGACTCGATCACGATTTTTATTAGGACATGTTGTTCTTCTATGTCATTCTCGAATATGCCACATCTCAAGGCTTTTGAAACATTAGGAAGATCCATCTCGTTTTGCATTCTCCTTCCTTTGGTCACCTTCGACCACGTCTGCACCTTAGGTCTGGTATGATCTTCGTTGCAAAAGTCGATCGATATTTCTCATCCGAAATGACTTTGAAATTAAATGAGTAACATTGTGCATACACATCTATCCTGTAGTATGGCTCAATAAATTGCGAGTAGCTCATTCGAATAAAGAAATATGCGGCTAACACTTGTGAGCAAGGGAAACCAAACGATTGCCATTTATCGCAACTCCACACGTGGTCATTCAGGATGACGACTTGGGTATTGTTGCCTTTATGCATGCGATCTCCATGTCGTCCAGTTAGCACTTCAAATTCACCCATGTCACGATTTATTAAATTGACTTGACGCCTCCTTGCAGATTGTTTATAATGTGTGAGTTTATCCGTGACATATTTTGTGTACGATTGGCCGTTTGAGATTGCTTCATTGATTTCTTGTTTACGTCGATCGTGGTATGTCACCAATCTATAGTAAATCATTTGAGTCATCGCTGTTATTGGAAAGAATCGTGCCCCCTTCAATACACCATTAAAAACACTCTACAGTGGAAAAATAAATTCGTGTAAGTAATATTACTTCAGCGATATCCAATTAGTTGAATGCAAAACAAAATTTGTATTTCATACATACCAACACCATTATAAATCATCCATCCGTACCGCATGCCTCCGTCATGCGCTTTAGTTTATAGTTATTTGGGGATGACATTGACATATTGCACACATTGAGGGATTCACAATGATAAGTATGCAAAACACTCCATGTACGCATTAAATTTTTGAACTTGATGTGTTGAAATTACTAACCAAGTGTCACTGACAATAATGGTGGTATCCTTATGGGGGACAAAAATCATTGCTCGGTGTATTGACCGCCTCCAAAATGCCGGGGTGACAATTAGAAATAAGGCAAATACCATCTCTATCCGTCCACGTGTTTACGCAACATCCTTAAAAACCTTCCCCACGAATCTGTAGATTCGGTTTCTGCAATAGCGAATGCTACCGATAGTATATGTCCATTACCATCAACAGAGATGGCAATCATTAGCTTATCACTATATTTGCCATATAAGAAAATCGGGTCAATTTGAAGAAGATGCTTGCAAAATCTGAAAGCTTTTATTAATGCTTCGAATGCAAAAAACATACGACGAAATTGAGGATACTCAATCCTTATCTCATCAGAAGCTCATTGTCTATGTGACAACTCAATTGTTGTCCCTGGACTCTTAAACTTCACAACCGCCAACCAGCTTGACAATCTAGCGTATGACTAATCCTAATCTCCAAATGCATTTGCAACTACCTTCTTTTGGGCATCCCACATTCGTTTGTAGTTTACTTCGTGTCTGTATTTTTCCTTAATTATTTATATTAATGCCTTGATAGTTATTGCTTGATCTATCTGGACAATGCTTTCGATCTCTCGCGCAAGCATGTTGGCGTCAAGTTGGGCATGACCGCGTTCTACGTCGAGATTTATATAGTTGTGCAGCACGTCTAATTATATGATCTCCCATAATTATGTTTTCTTTCACAAACAAGCACGAAAACGCCAAATGCACCCGTCTTGCGCACTTCTGCACTTGATCGCCCAAAAATTTGTAGTCGATTCCATCACATGATATTAACAATGTATGTTAACATGTCACACTTTGACGGCTTGTTGTAAGTCTTTCTTGTTGTTAAAGCACATCCTTATTTACAAATCAAAATTAGACATGTCCCCCTCAGTCTGTTGATGAGAATGTTCTAATCAATTTTATTATACACCGATAATGTTTGGTGAACTTCATCATCAATTACTTCCTCCATGAAATTCTCTTCATTGATAGCAAACTGCTCATCATCTTGCATATTTTCCAATCGACATATGGTGCAACATCCTCTGAAGGACGTACATCCTCGTCTGCATCATTAATGTCATCATCGTCGTTGGGTTCATAATCACTTTGTGGTGATTGCATATAAATTCTTTTCTTCATCTATCTAGTGTCTGATGTGCAGACATCTTCATCTACTAGTTGCGAATGAACTGTATGATTTTGAAAAGCAGTTGATTGGCTCAAATGTTAAATAAATATCTATCCTTTCAGTTAATGGTAGATTGGCCACTTCGCCCACAGCAAGTCAAAGTGCGTCGTGTCTTCCAGCAATATGGGGACAAAACACTATGAACTCTCGGGGAGGATTATTGCGTGATGATAAGTCATCCTTACTATAGTTTTCGTAGATGAGATATTGAATGCTTTACACACGTGATCCATCACTTTTTGTATACTCGTCCCAAACTTAAATATCAACACTGCTGATGGGGGTGCGTTGTACCTAATGTCATTCCTACTATTTACAATTTCACCATTCGCATAAAAGCGAAATGGGATGTTCCTTTGTTCCATGACCTACATAATTTATTGAACAATGATGATGTAAAAAAGATTGCATATATATTAAACGCAATTCGTTGATCAAATTAGGGATTTAAAGCGCAATCAAACTTTTTGATGTAAAAGATCGCCTTCATAACGCAGCCACAGAGCATACTCATTCGTTTTGCCTTCTCGTTCCTTTGTTCTCCTTCGGCTACGTCTGCACTTTGGGTCCGGTATGATCTTCGTCGTAAAAGTCGACCAATATTTCTCATCTGTAATGGTTTTGAAATCAGATGAGTAGCATTGTGCGTACACATCTATCTTGTAGTATGGCTCAATAAAGTGCGAGTAGCTCATTCGAATAAAGGAATATGCAGCTAACACATGTGAGCAAGGGAAACCAAACGATTGCCAATTATTACAACTGCACACTCGGTCCTTCAGGATGACGACTTGGTGAATGTTGCCTTTATGCTTGCGATCTCAATGTCATCAAGTTAGCACTTCAAACTCACCTATGTCACGATTTATCAAATTGACTTGATGCCTCATTGCAGATTGTTCGTAATGTGTGAGTTTATTCGTGACATATTTTGTGTACGATTGGCCGTTTGAGATTGCTTCATTGATGTCTTGTTTACGTCGATCATGGTATGTCACCAATCTATAGTAAATCATTTGAGTCATCGCTGTTATTGGCAAGAATTTAGCCCCTTTCAATACACCGTTAAAACACTCTATAGTTGAAAAATAAATCCGTGTAAGTAATATTACTTCAGCGATAACCAATTCATTGAATGCAAAACAAAATTTGTATTTCATAAATACCAACACCATCATAAATCATCCATCCGTACCGCATGCCTCCCTCATGCGCTTGAATTTATAGTTATTTGGGGATGACATTGACATATTGCACACATTGAGGGATTCGCAATGATAAGTATGCAAAACACTCCATGTACGTATTAAATTCTCGAACTTGATGTTGACCAATTGCTCGAGAAAGTAGTTTTTTCAAGGGTTCATTTTTGAATTGAGTGTTGAAATTTATGACCAAGTGTCGCAGACAATAACAGTGATATCCTTATGGGGGACAAAAATCATCGCTCGGTGTATTGACCGCCTCCAGAATGCCTGAGTGACAATCTGAAATAAGGCAAATACCATCTCTATCTGTCACGTGTTTGTGCAACATCCTAAAAAACCATCCCCACGAATATGTAGATTCGGTTTCTACAATAGCAAATGCTACCGATAGTATATGGCCATTACCATCAACAGAGATGACAATCATTAGCTTACCACTATATTTGCCATATAAGAAAATCGCGTCAATTTGAAGGAGATGCCTGCAAAATTTGAAAGCTTGTATTGATGCTTCGAATGCAAAAAACACACGATGAAATTAAGGATACTCAGTCATTATCTCATCAGAAGCCCATTGTCTATGTGACCACTCAATTATTGTCTTTGGACTCTTAATCTTCACAACCACCAACCAACTTGGCAATCTAGCGTATGACTCATCATAATCTCCAAATGCATTTGCAACTGCCTTTATTTTGGCATCCCACATCTGCCTATAGTGTACTCCGTGTCCGTATTTTTCCTTAATTATTTATATTAATGCCGTAATAGTTATTGCTTGATCTATCTGGACAATGCTTTGGATCTCTCGCGCAAGCATGTTGGCGTCAAGTTGGGCATGACCGCGTTCTACGTCGAGATTTATATAGTTGTGCGGCACGTCTATTTATGTGATCTCCCATAATTGTGTTTTCTTTCACAAACAAGCACGAAAACGCCACTTGTACCTGTCTTGCGCAATTCTGCACTTGATCGCCCAAAAAGTTATAGTCGATTCCATCACATGATATTGACAATGTCTGTTAACATGCCACACTTTGATGACATGGTGTAAGTCTTTCTTGTTGTTAAAGCACATCCTAATTTCCAAATCAAAATTAGACATGCCCCCCACAGTCTGTTGATGAGAATGTTGGTGGAGTTAGCCACCTCCTAATCAATTTAATTATACACCGGCAATGGTTGGTGAACTTCATCATCAATCGCTTCCTCCATTAAATTCTCTTCATCGATAGCAAATTGCTCATCATCTTGCATGTTTTCCACCCCTGGAGGTTCATACCATGGGTCATTCGTAACAGCATTTAGGTTTTTCCAATCGACAGATAGTGGAGCATCCTCGGAGGGACGCACGTCCTTGTCCATGTCATTAATGTCATCATCTTCGTTGGGTTCATAATCACCTTGTGGTGATTGCATTTGAAATCTTTCCATCATCTATCTAGTGTCTGACGTGCTAACATCTTCATCTACTAGTTGCAAATGAACTGTATGATTTTGGAAAATAGTCGATTGGCTCAAATGTTAAATAAATATCTACCATTTCAGTTAATGGTAGATTGGTCACTGTCGCTCACAACAAGTCGAAGTGCGTCGCGTCTTCCAGCAATACGGGGATAAAAATACTATGAACCCTCGGGGAGGATTATTGCGTGACAATAAGTCATCCTTACTATAGTTTCCGTAGATGAGATATTGAATGTTTTACACACGTGATCCATCAATTGTTGTCTACTCGTCCCAAACTTAAACATCAACACTGCTGATGGGGTGCGTTGTACCTAATGTCATTCCTACCATTTACAATTTCGCCGTTCGCATAAAAGAGAAATGGGATGTTCCTTTGTTCCATGACCTCATAATTTGTTGAACAATAATGATGTAAAAAAGATTGCATATATATCAAACGCAATTCGTTGATCAAATTAGGGATTTAAAGCGCAATCAAGCTTTCTGAAATAAAAGATCGCCTTCATAGCGCAGCCACAGAGCATACTCATTCGTTTGCTTGACGTACCAATTAATTACTCATATTTGCATCCTAAATAAGGTTCATCGCAGTTTTACATATTCGTACTATATGTCTCATATTTAGCTCCATATATATACTAATCAAAGACAAAATCTATCATTAAATGAGGTTTATAAAGCAAGTAGTAAGCTTTTAAGTTTCTACATTGTCAATTTTTTTTTAATTAGGGCATATGTTAAAAAAATACCTCCGCGTAAAATTATTTTTTTATAAGAAACAAACTCCACGTAAAATTATAATTGAGATGTAAAGAAATCTAATTTATTATTGTATATATTCTAACTGTTAAAGTATCATTTCAGACATGGACGAGCACTCGCATTTTTGCTAAAAATGAGAGAAATCATCCTAGCATTTCTATTTTTTTTAGGTTATCTATCATTTGTATGCATCTTCAAAGTTAAAAAAAAAAAGACTTCTCAAACTTTTACCTAACCGTCAAAATTTTTCAACTTTTCCACTAATGAAAAAATAATATTATTTTTTTCTTTCTTTCCTTAAGAATTTTTGAACAACCTGCTTTGTAATATTAGTCATTACCTAAATATTAGCAAGAAAATTGTGTTTTTTAAGTGAAGATCATTTCCATGATTGTGTTTTTTAAGTAAAGAATAATATTTTTTTTTCTTCTACTAGTTTTTTAACAATAATACAGCAAGTCAAACATAATAAAACTTAAATGATTTTTTTTTTCTTACTAATTTCCCTCGCTTTTGATCTTCAATTTGATATTCCCTGAAAAAATTACGTCAATTTTTATTTAAATAAATATTACTAACTACAATGCTATTCTTTTTTTAAAAAAAAATTAAGTTACTTTTGTACTTCAACTCTCTCACAACTCAATTGGTCCAACTCACCTAACACTATCACTACCCAACCCAACTCAATTCTATCGAGTATTTGACAATAAAAATAAATTGACCAAATCCACAACCCAACCCAACCCACAACAACCCAACCCCTCTCTCTCCCTCACTATCCGGCTCACCGTGGTAACCTCCCTTCCCCTCTCGGTCTCTCTCTCACGGGCTCAATGTCTCATCCTCATTTCCCCCTCTCGGTCCCCGACTCACAACTCACCGTGTACCCCCTTCCCCATCTCCCTCCCAGCCCAAACTCACTGTGTACTCCCCCTTCCCCCTCTCCCTCCCAACCCACAACCCAACCCTCTCTCTCTCTCTCTCACGAACACGTACCTCTTCCCGAGCCTCCCTCCAATAACCAACACTGCGCAACTTTCTCTCTCACAAATCCGAACCCCTTCTCTCCCTCTCTCTAGTCGATTAAAATGAGAACCAACACCCCACCAACAACCACCATTAAACAAACCAACAGCCCATTCAATCTCTCCGATCACCTACCTATACACCTACACCCTAACCCATAGTCTCGAGAACGCTAAGAATATATTCCCGACGTTCTTGAGGAAAGAAGCATATTCTGAGAATGCGTCATTCATGTTATGGAACACTTTACGTGGCGTCCAAGTGGAATTGTTCACAATATACGAATGGCGTATTCGGAGAATGCGCCATTCATGTATTTTCTACATCACCATGCAATGTGAGTTTTCTCACACTGATGATGCATTTTGTAAATGCGCTTTACCTTAGTTCAAGAATAAAAAGAAACACTAACTTATTTAACTCATTTAAACTAGTTTTTTCTGTACCTTGGTAATTTTTTCGAGTTTTCAAGAAAAATACAATAGTACTATTTCGAATGTATTATCAATTCAATTTATTTGTCACACCTGGCATGTGCAGTGCTCACAATCGCTGAGATAGTTATTAAATCGGTTAGGATAGAGAAGAAACTAGTTATTGCAATTGAACCATATTGTAAGCATATAAATAGTAAGGCCTTGTTCGGTTTGTTTTTGCTAACTTACGGTGTTAGTTGGGAGTTATCTCCTTAGAGTTAACTCCTTGGAGTTAATATTTTCATGTTTGGTTCAACTTTAAACTTGTAGGGAAGTCTCAAATTTTTAAACAATAAAAAATATGAATTGACATAAATAGCCTCCAAACAAGAGAGATGTGTAATAAATAAGTCATTAATGAGGGGTAATTGTGTCTACAACTCCCGGGAGATAACTCCCTAGGTGGTGGTGGGGAGATTTCTCACACCCTAGGGTGTAAGTCGGGAGATAACTTGCAGGCGAGTTGACAACCAAACAAGATTAGTTCCCAACTCTCTATAAATTATCTCAAGGGAGATAACTCCACCCCTAACCAAACAAGTCCTAAGTGTACTCTATCCATTTATGTGGACTTCAACTATATAATTTGAAATTGAAAAAAATAGAAAAACGATAAGTGCACATTGCATGCCAAGTGTACATCATTACTCTTAGAGTATTTTCAATGGGGGTGTAAATTGGATGTGAATGTGTGTTACCTAAGACTGAATAAATATTGGAACAAAAAAGTCATTTTCCTTGCAAATGCGTTTTTAGAACGTCGAGCTGACGTGGCATATATGAATAGATAATGTCTATTCTCAATGTCTACTTCTATACGGTCCAATCTACAGCCAAGTCAACAATTCTCTTTAAAATATATAGAAAAAATAAAAAGAATTTAAAATAAAAAATAGTATTCACATGCATATGCATCGACCATGCAATATTACCGAGCACTTTTGAACTTCAATGCTTATTCAAGTCACTAAAGATAAACATCTTTTTTACATTTGTTGATGCGACATCAATCCATGAGATGCTCTCATGTTTCCATATATAGAAGTTCCAAGACTTTCTACGATCATGCGAATAATTCCAAAACTAAACTAGTACTAAATTATTAATCAGACTTGGGCAACCTTGTACCCAAATGTGTAGCCAAACAACGTCGTTAGACATCAAAAGTCATTTAATTGTATCCTTAATAGTTAATATTGATTTATAAAAAAGGTATATATATATTGCTTTTTTTAACAAACTTACAAACCAACAAATCTTAGACTAAGTAATATAGAGGGGATATTAGTATTTAAGTTTTTAGGATTTGAAAAACAAGGTTTGACCATAATGTTAAGTTACATTTTAAGCTTATGGGTCTTCTGTTCAATTAATTTGCATCATTTCTTTTTACGATGCGATGATCATTCAAATACACAAAGGTAAGAAAATCCTTTTTCTACTATGCTATAAACCTAATTGATATTTACATCAATTTTAATTAAGGAATTTATTAGATATTTTTAGTCAGACCAAATGTATATTCACAAATTTTAAACCCAAATGAATAACAATTTTTTATTACGTCAAAGCATCTTTTATGAGATTATAGCGACACCACTTCTCAAAAGTCTAAAAATTTAGGGAAGTTGTGGATTCGCCTTGTGTTATTGAAGTAAAAAAAACTATTCGATTAATTGTTTACGATGCCACATATATACATATAATTAGGAATATAAAATATATGGGACTGAGAATCCATTGCACGTGTCGCCTGCTTATATTAAAATTCGCGTTGCGCACTTTCTTATCTGATAGTTTGGGTGTTTTTCTAAAAGTGGGGGACATTTACATTTTATTTCTCAAAATAGGGTAGTTTACTTTTAATTTTCAAAAAATAGGTGATAACACCTTATGAAAAGGCGTTATTGCTTATGAGTTGGCTTCATGGTTGTTTTTGGGTCTTTATTATTGGAAATGCTGAAGTGTCACCCGCACTTCAAATCTGATAGTCTGCCTTTGAATCTTACAGCTGAAAATACTTTACCGTCACTTATTATGTTCGATATTGTCTTCAGTTCTTACAGTTGGAAATGCTAATGTGTCACGTAGTGAGGTATACGATCGCAAGGATTACATCATTTTTAGCCAATTCTCAATCTCACATTACACCCACCGCATTGCTAAGTGTACAATAAGTTTAGCATCCCATTTTTCAAATGGACCACCAAGGGGCTGATGCGAGCCCACAACCTTGCCTACTAGCGCCAGTTGTGTCCGACATGCCAACTCATCCACCATTTACTCATTATTATCATCAATAAACAAAATTTTTTACTATTTAGATTGTTAATAGCCTCAAATAATCTGTCTCTCATATCATATTAATCCCACATAAAACACACCGAAAATCTCTTATCTTGTCAATTCTTCTACGAAACAATAAAGTTATGCATTCAACTCTGATACCTAGTGTGGAGAACTCGTATATCATATATCGCTAAAAAATATACCTCAATGTATCAAAATATCAACAGTATAGAGTCCTAGTGTCTCACACAATCCCAAATCCCAAAATAAAATAAAATATGTATATACAAACGTACAAGCCTGGCTAAACATCTCTGTATTCCAAAATCTTTCTCTTGCCTCGGCTCGAACTAGGATCTGCACTCAAGTTATCACAAAAGACAGATGATGAGTCCAAAGTGAGTATTCTCAAGGAAATTAAGTGAGCAATATGGAAACTAAGTACTGGAATTTAAGGAAAACTATTAAATAAACATGCGAAAATAAAATACAGGCAACTGTGCTCATCGCATGCAAATGTAATAGTAAAAGCTCAAAGTGTGTGTTCCTACCCCCTAGGGTTAGACTAGCGCTATACTTCAGACTCTCCAACAGACTATTGCCGGCGAGTAGCGCTCAAGTAAGGCCAATTTTTGGATCTGCTAGGTGGTCAGCGTGGAACCTATGATGCACCCGCACGTGCCCGTTACACTCTCGGGTAGCCCTATTCACCGAGATGGCACATGTGTTATAGCCTAGTGGACATATACACAGAAATGGCACGGAGGGAGAGCCTCAACGTCCATCCATTACAAAACACTAGGAATAGAGTAATGAAAGACAAAAAAATGAATTTAAAAGTAAAATTAAGTATTGCTAAAGAAATCTCAGTTACGATACTATACGCCACACACTGCACTTCGTGTAGCGTCACTAACCCCCAATCCAACTCCGTTTAGTCCCATATATTCCAAATTACAATCCGTACTGACCTATTGCCTTATATAAGTGTTATTGAGTCATTTGTATGTTTTTTAAGTCATTTCACACAAATTATGTCAAAATAAGGTGCATTAGCGCGCTAGGTTCGGGCATTGGCGCGCTAGATGCCCAGACAGCTATACGTTCTTAGCCTATACGAACATTAGCAAGCTAATTTTTTAGTCTAGGGCACTAATTGTCATTAGTGCGCTAATCGCGTTTTGGGCAGTAAAACCGCTATAATTTATGGGTTTTCATCTCACCCTACAACAGCCACAACACCAACCACAACACTTCAAAACACTAGAAACTTAGCTAAATAACAACTCAACAAACCTCCTAACCTCACCAACATCTACAAAAATTATGACCAAAAGATAAAGGAAGTGAAGTTGTAAGTGATTTTCACCTTAGATTTGATTTTCACCCCTCTAAGCTTCACAAATCACCAAGACAAATTCAGCAAAACCCTGGTTTTGCTTTTTCAATCTCGGATAAGATGATGAAGCAAGAGAAAAGGTGGTGGAAAATAGTCAAAGCGAATTATATATACAGTGGACCTTGCATCACCACTCATTTACATATCTCAAGGCCATCACATGGACCTTATTTGCTACATTTCTAACCACTAGTGACTCCAATTGTGACTCAACTAACTCACTTGCGCTTGTTCTTAACACAAAAGTCCATTTTCGGACGGTCTGACGCCAGGTTTCGCGTCCCAAACCACAACCCAGGCGTATTACCATGTCCCTAACCACCAATGAGACATTCCATATTAATTATTTAACCAATTCTATTTATTTTGTGTGTATTATTTCCCCCGGCCTAGTGTTAAGTCAGTTAGACTACCCGGTACCCGCGTTGACATGCATATCGAGGCGACTACTTAACACATAGTCTCGCGCGTCAAATGTAATATAATAACACAAATTGTGATGCCATTTATGCTATTTCAACATAAGCATCGCAAATTAATAATTCAACACACAAAAATAACTATTTACCTAGCTTCAAGCGCGCACAAGCCTAACTGCGGGTCCCACGAGTGTCTGAGCCGTCAGCCACGTCTGCAAACTCGTAATTAATAACGACAATTAAATTCAGGTCGTTGCAACAAGAATATCATTATACTACAACGTTCCAAAATAATAAAGGGTGCGGCTATGTGCACCCCACAAAATACTAAGAGCAAGCCATTGGATCTCAAATTAGTTGGAGCAAAATAATAAGTGTGGCTTGCCCTTAGTGTTTTGTGGGGTGCACATAGCCAGACCTAATAATAAAGATTTAAGCTACGTGTTACCTTCACAATATATATTACAAATATATATTATCACACACACACAATATATATATAGTTGGGATCAAGAATCTCTACAACATCGTTTGTAGTAGTCTTGGCTGAATTGACGCATAAAGTACCTCTAATTTGATGAATTGAAGAAATTATAGATTGAGGCTTGAGTTTAGTGCTCTATCTCTTTAAAACAATAATGTCTCGCAATCGTGTCGCGGTTGGTAGCACTTGCTTCTTAACATACAACAATCACGATCCTACTGCTATAACACTTTAGACCGTAAGAATAAGTGGATCAAATTGTCGTACTCACTCTTTGTTAAAATAATGATTTTAATGACCAGAGAGAAAATAAGACTTTTCTTTTAAAAAAATCGGAATAAAATTTTTTTGTGTGTTTATCCTATTACGTAGAGGGCATATTTATAATTTGTTTTGGCTATTCAAGAAACACATCGATTCGGTTTCTTAGAAACACGATTATTCAATTTTGCGTTTGTATTTTATCCATTCATGTATCCTATACATGTACACACATAGCCGATGTACGCATGTAGAAATTGTGAAACGATTCCTTCGTTTCTATCATACATGTGTACATATATCCAAATTAATTGCTTTAATTCATATCAAATACAATTCATGTATCGTTTACATAGGTGGCTTTTGGAGTTTATCTCCAATTCATTTTATCACTAAGTCATTGTCATCAAACACGTTTCTTGCGTTGTAAACCTAAATGTGTTGATTATTCATCATACCTTTTTATTGGGTTAACAAAATAAACACATGCAACTTTAACAATTATCTTCTTAATCAATGCATGTCACGTTTATTCAACACATACAACACCAAAATTCAAGATGTACTTCAATAACTACATGTATAGTTGATCTACACATATAAATCCAATTATTTGGACTTGTATATATAATACACACACATGTATATATATACAGGCTCAATTTTGCATGGGGCCTGATGAGCGACCGCCAAATTGAGCAAGGTCCCCATTTGGCAATAAAGTATGGGTATTTTCGTGATTTCATATTTTTATTTTTTTATTTATTTAATTATAGATTATTAAAGATGCAATGCACACGTAAAAGTTGAAACTTCCAAAAAAAAGCTGCGATTTTGGCAACTCGACGACTTCTTAACTTCCTTTCTTTTCAACACGTAATCTATTGTCTCTCTCCCTCGTCGAATCAATCAAACAATATTTGCTTTTTCTTCTTCTTCGTTGGATCTCTCATCTATGTTAGATCTCCATTTGCAGCAAACTTGAAAAAAAATCTCTCACACAAGCAGGCATGATTTTGCATGGGGGCCTGTTGGGCGATCGCCCCAGGCCCCCAAATTGAGCAAGGCCCCATTTGGCAATAAATTAGGGGTATTTTTGTAATTTCATATTTCATATTTTTTATTTATTTGATTATAGATTATTAAAGATACAATGTGCATGTAAAGGTTCAAACTTCCGAAAAAAAAATCTGCGATTTCGGCAACTCGACGACTTCTCAACTTCCCTTCGTTTTGACATGTAACCTATTCTCTCTCTCCCCCGTCAAATCAATCAAACAACCTTTTCTTCTTCTTCATCTTCTTCTTTGTTGAATCTCTCATCAATGCTAGATCTCTCTTTGCAGCAAACTTGAAAAAAAAAATCTCACACAAGATCTCTCATCATCCTCAAACTGAGGACAAAGTACAAAGAGTCTATAGAATATCTCTCAGTAACATCTCTTACAGTCCAATATCTTTATTAGTTGTTCAATCTTCAATTGAGCACTCCTTTACAGCATTATCTCTCACTATTTGATATATTTTCTTTTTTTTGGTTTACAAACTCTTTTGGTATAATTTTAAGTTACCGCTATTACTTTTTTTTAGAATAATTTTATTTCTTGTTGTTACTTGTTAGCCAATTTTTTTACCTAAAAAGAATTAATTTTTTGTGGCGGTGAAGTACTCAATAGACCTTCTAGTCTTCTAGATCAATTTTTTTTCAAGGTTTAGATTTCTTAGCACTCAGAAAATTCTTTATTAGTGTAAGAGACGCGATGCCTAGAAAATATGCCTCCGGTTTTGATTAACTTAAGAAAAAAAGGAACCAAGACGAGTTAGCCAAATCTTTAAAATGAAGCTTAAATAAATTCTTTTTTCGTAAAAAGGATGAATTAGTTGATGTAACAACATCAACAACAACAAAGCCTCAATCCCACAATGATATGCTTATTGATGAAGATGTAGATCTTGAATGTGAAAACCATGATATAGTTGATAACTCAAATAAAATGGGTTGTGAGCTTGTTGATAAAAATATAGATATTAGATGTGAAATAGATGATATAATCAATAACTCAAATCATATTGATTGCAACCTTATTAATGAAATTAGTGATGTTGGTTGTGATTTGGACAATAGTAGTGATAATAACAATAAAGACAATAGTAGTACAAATTATGATGATAGTGATAGTGATTTTAATAATAAAGATGACCAAGTTATCATTGAAAAATCCTAGTACATCAAATTCTTTTAATATCCATGATCCACGGGTATGAGATAGTTTAGATAGAAGTTCAAGAGATTTATTAATTGAAAGTTGACCTATAAGAGATATTAGCATAAAATTCCCTTGTGATCAATATGAAAGACATTTTTCTTTAGTTCATTACAATCAAATTTTACTAAATGGAGAAGAACATGATAGAAAATGGCTAATATATTCAAAAGAATTAGAAAAAGTATTTTGCTTTTGTTGTAAATTATTTAAAATAAATGATAGTAATAGTAAAACTCAATTAGCAAAAGATGGCTTAAGAGATTGGAAACATATTAGTGATAGACTTAAGACTCATGAAACTAGTAATGATCATATTCGTAATATGACTTCTTGGATTGACTTGCGAAATAGATTTTAGAAAAATCAAACAATAGATAAACATATTCAAGAACAAATTAAGAAAGAGAAAGAACATTGGAAGAAGGTAATGTTAAGAATAATTGCAGCTGTTAAATTCCTTGCCCAAAACTCTCTAGCTTTTCGTGGAACAAATGAGAGGATTTATCAAAATAGTAATGAAAATTTTTTAAAATTGATTGAAATGATTGCCCTTTTTATCCAACAACGCAAGAACATCTTAGACGTATTCAAAATAATGAAATTCAATATCATTATCTAAGTCATAGTATTCAATATGAATTAATAATTGCATTATCATTCGAAGTGAAAAATATAATAGTTTAGAACATCAAACAAGCAAAATATTATTCAATAATACTAGATTGCACTCCGGATGCAAGCCATCAAGAACAAATGTCTCTAGTTATAACGTGTGTTAATTCTTTTAAAAGTCCGATAGCAACAGAAGAATACTTTATAGAATTTATAGAAATAGATGATACAACGAGTTTAAACATTTTCAATAAGTTGCTATTTATTTTGAATGCACTTAATTTAGATGTAGACAATATAAGAGGACAAGGATATGATAATGTGTCTAATATGAAAGGAAAAAATCAAGGAGTGCAAAAAATATTGTTAGAAATAAATCCTACGACATTTTATACACCATGTGCATGTCATAGTCTTAATTTGACAATTAGTGACATTGCTTTATCTTGTAGTAAAGCTACAACATTTTTTGGAGTGGTGCAATGAATATATAATATATTTGGTAGTTCTACAAAAAGATGGAACATTTTACATAATCATGTGTCTAATTTAACATTGAAACCATTGCCACAAACACGATGAGAAAGTAGAGCGGAAAGAGTTAGAACAAATAGATTCCAAGCTCCACAATTAAAAAAAAAAAGCTTTAAAAGAATTAGCCAAGACTTGTAATGATCCAATAACGAAAAGTGAAGCAAAAAGTTTAAAACTTGAGCTTAAAGTTTTTGAATTCTTATTAGGAAAGGTTATTTGGCATGATATATTACATGCAAATAATTTAGTTAGCAAACAAAATATTTAGTAGATCGAACTTTTTCTTCACTAAAAAATAGATTTGAACAATTTCAATTGAGATGTTGATATTGAACCAATATTTTGCATAAAATGTCAAATTAAAAGAAAAAAACATTTTGACGAAAACTATGATGTTGATATTGAGGAATCACCAGAAGAATCATTTAGGATTAATTACTTTCTATATTTAGTAGATCAAGCTTTATCTTCACTAATAAACAGATTTGAACAATTTCAATTGTATGAAAGTAACTTTGGTTTTTTAAATGATTTCAAGAAGTTAAATTTATTTGATGAAGAAAGTCTGAGACAATCTTGTATTAATCTTCAAAATATCTTAATTTGTGGCAATAATTTTGATTTTGAAGGAAACGATTTATTTTTAGAATTAAGAGTCTTGTCATCGACTATGCCAAAAGAAAAAAAAAACACTTTCCTTGATATACTTA
Organism: Stephania yunnanensis; assembly: GCA_039657365.1. Classification (NCBI taxonomy): domain Eukaryota; kingdom Viridiplantae; phylum Streptophyta; class Magnoliopsida; order Ranunculales; family Menispermaceae; genus Stephania; species Stephania yunnanensis. The sequence goes on from CM077592.1 coordinate 13,456,938, forward strand.
ATTACATTAGTAGAATGAATTGTTATCCCAATGCACTAATTGCATATAGAGTGTTATTAACTATACCTATAAATGTTGCTTCTACATAAAGAAGTTTTCAAAATTAAAAATAATAAAATCATATTTGAGGTCAACAATGTTACAAGAGAGACTAAATGGATTAGCTATGCTATTGATTGAGGAGATTTATTGTCGAATATTGATTATAAAGAAATTATAAAAAAATTTGCTTCACAAAATGCACGAAGGGCAATTTTACAGTAAAGAGTAATTAGTCTTGAACTTGTTCGATTTTTATTTTGTTGCTATTGCTTGATTGATTTTTTTGGTACATCTTTTTTATCACAGTATAAGCATCATTTTTATTTATATATTATTTGTTCATTTTTGTCACTTCATGTCATCTTTTTGTGACTAGACTAAATTAGTTAAAAGTATCATTATCTTTCACAACGTTTTGGTGACATAGATCCTCAAATTTGTAGTTTAAAAGCGATCAGGATACAAATTAATTAATGTAGAAAAGTTATGTTACAATAACGAATTCCAAAAAGTTAGAATACAATAAAAAAAAGTTGTGAAAGATTATGATACTTTTAACTAATTTTGACTTATTCAAAACCCTTTTTTAATTCCACCAATGATAAGTGTTTTACTTTTCATTGTCGGCCCCAAGTCCAAAGAGAGAAGGAGGGAAAAGGCTAAGTTCGAAATTATCGATTTTAAGTTCATTGCATGCTATTCATAAATAACTCACTTAATCTTTAATTTATTTTTTAAAATAATACATTTATTTTTATATAGATGGCCCCATTTTTACAAAACAATTTTGACAAAAATCCTAACATGATCTGAATCTAATTCCATTAAAAATGTTTAAACCAAGAAAACTTAATCATACCTCGGTCGCAAAATACCTTTTTGAAGGTTGATCAATCTCTAAGGCGCTGCCAACGACGAACGCCCTCTACCAGCATTCCATACACGAACGGCAGCCGAGATTCGAAGTGGTAGCTTCAAGAGAATACCAAACCTTTTTGTTTCTCTCCAAAATGATCCAAAGCATACCAGAAAATCCTAATTCGTTTTTAAATGAAAATAGAGTTTCGGCCCTAAAATTTTTATCCATGTGTTCTAAATTATACTTCTTTAAGTAGGGGTATATGTGTAATTTACTTAACCGTCTATATACAAGGGTTGTATAAAAACCATCTTAAAATCTCGCAAAACCATTATTAATGTGTGACCCAATATGCTCATACAACGTTGGCAGTGTACCAAAACACAGTTTGGTATACAAGTCATAAGCGGCCTCTAGCAAGACATTATGACTACCCAAGTTGTACGAATATCAAATTGGTACAACCTAATCAATTGTGTATATAATATCCTTTTGTCACACGATATCCTTTTGATCAAACATAAGGCATGGAATTGTCATCCAACATGTTGAATCGTATTAGTCTCGAACTCTAGGTAGACTGAAAACATCCAAGTGACATTGATCAAATATCAATTCACTTAGACTAGGCCTTTTAACAGTCTAACACATCGAGGGATCCACTGGATATCTCTCTTTATATGAGAGGGACAAATTATATCTCAATTACACAACTTCATCACATTGCTCACATAGTAACCAATCGCAACCTTTATAATCATCCGATTAAAGACAACGTTTGATTGTGTCAAATCACTGTGTTCCTAATGTTGAAGTCTCTGGTAATCTCAAGTCAGAGGACTGAGAAATATACCCATCATGAGAAACAACTATGACTTAATCCATGTGATGTTCCCATAGCGGGTCGTTCCAGTACTTTGTTCCCTAACAAGTACTCGTGATCTTGATTCTTATCCCTATACGTATAATGATCATATGATCATCAATCAAGACTCACACTAGTATTAATTTATTATAGTTCCCAGTATAATGATCGACTATGGACATTTAGGATATTTCTGCAAATACTCATGGATCTTATTATAATGTAAACATGCAAATTAATTATAATAAACAGCAAATGAAATCCTCTATTTTATTAACTAAAAGTATTCATAAAGACAGTTAATGGATTCACCTAGGGCACATGCCCCAACAATTCAAAACCCCTTTTTAACTCCACCAATGATAAGTGTTTTACTTTTCATTGTAGGCCCCTAGTCTGAAGAGAGAAGGAAGGAAAATGCTAAGTTCAAAATTGTCGATTTTAAGTTCATTGCATGCTATTCATATATAGCTCACTTAATCTTTAGTTTTTTTTTTTTAAATATATTTATTTTTATATAAAACGCCCCATTTTTATGGTTTACCCTAGGCCTCCAAAATAATAGGTCCGACCTAGTATATATATGTATATATATCGTCCCTGGCTAGCTAATATTCTTAAGACACATATCACTCAAATCTCACTACCATGTGTGCACCTAGTCTCCACAACACTAAGTTTCATAACTTTCCAAGATATTAAACTGAGTAATGACTAGTAAATATTTCTAAGTTGTATGTCCAAATAATTGGATTTATACATGAAGATTGATAGATTTCAAAGAAGAGACTAAGAATTGTGCAAGGATGTCCCCTAAGGAAAGCAGGGGGATTGAAACCTCCTACTTTCCAGCGTGCTAAAAATGAGAGATTGGCAAGGATGACCCCTTAGGATAGCAAGGAAGAATTGTGCCAGCATACAAAAAAATAGCAGCCTTCTTCTAAACACAGCTAAAAAGTAGATCAAATTGAAAGTCCGGGCTCGAGACAACTGGAAAGTATTGATACACATGATCAGGAAGTTGATGAGAATAATCTCACTCAACCATGTAGTGATGAGGCTTTGGATAATATGGCTACTGGTGAAATAGAGAGCTTTTTCTGATATAGATGACATGGAGGTTGATGGATACCTCCACAACGAGGAGGAAAAGTGCTACAAAAGAATAATATGAAAACAAGGAATACCTTGAGGAACAAGCAACTAAAGAAGTTGCGACATCACCAGCTAAGGAGGCTTATTTGGCTGACTTCTAGCACGGTTCAGAGGAGTTGTTTGCTCCACAGGAGTTGGTAGCAGCAGCTGCAGCAATTATTGTGGAAATCAAAAAGGAGAAGCTTTATGCTGACTCCGAGGATCCTGAGAATACCAAGAGAAAACATGTCGATTTAGATTTAGGAGAAGATGCAATAAAACAGAAGCATGGCACGGTAAACCATGAACAAAATGCAGATGTTAGGGATGATGACATGGAGAACGAAGATGAAGAATATAAAGAAGTGACTAAGAATTGTATTAATGTGTGCTTATTGAGTACAATAAAGTGCTCTTATTTATAGAGTTGAACAAATCATAAAATAAGGAAAGTTACCTAAACTATCTAGGTATCAAAATGTAGAAATTTTCGAAATACCTAAACTACGAAATATAGCAACTACTTTAATTTCCTTAACACCCTCCCTCTAACTCAAGTTGGTTCATGAAAATCAACTTGAGGTTGTCAATCAAATCAGTACACTTGATAAATCTAAGGTTCGTTGCGGAGCAAATCAACGACCACTCAAAATGGCAAAAACAGATTTAGATATGGCATAATCAGAACAATGAACTGTAGAACAACGGATATCAGAGTCGACGATGTACTAATAGCAGAGTTGATGGAGTCGACGACGTACAGATAGCAGAGTCGACAGAGTCGACGATGGTCAGATAGCCGAATCGATGGAGTCGATGACGTACAGATAGTAGAGTCAACGTAGTCGACGACAGGCAAATTGCGAGTCGACATAGTCGGCGGCAAGCAAACAACAAAATCGACGTAGTCGATGGTAGGCAAACAAAGCAAGCAGAGCAGTGGACATCACAAAGAAATCACAAAGGAGAATAAATCAAGGACAAGAAAAAAAAAAGCCGAAACAAGCCTCAATGGAAGCAACAACAAGTGAACATGAACGGTAGCATGAAAGTAAACACCACGAATCGGACGTCGACTCGACTGACCTAGTACTAGAAACCAAGCTCTGATACAATGATAGACTTCAAAGAACAAATTAAAAATAGTATATATTAATGTGTGCTTATTGAGTATAATAGAGTGTTCTTATTTATAGAGCTGAACAAATCATAAAATAAGGAAAGTTATCTAAACTATGTAGATATTAGACCGAAGTAATATAGAGGGGATAATAGTACTTAGGTTTAAAAGATTTGAAAAAGAAGATTTGACCAAAATGTTAAAGGTACAATATATATCTAAAGGACTTATGGTCTTTTTTTCAATTTGCATCATTTCTTTTGAAACTTCGATCACCCAACTTCACATAAGTAGGAACATCTTTTTTCTATTATGTTACAACCTAACAGAGATAAAAATCAATTTTAACTAAGAAATTTATTAAATATCTTTAATATTCAAATATTTTAAATCTAAATGAATAACAATATTTAAATATGCCAAATCATCTCTTAATTATGAGATTGTAGGGACATCACTTGCTAAAAGTTAAAGATTGGGGAAAATATGGATTCGACTTGGGTTGAAGTCAAAAACAAAAAAAATATTCAATTAATTGTTTACGATACCACATATATACATATAATTAGGGATGTAAATGGGATGAAAAATCCATTGCACGTGTCGCCTGCCTATGTTAAAACATGTGTTGTACCCGCATTTTCGTTCTTATAGTCAGCATTTAGTCATAAAGCTGGAAATGCTGACGTGTCACTCAAGCTTCTAGTCCGATAGTCTGTCTTCGAGTTTTACAACTGAAAATGCTATTGTGTCACCCGCACTTATGTTTCGATAGTATGTCATTAAGTCTTACAGCTAGAAATCCTAACCTATCACAATGCGAGGTACACAACCATAAGAATTGAGTCATTTTCAGCTACATATCGAGCTTACATTACACACACCTCATTGCAAAGTGTACAACAAGAATATCAACATACTACAATGCCCCAAAATGATAGAGATTTGATCTACGTGTTACCTTCACAATATTACAAGTACGCGCATGGTGATTTTTGTTTATAGCCATTAGATTCAGATCCAATAAATGTGATAAGTAATTGGTACTTGTGCATACATTTAAGTGTCATCAATGTGGCTATTAAATTGACCATTAGATTTAAGTTCAATGGTTAAAAATTTAAATCATCATAAATAATTATTTAAAAATATAACCATATTAGAAATTAGATAACCACAGTAGAATTTCACACACACACATATTCGTATATATTTGTGTATATATGTATGTGTATTGGAGTATAGTTTAGACACCCATTTTGGGCATTGAGATGATATGGATCTGACGTGTCGCATCGAGCAGGTTTTATTGCTGCCAGCTTTCTTTAAATCGTCAGATGAGCAAAATGATCTGGAAAAAATAAAAAAGAAAAAGTCAACTCGACTGTAAAGTTGATGGCTGCCCTTTCCGGCCAGGTAGATCCTCTGTCGTATCCGCCAGTTTGATACTAACCTCAGCAAACCACTCGCCATGTCCATCGTCATTGCATTTGTGAAAGAAAAGAGAGGGCGATGACGACCACCCTTTTTTTCGATCGAGATCTGGCTGGCCAGAGAGGGCAATCACGCATAGGCTATTAGAACAAATCTCTTCAGACCGAAAATAGTAGTCGAGAATGGAATAACCAAACAAACACTTGAGGCGCGTAATCGGCTCTTTTTAGAAATAATTTCTCCCCACCGGTCGAAACCACGTATTCACAATAGGATTAATTGAAACTTGCCTTCAGGATTCAATCAAGTCTTTAATGGTTGTTGGATGATATGTGTGTAACACAAGTCCAATCAAGAACACTCTTTGAAGAACTTTGAGAGAATGATGTTATGAACAAGAACAAACTTCGATTCAAAAAACTTTTTTGTATTTCAATATGTTTCTCAATGTGTCTCAATATGTTTAGTGCGTACTAGATCTCTTTAATTTATTAAAAATCAAGACACTTGGTGTCTATCCACAAAAAGGTGAGTTTTGGTGCGAACAAGTACATAAAAAGGAACAAATAACACCGAAAACTCGCACATATTCGTTTTTGGCGTTGTTGTGCTGTAAACCCATGCCACGTGACATTTCAAGGCTGTGACCTGAACCTGTCGTGACGTGACACACTTGGTCGACCCTCGGGAGTCGACTTCAATATATTTTATTTTTTGATAATTCGTGTATTACCTATTTAAGAAAATTATAGTAATTAATATTTTATTTTAATCGTTGATTTGGGAGTAAGGTAACTTTTAGATATGCGTGCACTTACGGGTACGTGACTATAATTGATAATAAATCAAAGAGGTGCTTAAGTTTAAAATTGAGTTTAAAGGAGTATTTTTGACACTTCTTAAAATAGGTTAAGAAACTTAATTTAATTAATTGACTTGTCATGTCATGTTGTAGTGGTAGGAAAGAAGATAAATACAAGTTTTGTTTTAACAAAATAAAAGAAAACATGTGGTGAAGAATGCCTATATGTTTTTTACAATGAGAAGAGATATAACTCTCTTGGTCATTTGTGTTGGGTGCTTTTGTTGAAGAAAAAAAGGGAATACATGGGAAGCCCGGTGGGTTGAGAAGAGAATAGAGGAATTTAAAGTGATTGGTGAAGCCACTAAATACTGGGTAATGCTTATAATTTTAACAAGTAATGTCCTTGGAATCTAGTTATTGTTGTTTATTGATCTATGAGCTTACTTTAATGAATGATTTAGTAATACAATAAATCTACTTGGACTCATGAGTCCAGACTTATAGGGAGGTTTTTTAAATTTTCGTAAATATTTAAGGGGTATCAAAGGAATTTTACAAGTGATTATGGTTGCTTCATTAATTGCTCGATGATATATTTAAAATTAAAAAAAGTTTCGAGTTCAGACTCAAAAGTCCAAATAGCACTACCATTAGTAATATTGAATCATAGATTTGGAAATAGAGTTTTCACAACATTAAATGAGACCTACTATTTAATGATTAAGTTGACGAATAAGATGATTTTGATCTTGATCCATTTAATGAGTTTACATTAATGTTGTGAAGAACGTATGTACTGGCAAATCTCTACATTTATGAAGCTTTGATGAAATTAAGCCACATAAATCTTTTGGGGGCTAAAATCATTGGCTTAAAAGTCACATGATTTAGGTGTTGCTTGATGGCATTATTTATGTGTCACTATATGCAAAGACAACCTAATTAATAGTAACATACGTAAATGTCAATTGTCTATCTAGGCTAATGTACCAATGTACCAATATTTGATGTATGAGCTACAAGTTATAAGAATGTTTACTATAACCCCACTAAACATCAATATGCAAAAAGAAATAAGCTACCACCCAAATATAAAAATCGAAGAAATAAATAAAGTATATATGAGGTGTTTTTAAAATATTCCGACAACGATAAGCATGAATAAAGAAGTCAAAGTGCATAGAATATTTATGATTTTTCATAATTTTCGTGGGGGGAGGGGAGGTTTAAAATTAAATAATCTTAGTGTGATTTTAAGTGTAAATTGAATTATAGTTTTCTAACACACCTAATACCAGTCCAACTAACACCACAGACTTAGAGTGATATTCCTAGGTGTTGGGTATTGGGGATTTATTGGGAGTATTGGAGTCGCGAGAGCATATTTTTGCGATATTGAGGTAACTAAAATCAGGTAGAAAATGCAGAGTAGTTCATTTGAGCTTATATTTTAGTGATATTGCATTGTGTTCCTTTTCGGAGTTCCCAACCTTATATGAGTGTCCGAGGGCCAAGTGAGTCTTGAGAGTGTTTCTTACGGAGTGGTCGCCGACTTACAACCGGAACCATGACCTCAAGTCACATGATTACTTGTTGGAATGAGATGTGTTTTATCAGGGGCACTGTTGATATCCCTCATTCAAGAAGGTTTAGGTATAGCAAGTGTTGTCGCGTCCTAGAACCTGAGTCTGTTTGGCGTCGCTGCGACTCTATGACCCTGACCCAGTACCACCCGCACTCGGTGGTTTAGGGCTACTTGGACACCTCTCTATTGTTTCTTTTGACAATCATTTCTCATTGTACTTTTATTTTTACAGTCTTATTATCATGCATTTCTTATAGTTTTCTTTCTATATGCATGAATCTTAGACTGCTTTATTTATTTTGAATTATTGTTTCGATCCTACAAGCTTTTACTTGTTGGACTCGACATTCTTGTGATTGATCGAGCACAGATCCGCAACGAGCAAGGGCAAGGCGCCAATATTTGGTAATCCACTTTGATGATATCAGAACAGCCCTCCCTTACTTTCTTTTGTAGGTTTTTGACTTTTTGTATTACTTATATATGTTGTTTTATCACATTTAGAATACTTTTTTGGGTTGCGATATACAAAGGACTTGTATATCATTTTGTATGCACTCTACATTTTCACTTGATATACATGCTTGTTGATATATAGGCTTCCATACATAGGTTGTCCGACTCTTTATTTTCTTACGTGTTGAGTTATTTAAGTTATTAATTGCTTTTGCTAATTTGTGAAACTTGAAAAATACTAATTATTCAACACAAAGAATTATGAATGAACTTATATTGATGGATTGGAAGGATGACTAGGCCTGCGTTGACTTCGTAGAGGTTGATTCGGGGGTCCACTTGGGTCTAGGATGGGTGGGGCTCAGTTTGTTGGGAACTGGGGTCATCTCAGTTGGTATTAGAGCCTAAGAGTTTACACTTATCTCTTGATTAACCTACAACCAATATAAGACATAAATTAAGAATAGGGTTGGGACATGGTTGGAACTTAGAATGAAACCCTATGAACTTGACTTTGTGTTTTAGTTGGGATGTGAAGAGAGTTGGAAAAATTAAAAATTGGATCCTATATATGATAATTATTGTAATGTACTATGTTATACCAATAACTATACGTTGATGGTTCTGCACCTACCGACATAAAAATGACGGTGAGTACAAAAAGTAATAGTAATCCCCGTTGGCATATTCATTTACATTTCCAAAAGGCTAAATGATTTTTAAAAGCATAAGTTTAATAAAGAAAGATTAGTACCAGAAATATGCTAAAAAATACCACATTTAAACAAGTGGAACTAACGCAAGGATAAAAAGTTATAATCTAGATCTGATCGGTCGTGATATATGTCAGTGAAGCCTTTAAAACCACTAAAAGATGTGCGTTCCATCGTACAATCTAATATCACTAGGGACTTTAACCCCAGTATCACCAGAGACTCTAACCTTAGTGTATCGACGACACCAGGGACTCTAACCCAATGTGCCGCATCATAGTGGCGAATGCCGACATCCCAAGGGACTCTAACTATAACGACCCATTTTATTAAATTTGCAGACATAGACGCCATATCAGATCTACGTAGACGCCGCGGTACGGTAGAACACACGGAGACTTGGGTATGCTAGTTATTGTGTGTTGGATGCTTATTTGTAATGAAGCTTATTGAAATACATCGCATGTGTGTATGTTGCATAAAAACACACGGGAGATTGTGTGAATTGTATTTGCCTCGATATACGTGTCGACGCGGGTACTGGGTAGTTGATGGGATCGAATATTAGGTCGGGGAAACTAAAACACACAAATTAAATAAAAACTGGCCAAGTAACTAATATGGAATGAGTATTAGGTGGCTAGTGATGCGGCGGTACGCGTATATCACGGTTAGGACATGAAATCGGGCGTCGAAACGCCCAAAAACACAGTCAGGTGTCCCAGCTGTGTCACATTTTGGAGTGAATACACATGGTCAACATCACTTATCCTTATCTATACACTCCATCACCTTTTCGCTCACCTCACACACACACATACATATACCCCATGCACACACAGCCAATCGAGAGACTGAGAGGAAGAAGAAGGAACGCGAAGAGGAGGAGGAGAAGAAGAAGCCGGGAAAGAGATAAGAGAAAGTGGAGACGTCACGATTGATGTGAGTCCTCGTTGTTGTTATGGGTTTTGGTTTGACCGTGGTGGCGAAACAGGGCCATGGAGGCCGAACCGATTTGTGGTGGTGATGGCAGGGGTGTCTATCCTGCCATCGAGTCCACCAGGGTTGAGGTGGAGAGCAACCCTAACTCGAACCACAAAAAATAAAAACCTGCTCTTGATCGAACCAGAGGTTCGATCGGGGAAGATGGTGCACTCTAGCGCGTGTGCACCCCCTGCATGTACCGGGCCCAGAACGGGCCAGGCTCGACCCATGGGCCGACCTTGGACCTGTTCTGGTCCAGGGCGGGGTCGGGTCCAACCAAAACAAAGTTTTGAAAAAAAAAGAGAAAAAAAGAAGAAAAATGAAAGAAAAGTTTGGAAAAAATTGGGAAAATCTCGAAAAAAAATATACTTTGATAAATAAAATAGAAATTGATAAAGTTCTATGAAAAAAAAATATGTGGGAATGTCGGACGCGACTTTTTGCTTGGTTTTGCCTCGAAAAGCGCGAAATGGGCAATTGGTCCTAAAAATTTTGGAAATTTGTTGTAAATTGTCATGCTAAATTAAATTATTGATAAATGGACATTGGTTGACACGGGTGATCAATTGGCGACAAAGGACTCAAAGAACTTGGTCCCGGGGATTGATTACGGGGTATGGAAGTGCGTTGTGAGTTTTGTAAAACCCAATGAAAAAACTCTTGACTATTTATTTTGCTTTCCATTTCCGTTCAATTTCAGTATTCCTAGTGGTTTTTCATATATCTATATCTTGTCGTTGTTTGCACGGTTGGTTGAGTTACTCCCACCGGATTTTTCATTTTGTGTCTATTTATTCTAGACCATAGCATGTGTATTAGGAGTTCTCGGTGTATAGCGACCCGAGCTAAGGAACTGCTACATGTTTCAGTGCGTCGTAGGTCTACATCGGCATCGAGAGGGACCAGGTGATAGCTAGTGGTATCCTGGAAGGGTATTCTGAAGTATGGTTTAGTCTGACTGGAATAAACACACACATTTGCACTTTATTGTTATCTATGCATGCGATGCCCTACTTACAGTTGTCTGTTTACATCCCGCATGTTTATTAAATAATATTTATTGAATTCCATTTGTTTATTTGAATGCTCAAAGGAGTTCCTTGGGATTTTACTGACTGGACTCGTCATCCATTTTCTTCTGTGACGATTGTGTGCAGATCCGAGTATAGGTAAAGGCAAGGAGATCTTAGGAGACTATCTCTGATTGCCTACCATCATGAACTACTTGTACGCGTGTTTTCTTTTGATATTTTGATTCTTTTGGGAATTGGGGAGTATATGACCTTGTACATACCTATTCTTTATATGGTACAGTGGTCTACCTCGTACTTTTTAAGGTTTTTTCCACATTAGGATTTGCTCAATTGATTAGTAGTAATTCTTGCATTTAAATATGCCTTCCGCTGAATATGTCATTTATACACTGTACACACACAAGTGGATACGAATTTCAAGACAGAAAAAAGACGGGTAGGTGTTGTACACGTGTAGTAGGGCCAGCTGGCAAGGAGTACACGGAGGCACGTCTCCCCGGGGCGGTGAGGGCCGTAACAGTTGGTATCAAAGCAAAGGAGGAAGTCCTAAGACAATAAAACTTAATCAACAAACTTAGATGCGGAAAACCCGAAGTTAGTTCCTTAGAACTTTAGTCGGGAAATGATGTGAGGCGGGTAGAGTAAGAACTTATACGCGTGTTATATGTTCATCTTATTATATGATATAAGTATATACCTCAAGACTAATTAGGAGCGTATTCTCGATGTAGATCATGGACGGACAGTCTAGTACGCCAATTGAGACTGGACAGACTAGCGATGCGGTTATGGATGTCCCAGTTATGATGAGTGTGGAGGATAGACTCTCGGCATGGGAGACACAGATGGTCGAGGTATTACGGCTATTACGAGAGCAGACCGCAGTACTGGCGTCACTCACTTCAGCTAGAGAGCTAGTAGATGTGACCATACCGGCGGGGACATCTATTGTTTCGGTGGTACCCAGACGCTAGTTCATGGGGTAGCGGTATGGGCACCCAAAGAGACAGCTACTACAGTTTTCGTTCTTTTAAAGATGTCGACTCTTACAACTCCACCCACGACAACGAACCAGGTTACTGCCACCCCCACTGCTGATACTCCTACTACATTAACGTTTGTCTTAGCACCAGATGCGAAGTTATTGAGGGAGTTTTTGACGTTTCATCCTGGATTCCCGTATGGAGGCGACGAACCTGAGGATGCAGCGAGATGCATAGTGTCTTATCAGCATTTCCATAAGCTACCGAGGAACGATGAGATAGTACAGGAATGACTTTCGGGAGCTTGTTTGAAAGGGCATGCGACAGTCTAGTGGACGACATATACGGATACTCATCTGGAACCGACGACATATGCTGAGTTTAGGGAGCTATTCTACGATAAGTATATAACTATGGAGGTTAGGATGTGGCTGAAGGAGGAGTTCCTGGCCCTGAGACAGGGTAATCAGACCTCGATGCAGTATATGGAGAGGTTCCGACTTTTGCTTCAGTTATCTCTAGATGTCGTCGGGAAATAACGGTTACAGATCTATTATTTCACCAGAGGGGTTGACGACAGGATTGGATCAGCAGTTGTCTCCATTGGAGCCACGACTCTGCAAGAGATCTTTGATAGGGCATTGGCCCATGATACATACATACATACTGAAGAGGGTTGGACGACGTGTGACTGGTATGGAGGTACAGTCAAGGCAAAGTTCTCAATCTAGTCAGAGGCAAAAGAGATCGATGGATTGTCCGGATAGAGGCCGGAGAGATGATAGATGGGATAGGGGCCACTGGGATGAGTTTCAAAGCAGTCAGTTCTGATATGAGGAGCCATAACTAGTTCATGCAATCACCTCAGCAGCAGTGGATCGACAAAGGGCACAACCACAGGAGTACCGTCAGGGTCAAGATCAGAGGGGACATGATAGGGGTTAGGTAGACCGGGGTTAGGTAGACCTCTGCAGCCGACTTACCCATTACTAGAGGCCGACTAGCTATAGCGGAGGAGATGGAGGCGTTTACAGTGATAGTTGGGCCGAAGGTTCGAACAGAGGTCCGAATTGAAGACGTTCCGGTGGTTCGAGATTTTGTCGATGTATTTTCAGATGATTTACCTGGATTACCACCGCCAAGAGCTGTTGAGTTCATGATCGAGTTGATACCAGGGACGCAACGGATTGCTAGTCGACCTTATCTGAAGGCACCAGTGGAGTAGGATGAGGTAAGACGATAGTCGAATGAGCTGTTGGAGAAGGGTTTCATTCACCCTAGTATGTCACCTTAGGGAGCTCTAATACTTTTTGTGAAGAAGATGGATGGTACGATAAGGATGTGCATCAACTATAAGAATTGTTACTCACTTCCTAGGATTGATGATTTGTTTGATCAGCTGACGGGTGCCAGATTCTTAATGAAGATTGACCTTCGCTCAGGTTATCACCAGTTAAGGATTAGAGAAGAGGATATCGAGAAAACTTTTTTCAGTACGAGATACGAGTTATTTGAGTTCACAGTCATGTCGTTTGGGCTGACGAACGCTCTAGCGATTTTCATGGATTTGATGCAAAGGGTCATGAGGTCGTATTTGGACAGATTCGTCATCGTATTCATCGACGATATCTTGATCTATAGCAGGACTCATGACCATCACGAGGGACATCTTAGGACGGTTTTGACGACACTGAGAGAGTACCGACTGTACACCAAGTTTAGTAAGTCTGACTTTCGGTTAAGTGCGGTGAGAATCTTAGGCCATGTCATCAGTGAGCAGGGTATCTCAGTGGATTCAGAAAATATTCGGGAGATCATTCATTGGAAGAGGCCTGAGTCCGTGGCTGATATACGGAGTTTCCTTGGACTTGTCAGATACTACAGGCGATTACGTATGATTTTTCCTAGATTGCAGCGCCGATGACGAGACTCACTAAGAAAGATGTCAGATTTAACTTGTCAAATGAGTGTGAGCAGGCTTTTTATGAATTAAAGCGGAGATTACTATCTGCACCAGTATTGATATTGCCAGAGCTGGGCAAGACCTTGACAATATATACAGATGCGTCGAGCATTGGTCTTGGATGTGTGTTGATGCAGGATGGTAGACCAGTTGCCTATCTTTTCAAGCGATTAAACCCCACGAGGGGAATTATCCTGAGCAGGACCTAGAGCTTGCAGCCGTCGTCTTTGCAATGAAGGCCGGAAGGCACTATCTATATGGAGAGTGATTCATGTTGTATACAGATCACCAAAGTTTACGATACATTTTCACTCAAAGGGATCTGAATATGCGCCAACAGAGATGTCTGGAGTTGCTGAAGGACTACGACTTCGCTATTGAGTATCACCCTTGTAAAGCGAACGTCGTAGCAGACACGTTGAGCATAAGTGGACTCGATAGTCAGACTGTTTTGCAGCAGATGACACATGATCATGATTTATTACATGCATCATCGGTTATGCGCATGGCCGAGTTTTCGACTATGGCGGAACAACACATTTGTTGTCAATAGAGGATACCGACCGTATCGATTGGACGGGTTGCTGAGTGTCAAAGGCTTGATGGGCTCTATTAGCGGGTTAGTGGTTTATCACGGAATCCGGAATGCACTGATTGGGCAGAAACCACAGATTAGTGTTTAAGATACCGATGTAGATTGTGGATACCTGCGGATCAGGAGATACGGGACGAGATTTTGGAGGATGCATACCGGTCTCGTTACATAGTTCATCTTGGTCGGACAAAGATATGTCATGATTTGAGGCGACTGTTATGGTGGCCAGGGATGAAGGCTGATATAGGTACATACGTTAGAGCTGTCACATTTGCCACCAGGTGAAGGCTGAGCACAGAAGACCCTGTGGATTATTACAGCTGTTACCCATTCCACAGTGGAAATGGGAACATACCACCATGGATTTCGTTAGTGGGCTACCGCATACATCGAGGCGTCATGATGCAGTTTGGGTAGTGATTGATGGACAAACGAAGTCGGCTCACTTCATTCCAATCTCGATGAAATACACGTTTCCCCAGCTGATCATATTGTTCGAGCATGAGATTATTAGACTTCGTAAGGTGCCAGTTTCCATTGTGTCAGACAGAGATCCCGGATTGACCTCGAAACTATGGGAGGCAATGAAGGAACAATTTGGCACCAGGTTGCAATTTAGTACGACTTATCGTCCTTGGGCCGACGGACAGTCAGAGCGACTGATCCAGATTTTGGAGGATATACTCAAGGCTTGTATATTACAGCTTGTGGATTCGTAGGAGGGCATTATACGGAAGGCCCTATAGATCACCTGCGTGTTGGGCAGAGCCAGAATATAAAAGATAGTTGTTAATCACACAGAGAAAATCCGATAAATTCATCAGAAGCCGTGAGCTGCAAAAGATAGACAGAAGAAATACGCAGATAGCTATCGCTATGGTCTGATCTATGACAGGGGTGATATGGTGTATCTGAAGGTTTCTCCTTGGAAATGTCAACAGAGATTTGGCATTAAGGCGAAATTCGCACCGATATACATTAGGCCTTACCAGATTACATAGAGAGTAGGCACAGTTGCTTATCGGTTGGAGTTACCTGCTAAGTTAGCTGGGGGTTCATCCGATATTTCACATTTCCATGTTAAGATTCGTTGGGTCAGGGCCGAGATGGACGATTGAGTTGGGACAGGTAGAGATACAGCCTGATGTGACCTCTGAGGAGAGA
Organism: Stephania yunnanensis; assembly: GCA_039657365.1. Lineage (NCBI taxonomy): Eukaryota > Viridiplantae > Streptophyta > Magnoliopsida > Ranunculales > Menispermaceae > Stephania > Stephania yunnanensis. The sequence goes on from CM077592.1 coordinate 13,472,674, forward strand.
TTGATACAGATCGCCGATCGTCGAGTACAGATTCTCCAGAATAGGGAACTCGCGAAGGTCCTAGTTCGTTGGCAGCATTATAGGATGAAGTGACTCAACTGGGAGCTCGAGTCGACGATGAGGACGCGATACCATTAACTATTCTCTGCTATGGGACCTTAGTTACAGTTAAATTTCGGGACGAAATTTTATTTAGTTGGGAAGAAATGTAACGGCCCATTTTATTAAATTTGCAGACATAGATGCCAGCTCAGATCTACGTGGACGCCGCGGTAAGACATGACACACGGGGACTTAAGTATGCTAGTTATTGTGTGTAGGATGCTTATTTGCGATGAAATTTATTGAAATACATCGCATGTGTGTATGTTGCATAATAATACGTGTGAGATTATGTGAACTGTATTCGCCTCGATATGCGTGTCGACTCGGGTACTGGGTATTTGACGGGAGCGAATATTAGGTCGGGGAAACTAAAACACACAAATTAAATAAAAATTGGCCAATTAACTAATATGGAATGAGTATTAGGTGGCTAGTGACGCGGCGGTACGCGTCCATCACGGTTCAGACACAAAACCAGGCGTCGAAACGCCCGAAAACACAGTCGAGTGTCCCAACTGTGTCATATTTTGGAGTCGATACACAAGGTCGACATCACTTATCTTTATCTATACACTCCATCACCTTTTCTCTCACCTCACACACACGCACCCCACGCACATGCACAACCGATCGGGAGAACAAGAGGAAGAAGAAGGAATACAGAGAGGAGGAGGACAAGAAGAAGCCGGGAAGGAGAGAAGAGAAGGTGGAGACGTCACGATCGAGGTGAGTCCTCGTTGTTGTTATGGGTTTCAGTTTGGCCGTGGTGGCGAGACAGGGTTTCGGCCATGGAGTCCGAACAGGGTCGCGGTTGTGATGGCAGGGGTGTCTCCCAAGCCATCGAGTCCACCAAGGTTGAGGTGGAGAGCAACCCCAACCCAAACTTCAGAAAAAATGCTCCCGATCGAACTAGAGGTTCGAGCGAGGAAGACGCTCACGCTTGTGGTGCCTACATGGGCCGAGCCTGGACCGTTCTGGTCGAGGGCCGGGTCGGGTCAGACCCAAAAAAAAGAAATTTTAAAAAGAAAAAGAAAAAAAAAAAAGAAGAAAAATGAAAGAAAGATTTGGAGAAAAATGGGAAAATCTCAAAAAAAAAATTTCTATAAAATAAATAGAAATTGAAAAATTTCTATGAAAAGAAAATATGTGGGAATGTCGGACGCGACTTTTTGCGGTGTTTTGCCTCGAAAGGCAAGAAATAGGAAATTATGCCTAAATATTTTAGAAATTTGTAGTAAATTGTCATGCGAAATTAAATTATTGATAAATGGACATAGGTTGACACGGGTGATCAATTGGTGACCAAGGACTCAGTGGACTTGGACCCGGGGATTAATTACGGGGTATTGGAGTGCATCGTGAGGTTTGTAAAACCCGATGGAAAAACTATTGAGTATTTATATTGCTTTGCATTTCCGTTCAGTTTCAGTATTCCTTGTGACTTTTCCTATATCTATATCTTGCCGTTGTTTGCACGGTTAGTCGAGTTACTCCCAATGAATTTTTCGTTCCGTGTCTATGCATTCTATACCATAACATGTGTATTAAGAGTTCTCGGTGAATAACGACCCGAGCTAAGGAACTGCTACATGTGTCGGTGCGTCGTTGGTATACGTCGGCCATCGAGAGGGACCAGGTGGTAGCTAGTTAGGTGCGCCTGCAAGTGGGATCCTGGAAGGGTATTTCGAAGTATGATCTAGTCTGACTACAACATACACACACATTTGCACTTTATTGTTATCTATGTAAGCGATGCCCTACTTACAGTTGCATGTTTACATTCCGCATGTTTATTTAACAGTATTTATTGAATTCTATTTGCTTATTTGAATGCTCAGAGGCGTTCCTTGGGATTTCAGACTGGACTCGTTATCCATTTTCTTCTGTGATGATTAAGTGCAGATCCGAGTACTAGTAAAGGCAAGGGGATCTTAGGAGACTATCTCTGATTGCCTACCATCACGGACTACTTGTACGTGTGTTTTATTTTGATATTTTGATTCTTTTCGGAACTGAGGAGTATATGATCTTGTAGATGCCTATTCTTTATATGGTACATGCCACATGCCACATGCTACATGACTTTTCAAGCACATGCTTCCTGGCAATTATTGCCAGCCATCTTTTCCATTCAACTGATCATCTCCATATCCAGAATCTTATCTCAAAGCTTATCCCTCCAGCTGTTCTACAGGATAAAATCATCCACAGTTCAAAGTTGTCTCCTTTTGATAAAGCGATACATGAAAAGCATTCAGGAAAAGCATTCACTTTTGATAAAGCAACATCTTTTCCTTTTATTAAAGAGATATGCTTTAGTTCCATCTAGTATTGTATTTTGTCGTTTGTAGGACGACATTTTCACTGTACTGCGTCTGTACATTATTGGTGTGCTTTTGTTTGCTTTGTTGCATCTATAAATAGTTGTGTTTGAAGGATGCTAAGTATCGGAAAAACTATCTAGTAAGCATTCATTCTGTGTTTAATCTTGTCTTCTATTTTTTGACATCTTCTGTAGTAATCAAGTGTGTTTCTTCATTTGCAATAATAGATCCGTATTCATATTATTATCCTTATCATTCAGACCTTCTCTTTCTTGATTCTCGTTACAATCCTAGGAGAAGATTTAACTTCGTTCACAATTTTTTATTTTGATATTTTGATTCTTTTGGTAACTGGGGAGTATATGACCTTGTAGATGTCTATTCTTTATATGGTCTACCTCGTACTTTTTAGGGTTTTTTCCACACTAGGATTTTCTTAACTGACTATTAGTAACAATATATCATTTATACACTGTACACATACAAGTGGATATGAATCTCAAGACGGAAAAATGACGGGCAGGTGTCTTATACCTATAGCGGGGCCAACCGGCAAAGAGTACTTGGAGACACGTCACCCCGAGGCAACGAGGGCCGACACACGATCCTCATGTTCCGACCAACTCTAGCATAGTGCAATGGACTCAATAAATTAACTTGTTAAGGATTCCAAGGCTTGACTATACTACAAATCACAATTCTAAAAGAAAACAAATCCATAAAGACATCCACAAAATCACAATTCCTAATAACATGCTATTCACACTATATTCCCTATGAAACAACAAGAAATGACATAAAGCACATGGATGGATTCTAAGAAATTCAATTTATCATAATATCATGAAAGTCAAGCTTAAAAAAGAGGAGTGTCAAATAAGTTCATGATATGAGAATACAATGTTGGACATAGTCAATATAGACTACAAGAAGCATAAAGTGGATATGAAATGCAAATAAAATAATCAACGAGCATACTCACCTCAAGAAATGTAAAGTCCTATCTTTACCGGCCTCCCAAAAGTCCAAATCACATATTCGAACCCTTGAGACTCTTCCCTAAGTTCCTGATATCATTTTAACTTGTTTTTGAGTGTATTTAGACCTTTAACTAGGATGTCAGACTTGTTGAAGGTATTTAGGTTGAAATTAGGAAACTGTTGATTTTTGTACTGTCAGAGCAATCGACGCGCTACCCAGTTCCTCTAACACGCTATACGAAGTTAACGCGCTAGCTGATCACACCTAGCTCGCTATGTGGAGGAGAATCTAGAATTCAACACTTAGAATTTTGAGTTATATCCACACATAGGCTACCCCAACACCTTGGGATCCCTTTTCCACATTTCCAGAGACCCAAGATATCCATTAACAAAATAAAATAGCCACACTTCAATTATATTTTCAAATTCATGAACTTAAGCTAAGTTACTAGTGTAAGATAAATACCTAGTTTGATGAAATCCTAGCTTGATCAACACCTCATACTCCAAATTCACCTAACTTTTGTTCATCTCCCTTAGTTTTCTTTTTCTCCAATTTCTTCAGCAAGCTTTCTTCTCTCCCAAGCTTATGTAATGAAATGAAATGTTTGGTTTGCATGTGTTGATCAATCAATTTTATATATTAAGATAAGGATGATTGTTAGTCATTGATCATTATTTGCATACATATCCCGAGACTAATCTAATGATCTACAACTTAACACATATCTCACTAACTCAATCCAACTAACACCAGTGTCAAACTCAACTGTTTACTAGATGTGCCAACACGTATCTCAAGGGTTATCATATGACTATTATTTAAGTTTGCTAACTTAGGTTACATTTAATATATAATCAACTATAGCAACATTATTTCAACTATAAAAGCAACACTAAGCTTAAACCAACTTACCACATTACTATCTACCTCGATCCCACGTCAACACGCATCTCGAGGCACATATCCACTCAAGTCTCGACACCCATACACAAGTTGAAGTGACTTAGTAATCAACGCATATACAATACAGTAAGCGGACACCACAACAATGCTAACATATACATCAGTCATCTCGCCTCGGTCAATGCACGTATAACAATGTGGGTTTCACGTCACGGGTTAGTAATCATGATTACAGATAATAAACGAGATTGAAAATTTGAGTCGTGACACCCGGTCCTATAGGTGACGGTAGTCGCAGTCTTACGGAGAGACAAGTGTCGAATGGCACTGATTACATTTTGTCCCAAAACACATGGTGCAAGAATGAATTGACACCTGTACTCATGTGATCTTCCCATAAAAATTACAGAACTTTCTATTGTGCAGCCATTTGAGGTTGTTTATGCTTTAAAAAAATTAATTAAGTACAATTTGTTGAATGCATTATCAATTTAATTTACTTGTCACATATGCCATGTTCGGTGCTCACTATCATCGATGAGATTGTAGAGACATCACCTATCAAAAGTTAAGAAAAAGAATTATAAAAGATATATATATATATATATATATATATATATCTATAGATACATATAGAGGATATTCTATAATAATGACTTTTTTAAATCATTATGAATGATGATTTACAATTCTCAACATAGAATTTAGATCTAATTATAAATATGAAAGCTACCTTTATGACTTTAAATATGTGCATAAATTTCAACAAGATTTTTAAGATTTGACAGCCTAACAAAGCCTCACAAAGCCAGCAAGTTTTAGACCAAGTAATATATAGGGGATATTAATACTTAGGTTTTTAAGATTTGAGAAAAAAGGTTTGATTGACCAAAACGTCAAGGTACAATTTAAACTTATGGGCTTTTTTTTTTCAATTTGCATCATTTTTTTTAAGATGCGATCACTCAACTATCCTGAACATCCTTTTTCTATCCAGGAAATCTATACTGATAAAGTTTGAACCAGGATCCGCATCAGATTCATCAGGCAAACCTCTTCTTAAACCAATGACTAAACTCGATTTAAAAATATTCATAAAGTTTCATTCTCTCAAATTGATCAATCTCTTCATAATTGGACATTTCCTGATATAAAACCTACATCTGTTTATAATAAAGGATATTTTTCTAAAAAACAAGATTTTATTATCAAATTGGAAGAAGATACAATATCAATTGATGGAGAAGGTCAATAATTGATTCTTATATCTCTTGAAAAAATTCAAAAATAGAAAAATACATATAAATATTTGCACATCGGTCTTATACAAGTTGCAATCAAACCCTTAATAACATTAGGTTTAAATACATCTGTGTTAGTCTCTGTTAGAGATAAACGCCATCAAGAATTTAATGATTCAGATAAAAATCAATTACAAATCAATTACGGCGCTTTCTTGGTTGTCTCAATTACTTATCTGATTTCTATCAAAATGCTGCGCTTGATCGCAAACCATTACAAGAACTTCTCAAGAAAGATGCAAAATTTTTATGGACTTCGGCCCATACATCTGCCATTCAGAATATAAAGCAAAAAATTAAATCCCTTCCATGTCTTTATTTAACAAATACAGATTATCCAAAAATTATACAAATAGATGCTTCAGACCTTGGTTATGGCGGTATTCTTTTACAAAAAACTTCATCTAGCCAAGAACAATTAGTGTGTTATACCTCAAAACTTTGGAATGATACTCAACAAAAATATGCTACTGTCAAAAAGGAAGTTTTAGCAATTGTTTTATGTGTTCAAAAATTCCAATCAGATGTTTTGAATAAAAAACTCTTAATACGTGTTGATTGCAAAGCTGCTAAAGAAATTCTTTTTAAAGATGTTAAAAATTTGGTTTCCAAACAGGTTTCGCTCGTTGGCAAGCAAAATCTTAAGTGTTTTTTATTTTGATATTGAATATATTAAAGGTAAATATAATTCTCTTCCCGACTTCTTATCTCGCGAATCTCTTACTTCTTCGCAAATTCATTGCCTACAGCTAGTCATGACTGATAAAGGCAAGTCTCCTATAACAGCCAATAAACTCTCCTCTTTATTCAATTCATACAACAAAGCTGATGTCAATAAATCCCTTTATACCTACAGTAATCGACATCTCGTCATTATTCTTGATTCTTATCTCCTTGATAAATCTTTAGATGCCCAAATCAAGCTTGTCATGCCCCCTTCTATTCACTACAGGATAAAGTCATCCACAGTTTAAAGTTGTCTCATTTTGATAAAGTGATACAGGAAAAGCATTCAGGAAAAGCATTCACTTTTGAGAAAGCAAAATTTTTTGCTTTTATTAAAAATATATGCTTTAGTTCCATCTAGTATTGTATTTTGTCGTTTGTAGGACTACCTTTCCACGGCAGTGCGTCTGTACATTATTGGTGTGGTTTTGTGTGCTTTGTTGCATCTATAAATAGTTGTATTTAAAGGTTGCTAAGTATCGGAAAAACTATCGAGTAAGCATTCCTTCTGTGTTTAATCTGGTCTTCTGTTTTTTGACATCTTCCGTTGTAATCAACTGTCTTTCTTCAGTTGCAATAATAGATCCATATTCATATTATTATCCTTATCATTCAGACATTCTCTTTATTGATTCTCATTACAATCCTTGGCGATGATTTAACTTCGTTCACAATTTCGTGTTTGGACGCTCAATTATGAGTAATCTTATTAAAACTATAACTCGAGTTCTATCTAGGAAATCTATACCGATAAAGTTTGAACCAGGATCCACATCAGATTCATCAGCCAAACCTCCTCCTAAACCAATGATAAAACTCGATTTAAAAAATATTCATGAAGTTTCATTCTCTCAAATTGATCAATCTCTTCATAATTGGACACTTCCTGATATAAAACCTACATCAGTTTATAATAAAGGATCGTTTTCTAAAAAACAAGATTTTATTATCAAATTGGAAGAAGATACAATATCAATTGATGAATATGGTCAAGAATTGATTCTTATATCTCCAGAAAAAATTCAAAAATATAAAGATACATATAAATATTTGCACATCGGTCTTATACAAGTTGCAATCAAACCCTTAATAACATTAGGTCTTAATACATCTGTGTTAGTCTCTGTTAGAGATAAACGCCATCCAGAATTTAATGATTCATTATTAGGCATGATTGAAGGCAGTCTAGTTGACGGTCCCATTCATTTTAATTGCTTTCCTAATTTCACAATAAGTTTACATGATGACTTTGCACATGAAGCTGCAGTCTTAGGTGTTTACACTCAAAGATTTAAAATGAAAGGAATAACCTCAAATGTTGCGGTTGTCTACCGTATTTATTATAAATTAATGCATACAATTATTCCTGATGTTGCTTATACAAATTTGCACACAGGAACATCCACTCTTATCCTTACCAATATTCGTAATAATACAGTTGATCGAAAACAATTAAAATGGAATGAAGTTCAAGTTCCACAACAATAGACCATAAAAGAAAATAATAAAGAAGAATGTCAAAAACAACGAATCACAAATGAAATTCATCAATTTGTAACTCATGATGATGGTAAAGTTGATATTTTATTCGCTCCTCGAACATCAACGTCAAAACGATATGAAACATCTTTTCCTCATTCTTCCTCTTCAGCGCCTTGTCGCACAAGCACTCCCCTTGTTTCTCAACCTCCTCCCTCTACTGGTATTGCTTATCCTGTTTATTCTTCTTCTCCTAAAGATGATAATGTAAGTATCAATGATTTTGCTGAATATCGTATTAATGTCATATCTATTGCTTTTGATTCTGACGACACCAATGAAGTACCAAACACTAAATTTATTCTCGATCATGCTTTATTAAAACAACAATTTTTACAACATCCTTTCAAACCAGTTTTTTGTAAATTAGTTATTTTCAATTAACGAGCTATTTTTCGAGAAAAATATTTTACTTATGTTAAACAAATATAACAAAATATCCCATTTTTTGACTGGTTATCTCAACAATTTCCAAAAATTAATCATAAAATCGATACAGTTTGGGAAAGCACTTTCGACGAGAAATATGTCCAAAATCATCCTTCATTAGCACCTATAAAATCAAAGGACAATTTTACAGCTGCTCCATTTAAAACTTCTATTGAGGACGATGGGTTTGCAACCCGAAAAGATATCAATCATCTTCTTGAACAAAATAACTATACAAATTTGTATCTTTCTACTTTATCATCCTCCCTAAAAACTAATAAACCATTGCCTTCTTCCGAACAACCATCATTTCGTTCTCCGACACCAAAGGCTATGACTACTCCCCATCTACCAGCTATTACAACAAAATCCTTTTTTCCTTCCACATCCTCCTCCTTCCCATTACCTTCCTTTGTACCAAAATATTCTGATGAATTTCTTGATAAATTAACTCCTCGGCTGTCTCAGCTTGAATCTTTCCTCGACTAGATCAAATGTACCTCCGCCTCCTCCATCTACAGACCCTCCTCAATCAAAAAGAGACACTACTAATCGAAAAGATAAAGCTCATGTTATTGCAAACCTCGATCAACTACCTACTTTTGACCATTCCGCATCCAGTTCAGTCGCCAATGAAATAATTACTATGCCATCCGATTCCGCTTCTTCATCTTTTTCAACATCACTTTCTCCTGATACTGATCAACTTGCTATTCACAAGGTATTTCGTCATAAAAAACCCCCTACCCTACTCGTTATCCAAAACAAAAACAATTTTATTCAAAACCTTCTCCCGCCGATCTTATTCTTGAAGAAAAAATCAAAAGACATCAAAAACTCGATAGTAATGCCATCTATGACTGGAAAATTGATGGTTTATCTGAATATCAAATTATGAAAGTTCTTCTACAAACGCAAATCTATGCAAAAGCCTGCCTCACACAAAAACATAATGACGCCACAATCGCTACTGTTATCTCTGCGGGATTCACTAGCCAGTTATTTGTTTGGTGGAATTATGCGTTTAATCAAGATGCTCGTACTGAAATTATAACTTCTATCATACGATATGATAATGGAAATTAATTATAATAAACAGCAAATGAAATCCTCTATTTTATTAACTAAGAGTATTCATAAAGACAGTTAATGGATTGACCTAGGGCACATGCCCCATCATTTTGTAGGTCGTCTATCCTCTCTCGATGAAAAAATAAGTGATCAATTACAAAGTTTACGATGCAAAACTATGAATGACTACCGTTGGTGTAAAAATACATTTTTCACTAAACTTTATCTATTAACTAATCATGATAGTCAATTCTGGAAAGAAAGATCTATTGCTGGCTTGCCTCCTTATTTTAGTGCTAAAGTTAAAGAATACATCAAAACTCAAAACGATGGGTCCATGAACTGGATCAATCTTTCTTATGGTGATCTTATACGATATGTTCAAACCTGCGAAATCTCAATCTGTAATGATATGCGTATTAAACGCCAACTTACTAGAGAAAATAATACATTAAAACGTGATCTTTGAGATTTTTGTTACGATTTTGGTCATGATTTAGATATTACACCCCTTATTACTCATTCACATAAACGGCGCCAAAAACGATATTCTTTTAGTTTTCCTAAAAATAAGTTTTATACTAAATCTCATCCTAAACGTCAAACCCGTCGCTATCCGAAAAATTTTAAAACACCAGTTAATAAGAAAAACGTTTGTTATCATTGTGCTAAACCTGGTCATTATGCAAATAAATGTCATCTCAAAAATCACAAACAAAAAATTCACCAAATTCAACCTGATGAATCTTCTTCTGATATATGTCATTGAACTACTAATATGTTGCATACATCTTCCTCCTCCTCTGAAACATAAAATAATATTTTAACTGCCCATGAAGAACTTATTTTTGCTATTGGTGAACAGATTACTGATCCAACTTTAAAATATAAATATTTTACGGAACTTATCCCCAAACCTCTAGATACTGAACCTCTTGCTGATTTAGAACGATTTTCTGATAAAAAGCATCATAAATTCAAACAACAATTAGACATTGACCCTAATAAATATTCATTTACTAGTCTTATGCAAACTGTTACTAAAAAATCTCATTAAGCTACAATACAGACTTTGCAAACTGAAATTAATAACTTAAAATCCGAAATTAAACTATTAGCCGAACGTACTACTGCATTAGAAACAATAAATACCGAATCCTTAAATGAATTTGATCCCGATGATGTTTTTATTGAATCTCTCACTCGTTATACGCATCAACGATGGTTTACTCCAATCGCTCTTACAATAAAGGATTTTTCGTATAAATGTTCTAACTTAATTAATTCAGGTGCTGATTTAAATTTTATTCGCGAGGGTCTCATGCCTTTTCGCTATTGTCAATATACTACAAGTAGAATTTCAACTGCCAATGGTACCAAAACCTCCATTAAATAAAAAGTGCCTATTGCCCACATTTGTCATCAATCTATTTGTATCCCTACCTCTTTTATCATAGTTAAGGGTCTTCAACATGATATCCTACTTAGAACTCCGTTCCTACAACATATACAACAATTTTCGATTTCTTCAAATGGTATATCTACCACCCTCAATAATCGACAAATTATATTTTCGTTTAATCTGCCACCTATAGATAAATACTTGAATCAACTTATAAATCAGATTGATCATAAACAAAGCCACATAAACGTTTTGCGTTTTGAAATTAATTTTCTCAAAACAGATCAATACCTACAAACTTTGTCCTTTCAAGCTAAATTAAAGACGTTTCAAACAAGTTTACATAAACAATGTTGTTCTAATATTCCTTCTGCATTTTGGGATCGCAAAAAACATATAGTTACTATACCTTATATCTCTGATTTTAATGAAGATAATATTTCTACAAAAGCTAATCCTTTTCAAATGAAATCTCGCTTACGAGATCTCCATCACAATGAAATCAAAGATGTACTTATCAAAAAAACAAATCACTCATTCAAAATCTTCATGGAGTTGTACTACTTTTTATGTTGAAAATGCCCCCGAACTTGAGCGAGGTGTTCCTCGACTTGTCATAAATTACAAGCCTCTTAATAGAGTTCTTAAAACCATTCGTTATCCCTTACCCAATAAATACGATTTAATAAAAGCCACTACCTCTGCATTAATCTTCCAAAAATTTGATCTTAAATCCGATTTTTGGCAAATTCAAATACATCCTAGTGATCGATATAAAACTGCTTTTAACACTCCATTTGGTCAATACCAATGGAATGTCATGCCTTTTGGCCTAATATATGCTCCATCTGAATTTCAAAAAATAATGAATGATATTTTTAACCCCTATCGTTATTTTATACTAGTTTATATAGATGATATTTTGGTCTTCTCTAAAACAATCGATCAACATTGGAAATATCTCTATACATTTCAAGCAATTATCATTAAAATGGCCTTGTCCTTTCACAAAAGAAAATGCATTTATTCAAAACATCTACTATATTTTTAGGCTTCAAATATCTAATCAAACAATTACTCCAGTTAATCGTGTCATCAATTTTGCTGATAAATTTCCAGATCAACTCTCTTATAAAAATCGATTACAACGCTTTCTTGGTTGTCTCAATTACTTATCTGATTTCTATCAAAATGTTGCGCTTGATCGCAAACCATTACTAGAACTTCTCAAGAAAGATGCAAAATTTTTATGGATTTCGGCACATACATCTGCCATTCAGAATAGAAAGCAAAAAATTAAATGCCATCCTTGTCTTCATTTAGCAAATACAGATTACCCAAAAATTATACAAACAGATGCTTCGGACCTTGGTTACGGCGGTATCCTTTTACAAAAAAGCTACATCTAGCTAAGAACAATTAGTGTGTTATACCTCAAAACTTTGGAATGATACTCAACAAAAATATGCTACTGTCAAAAAGGAAGTTTTAGCATTTGTTTTATGTGTTCAAAAATTCCAATCGGATGTTTTGAATAAAAAATTATTAATACGTGTTGATTGCAAAGCTGCTAAAGAAATTCTTTTAAAAGATGTTAAAAATTTGATTTCCAAACAGATTTTCGCTCGTTGGAAAGCAATCTTAAGTGTTTTTTATTTTGATATTGAATATATTAAAGGTAAAGATAATTCTCGTCCTGAGTTCTTATCTCGTGAATTTCTTACTTCTCCGCAAATTCATTGCTTACAGCTCGTCATGACCGATAAAGGCAAGTCTCTTGCTACAGCCAATAAATCTTCCCCTTTATTCAATTCATACAACCATGCTGATGTCAATAAATCCCTTTATACCTACAGTAATCGACATCTCGTCATTATTCTTAATTCTTATCTCCTTGATAAATCTTTAGATGCCCAAATCAAGCTTGTCATGCCCCCTTTTATTCACTTCCTACCGAATCGTCCTAATGTGACCATTAAGTTCTATGAAACCATCTTGCTTACAACTGGATCAGTTGTTATTGAACATTTTACAAAACCTAACTCTGATGAGATTGCTTATTCGAAATTAAAAATTCAAAAGGTTCTCTCTAGTGCTAAATGGTCTCAACAGCTCTCAGTTCAATAGAGTCCATTCATTTATCAATCAATGACTCTAGTTAAAGATCGACATCCAGCTCAAGTCAACTATAAAGATTATATTGATGCCTGGCGCCACAAATTGTTTTATAAAGATCCCTCCTCTGGACAATCGTGGTACATTACCCTAAAAAAATCACTGAAGGTTAATCTGCCAAATTGGTTCATTGTTGAATGGTGGACAAAGTTTGGCCCTCACATGGGATTCTTTCCTCCTGAAGTTTTCAAGAAATAGGAAGCTGAAAACTTAACTATGTTCCAATTTCTGCAAAAACATTCAATCCCTTGGATACTTAAATGGCACTATGGAACTCACACCATTAACACTGTTCATAACCAAGCCTTCACCTATCTATCTCAAGAAATCCATTGCAAATGGTGGGATAAATTTGAAGTTAACTCTATCGACATCAATATTCCTTCCACACCATCTAAACGGACAGCCATCAATCGATCTAAACAACATGCTGAATTTAGTCCGCCTCAAGAATTTCCTCCGCTTCCCAAAACTTATAAAAAGCAAGCTTAACTTCTCCATTACCAAAATCTCCAGAAGAATCTAGTTCAGCTAGTCATTCTGACTTAGCGCAAACAATCATTCAACAATTACATGAAAGTTTTCAACAGAATTTTCAACAAATGCAAGATCATTTTGATAACCGTTTCAAGCAGTTTGAAGCAAAATATTCAACTTCATCCGGAACACATTCTGACACTTATTCAGCTTATTCTGCAGATTCCATTGATATCTAAATGAGGACGTTAGCTCGTGCTTTACATGATCCAGCAACTCAGCAACCCTTAATTGATCATATTTATCAAGACTCATTCCTTAATGGCGTCGAGATTGTATGGAAATTCACTTCTACACAGCCATCACTTTATATTTTTGCATGGCAATCTATCTTTTGGTCCTATGAAGATGCCAATTTGCTCATGGCGTTATGGAAATTACTTCAGAAGCCCTCAATCCATATTTTTAATCAATATCCAGATCTATATCGATATCCTGATTTTGTTCACTATTACTTATGGCGACTGCTTCGTTCTGCACCAATTCGCTTCTATTGCTCCTATCACGATCATTAATTTTCGGCCCATGCCATACTGTATTATCCGGCCCATGCTTCTTGGACGTGTCCAGCCTTCCGGCCCATGCCACACGACTTTTCAAGCACATGCTTCCTGACAATTATTGCCAACCATCTTTTCCATTCAACTGATCATCTCCGTATCTAGAGTCTTATCTCAAAGCTTATCCCTCCAGCTGTTCTACAAGATAAAGTCATCCACAGTTTATAGTTGTCTCTTTTTGATAAAGTGATATAGGAAAAGCATTCAGGAAAAGCATTCACTTTTGATAAAGCAAAATCTTTTGCTTTTATTAAAGAGATATGTTTTAGTTCCATCTAGTATTGTATTTTGTCATTTGTAGGACTACCTTTCCACGGTACTGCTTCTGTACATTATTGGTGTGCTTTCGTGTGCTTTGTTGCATCTATAAATAGTTGTGTTTGAAGGATGCTAAGTATCGAAAAAACTATCGAGTAAGCATTCCATCTGTGTTTAATTTTGTCTTCTATTTTTTGACATCTTCTATTGTAATCAAGTGTGTTTCTTCAGTTGCAATAATAGATCCATATTCATATTATTATCCTTATCATTCAGACCTTCTCTTTATTGATTCTCGTTACATTCCTTGGCAAAGATTTAACTTCGTTCACAATTTTTTATTTTGATATTTTGATTCTTTTGGGAACTGAGGAGTATATGACCTTGTAGATGCCTATTCTTTATATGGTACAGTGGTCTACCTCGTACGTTTTAGGTTTTTTCCACACTAGATTTGCTTAATTGATTATTAGTAACTCTTGCATTTAAATACACCTTCCGCTGAATATGTCATTTATACACTGTACACACACAAGTGGATATGAATTTCGAGACAGAAAAATGACGGGCAGGTGTCGTACACCTGTAGTAGGGCCAACTGGCAAAGAGTGCACGGAGACACGTCACCCCGAGGCAAAGAGGGCCGCAACACTAGCCTCATGTTCTGACCAACTCTAACATAGTGCAATGGACTCAAGAAATTAACTTGTTAAGGATTCCAAGGCTCGACTATACTACAAAGCACAATTCTCAAAGAATACAAATCCATAAAGACACCCACAAAATCACAATTCCTAATAACATGCTATTCAAACTATAATCCATACGAAACAACAAGAAATGACATAAAGCACATGGATGGATTCAAAGAAATTCAATTTAGCATAATATCATGAAAGTCAAGCTCAAAAAAGAAGAGTGTCAAATAAGTTCATGATATGAGAATACAACGCTGGACATAGTCAATATAGACTACAAGAAGCATAAAGTGGATATGAAATGCAAATAAAATAATCAATGAGCATTCTCACCTAAAGCAATGTAAAGTCCTATATTTACCGGCCTCCCAACACTCCAAATCGCATATTCAAACCCTTGAGACTCTTCCCTAAGTTCCTGATATCATTTTAACATGTTTTTGAGTATATTTAGACCTTTAACTAGGATGTTGGACTTGTTTAAGGTATTTAGGTTGAAATTAGGAAACTGTTGATTTTTGTACTGTCAGAGCAATCAACGTGCTACCCAGTTCCTCTAACACGCTATATGAAGTTAACGCGCTAGCTGATCACACCTAGCTCGCTATGTGGAGGAAAATCTAGAATTCTGCACTTAGAATTTTGAGTTCTATCCACACATGCTACCCCAACACCTTGGGATCTCTTTTCCACATTTCCAGAGACCCAAGACCTCCATTAACAAAATAAAATAGCCACACTTCAATTATATTTTCAAATTCATCAACATAAGCTAAGTTACTAGTGTAAGAGAAATACCTAGTTTGATGAAATCCTAGCTTGACCAACACCTCATACTCCAAATTCACCTAACTTTTGTTCATCTCCCTTAGTTTTTTTTTTTCTCCAATTTCTTCAGCAAGCTTTCTTCTCTCCTAAGCTTATGTAATGAAATGAAATGTTTGGTTTGCATGTGTTGGTCAATCAATTTTATATATTAAGATAAGGATGATTGTTAGTCATTGATCTTTATTCGCATACATATCCCGAGACTAATCTAATGATCTACAACTTAAAACATATCTCACTAACTCAATCTAACTAACACCAGTGTTAAACTCAATTGTTTGCTAGATGTTCCAACACGTATCTCAAGGATCATCATATGACTATTATTTAAATTTGCTAACTTAGGTTACATTTAATATATAATTAACTATAGCAACATTATTTCAACTATATAAGCTACACTAAGCTTAAACCAACTTACCACCACTACAAAAAAAAGCAAATCAGAAACGGAATTAGAAACGGAAATAAGTTCCGTTTCTAAATCAGAAACGGAATTAGAAACGGAATAAGTTCCGTTTCTAAATTAAAAAGTTAGCGACGGAATTGAGACGGAAACATTCAGAGACGGATTTGAGACGGATCAGAGACGGAATTAGAGACGGAATTAGAGACGGAATTAAATTCCGTCTCTGAAAAATGGCGCCAACATTCCCGCCAAAACTGTATTTTGTTATACCCGTTCATCAAATCTCGAGATTTGTGACAACAAATCTCGAGATTTCTCTTTACCCCCTCCAAAACCCCCCCTCGTCTCATCCTCCCCACCACCGAAAGCCACCTAAACCCAAAGCCCTAACCAAGCAAACCCATCGCGCGATTCGATCTCATCGTCTTCGTCGTCTCTCCTCTATACTCTCGTCTCTCCTCTCTCGTTCGCGCCGTCTCTCCTGGTCCACCGCCCCCAAATCTCCAACCCCCAACAAATCGGCGTCTCTGTTCCGTTGCTCTCAACTCTCTCTCTCTCTCGGTCTCTCCGTCTCTCTCCAGATCACCGCCCCCAAATCCCCAACCCCCAACAAGTCGTCCTCGCACTACATTGCTCCCTTGTAGCGCCGCCCCGCTCTCGGTCCCGTTCGGTTGTCTTGCACCATTTCGATCGGCGCCTCTGCTCCTCTCGGGTCTCACTTCGTGCTCTCATTCGAGTCCCCTATTCGATCTCTCGTTCGGTGGTATTGTGCTCTCATTCATTCCGTGCCTCGCCGTGCTTGATTGGTGAGTTCTCCTCTTTTCCTCTCGAACCATTGTTTTTGGTGAATTGGCGGTGACATGTTATGTAGGTGTTCCTTGCTATTTTATCATATCTTGATGTTGGTTTACCTATTTAAATGTATAATTTAAATAAATTTGATTTGGTTGTAACTTTACCAGTATGTCTCCCTTGCTATTGTATGATATCTTGATGTGTATAACTATTCAGCTATAATAAGTGATATATTGATGTCTTTGTTATATGTTCGGTGTCTCTCTTGATGTGTTATGTAGGTGTTCAACTAACATTTATAAAAAGAACAAGTTTCCACTTCCTTTCAGTCTAATGAAATCAAGAATTTTCGTTCAGTATTTTTGTTCAAATTTATCATGTTAGGCATTGTTTTTTATTCCTTGCTATTTTATTATGTTTGGTTATGCTATTCTGAAATGCCAAAAAATTGATAATAGGTGCAATGATTTGAAATATGAAAATCTAATTCTGAATATACTAGGTATTACTTTGATCATAGTTCTGTGCATGATTCTTGATCTCATTCAAGAGCTTAGTGAACGAAGTGATGGTTGTGGCTATGTCTTCATCAGAGCCAACTCTGAAAGTCTCATAGTGCCCCTCGATTATCAACTTTTTTCTTCACTTGATGTTTACCTTTATAATGTACCCTAAGCTTCTCCTTCACTTCCTTAGTTGTTTGACAAGCCCTAACTCTGTTACATTTGTTCTCATAAAGCGAGGAAAAAAAATTATTCATGCCTTGATCATTGTAGAGCTCAATCTTGGTCTCCTCAATGATGTCTTCTCTCATGGCCCTGTTCGGTGGACTGTACCTATTCTCAATTGACTCCCACAAAAGTCTAAGTTTCACCCTAATGTAGAACTTCATCATTACTTTCCAATGAGCATAGTTGGTATAGATAAAAAACACTTTGAATTTTCAACTCCCTATCCTTAGTTCAATGAAAAGTTAAAACAATTACTTTCTAATCCAGGCATCTTACATATTTATGATGAGGTAAATAATCCAGTTAGAGGAATATCGAATAAATGTTGTTGTACTTTGCATTTCGTGCCTTGAATTGCATTCAAACATAAATACTTAGCAAGATAATAATTAAGGACAACATTAGATATTAAAGTCAATTTGATCTATCACCATTCTAGCATTTCTTAATAAAACCTATAATTATATAAGTCATTCCATGACTAGAGTGATCTAATTACATCTATCATCATATGAAAGAGACATTACATTACAATACGATCATAAATGAAACCTGAGACATCGTGTAACGCTGACTAGTTAGAAAATTAATGACTTTCTAACTTTGTCAATTTATTCTCTATTCATGAGTTCAACAAGAACCTCGTTCTTTCACTTAGCTATCAATTTCTTGTAGATTGTCTTGATCGCTATTCCGATTTACACTATTCTCCAATTAGTGAGATTTCCTATCATCTTAATCATTATGGTTTCATTACTTGAATAGACAACCGGCTCGACAACGGTTACGTTCGAATAGGAATGTCGTCTACAAGTAGAGACCGGATGTACAACCGGCTCGACAACGGTTACGTTCGAATTGAATTCGCGGCGAAGGTTAAAGAATTCATATCATTTGCCAAACAACATTGTCCTACATACCAAAGTGAAAGGAAGATTAGATGTCCGTGCAATTTTAAGAAATGTTGACTTGTACCGTACATGGACGTCGAAATGGTTGAGTACCACATATGTAGGTATGGATTTGTCCCGGGATATCACTGTTGGTACGAACATGGTGAGAACGGAGATGAAGGCCCGCAAAACTTTTATGAAATGGATAGCCATATTGATGATGCTGATGTGGGAGGATACGATCCGACACCTTACCGCGAGATGCTACACAACGTGGCAGGTCCAAGTTTCAATTGGAATGACGTGGAAGAATCTCCAAACCCCCAAGCACGCCAACTATATGACATGATTGATGCGAGTAGGGAACAATTGTGGCCTGGTTGCGAAACCATGACAACGTTGTCCGCAATGGCAAGATTACTTGCGATCAAGTCTGAACATCATATATCTGAACGAGGGTATAATGAAATCATTAAACTCATGAAGGATTGTTTGCCAAATGACAACTCATTGGTTGAAAATTTTTATGCCACTAAAAGACTAATGCGAGATCTAGGTCTACCTGTTGAGAAAATAGATTGTTGTGAGGACCAATGTATGATTTATTGGGGAGTGGACTCTGAGTTGACGTCATGTAAATTTTGTGGGAAATCACGATACATTGCACATCGACAAGGTCGTTGTCGGAACACAAAAAAGCGCCCTTGCAAAAGAATGTACTACTTCCCTTTGGGCCCTCGGTTGCAACGACTGTATGCGTCCGAGTCAACCGCAAAACATATGCGATGGCATGGAGATCATTCATCGCCAGAAGATGTTATGCAACACTGTTCTGATTCGATTGCTTGGAGACATTTTAATGACATCAATAAAGACTTCGCCGCCGAGGTTCGGAATGTTCGTTTAGGATTGTGCACTGATGGTTTTCAAGTATTTGGGCTTTCCGGGAAATCGTACTCTTCGTGGCCCGTGATTTTGACTCCTTACAACCTTCCACCGTCGATGTGCATGAAATCGAGTTTATGTTCTTAACGGTTATCGTTCCTGGACCGACCAGCCCAAAGCAGAAAATCGACGTGTTCCTTCAGCCGCTTGTGAAAGAGTTGCAAGATTTATGGAACAATGGGGTGATTACATACGACGTCTCCACCAAGAAAAATTTTCTCATGCGAGTTGCCCTTTTATGGATCGTTAGTGATTTCCCGCATATAGCATGTTGTCCGGTTGGAGCACACACGGTAAGTACGCTTGTCCATATTGTATGGAGGATACAAATGCATTTCAATTGCGAAATGGTGGTAAGACATCGTGGTTCGATTTGTCATCGTCGTTTCTTGGCGAAGTCATCACCATTAAGAAAAGAAAAAAAATTTCATTAGAGGCAAAATGGTCATAAATGATGATCCGCCCGCTTTGCGTTCTGGTGAAGAAATTTTGGCAGAAATTGAATCGTTTGGCTTGATGAAGGTGACTGAAATCGGAGCTGAATCTGTGAATGGGCGGATAGCTAAGAATTCGGGATGGAGGAAGAAAAACATATTCTGGGACTTGCCGTATTGGAAGACAAACTTGATCCGCCAAAACTTAGATGTCATGCACATTGAGAAAAATGTTTTTGACAACATATTCAACACTATTATGTGTGTACCGGGCAAGAGTAAGGACAATGCAAAATCGAGGCAAGAAATTCGTGAATATTATCACCGACCTTCTCTACACATTGATTCGGCGACAAATACTTACGTCCTTGGGTGTTATGCTCTTGATACATCAAAAAAACATAAATTGTGCGAGTGGGTTGAAAAATTGCGTTTTCCTGATGGTTACGCATCGAATCTTGGTCATGAAGAGCCATGATTGTCAAATATTCATGCAACGGTTGATACCAATTGCATTCAGAGAACTCCTCCCAAACCCGGTTTGGGTTGCAATTAGCGAATTAAGCCTTTTTTTCCGATCCCTAACTGCGAAATGTGTCAGTATCCAAGATATGGAGGTCTTATAGTCTGAAATACCAAAAATCATTTGCAAGTTGGAAAAAATATTCCCTCCAAGCTTATTTGACTCTATGGAACACCTACCAATCCACTTGGCCTACGAGGCCCGTCTGGCCGGTCCCGTTCAATTTCGATGGATGTATCCATTTGAGAGGTACTATCTTGACCCCTTGAAATTATTTTCCCATTCAATAGGTTTTATATCAACATTTCCTATAACATTCATACAGGTACCTTAAACATTTGAAGAACAATGTGCGAAACAAAGCGAAGGTTGAAGGCTCCATGAGTAATGCTTATTTGGTCGAAGAGGTCACATCCTTTTGTTCTTACTACTTCGAAAATCACGTCTCTTCGTTGCATGACAAAGTGCCACGTAACGACGATGGCGGTCTCGGGCCCACACCGAACTTCGTCGGCAATTTCTCAATTTTCACTTATCCTAGTCGACCCATGGGCAAGTCGAAGGAGCGGTACTTAACAGAGCAGGAGTATAATGCCGCTCATTCGTACATACTGCTCAATTGTCCAGAGATCGCTCCTTACGTTCAGTATGGCCGTCACTTTCATTCAATAATGCAGTACATTCATTGTGCATATTTTAGTAAGACAACCTACTTACATGTTCATTTCTTCTAGGATATTCGTCGATGAAATCACTCAAGCAATGGGGGAGTCGGAAGTTGATAGTAGTCTAGAGCACAACTTCCCCATTTGGTTTCAAACATATGTAAGGTCATTACTTTTGTACGTTATAGATTCATAAATTTCTTCCATAAATAATGTGTCATATTGCATTACTAATTTTTTTGAATAGGCTCGGAATTCTATAGTTGACGAGACGCTCGTTGATCTTTCTGTTGGTCCTAGTCGATCATGTACTGTCTACCCTGGTTACCTTGTTAATGGGTATAAGTTCCACTCCGCAACATATGACGTTATTAGATCGACGCAGAGCAGCGGTGTTTTGGTGAAGGGTTCAAACTACGCCGATGTTTCCCATAACTATTATGGAGTACTGCAAGAGGTCGTGGAGATTGAGTATACCGGCCTCAAGCGTGTGGTCTTATTTAAGTGTGAATGGTATGACCCTACACCGAATCATGGTGTGAGGACTCACCCAACACTTCAATTGGTAGAGGTTCATCGAAGTCGACGATATAACAACTACGAGCCATTTATACTAGCAATGCAAGCCACTCAAGTCTACTACCTTTCGTACCCTTCTATGAGGAACGACCGACAAGAATGGCTAGCAGTTTGTTGTTTGTCGGCCAAATTCGGCCGACGAGGAAACTAGCAAAGACGATAATGACCAGGGCTCGGCAGAGATTGCTTTCCAAGATGGGATGCCCACCACGTGCGTAGTCGATGATGCAATCGTCGATATCAACAATCTAGATGATCCGACTGGGACTCGATTCATTGTTGAAGCGGGTCCAAGTGAAGAAGTTTATAGTGGAGATGATTCGGAAGAAGAATCCTCACCTTCTACTCATGAGAGTGAATTTGAAACGGATGATAGCGAATAATGTATGTATATGATATGTCAACGTCCAATAATGTAGTTACTTTTATTAGCATGCATCCTGTGTTATAAAGTCCAATCATTTAGACTTAATTTCTAATTTTTGTATGCCCTCCTTCTTCGATGTTTTATTGCTATTTTGTTAGGTTTCATGGCCGGAGGTGGTCATCCCCCACGTCGAGGTTTCCCATTAGGAGGCCATCGTCAAGGCGGAAGAGGTGCAGCACCGACCTCTGGCGGCGAAATACCTACTGGGCCTCATGGTCAGGCCACACGAGGGGTCCATAGAGGTCGTGGCGGTCGAGGTCGTGGGTCAATACCCGCATTATCGATTCTGACTTCTCGGTCTCTCGAGCACGATACAGCCGCAGCGTCACCTTCCCCTTCCATACCGTCGGCGTCGTCTGTACCATCATCGTCGTCATCGAGGACTATACCAGATATGCACTTCCAGTTACCATCAATGACATCAAGGACTCCTTTACCCACGAGGCCTGCACCCCCAGCCACAGCATCACCGGCAGCATCCCCACAAGAAGACGTAAGAGCAGGGTTGGAGGTGACAGGCCCTCCACGGCCACCTCAGAGGACAGGGATGGAGCCCCCTCGCGTGCAGGGGATTCCTTTCAGACTGATTGCCAATGATACGTAAGTTTGTGTTTGACTCTTATATGTCGTTTTAAATATGGATGTCAATTATTGAAGAAGTAGTTAAGGTGATATGCATGTTCATGAAACACAGGGAGTTGCATCCTTCGCATTTTTGTGCAAGGAGGATGACAAAAGTTTTCAAACGATGGATGATTCCTGAAGGGTATTGTTGGAAGTCGGTACCGCCTCATCATAAAGACCAATACTGGCGCCAATGGAAGGTAAACGAGACTACTAAATGCCTTATGATTTACACTATTTTCTCAATGTTTCGTAACAATAGCAATCGCCAATTTGTAGGTATTTTTTAGATGGGATGACGCGATTCCCGAGGATCTCGTGCGAGCGGCGTACGACAGGCTTGCAGGCACAAGGTACACCACATTGATGCACAAGTTAAAGAAGAGTCGCGTGCAGCCAGTTTTTATTACGGATGAGGCATGGAGGAGATACTTGGAGTACTGGGAGAGCGAGGACTTCTAGGCCAGGTCTAGGCAAGCGACGGAGATTAGGAACACTGAGGTCGAAGGCCCTAGGACTGGACCCTCGAAGCACGGTGGTGGTTCCGTGTCTTTTGTGACTACCCAAGAAAGATTGGTAAGTTTTTTGTAACATCTTGGATATTTTTTACATTTATACACTTGTTCACTATGCTTGGTCCTGCACGCAGACTGATTCATCCGAGACGCCACCGACTGTGTCCGACTTGTATTTGCATCTCCACACCGTAAATCACGACAGGATGACATTCATCGATACTAGATCAGAGCGGTTCTATGTAAGTATAGAAATTATATGTATAATAGTATTAAGTTTACTTTAACCCATATCATGTATTTTGTTTGTTGTTCATATCTGCAGGATAGGCTCCAGAGCAGACGTCATGAGCTGACCCAGGCTACACCGGACCAATCAATGGATGATGAGGTGGTGTACCTCAATGTGGCGGGTGAGTGTTCCAATGGACGTGTCTACGGACTCGGGTCCGTAGGGAGAAAGAAGAGGAGATACGGAGATCCTGGTGCTAGCACGTCGGAGATGCCTGATGTGGTGCCGCGGGTAGAGTTCAATGTCGTTGCGGAGCAATTACGAAAGGTTATGGAGTTCATGCAGCAGCATCTCGGGATGAACATGGACGAAGCAGGCCTAGCTCAGCAACAACCACCACCACCGCCACCACCACCTCCACCTCATGACCGAAGAATACCGCCGCAAATAGATCCTATCGATCCACCACAGCAAGGGGACAATGTTGAGCGTGAGACGTAAGCGTGGCTCTCGAGAGATGAGCAGGTTGGTGATACATAGGTATTTCACTTGTTGTATGTGTAAATTCTTAGATTAAACGTTTGCCTTTGTAGACAACTTTAGCAATTCTTCGAATTACTTTATGATTGACACTTCTTTTTGTGCATATTTAGATTTATGTTCCATAATTTATCGTGGATTTTACTATTTTGACATTTTCCGTCTTTGCTAGAAAAATTCTTATGTAAAGAAAAATATACTATATATACAGAATGTTTGCAGAATATTTGGGAGAAGAAAACATGCTGACTGTTGTGTAGTCTTATGTCGTTGCAGGTTCTCTCGAGTGCGATGATGAAGAAAGTGGTAGAATTGACGGGAGCATTTTTCATGCCATAGCAAATGAATTTGGAAAATCGATAAAGGCTCTTTTTCGGTCATCTGTGTTGAGAACATGTAGGCTCTTGTTCTTCTAGAATTAGCTTTGTGTTGCCGATCATGTACGCTTTTGTTCTTCTATAAAAGCTAATTCTAGAAGAACAAGAGCCTACATGTTCTCAACACAAATGACCGAAAAATGACCCTTTATCGATTTCCCAAATTCATTTGCTATGGCATGATCCGAATGGCTCCCTGTCAATTCTACCACTTTCTTCATCATAGCACTCGAGAGAACCTGCAACGGCATAAGACTTGCACACAACAGTCAGCATGTTTTCTTCTCCCAAATATTCTGCAACCATTCTGTAGATATAGTATATTTTTCTAGCAAAGGAAAAGGTCAAAAAAGTAAACAGCATGATAGATTATGTATGAACTGGGATTCCAAGGCAACTAAGATATACAGAGGATAAAGGAAGAAAACATTTACCCGGTTCATGGTGGGCTCGTTCATCTCAAAGGTATGCATCCAATAATCTAAGCGGCACACTGAGTTTTTGCTAGGAATTAAGTGAAACAATTGTCATACAACAATTGTCATACTTTGTTTGGCATAACTAACGAATGCAGGGGTTTATACACAATATCGAACCTTATAACTAACCTAAGAATTGATTTGGAATGCTTTTTTTATGCGAAAGTTGATGATTCTTAGGTCTAAGTGTTGAGTTGATCTTGTGCATCACCGTGGCATTTGTTAGTTTCTTATAATTGATTGCATTGCTCTATTAACATTCATTTATTAGTGTTCATATCTGCTTATTTTTTTTGCTTGTATGTTTAAGTTGTATACAATAGTTTAGTCTCACACATCCTCCATTAAAGTCGGATTTTTCATATATTTGTCTCCTAAACTAACAAAATTCCATGTGGTTAGGTCCCTTGAAATTTCATTACTAGTATGGAAAATGGTATCCTATTAGAGTTTTATTTTATCTCGTCAGACATTTGTGAAAATATATCACATTATATCATTCTTATTGCTTAATATTCTAAGTCTTATCGTGACTCGTTACTATGGAACTTCTATTTCAATAAACATGGGATAATTTTCTAGTCAAATCATTTGTCTATAGTTAAACATTTAATTGAATCATGGGATATTGTTCTTCACCAATTCATTCGAATATTTCAAGATAATAAGGCGGGTCGCACCTATTTTTTATATTGTGATTGAATCATGATTATGATATTGAGTTGCTTAGACTTTTAGTCTTGCTCAACTACTCTAGTGCATTCCTTACATTGATTAAAGGAGGCTTTTCCTTCCATTTCCATCAATCACAATTAATCTCTACATCTCCTTTTTTCATGCAAAGTTTACTCAATTTCAATTCTTGTATCTAAGCTATTCTAATGTTTATATCACCTTGTCGTCCCTTTTACAAATTTCTCAAGGCTTTGCTGTCCACTTACACCACTTAAATTCTTTTTATCTTCATTGACACAATTTTATGTTCTTAACTCTTATTTTTTGAATTGGCTATGAACAATATAAATTCGTAGAATCTTGTAATCAATTGAAGTCTTTCGTAGCTAATTCTTATTCAAAATAGATAAACTTTGATATTCAAAGCTTACTAATATTCAGTGGTCTGCCCAAGCCACCCGATTTCCCTATAAACCAAGGTCCAGAGGTCTTCAAAGGAGTGGTGGTACATTGAATGGACTACTCGGCCATAAAGGATGCCACTCTCTTTGGTTGATATAAGCGAACGAGGTAGTGAAGTATCTTTATTTTTCTGTGTGGATTACTTCATTCTCATACCATGGTTGTTCACCATTTGTAGAACTCAATTCAAGTATGATATAAGGGCTATAAACATGATTATTCTCATACCATAGATCCCAATTGCTCCCCTTAATGAAAAACTGGATGTACTGCAATGACACTGTCAATTCTTAGAAGAATTCTCAGCAAATGTGCGGAGAATTCAATCAACGCAATATTTCAGCCCATATCTATTTACAAATAAAATAGTGCAAGGTTCTGGGAGTATTTGTATATGGAGTAACTGAAGTTAGCTAATTTTCTCAATCATGTTTTATGCTAATATACTTTTTTGGTGAACTGAAACAACTTCTTTATATATGGATTACTGTTTTGCATACTCATATGAATCTGGATGATAATAGGTGGGAATTCTGCTCATGAACATGGAGAGCAGCAGGAGTCACTGTGCTCACATCTTTACAGTTCAGCAGGAGTCAGTGAGGGATACTAGGTGGAATTCTTATAACTTACGCAATTGGATACCTCCTAGCTGAATTTGAATTGTGAAACACAGCTCATTCTCTGAGAATTTTACAGATTAAAAACTGGAAAACTGATTCTTCCGGACTTGGCTAGATCTGCAAAAATATAGAAAACTGGAGCCGAAGGAAAAATTCTTGAAGAAGCAAAAACCATCAACAAGTCCATTTCTGCTCCTGGTAATTCCTTCAGCCGCTTTGACTGGGATTCTGCGAGATGCTCCTGGTAATTACTACGATTCTGCGAGATTCTCTTGTAAGCCATTTTCCCCTTTCCTCGATTTCTCCATGTTCAATATGCCTTATACTTGCTTTTATGGTATATGCTTTGCTCATACAACTAATTGATCTATCCATGAGACTCGGGAAATGCATTTGAGTGCCATATAGTGTCATATTAATCATAGGGAATTTGATAATTTGTTTTTGTAGCAACATTGTGTGTGAAGAGTGAAGGCACTGCTAAATGGCTACTTGATGAGATAGCTCGCAGAGAGACAAACGTCGAGAGATCATTAATGCACAGTGAGAGCCTCAAGCATCTCACTTGTTGATGCTTTGGCATGTCATAGTAAATTCTGAGATGAGAGCAGTTGTATGATAATTCACTATTTTCTGAGATGAGAGCCTCAAGCATCTCACTGTTGATGCCTCAAGCATCTCACTTTGTTGATCGTTATGTTTGCCTCGATTACTAGGTTTCCATTTTTTTTTCCCGAATCGCCTTGTGCTTGTTTTGATGTTTTGTTCCAATTTTGCTTGAACTTAATTAACGTTTGTGATGATACTATTTTTGAGCGATTCAAAATGAATACGGTAACGTCAATTCTCGCCTATGGTGCAATTTGTTAAGCCCTACATCAAATGGCCACCTCCATGGCTACATCTTTAGATACGGGGTTCCATGGGTTATGTGCCGAATCGATGCCCCCGATCCAAGATAGTGAGTTCATAGTTTTCGGTTCTATGTTTGTTTTTGATGAAAGCATGCTTAGGTTGTCCATGTAGTATGAATTCATCATGTATCTGATACCGAGTTAAGACAACCAGGGAAATATTTTACAGTTCTAGTCAATAGCAGTTCCTCTTACTTCTTTAATGCTTACTTTCCTCAACATTGACACATTACAGGGAACCTTGCAGATCACCTTTTTTTTGACAGCCAGTTTATGTTCTAAACAGGAGTATGGTTGCTTGATAGGTATGCCTGGTTTGACTCCCTACGTTGATTTCCATGAAATCTGCCACTGCGAAGAATTTACCTCAACTAACCTGATCATAGAGAGATTATTAGATTGATTATGGCAACTGTTGGAAGTGGTGGGCACGGTGATCTAAGGCAGAGAATTCGCGATGAAATACTTCTTATTCAGGTTTCTCCTTCACTTGTTTACTTCTGTCTTATACATCTCGTTTTTTTTTGTTTTTTTTTGGGATTGCTATCAGCTGTTGTTTTTTTCTTTTATTGGGACAACTCCTCTTGCTTTACCTTTACTAGTGTTTCTAATAACATTCAAGTAAGCAAAGCTAACAAAAAATTTTCAACTCATTGAAGAAAAATCACAGATTTCTAGCAAAGAAAGCTCTTTATTTTGTTAGTGAAACACAAAAACAAAACAACAAAAGCCTCAAACCATTGAAATAGGTAATAGCCTATTTGTCACATGTAATTCGATTACAACGCCAGTGACCTTGTTTTACTTTGAATGGAATACTAGTGACTATGCTTGAAAGAATTCTAATGCAGTTCGCATAAATCCACGATTTTGCGATCTTATAGCACCAATTTCTTTTGCTTCCTTTATATACTTTTTTATTTTGTGCCATATAAATGCAAATAACTAGGACTTCGACTATTATGGCATTGCAAGAACTAGATGTTGTAAGAATTTTTGCATATATTGCCACAACTCTTTATCTGTTGTAAATTTGGTAAACTTTTTTCAATCTTACCCAATTGACTGCATGGTTGATGTATATAATATCAAGTTTCCGAAACATTTGTATGCTTATAAAATGTAGAGTAGCGCGATAGAATTTTAGATTTTATATTGATCTCGTCGCTATCTGTTTTTTACAGGGCCTCTCCCTCGCTTCTTTCGTGTTTGTGCAGGGCCATGATGGCAGAGCGTGGCCCTATTAGTAGGTGGCTGGTTCTTCGATCGAGTGGGAGTTAGTGCCTTTGATTGCCCATATCCCTGTGACAATACCTGCCATAATCTAGTTTCCAAGTGAGAGATGAGGAATTTAAAGCATATCATGTAACTTTTATAGTTGCTTACATTACTTTTAGATTGATAATTCTATTTGCGCATATTTATAGGATTGTAAGTTTTTTTTTTGTGGTTGTTGAACAAAAAGAATTGGTGGTTTTTATGAATACAAAATCAAATTTGGAGCTTTTGTAATACAAGACAATTTCTCGTGGATATATAAATCTTTTTCAAATTTTTATTTTTACAATTTTTTTTTCTCTTTTGAATCTTTGTTGATATATATTGTCGATGTATGAATGTCAAATTTGGCTTTTTGGTGGGATGTTAGCACCCCCAAGGAGTTGTTGGAGGGGGTGCAGGCGATGGAGGAGGTCCTATGGTTGTAACTTCAAGTTATAGGTTGGATAACAAATTGGATTACGCTTATGTTTGAAAATAAAATGAAAAGGAAAATTACAGACGGATTAGCAACGGAATTCATAAATTCCGTTGCTATTCCGTCTCTAATTTTCCAGGAATATATGCATGAATCACAAACGGAATCAGAGACGGAAATAAGAATTCAGTCTCTGATTCCATTGCTAATCAGAAACGGAATCAGAGACGGAATCAGAAACGTAAATATTAATTCGGTCTCTGATTCCGTCTCTGATTCCGTTTCTGATTAGCAACGGAATCAGAGATGGAATTCATAAATTTATTTAATTCCATCTCTGATTCCGTTGCTAATCAGCAACGGAATCAGAGACGGAATGCAATTACAAATGTACCATTTCAAAAATAATCCATTTCTGTTCCGTCTCTGTTTCGTTTCTAATTTTCGTCTCTAATTCCGTCTCTAATCAGAAATGAAATTTTTCCGTCTCTAGTCCGTCTCTAATCAGAAACGGAATCAATTTTTCGTTTCTGATCGAATCAGCGACGACGTTTTCTGTTCCGTTTCCGATTGCAATTAGAGACGGAATTTTTGCAAATCAGAGACGGAAAATTCCGTTTCTGATTTGCTATTTTTTTGTAGTGCACATTACTCTCTACCTCGGGCCCACGTCAACACGCATCTCGAGGCACGTCTCCACTCAAGTCTCGACGCCTATACACAAGTAGAAGTGACTTAGTAATCAACACATATACAATACAGTAAGCATACACCACAACAATGCTAACATATACATAAGTCATCTCCCCTCACTCAATGCACGTATCATAATGTGGGTTTCACGTCACGGGTAAGTAATCCTGATTACAAATAATCAACGAGATTGAAAATTTGAGTCGTGACACCCGATCCTATCGGTGACGGTAGTCACAGTCTTACGGAGAGACAAGTGTCGAATGGCATCGATTATATTTTGTCCCAAGACACTTGGTGCAAGAATGAATTGACACCTGTACTCATGCGATCTTCCCATAAAAATTATAGAACTTTCTATTGTGTAGCCATTTGGGGTTGTTTATGCTTTAAAAAAATTAATTAAGTACAACATGTTGAATGCATTATCAATTTAATTTACTTGTCACATATGCCATGTTCAGTGCTCACTATCATCGATGAGATTGTAGAGACCTCACCTATCAAAAGTTAAGAAAAAGAATTATAAAAGATATATATATATATATATATATATATCTATAGATACATATAGAGGAAATTCTATAATAATGACTTTTTTAAATCATTATGAATGATGATTTACAATTCTCAACATAGAATTTAGATCTAATTATAAATATGAAAGCTACCTTTATGACTTTAAATATGTGCATAAATTTCAACAAGGTTTTTAAGATTTGACAGCCTAACAAAGCCTCACAAAGCCAACAAATTTTAGACCAAGTAATATATAGGGGATATCAGTACTTAGGTTTTTAAGATTTGAGAAAAAAGGTTTGATTGACCAAAACGTCAAGGCACAATTTAAACTTATTGGTCTTTTTTTTTCAATTTGCATCATTTTTTTTTTAAGATGCGATCACTCAACTATCCTGAACATCCTTTTTCTACTGCACTAGCTATAAGCCTCACTAACATTTACATCAATTTTAATTAAGGAATTTATTAAATATCTTTAGTTAGAGCGGGTGTATATTCGTGTATTTTAAATCCAAATCAATAATATTTTTTTATTATGCCAAAGCATCTCTTATGAAATCGTAGAGACGACACTTGTCGAAAGTCAAAATTTGGAGAAGTTGTGGATTCGACTTGTGTTGAAGTAAAAAAAAAAAAACATTATTCAATTAATTGTTTACAACACCACATATATACATATAATTAGGGATGTAAATTGGATTGAGAATCCATTTCATGTGTCGCCTGCTTGTATTAAACAAGTATTGCGCCCACATTCTGTTTCAATAGTTTGTTTTCAGGTCTTACAATTGGGAATGTCAACGTGTCACCCACACTTCTATTTTGATGTATAGGCTTTCTTCGAATCTTACAGTTGAAAATGCTGACATATTACCTGCACTTACATTCAATAGTCTATCTTCAAGTCTTACAGTTGTTACAGTTGGAAATGCTTATGTATAACGTAGTGAAGTACACAACCACAATGATTATATCATTTCAACCACATCTCAAGCTCACACTACACGCAGGGCATTGTAAAGTGTACGATAAGAATATCAATATACTATACAATGCTCCAAAATAATAGAGATTTAAACTACGTGTTAACTTCACAATATTACAAATATATATTATCATATATATATAGTACATTGTCCCTAGCTAATATTCTTAGGACACATATTACTCAATTTTTACTGCCACGTGTGCACCTAATCTCGTACAACAAAAAGTTCCAGAACTTTCCAATAAGATCCTAAACGAGTAATGACAAAGAAATAACTAAGTTGTACGTCCAAATAATTGGATTTATACGTGTAGATGAACTAACTAAGCCAGATAAATAAAAGCTTTAGAGGGTTTTGTCCAATAAACGACAAACACGCTGGGTAGCTCTATTGGATGTTTGGTGAGGGTTGTCAAGTGTACATCCCACTATGTTCCAGCAAATTCAGAACTTTCCATGCACTCGATGGATGACATGGTATGACACGTGTCACTCAACAAAACATGGTTTCCAAAATCGTTAGTGGCTTTACAAAAAAACCTCCACGTGGCACATCACATTTGGTACGGAGCTTAACAATGGAGCCAGCAAGGACGTTAACAAAGCTTGAGAACATTTTGTCGCTACAAAACAAAGAAAGTTCCGCGAAATTACTCAAACGTGGCCTACTTGAATTGGTCATATGGATTGACAAGTGGTCACCAACTGCCACGTGTCGAATGGCTGATTACATTCTGTCCTAGGACACGGTGCAAGAATGAACTGACACATGTACTCCCATGATCTCCTTATAAAAATTCAAGAACTTTCCATTGCGCAGCCATTTGAGATTGTTCACGTTTAAAAAAATATAATGAAGTACAATATCTTGAGTTTTGAGTAGTTTTTCACGTAGTACATTTACATTAGTTTTTTATTCATCAAATAAGCATTGTTACTTTAAAATGATAAAAGTAAGGTATATCTCATTTTCAAAATGAGTCATTGATGATGATGTGGATGCATACGTTGTGTCTTTGATGAGGTGGAATAAATGTCTCATTTTGAAAATAAGTCATCTATATAAAATACAAAAAGTCTTAATTACTCTTTCTCAAAAGAAGTAATTTAATCAATTCGAAGTGATAAAACCATGCAAACGACATGTGCGTATCGAGATGGACAAGTCGCATCACGTGCGTATCGAGATGGACAAGTCGCATCACGTACGTATCTCAATATGACAACCCGCGTTACGCACGTATCTCGAGGTAAACAACTCATGTAAAGGACACACACGTATCTCGACGTCGACAACTTATGCAAATGTCATGCATGTATATCGAGGTGGAGAAGTCATGGAAACGTTACGCTCGTATGTCGAGGTGGTCGACCTATGCAACCTCGTGCAATTCATGCAAACGACACACACGTATCGCAAGGTGTGCAACTCATGCAACCTCGTGCAATCCATGCATACGTTGCGAACGTATCTCGAGGTGGACAACTCATACAACCTCGTCCAATCAATGTAAACCGTGAAAAGGTCATGCATCTATTTCGAGGTGGGTAACCCATGTAATCTCGTGCAATAAAAAAAAACATGTAAACGTCACGCATGTGTTTCGAGGTGGACAACTCATGCAAATGGCATGCACGTATCTCAAGGTGGATAATCATTGCAAACGTCATGCACGTATCTCGAGGGGCAACCCACTACAAACCATGCAACACATGCAAACATCACACACGTATCTCGAGGTGGGCAACCTGTGCAACCTATACAAACCATGCAACCCATTCTTTAAAGTTTTGTCTTATTTACAACTCGTGATCATAAGAAGCGATATGTAGATGAAAAACTTTAAATGTCAAAACCACGCTATCACTTTGTCTAGAATTTAAAATTAAAACAATAAGGAGGTTTTGAAAGTATGGTTTCATTCCATAAAAAAACTTGTGTACAGCTTCATTCACTTAAGATATAAATTGAAAAAAAAATCACTTAGACATCAAAAAAATTATCATACAGGTCTGTCGATGGTTACATTGACGTTGTTCTTCCGTGATGCAAACTGGACGTACACTATGTCAGTTGGACGTTGTGTTTGTACATTTGGTTGATTTTATTGAGTT
Source organism: Stephania yunnanensis (assembly GCA_039657365.1). Taxonomy (NCBI): domain Eukaryota; kingdom Viridiplantae; phylum Streptophyta; class Magnoliopsida; order Ranunculales; family Menispermaceae; genus Stephania; species Stephania yunnanensis. The sequence continues at coordinate 13,506,373 of CM077592.1, forward strand.
TGTTGATCTTGCATTGAATTTCATTAAGTCAATCAATGTTCTTCATCTGGTTCACTCGACTCACCTCTGGCATTAATGCTTTTAAAAATAGGAGGTTGAACCGTTCCGAAATACTGACTTCATGTATGTGGTTGGCCGAAAGGAACATGAAGCGGCGGCATGCTTAACAAGTTCATGAATGAGTCATCTCCACTATATGACATATTGTAATTATAACATGGTAGAGTTAATGGACTCGGCATGTATTGAGGCAATGAAAGATACATTGGATGTTCAGGCATACCATGGTGCATATATGAAGAGGAAGGCCCGGTTGCATAAGGATCAAAATGGTAAGGAAGATTCATGATCGGTGCCCTAGGTACAAACATTTGAGGTTATAGTTGCATTGTGGACAATGTAGGAATGTATATATGAGAAGAATGAAGTGGTGGGGATGAGCATTGGCTACTTTCACCAACAGTCTCTGTTCTTCTCGCTCTCGGACGGGATGAACGTGGTGGAAGAGAACGTCTGCTACTCTCAGCACCAGTCTCTGTCTAACGAAATGGACGTGGTAGACGAGGACGTCTAGTGCTCCCACCCACAGTCTGTGTTTGTGTTGTTCTTCTTCTCATCTCTTTATTTGATTCACCCCGATTATCTTCGTCATCTCCTTCTTTATTCTCGTTATTTATGGCCTATTCGACATTAATTCCACTACTCCATAGATTAGACATTTGTCTTTCATCTTCATCTAAAATTTTGATGCCTTCATAAAGCACAACAAGACCTTGCTCGTACCCATCCTCAATGAACACTCGTTGCAGTCGACGCACTAAGTTACACTGATATAAAAAATAGGAGTTTAGTACACGCTATTTAAGATGTAAATCGTGAGGAAAATAAAATAATAATTTAAAGGTTACCGAATAGTCACGTAAAGCCCCGTTGTGTCCTATGAATCTTTTAGTGACTGATCGATACCACGTCATATAGTCTTGTTGATCGTGTCCTTCTTCTTGTTCCGCTGCGACTATGCTATCATCACGATGTTCCCGTATCTATATAAATTCTACATGAAAAACCACCCAATTTTCTTGAATATGTCCTCACATCTCGATGCGGTGTAGTCGGGTGTCTGTCACGACCTTATAATTAATACACGTGTAAATTCGTTAATTAGGACAAAATAACCCGTGACGTGGGACCCGCAGCGAGATACGTGTCACTACCGAGGCACGGTGGACGAGGTAAATGTTATATTTGTGTGTTGTTTGACTAGTGTACTGTATATTTGTAGACTACTAAGTCATTTACGGGTATGCAGATACCGAGACGAGCAGGAACGCGCCTCGAGTCGCTTGAGACGTGGGCCCGAGGTAGCAGTTCGCAGGGTAAGCGTAATTAGTTAAATTAAATGTGCATTCAAAGAAAACCTAGTGGTCCTTACATTGCCACATCACTTAATATACATCGTATAACTATAACCACATATATATAGATATGAATATATCTACATTGGTCAAATGAGACCAAAAGTAAACTTATTCCATTTTATTTTGATCTCCAAAGTCGGTTGGGAGAGAAGGAGAAAAAAAAACGACGACGACAAAAAAGAAAACCGACGAGAGGAAGAAGAAAGAAAGAAAGAAAGACCGAGAGAGATATCGAGGAACTCGAAGCAAGGTGAGTTGTTGTTTGTTGTTGTTCGGTGTTTGTTCTTCGCCTATGGTTGGAGACTCGGACGAACTGCCATGGCATTTCGTCCGACCTCAAGGGACGACAGGGGAGTCGTCTCCCCTGCACGAACCCAACGTGGGGTTGGGGATGGACGCCCAACCCCAGTGAAAATGAAAAAAAAAATTCTTGTTCCTGCTGTACTAGGGACTATGTCCCTGGCTCGTTGGAGAATATGCATACGCGCGCTGTGCGCGCTCGTGTGCATCGCCCATATGGGCCGGGGCAGGAAACCTAGACTGGGCTTGGCCCATGGGGCGAGCCAGGCCCTGGCCAGTGTCTGGTCCGACCCGGTTGGGTCGACCTGACCTGATAAAATAAAATAAAATAAATGATAGAAAAAATTCAGAAAATTTGGGAAAAATTCCGAAAAAATAAATTTCGACAAAATAAATAGAAATTGATAAATTTCTATGAAAAATAACATATTCGAATTGTCGAACGCGACTTTTGTAAATTTTTACATCGAAAAGCGCGAAATTGGCAACGATGCAACGAGAAGCCGGATAGCTTAGGCATTGTTGTGTGTATGTAACTAAACTGATTTGGGACATCTATTTACATTTCGTTCCATTTATTTATTTATTCTCGGTTATTTGAGCTGAATCGCCTTTGAAATCCATATGTTATGACTTGTCCAGTTCTCGTTTTATGATGTTGTTCATAACATACTCTGTTGTGTATATCATTGATTCAAATTCCTATACTTTGTCATGTTGATTATTGTGTGTGGAAGTCAGTGATAGCATGGTATTAGGTTAGTTTATTTATTTTGACTCTTATCCTTTGTGCATTGGTACGCAGTTACATTTTTAGGATTCCATTACCGAGTCATTCTTGAAAGTGAAAGTGGTTCTTGTGGTTATAGTCATTTGATGATAGAAATTCATCTTTCATATGGGGTCACTAGACTTTCCGGGATGTCAAGGGATTTCTCCACTACCTTGCATGACACACGGGATAACATGCCTCGAATTGGGTAACCGGACCTCGGGGTTTGTTGGCGTAAGAATAACTTGGGTGAACATGACGAGTATTAAAACTCGGGTATGTTTGCAAGTATATATTCCGGTGACGAGTAATTAACTTGGAATAGAAAAGGCGTAATCGTAAGTATGACCTTTTGACATTATGATATAGAGCTCAAATCTGTATTGAAATGCTACAGAGCATAGCTCAAATTGTAGTGGATAGGATGATGTGATGAAGATCATGACCGACCAATCCATTACTACTTAGCCTTGAGTCAGTTTCATATTTGGTTAACTCAAGTATCTCTTTGCACGATGTTTCTTTCAGCATAGTTGCACGTTAAATTATGCCATTTGATACGTGTTGCCTATTTGGGAATATGGATCAATGTCTCTTAGTATTACTTAAATAATTTCATGTACTCACCGTCTAGTTTGTGACAGCGGGCGCATATCAGCCGAGTAGCAGATCAAGCAAAGAGAAGATTGGTGACTACCTCTGAGCCAGTGAAGGACTGCTACGACATACTTTTGTATGTTTTGTATTCTTTTGTATTACATTTTTATGTACATGCTATTTTGCCTTTTGGGTTGAGTGATAAGAACAACTGATTAGACACATGATATATAGAGCGTCATATATGCATGTGATTTTTCTTTCCTGGATTTTCCATAATGGGTGAGGCCTTAGGATCTCATTTCCACTAGTAACTTAATAAGACTTCCGCTGAATAATTTGTTAGAAGAAAAGCTAAGTAACTCTAATTTATAGACAACCATAGGTTAGTCACTAGAACAAATAAGTTAATTGTAGGTGGTATCATAAATGGTAGGTGTTTAACTAAGGCTGACTAGTTCCTTGTTGGATCCTATAGAGGATATTAGGGCTTAATTAAGAGATTAGGTTGGGCGGTGCCCTTAATTATAGTTGGGGCCGTCACAGTGTCGAAATCACAGTTTGGTGGCACAGCCTGTATCATTTCGAATTGTCTCAAATTACTTTCTAGTCAATGTCACTCGACTATGTGGAAACAAATTAGAGGACACGTCAATAGCTAACTACCGTGACCGTCAGTACAGTATTCAGGAAGAGACCCGACAACTTCCGCATAAGGCTGCCACACCACTTAATCCTCATTCTGCGAGTTGAGTGCATTACGGTAAGTTGATAAAACGTATGTCGCACTCTGAGTTACCGAAAACGCATCGATTCATCTGCATAGAAAACTATAAATTAGTAAAATGAAAATGGAGTATAGAAATTACGATATTACATTTACATTACCTATGTCGCAATGGAACGTCATTTAGCATGTCTTCTTCATCCATTATTCGAGGTTGAACTCTAGAAACACCTAGACACTTTGGTGCTATTAATGGAAATCTATCACATGCCCATGGTTATACAAGAATTGACGAGCCAGCAACCTCATATGCACCCGCGCGAGATCCGCGACATAACTCCCTGAATAAAAAACCAAACAGGCACTCCCCTAACTATAATGTCCAGTTATTTCAAAATCCTCGAGCAACGGTAGAAACATAAAATGTACATATCGATTTAACTTGTCGGCGAATAGACAACCACCGATAATTTGGAGTTTGTACGATCGAACATAACGTCGCACCGATTCGTCATCGATGTCGTCATGTATAGCTGGTATGTTACATTCAAGCCATTCGACTTTAAGTTTATTTCCATGAAGGTCATCTCCAATAGGAATCCACTAAGTAGCCTCTCACATACCTCAACATAGTCTATATCGGTGGTTCCCGTCACATGCATACCTTCGATAGGTAAGCCGAGCTGTACCTGTATGTCATGTAGTTTAATAGTGCACTCGCCACATTGCATGTGAAATGTATGTGTTTCTGGGTGCCATCTCTCAACGAATGCAATAATCAAAGCCCAGTCAATGATGAAAACGATACGCGCGAAATCCCATAGAACCCACTGAAACATAGATATGGGATCATTCGAGAATGATATTGCATCGTTCGATCAACAACGCCACATCTTAGACGCACGCGCAATGTTTCGTACACCTTATAATTGAAAATAAGATGTCAATATATATGTATATTATATGTTTATTCATGAACGTTGGACGTATCCATCTTAAAAAGTTTACCTGACCCCTCCACGTTCGCAAGGATCTGTGTATAGATTGGAGATGTAACAGTGAAGAATCTGATGGATCTAGATCTATTGGTGTACAAACTACAATTTAGGGAATTTAAAAAATCAGTCTTGTTGCTCGAAAAGTCACCACAATTCATTATTATAGGTTCAAACAATACCGAATACCTAAACATATCATGATGGAAAATTTCTGGATACTCACAAGGTTCAATATAATCAAATTACCTACTTAAGCAATGAACAAACAATATATAAGATGGACTATTGGTTTTGATTGGAAGATTGAGCTCTAGCTAGACAATTTCTTTTGTTATGTCGATCTGCACGAAAAATGTCGCATTGGTTCTTCCTAGTACGGACTCGATCACGATCTTTATTAGCACATGTTGTTCTTCTATGTCATTCTCGAATATGCCACATCTCAAGGCTTTTGAAACATTAGGAAGATCCATCTCGTTTTGCATTCTCCTTCCTTTGGTCACCTTCGACCACGTCTGCACCTTAGGTCTGGTATGATATTCGTCGCAAAAGTCGATCGATATTTCTCATCTGGAATGACTTTGAAATTAAATGAGTAACATTGTGCATACAAATCTATCCTGTAGTATGGCTCAATAAATTGCGAGTAGCTCATTCGAATAAAGAAATATGCAACTAACACATGTGAGCAAGGGAAACCAAACGATTGCCATTTATCGCAACTCCGCACGTGGTCATTCAGGATGACGACTTGGGTATTGTTGCCTTTATGCATGCGATCTCCATGTCGTCCAGTTAGCACTTCAAATTCACCTATGTCACGATTTATTAAATTGACTTGATGCCTCCTTGCAAATTGTTCAAAATGTGTGAGTTTATCCGTGATATATTTTGTGTACGATTGGCCGTTTGAGATTGCTTTCATTGATTTCTTGTTTACGTCATCGTGGTATGTCACCAATCTATAGTAAATCATTTGAGTCATCGCTGTTATTGGCAAGAATCGTGCCCCCTTCAATACACCATTAAAAACACTCTACGGTGGAAAAATAAATTCGTGTAAGTAATATTACTTCAGCGATATCCAATTCGTTGAATGCAAAACAAAATTTGTATTTCATACATACTAACACCATTATATATCATCCATCCGTACTGCATGCCTCTGTCATGCGCTTGAGTCTATAGTTCTTTGGGGATGACAATGACATATTGCACACATTGAAAGGTTCACATTGATTAGTATGCAAAACGCTCCATTTACGCATTAAATTTTCGAACTTGATGTGTTGAAATTACTAACCAAGTGTCACTGAAAATAATGGTGGTATCCTTATGGGCGAAAAAAATCATTGCTCGGTGTATTGACCGCCTCCAAAATGCCGGGGTGACAATTAGAAATAAGGCAAATACAATCTCTATCCGTCCACGTGTTTACGCAACATCCTTAAAAACTATCCCCACGAATCTGTAGATTCGGTTTATGCAATAGCAAATGCTACCGATAGTATATGTCCATTACCATCAACAAAGATGGCAATCATTAGCTTATCACTATATTTGCCATATAAGAAAATCGAGTCAATTTGAAGAAGATGCTTGCAAAATTTGAAAGCTTTTATTAATGCTTTGAATGCAAAAAACCCACGAACAAATTGAGGATACTCAATCCTTATCTCATCAGAAGCTCCTTATCTCATCAGAAGCTCATTGTCTATGTGACCACTCAATTGTTGTCCCTAGACTCTTAATCTTCATAATCGCCAACCAGCTTGACAATCTAGCGTATGACTAATCCTAATCTCCAAATGCATTTGCAACTACCTTCTTTTAGGCATCCGACATTCGTTTGTAGTTTACTTCGTGTTTGTATTTTCCCTTAATTATTTATATTAATGCCTCGATAGTTATTGCTTGATCTATCTGGACAATGCTTTCGATCTCTCGCGCAAGCATGTTGGCGTCAAGTTGGGCATGACCGCGTTCTACGTCGAGATTTTAATAGTTGTGCAGCACGTCTAATTATATGATCTCCCATAATTATGTTTTCTTTCACAAACAAGCACGAAAACGCCACATGCACCCGTCTTGCGCACTTCTGAACTTGATCGCCCAAAAATTTGTAGTCGATTCCATCACATGATATTAACAATGTCTGTTAACATATCACAGTTTGACGACATGTTGTAAGTCTTTCTTGTTGTTAAAGCACATCCTTATTTACAAATAAAAATTAGACATGTCCCCCTCAATCTGTTGATGAGAATGTTGGGTCATAGTGAAGTTAGCCACCTCCTAATCAATTTTATTATACACCGGTAATGTTTGGTGAACTTCATCATCAATTGCTTCCTCCATGAAATTCTCTTCATTGATAGCAAACTGCTCATCATCTTGCATATTTTCCAATTGACATATGGTGCAGCATCCTCGGAGGTACGTACATCCTCGTCTGCATCATTAATGTCATCATTGGCTCAAATGTTAAATAAATATCTATCCTTTCAGTTAATGGTAGATTGGCCACTTCGCCCACAGCAAGTCGAAGTGCGTCGTGTCTTCCAGCAATATGGGGACAAAATACTATGAACCCTCGGGGAGGATTATTGCGTGATGATAAGTCATCCTTACTATAGTTTTTGTAGATGAGATATTGAATGCTTTACACACGTAATCCATCAATTTTTGTATACTCATCCCAAACTTAAACATCAACACTGCTGATGGGGTACGTTGTACCTAATGTCATTCCTACCTTTTACAAATTCACCGTTCGACCTACATAATTTATTGAACAATGATGATGTAAAAAAGATTGCATATATATTAAACGCAATTCGTTGATCAAATTGGGGATTTAAAGCGCAATCAAACTTTCTGATGTAGAAGATCGCCTTCATAATGCAGCCACAGAGCATACTCATTCGTTTTGCCTTCTCGTTCCTTTGGTCTCCTTCGGCTACATCTGCACTTTAGGTCCGGTATGATCTTTGTCGTAAAAGTCGACCAATATTTCTCATTTGGAATGGTTTTGAAATCAGATGAGTAGCACGTTGCTAACACATGTGAGCAAGGGAAACCAAACGATTGCCATTTATTACAACTGCACACGCGGTCCTTCAGGATGACGACTTGGTGATTGTTGCCTTTATGCTTGCGATCTCCATGTCTTCGAGTTAGCATTTCAAACTCACCTATGTCACGATTTATCAAATTGACTTGATGCCTCATTGCAGATTGTTCGTAATGTGTGAGTTTATTCGTGACATATTTCGTGTACGATTGGCCGTTTGAGATTGCTTCATTGATTTCTTGTTTACGTCGATCGTGGTATGTCACCAATCTCTAGTAAATCATTTGAGTCATCGCTGTTATTGGCAAGAATTGAGCCCCTTTCAATACACCGTTAAAACACTCTGTAGTTGAAAAATAAATCCGTGTAAGTAATATTACTTCAGTGATAACCAATTCATTGAATGCAAAACAAAATTTGTATTTCGTCAATACCAACACCATCATAAATCATCCATCCGTACCGCATGCCTCCGTCATGCGCTTGAGTTTATAGTTATTTGGGGATGACATTGACATATTGCACACATTGAGGGATTCGCAATGATAAGTATGCAAAACACTCCATGTACATATTAAATTTTCGAACTTGATGTTAACCAATTGCTCGAGAAAGTAGTTTTTTCAAGGGTTCATTTTTGAATTGAGTGTTGAAATTAATGACCAGGTGTCGCTGACAATAACAGTGATATCCTTATGGGGGACAAAAATCATCGCTCGGTGTATTGAGCGCCTCCAGAATGTCTGAGTGACAATCTGAAATAAGGCAAATACCATATCTATCTATCACGTGTTTGTGCAACATCCTAAAAAACCATCCCCAGGAATATGTAGATTCGGTTTCTACAATAGCAAATGCTACCGATAGTATATGCCCATTACCATCAACAGAGATGACAATCATTAGCTTACCACTATATTTGCCATATAAGAAAATCGCGTCAATTTGAAGAAGATGCCTGCAAAATTTGAAAACTTGTATTGATGCTTCGAATGCAAAAAACACACGATGAAATTAAGGATACTCAGTCCTTATCTCATCTGAAGCCCATTGTCTATGTGACCACTCAATTGTTGTCTCTGGACTCTTAATCTTCACAACCACCAACCAACTTGGCAATCTAGCGTATGACTCATCATAATCTCCAAATGCATTTGCAACTGCCTTCATTTTGGCATCCCACATCTGCCTATAGTGTACTTTGTGTCTGTATTTTTCCTTAATTATTTATATTAATGCCTTAATAGTTATTGCTTGATCTATTTGGACAATGCTTTGGATCTCTCGCGCAAGCATGTTGGCGTCAAGTTGGGCATGACCGCGTTCTACGTCGAGATTTATATAGTTGTGCGACACGTCTAATTACGTGATCTCCCATAATTGTGTTTTCTTTCACAAACAAGCATGAAAACGCCACTAGTACCTGTCTTGCGCACTTCTGCACTTGATCGCCCAAAAAGTTATAGTCGATTCCATCACATGATATTAACAATGTCTGTTAACATGCCACACTTTGATGACATGGTGTAAGTCTTTCTTGTTGTTAAAGCACATCCTAATTTCCAAATCAAAATTAGACATTCCCCCAACAGTCTGTTGATGAGAATGTTGGGTCATAGTGGAGTTAGCCACCTCCTAATCAATTTCATTATACACCGGCAATGGTTGGTGAACTTCATTATCAATAGCAAATTGCTCATCATCTTGCATGTTTTCTACCCCTGGAGGTTCATACCATGGGTCATTCATAACAACATTTAGGTTTTTCCAATCGACAGATAGTGGAGCATCCTCGGGGGGACGCACGTCCTTGTCCATGTCGTTAATGTCATCATCGTCGTTAGGTTCATAATCACCTTGTGGTGATTGCATTTGAAATCTTTCCATCATCTATCTAGTGTCTGACGTGTTAACATCTTCATCTACTAGTTGCAAATGAACTGTATGATTTTGGAAAATAGTCGATTGGCTCAAATGTTAAATAAATATCTACCATTTCAGTTAATGGTAGATTGGCCACTGTCGCTCACATCAAGTCGAAGTGCGTCGCGTCTTCCAGCAATACGGGGATAAAAATACTATGAACCCTCGGGGAGGATTATTGCGTGACAATAAGTCATCCTTACTTTAGTTTCCGTAGATGAGATATTGAATGTTTTACACACGTGATCCATCAATTGTTGTCTACTCGTCCCAAACTTAAACATCAACACTGCTGATGGGGTGCGTTGTACCTAATGTCATTCCTACCATTTACAATTTCACCGTTCGCATAAAAGAGAAATGGGATGTTCCTTTGTTCCATGACCTACATAATTTGTTGAACAATAATGATGTAAAAAAGATTGCATATATATCAAACGCAATTCGTTGATCAAATTAGGGATTTAAAGCTCAATCAAGCTTTCTGAAGTAGAAGATCGCCTTCATAGCGCAGCCACAGAGCATACTCATTCGTTTGCTTGACGTACCAATTAATTACTCATATTTGCATCCTAAATAAGGTTCATCGCAGCTTTACATATTCGTACTATATGTCTCATATTTAGCTCCATATATATACTAATCAAAGACAAAATCTATCATTAAATGAGGTTTATAAAGCAAGTAGTAAGCTTTTAAGTTTCTACATTGTCAATTTTTTTTTTTTAATTAGGGCATATGTTAAAAAAACACCTCCACGTAAAATTATTTTTTTATAAGAAACAAACTCCACGTTAAATTATAATTGAGATGTAAAGAAATCTAATTTATTATTGTATATATTCTAACTGTTAAAGTATCATTTCAGACATGGACGAGCACTCGCATTTTTGCTAAAAATGAGAGAAATCATCCTAGCATTTCTATTTTTTTTAGGTTATCTATCATTTGTATGGATCTTCAAAGTTAAAAAAAAAAGACTTCTCAAACTTTTACCTAACCGTCAAAATTGTTCAACTTTTCCACTAATGAAAAAATAATATTATTCTTTTTCTTTCTTTTTTTTAAGAATTTTTGAACTACCTGCTTTGTAATATTAGTCATTACCTAAATATTAGCAAGAAAATTGTGTTTTTTAAGTGAAAATCATTTTCATGATTGTGTTTTTTAAGTAAAGAATAATATTTTTTTTCTTCTACTAGTTTTTTAACAATAATACAGCAAGTCAAACATAATAAAACTTAAATAATTTTTTTTTACTTGCTAATTTCCCTCGCTTTTGATCTTCAATTTGATATTCCCTGAAAAAATTACGTCAATTTTTATTTAAATAAATATTACTAACTACAATGCTATTCTTTAAAAAAAATAAAAATTAAGTTACTTTTGTACTTCAACTCTCTCACAACTAAATTGGTCAAACTCACCCAACACTATCACTACCCAACCCAACTCGACTCTATCAAGTATTTGACAATAAAAATAAATTGACCAAATCCACAACCCAACCCAACCCACAACAACCCAACCCCTCTCTTTCCCTCACTATCTCGCTCACTCGTGGTAACCTCCCTTCCCCCTCTCGGTCTCTCTCTCACGGGCTCTGTGTCTCATCCTCCCTTCCCCTCTCGGTCCCGACTCACAACTCACTGTGTACTCCCCTTCCCCATCTCCCTCCCACCCAAACTCACCGTGTACTCCCCCTTCCCCCTCTCCCTCCCAACCCACAACCCAACCCTCTCTCTCTCTCTCTCTCTCTCTCTCTCTCTCTCTCTCTCTCTCTCTCTCTCTACGTACTCTTCCGGAGCCTCCTCCAATAACCAACAACTGCAACTTTCTCTCTCACAAATCGAACCCCTTCTCTCTCTCTCTCTAGTCGATTAAAATGAGAACCAACATCCCACCAACAACCACCATTAAACAAACCAACAACCCCATTCAACCTCTCTGATCACCTACACCCTAACCCATAGTCTCGAGAACGCTGGGAATATATTCCCGATGTTCTTGAGGAAAAAAGCACATTCTGAGAATGCGTCATTCGTGTTATGGAACACTTTACGTGGCGTCCAAGCGGAATTGTTCACGATATATGAATGACATATTCGGAGAATGCGCCATTCATGTATTTTCTACATCACCATGCAATGTGAGTTTTCTCACACTGATGATGCATTTTGCAAATGCGCTTTACCTTAGTTCAAGAATAAAAAGAAACACTAACTTATTTAACTCATTTAAACTAGTTTTTGTTGTACCTTGGTAATTTTTTCGAGTTTTCAAGAAAAATACAATAGTACTATTTTGAATGTATTATCAATTCAATTTATTTGTCACACCTGGCATGTGCAGTGCTCACAATCGATGAGATAGTTATTAAATCGGTTAGGCTAGAGAAGAAACTAGTTATTGCATTTGAACCATATTGTAAGCATATAAATAGTAAGGCCTTGTTTGGTTTGTTTTTGCTAACTTACGGTGTTAGTTGGGAGTTATCTCCTTAGAGTTAACTCCTTGGAGTTAATATTTTCATGTTTGGTTCAACTTTAAACTTATAGGGAAGTCTCAAATTTTTAAACAATAAAAAATATGAATTGACATAAATAGCCTCCAAACAAGAGAGATGTGTAATAAATAAGTCATTAATGAGGGGTAATTGTGTCTATAACTCCCGGGAGATAACTCCCTAGGGGGTGGTGGGGAGATTTCTCACACCCTAGGGTGTAACTCGAGAGATAACTTGCAGGCGAGTTGGCAACCAAACAAGATTAGTTCCCAACTCCCTATAAATTATCTCAAGGGAGATAACTCCACCTCTAACCAAACAAGTCCTAAGTGTACTCTATCCATTTATGTGGACTTCGACTATATAATTTGAAATTGAAAAAAATAGAAAAATGATAAGTGCACATTGCATGCCAAGTGTACATCATTACTCTTAGAGTATTTTCAATGGGGGTGTAAATTGGATGTGAATGCGTGATACCTAAGACTGAATAAATATTGGAACAAAAAAGTCATTTTCCTTGCAAATGTGTTTTTAGAACGTCGAGCTGACGTGGCATATATGAATAGATAATGTCTATTCTCAATGTCTACTTCTATACGGTCCAATCTATAGCCAAGTCAACAATTCTCTTTAAAATATATAGAAAAATAAAAAGAATTTAAAATAAAAATAGTATTCGCATGCATATGCATCGACCATGCAATATTACCGAGCACTTTTGAACTTCAATGCTTATTCAAGTCACTAAAGATAAACATCTTTTTTACATTTGTTGATGCGACATCAATCCATGAGATGCTCTCATGTTTCCATATATAGAACTTCCAAGACTTTCTACGATCATGCGCATAATTCCAAAACTAAACTAGTACTAAATTATTAATCAGACTTGGGCAACCTTGTACCCAAATGTGTAGCCAAACAACGTCATTAGACATCAAAAGTCATTTAATTGTATTCTTAATAGTTAATATTGATTTATAAAAAAGGTATATATATATTGCTTTTTTTAACAAACTCACAAACTAGCAAATCTTAGACTAAGTAATATAGAGGGGATATTAGTATTTAGGTTTTTAGGATTTGAAAAACAAGGTTTGACCATAATGTTAAGTTACATTTTAAGCTTATGGGTCTTCTGTTCAATTAATTTGCATCATTTCTTTTTACGATGCGATGATCATTCAAATTCACAAAGGTAAGAAAATCCTTTTTCTACTATGCTATAAACCTAATTGATATTTACATCAATTTTAATTAAGGAATTTATTAGATATTTTTAGTTAGACCAAATGTATATTCACAAATTTTAAACCCAAATGAATAACGTTTTTTTATTACGTCAAAGCATATTTTATGAGATTATAGCGACATCACTTCTCAAAAGTCAAAAAATTTAGGGAAGTTGTGGATTCGCCTTGTGTTATTGAAGTAAAAAAAACTATTCGATTAATTGTTTACGATGCCACATATATACATATAATTAGGAATATAAAATATATGGGACTGAGAATCCATTGCACGTGTCGCCTGCTTATATTAAAATTCGCGTTGCGCACTTTCTTATCTGATAGTTAGGGTGTTTTTCTAAAAGTGGGGGACATTTACATTTTATTTCACAAAATAAGGTAGTTTACTTTTAATTTTCAAAAAATAGGTGATAACACCTTATGAAAAGGCGTTATTGCTTATGAGTTGGCTTCATGGTTGTTTTTGGGTTTTTATTGTTGGAAATGCTGAAGTGTCACCCGCACTTCAAATCCGATAGTCTGCCTTTGAATCTTGCAGCTGAAAATACTTTACCCTCACTTATTATGTTCGATATTGTCTTCAGGTCTTACAGTTGAAATGCTAATGTGTCACGTAGTGAGGTATACGATCGCAAGGATTACATCATTTTTTGCCAATTCTCAATCTCACATTACACCCACCGCATGGCAAAGTGTACGATAAGTTTAGCATCCCATTTTTCAAATGGACCGCCAAGGGGCCGATGCGAGCCCACAACCTTGCCTACTAGCGCCAGTTGTGTCCCACATGTCAACTCATCCACCATTTACTCATTATTATCATCAATAAACAACAAATTTTACTGTTTAGATTGTTAATAGCCTCAAATAATATGTCTCTCATATCATATTAATCCCACATAAAACACAGCGGAAATCTCTTATCTTGTCAATTCTTCTACGAAACAATTAACTTATGCATTCAACTCTGATACCTAGTGTGGAGAACTCGAATATCATATATCGCTAAAAAACATACCTCAATGTATCAAAATATCAACAGTATAGAGTCCTAGTGTCTCGCACAATCCCAAATCCCAAAATAAAATAAAATATGTATATACAAACGTACAAGCCTGGCTAAACATATCTGTATTCTGAAATCTTTCTCTTGCCTCGGCTCGAACTAGGATCTGCTCTCAAGTTATCACAAAAGACAGATGATGAGTCCAAAGTGAGTATTCCCAAGGAAATTAAGTGAGCAATATGGAAACTAAGCACTGGAATTTAAAGAAAACTATTAAATAAATATGCGAAAATAAAATACAGGCAAGTGTGCTCATCGCATGCAAATGTAATAGTAAAAGCTCAAAGTGTGTGTTCCTAGCCCCTAGGGTTAGATTAGCGTTATACTTCAGACTCTCCAATAGACTATTGCCAGCGAGTAGCACTCAAGCAAGGCAAATTTTTGGATCTGCTAGGTGGTCAACGTGGAACCTATGATGCACCCGCACGTGCCCGTTACACTCTCTCGTAGCCCTATTCACCGAGATGGCACATGTGTTATAGCCTAGTGGACATACACACAGAGATGGCATGGAGGGAGAGCCTCAACGTCCATCCATTACAAAACACTAGGAATAGAGTAATGAAAGACAAAATAATGAATTCAAAAGTAAAATTAAGTATTGCTAAAGAAATCTCAGTTACGATACTATACGCCACACACTGCACTTCGTGTACCATCACTAACCCCCAATCCAACTCTGTTTAGTCCCAGATATTCCAAATTACAACCCGTACTGACCTATTGCCTTATATAAGTGTTATTGAGTCATTTGTATGTGTTTTAAGTCATTTCACACAAATTATGTCAAAATAGGGTGCATTAGCGCGCTAGGTTCAGGCATCGGCGCGCTAGATGCCCAGACAGCTATACGTTCTTAGCCCATACGAACATTAGCAAGCTAATTTTTTAGTCTAGCGCACTAATTGTCATTAGTGCGCTAATCGCGTTCTGGGCATTAAAACTGCTATAATTTATGGGTTTTCATCTCACCCTACAACAGCCACAACACCAACCATAACACTTCAAAACACTAGAAACTTAGCTAAATAACAACTCAACAAACCTCCAAACCTCACCAACATCTACAAAAATTATGACCAAAAGATAAAGGAAGTGAAGTTGTAAGTGATTTTCACCTTGGATTTGATTTTTCACCCCTCTAAGCTTCACAAATCACCAAGAAAAATTCACCAAAACCCTGGTTTTGCTTTTTCAATCTCGGATAAGATGATGAAGCAAAAGAAAAGGTGGTGGAAAATAGTCAAAGTGAATTATATATACAGTGGACCTTGCATCACCACTCATTTACATATCTCCAGGCCATCACATGGACCTTATTTGCTACATTTCTAACCACTAGTGACTCCAATTGTGACTCAGCTAACTCACTTGCGCTTGTTCTTAACACAAAAGTCCATTTTCGGATGGTCTAACACCAGGTTTCGCGTCCCAAACCACAACCCAGGCGTATTACCATGTCCCTAACCACCAATGAGACATTCCATATTAATTATTTAACCAATTCTAATTATTTTGTGTGTATTATTTCCCCCGGCCTAGTGTTAAGTCAGTTAGACTACCCGGTACCCGCGTTGACATGCATATCGAGGCGACTACTTAACACACAGTCTCGCACGTCAAATGTAATATAATAACACAAATTGTGATGCCATTTATGCTATTTCAACATAAGCATCGCAAATTAAAAATTCAACTCACAAAAATAACTATTTACCTAGCTCCAGGCGCGCACAAGCCTAACTACGGGTCCCACGAGTGTCTGAGCCGTCAGCCACGTCTGCAAACACGTCATTAATAACGACGATTAAATTCAGGCCGTTGCAACAAGAATATCAATATACTACAACGTTGCAAAATAATAAAGGGTGCGGCTATGTGAACCCCACAAAATACTAAGAGCAAGCCATTGGATCTCAAATTAGTTGGAGCAAAATACTAAGTGTGGCCTGCCCTTAGTGTTTTGTGGGGTGGACATAGCCAGACCTAATAATAAAGATTTAAGCTACGTGTTACCTTCACAATATATATTACAAATATATATTATCACACACACACAATATATATATAGTTGGGATCAAGAATCTCCACAACGTCGTTTGTAGTAGTCTTGGCTGAATTGACGCATAAAGTACCTCTAATTAGATGAATTAAAGAAATTATAGATTGAGGCTTGAGTTTAGTGCTCTATCTCTTTCAAACAATAATGTCTCGCAATCGTGTCGCGGTTGGTAGCACTTGCTTCTTAACATACAACAATCACGATCCTACTGCTATAACACTTTAGACCGTAAGAATAAGTGGATAAAATTGTCGTACTCACTCTTTGTTAAAATAATGATTTTAATGACCAGAGAGAAAATAAGACTTTTCTTTTGAAAAAATCGGAATAAAATTTTTTTGTGTGTTTATTCTATTACGTAGAGGGCATATTTATAATTTGTTTTGGCTATTCAAGAAACACATCGATTCAGTTTCTTAGAAACACGATTATTCAATTTTGTGTTTGTATTTTAACCCATTCATGTATCCTATACATGTACACATATAGCCGATGTACGCATGTAGAAATTGTGAAACGATTCCTTCGTTTCTATCATACATGTGTACATATATCCAAATTAATTGCTTTAATTGATATCAAATACAATTCATGTATCGTTTACATAGGTGGCTTTTGGAGTTTATCTCCAATTCATTTTAACACTAAGTCATTGTCATCAAACACGTTTCTTGCGTTGTAAACCTAAATGTGTTGATTAGTCATCATACCTTTTTATTGGGTTAACGAAATAAACACATGCGACTTTAACAATTATCTTTTTAATCAATGCATGTCACGTTTATTCAACACATACAACACCAAAATTCAAGATGTACTTCAATAACTACATGTATAGTTGATCTACACATATAAATACAATTATTTGGACTTGTATATATAATACACACACATGTATATATATACAGGCTCGATTTTGCATGGAGCCTGATGAGCGACCGCCAAATTGAGCAAGGTCCCCATTTGGCAATAAAGTATGGGTATTTTCGTGATTTCATATTTTTATTTTTTTATTTATTTAATTATAGATTATTAAAGATGCAATGCACACATAAAAGTTGAAACTTCCAAAACAAAAGCTGCAATTTTGGCAACTTGACGACTTCTTAACTTCCTTTCTTTTCAACACGTAACCTATTGTCTC
Organism: Stephania yunnanensis; assembly: GCA_039657365.1. Lineage (NCBI taxonomy): Eukaryota > Viridiplantae > Streptophyta > Magnoliopsida > Ranunculales > Menispermaceae > Stephania > Stephania yunnanensis. Next base: position 13,524,212 of record CM077592.1, read on the forward strand.
TCTCCCTCGTCGAATCAATCAAACAATATTTTCTTTTTCTTCTTCTTCGTTGGATCTCTCATCTATGTTAGATCTCCATTTGCAGCAAACTTGAAAAAAAATCTCTCACACAAGCAGGCCCGATTTTGCATGGGGGCCTGTTGGGCGATCGCCCAGGCCCCCAAATTGAGAAAGTCCCCATTTGGCAATAAATTAGGGGTATTTTTGTAATTTCATATTTCATATTTTTTATTTATTTAATTATAGATTATTAAAGATACAATGTGCCTGTAAAGGTTGAAACTTCCGAAAAAAAAATCTGCGATTTCGGCAACTCGACTACTTCTCAACTTCCCTTCGTTTTGACATGTAACCTATTCTCTCTCTCCCCCTTCAAATCAATCAAACAACCTTTTCTTCTTCTTCATCTTCTTCTTTGTTGAATCTCTCATCAATTCTAGATCTCTCTTTGCAGCAAACTTGAAAAAAAAAATCTCACACAAGATCTCTCCTCATCATCCTCAAACTGAGGACAAAGTAAAAAGAGTCTATAGAATATCTCTCAGTAACATCTCTTACAGTCCAATATCTTCATTGGTTGTTCAATCTTCAATTGAGCACTCCTTTACAGCATTATCTCTCACTCTTTGGTATATTTTCTTTTTTTTGGTTTACAAACTCTTTTGGTATAATTTTAAGTTACTGCAATTACTTTTTTTTTAGAATAATTGTAGTTCTTGTTGTTACTTGTTAGCCCTTTTTTTACCCAAAAAGAATTAATTTTTTTGTGGCGGTGAAGTACTCAATAGACCTTCTAGTCTTTTAGATCAATTTTTTTTCAAGGTTTAGATTTCTTAGCACTCAGAAAATTCTTTATTAGTGTAAGAGACGCGATGCCTAGAAAATATGCCTCCGGTTTTGATAAACTTAAGAAAAAAAGGAACCAAGATGAGTTAGCCAAATCTTTAAAATGAAGCTTAAATAAATTCTTTTTTAGTAAAAAAGATGAATTAGTTGATGTAACAACATCAACAACAACAAAGCCTCAATCCCACAATGATATGCTTGTTGATGAAGATGTAGATCTTGAATGTGAAAACCATGATATAGTTGATAACTCAAATAAAATTGGTTGTGAGCTTGTTGATAAAAATATAGATATTAGATGTGAAATAGATGATATAATCAATAACTCAAATCATATTGATTGCAACCTTATTAATGAAATTAGTGATGTTGGATGTGATTTGGACAATAGTAGTGATAATAACAATAAAGACAATAGTAGTACAAATTATGATGATAGTGATAGTGATTTTAATAATAAAGATGACCAAGTTATCATTGAAAAATCCTAGTACATCAAATTCTTTTAATATCCATGATCCACGGGTATGAGATAGTTTAGATAGAAGTTCAAGAGATTTATTAATGGAAAGTTGACCTATAAGAGATATTAGCATAAAATTCCCTTGTGATCAATATGAAAGACATTTTTCTTTAGTTCATTACAATCAAAATTTACTAAATGGAGAAGAACATGATAGAAAATGGCTAATATATTCAAAAGAATTGGAAAAAGTATTTTGCTTTTGTTGTAAATTATTTAAAATAAATGATAGTAATAGTAAAACTCAATTAGCAAAAGATGGCTTAAGATATCGGAAACATATTAGTGATAGACTTAAGACTCATGAAACTAGTAATGATCATATTCGTAATATGACTTCTTGGATTGACTTGCAAAATAGATTTTAGAAAAATCAAACGATAGATAAACATATTCAAGAACAAATTAAGAAAGAGAAAGAACATTGGAAGAAGGTAAAGTTAAGAATAATTTCAGCTGTTAAATTCCTTGCCCAAAACTCTCTAGCGTTTCGTGCAACAAATGAGAGGATTTATCAAAATAGTAATGAAAATTTTTTAAAATTGATTGAAATGATTGCCCTTTTTATCCAACAACGCAAGAACATCTTAGACGTATGCAAAATAATGAAATTCAATATCATTATCTAAGTCATAGTATTCAATATGAATTAATAATTGCATTATCATTCGAAGTGAAAAATATAATAGTTTAGACCATCAAACAAGAAAAATATTATTCAATAATACTATATTGCACTCCGGATGCAAGCCATCAAGAACAAATGTCTCTAGTTATAAGGTGTGTTAATTCTTTTAAAAGTCCGATAGCAACAAGAATACTTTATAGAATTTATAGAAATAGATGATACAACATGTTTAAACATTTTCAATAAGTTGCTATTTATTTTGAATGCACTTGATTTAGATGTAGACAATATAAGAGGACAAGGATATGATAATGTGTCTAATATGAAAGGAAAAAAATCAAGGAGCGCAAAAAATATTGTTAGAAATAAATCATACGGCATTTTATACACCATGTGCATGTCATAGTCTTAATTTGACAATTAGTGACATTGCTTTATCTTGTAGTAAAGCTACAACATTTTTTGGAGTGGTGCAATGAATATATAATATATTTGGTAGTTCTACAAAAAGATGGAACATTTTACATAATCATGTGTCTAATTTAACATTGAAACCATTGCCACAAACACGATGAGAAAGTAAAGCGGAAAGAGTTAGAGCAAATAGATTCCAAGCTCCACTATTAAAAAAAAAAAGCTTTAAAAGAATTAGCCAAGACTTGTAATGATCCAATAACGAAAAGTGAAGCAAAAAGTTTAAAACGTGAGCTTAAAGTTTTTGAATTCTTATTAGGAATGGTTATTTGGCATGATATATTACATACAAATAATTTAGTTAGCAAACAAAATATTTAGTAGATCGAACTTTTTCTTCACTAAAAAATAGATTTGAACAATTTCAATTGAGATGTTGATATTGAACCAATATTTTGCATAAAATGTCAAATTAAAAGAAAAAAACGTTTTGACGAAAACTATGATGTTGATATTGAGGAATCACCAGAAGAATCATTTAGGATTAATTACTTTCCAACGTGCTAAAAATGAGAGATTGGCAAGGATGGCCCTTTAGGAAAGCAAGGAAGAATTGTGCCAGCATACAAAAGAATAGCAGCCTTCTTTCTAAACACAAATAAAAAGTAGATCAAATTGAAAGTCCGGCTCGAGACAAGCTGGAAAGTATTGATACACATGATCGTGGAAGTTGATGAGAATAATTTCACTCAACCATGTAGTGATGAGGCTTTGGATAATATGGCTACTTGGTGAATCGAGAGCCTTTTTCTCGATATAGATGACATGGAGGTTGATGGATACCTCCACAACGAGGAGGAAAAGCGCTACAAAAAAATAATACGGGAATATATGAACAAGGAATACCTTGAGGAACAAGCGGCTAAAGAAGTCTGCGACATCACTACCTAAGGAGGCTTATTTGGTGACTTTGAGCACGGTTCGAAGGAGTTGTTTGCTCCACAGAGTTGGTAGCGGCATGCAAAGCAATTATTATGGAAATCAAAAAGGAGAAGCTTTATGCCGACTCAGAGGATCCCGAGAATACCAAGAGAAAACATGTCGATTTAGATTTAGGAGAAGATGCAATAAAACAAGCATGGCACGGTAAACCATGAACAAAAAGCGAGATGTTAGGGATGATGACATGGAACACGAAGATGAAGAATATAAAGAAGTGACTAAGAATTGTATTAATGTGTGCTTATTGAGTACAATAAAGTGCTCTTATTTATAGAGTCGAACAAATCATAAAATAAGGAAAGTTACCTAAACTATCTAGGTATCAAAATATAAAAATTTTCGAAATACCTAAACTACAAAATATAGCAACTACTATAATTTCCTTAACACCCTCCCTCTAACTCAAGTTGGTTCATGAAAATCAACTTGAGGTTGTCAATCAAATCGACACTTGATAAATCCGAGGTTCGTTGCGGAGCAAATCAACGACCACCCAAAACGGCAAGAACGATTTAGATGTCGCATAATCGTAACAACGAATCGTAGAACAACGAGATATCGAGTCGACGACGTCGATAGCGAGCCGACGAGTCGACGACGTACGAGATAGAAGAGTCGACGATGGTCGATAGCTGAATCGATGGAGTCGACGACGTACGGATAGTAGAGTCAACGTCGTCGACAACGAGGCAAATTACGGAGTCAACATAGTCGGCGGCGGGCAAACAACAAAATCGACGTAGTCGACGGTAGGCAAACAAAGCGAGCAGAGCGAGTGGACATCACAAAGAAATCACAAAGGAGAAAAAATCAAGGACAAGAAAAAAAGCTGAAACAAGCCTCAATGGAAGCAACAACAAGTGAACATGAACGGTAGCATGAAAGTAAACACCACGAATCGGATGTCAACTCGATTGACCTAGTACTAGAAACCAAGCTCTGATACCATGATAGACTTCAAAGAACAAATTAAACATAGTATATATTAATGTGTGCTTATTGAGTATAATAGAGTGTTCTTATTTATAGAGTTGAACAAATCATAAAATAAGGAAAGTTATCTAAACTATGTAGATATCAAAATATAAAAAAGCCAGCTAATCTTAGACTGAAGTAATATAGAGGGGATATTAGTACTTAGGTTTAAAAGATTTGAAAAAGAAGATTTGAGCAAAATGTTAAAGGTACAATATATATATCTAAAGGACTTATGGTCTTTTTTTCAATTTGCATCATTTCTTTTGAAACTTCGATGACCCAACTTCACATAAGTAGGAACATCTTTTTTCTATTATGTTACAACCTAACAGACATAAAAATCAATTTTAACTAAGAAATTTATTAAATATCTTTAATATTCAAATATTTTAAATCTAAATGAATAACAATATTTAAATATGCCAAATCATCTCTTAATTATGAGATCGTAGGGACATCACTTGCTAAAAGTTAAAGATTGGGGAAAATATGGATTCGACTTGGGTTGAAGTCAAAAACAAAAAAAATATTCAATTAATTGTTTACGATGCCACATATATACATATAATTAGGGATGTAAATGGGATGAAAAATCCATTGCACGTGTCGCCTGCCTATGTTAAAACATGTGTTGTACCCGCACTTTCGTTCTTATAGTCAACATTTAGTCCTAAAGCTGGAAATGCTGACGTGTCACTCGCACTTCTAGTCCGATAGTCTGTCTTCGAGTTTTACAACTGAAAATGCTATTGTGTCACCCGCACTTATGTTTCGATAGTATGTAATTAAGTCTTACAACTAGAAATCCTAACTTTGTTACAATGCGAGGTACACACCACAAGAATTGAGTCATTTTCAAATGCTACATATCGAGCTTACATTACACACACCTCATTGCAAAGTGTACAACAAGAATATCAACATACTACAATGCCCCAAAATGATAGAGATTTGACCTACGTGTTACCTTCACAATATTACAAGTACGCACATGGTGATTTTTGTTTATAGCCGTTAGATTCAGATCCAAAAGATGTGATAAGTAATTGGTACTTGTGCATACATTTAAGTGTCATCAATGTGGCTATTAAATTGACCATTAGATTTAAGTTCAATGGTAAAGTTAAGAATAATTTCAATTTGTTAAATTCCTTGCCCAAAACTCTCTAGCGTTTCGTGCAACAAATGAGAGGATTTATCAAAATAGTAATGAAAATTTTTTAAAATTGATTGAAATGATTGCCCTTTTTATCCAACAACGCAAGAACATCTTAGACGTATGCAAAATAATGAAATTCAATATCATTATCTAAGTCATAGTATTCAATATGAATTAATAATTGCATTATCATTCGAAGTGAAAAATATAATAGTTTAGACCATCAAACAAGAAAAATATTATTCAATAATACTATATTGCACTCCGGATGCAAGCCATCAAGAACAAATGTCTCTAGTTATAAGGTGTGTTAATTCTTTTAAAAGTCCGATAGCAACAGAAGAATACTTTATAGAATTTATAGAAATAGATGATACAACATGTTTAAACATTTTCAATAAGTTGCTATTTATTTTGAATGCACTTGATTTAGATGTAGACAATATAAGAGGACAAGGATATGATAATGTGTCTAATATGAAAGGAAAAAAATCAAGGAGCGCAAAAAATATTGTTAGAAATAAATCCTACGGCATTTTATACACCATGTGCATGTCATAGTCTTAATTTGACAATTAGTGACATTGCTTTATCTTGTAGTAAAGCTACAACATTTTTTGGAGTGGTGCAATGAATATATAATATATTTGGTAGTTCTACAAAAAGATGGAACATTTTACATAATCATGTGTCTAATTTAACATTGAAACCATTGCCACAAACACGATGAGAAAGTAGAGCGGAAAGAGTTAGAGCAAATAGATTCCAAGCTCCACTATTAAAAAAAAAAGCTTTAAAAGAATTAGCCAAGACTTGTAATGATCCAATAACGAAAAGTGAAGCAAAAAGTTTAAAACGTGAGCTTAAAGTTTTTGAATTCTTATTAGGAATGGTTATTTGGCATGATATATTACATGCAAATAATTTAGTTAGCAAACAAAATATTTAGTAGATCGAACTTTTTCTTCACTAAAAAATAGATTTGAACAATTTCAATTGAGATGTTGATATTGAACCAATATTTTGCATAAAATGTCAAATTAAAAGAAAAAAACGTTTTGACGAAAACTATGATGTTGATATTGAGGAATCACCAAAGAATCATTTAGGATTAATTACTTTCCAACGTGCTAAAAATGAGAGATTGGCAAGGATGGCCCTTTAGGAAAGCAAGGAAGAATTGTGCCAAAGATACAAAAGAATAGCACCTTTTCTAAACACAAATAAAAAGTAGATCAAATTGAAAGTCCGGCTCGAGACAACTGGAAAGTATTGATACACATGATCGGAAGTTGATGAGAATAATTTCACTCAACCATGTAGTGATGAGGCTTTGGATAATATGGCTACTTGGTGAATCGAGAGCCTTTTCGATATAGATGACATGGAGGTTGATGGATACCTCCACAACGAGGAGGAAAAGCGCTACAAAAAAATAATACGGGAATATATGAACAAGGAATACCTTGAGGAACAAGCGGCTAAAGAAGCTGCGACATCACTACCTAAGGAGGCTTATTTGGCTGACTTTGAGCACGGTTCGAAGGAGTTGTTTGCTCCACAGAGTTGGTAGCAGCAGAATTGCAAAGCAATTATTATGGAAATCAAAAAGGAGAAGCTTTATGCGACTCAGGGGATCCCGAGAATACCAAGAGAAAACATGTCGATTTAGATTTAGGAGAAGATGCAATAAAACAGAAGCATGGCACGGTAAACCATGAACAAAAAGCAGATGTTAGGGATGATGACATGGAACACGAAGATGAAGAATATAAAGAAGTGACTAAGAATTGTATTAATGTGTGCTTATTGAGTACAATAAAGTGCTCTTATTTATAGAGTCGAACAAATCATAAAATAAGGAAAGTTACCTAAACTATCTAGGTATCAAAATATAAAAATTTTCGAAATACCTAAACTACAAAATATAGCAACTACTATAATTTCCTTAACACCCTCCTCTCTAACTCAAGTTGGTTCATGAAAATCAACTTGAGGTTGTCAATCAAATCAAGACACTTGATAAATCGAGGTTCGTTGCGGAGCAAATCAACGACCACCCAAAACGGCAAGAACAGATTTAGATGTCGCATAATCGTAACAACGAATCGTAGAACAACAGATATCGAGTCGACGACGTGCGATAGCGAGCGACGAGTCGACGACGTACGATAGAAGAGTCGACGATGGTCGGATAGCGAATCGATGGAGTCGACGACGTACGAATAGTAGAGTCAACGTCGTCGACAACGAGGCAAATTACGGAGTCAACATAGTCGGCGGCGGGCAAACAACAAAATCGACGTAGTCGACGGTAGGCAAACAAAGCGAGCAGAGCAGTGGACATCACAAAGAAATCACAAAGGAGAAAAAATCAAGGACAAGAAAAAAAAACTGAAACAAGCCTCAATGGAAGCAACAACAAGTGAACATGAACGGTAGCATGAAAGTAAACACCACGAATCGGACGTCAACTCGATTGACCTAGTACTAGAAACCAAGCTCTGATACCATGATAGACTTCAAAGAACAAATTAAACATAGTATATATTAATGTGTGCTTATTGAGTATAATAGAGTGTTCTTATTTATAGAGTTGAACAAATCATAAAATAAGGAAAGTTATCTAAACTATGTAGATATCAAAATATAAAAAAGCCACTAATCTTAGATCAAGTAATATAGAGGGGATATTAGTACTTAGGTTTAAAAGATTTGAAAAAGAAGATTTGAGCAAAATGTTAAAGGTACAATATATATATCTAAAGGACTTATGGTCTTTTTTCAATTTGCATCATTTCTTTTGAAACTTCGATGACCCAACTTCACATAAGTAGGAACATCTTTTTTCTATTATGTTACAACCTAACAGACATTTAAAAATCAATTTTAACTAAGAAATTTATTAAATATCTTTAATATTCAAATATTTTAAATCTAAATGAATAACAATATTTAAATATGCCAAATCATCTCTTAATTATGCGAGATCGTAGGGACATCACTTGCTAAAAGTTAAAGATTGGGAAAATATGGATTCGACTTGGGTTGAAGTCAAAAACAAAAAAAATATTCAATTAATTGTTTACGATGCCACATATATACATATAATTAGGGATGTAAATGGGATGAAAAATCCATTGCACGTGTCGCCCGCCTATGTTAAAACATGTGTTGTACCCGCACTTTCGTTCTTATAGTCAACATTTAGTCCTAAAGTTGGAAATGCTTGACGTGTCACTCGCACTTCTAGTCCGATAGTCCGTCTTCGAGTTTTACCACCGAAAATGCTATTGTGTCACCCGCACTTATGTTTCGATAGTATGTAATTAAGTCTTACAACTAGAAATCCTAACTTTGTTACAATGCGAGGTACACAACCACAAGAATTGAGTCATTTTCAAATACATATCGAGCTTACATTACACACACCTCATTGCAAAGTGTACAACAAGAATATCAACATACTACAATGCCCCAAAATGATAGAGATTTGACCTACGTGTTACCTTCACAATATTACAAGTACGCACATGGTGATTTTTGTTTATAGCCGTTAGATTCAGATCCAAAAGATGTGATAAGTAATTGGTACTTGTGCATACATTTAAGTGTCATCAATGTGGCTATTAAATTGACCATTAGATTTAAGTTCAATGGTAAAGTTAAGAATAATTTCAGCTGTTAAATTCCTTGCCCAAAACTCTCTAGCGTTTCGTGCAACAAATGAGAGGATTTATCAAAATAGTAATGAAAATTTTTTAAAATTGATTGAAATGATTGCCCTTTTTATCCAACAACGCAAGAACATCTTAGACGTATGCAAAATAATGAAATTCAATATCATTATCTAATTCATAGTATTCAATATGAATTAATAATTGCATTATCATTCGAAGTGAAAAATATAATAGTTTAGACCATCAAACAAGAAAAATATTATTCAATAATACTATATTGCACTCCGGATGCAAGCCATCAAGAACAAATGTCTCTAGTTATAAGGTGTGTTAATTCTTTTAAAAGTCCGATAGCAACATGAAGAATACTTTATAGAATTTATAGAAATAGATGATACAACATGTTTAAACATTTTCAATAAGTTGCTATTTATTTTGAATGCACTTGATTTAGATGTAGACAATATAAGAGGACAAGGATATGATAATGTGTCTAATATGAAAGGAAAAAAATCAAGGAGCGCAAAAAATATTGTTAGAAATAAATCCTACGGCATTTTATACACCATGTGCATGTCATAGTCTTAATTTGACAATTAGTGACATTGCTTTATCTTGTAGTAAAGCTACAACATTTTTTGGAGTGGTGCAATGAATATATAATATATTTGGTAGTTCTACAAAAAGATGGAACATTTTACATAATCATGTGTCTAATTTAACATTGAAACCATTGCCACAAACACGATGAGAAAGTAAAGCGGAAAGAGTTAGAGCAAATAGATTCCAAGCTCCACTATTAAAAAAAAAAGCTTTAAAAGAATTAGCCAAGACTTGTAATGATCCAATAACGAAAAGTGAAGCAAAAAGTTTAAAACGTGAGCTTAAAGTTTTTGAATTCTTATTAGGAATGGTTATTTGGCATGATATATTACATGCAAATAATTTAGTTAGCAAACAAAATATTTAGTAGATCGAACTTTTTCTTCACTAAAAAATAGATTTGAACAATTTCAATTGAGATGTTGATATTGAACCAATATTTTGCATAAAATGTCAAATTAAAAGAAAAAAACGTTTTGACGAAAACTATGATGTTGATATTGAGGAATCACCAAAGAATCATTTAGGATTAATTACTTTCCAACGTGCTAAAAATGAGAGATTGGCAAGGATGGCCCTTTAGGAAAGCAAGGAAGAATTGTGCCAGCATACAAAAGAATAGCAGCCTTCTTCTAAACACATCTAAAAAGTAGATCAAATTGAAAGTCCGGGCTCGAGACAACTGGAAAGTATTGATACACATGATCAGGAAGTTGATGAGAATAATTTCACTCAACCATGTAGTGATGAGGCTTTGGATAATATGGCTACTGGTGAATCAGAGAGCCTTTTCTGATATAGATGACATGGAGGTTGATGGATACCTCCACAACGAGGAGGAAAAGCGCTACAAAAAAATAATACGGGAATATATGAACAAGGAATACCTTGAGGAACAAGCGGCTAAAGAAGCTGCGACATCACTACCTAAGGAGGCTTATTTGGCTGACTTTGAGCACGGTTCGAAGGAGTTGTTTGCTCCACAGGAGTTGGTAGCAAAGCATTGCGGCAAAGAATTATTATGGAAATAAAAAAGGAGAAGCTTTATGCGACTCAGAGGATCCCGAGAATACCAAGAGAAAACATGTCGATTTAGATTTAGGAGAAGATGCAATAAAACAAAGCATGGCACGGTAAACCATGAACAAAAAGCGAGATGTTAGGGATGATGACATGGAACACGAAGATGAAGAATATAAAGAAGTGACTAAGAATTGTATTAATGTGTGCTTATTGAGTACAATAAAGTGCTCTTATTTATAGAGTCGAACAAATCATAAAATAAGGAAAGTTACCTAAACTATCTAGGTATCAAAATATAAAAATTTTCGAAATACCTAAACTACAAAATATAGCAACTACTATAATTTCCTTAACACCCTCCCTCTAACTCAAGTTGGTTCATGAAAATCAACTTGAGGTTGTCAATCAAATCAGTACACTTGATAAATCTGAGGTTCGTTGCGGAGCAAATCAACGACCACCCAAAACGGCAAGAACAGATTTAGATGTCGCATAATCAGAACAACGAACTGTAGAACAACAGATATCAGAGTCGACGACGTCCTGATAGCAGAGCCGACGGAGTCGACGACGTACAGATAGAAGAGTCGACGATGGTCGGATAGCTGAATCGATGGAGTCGACGACGTACAGATAGTAGAGTCAACGTCGTCGACAACAGGCAAATTACGGAGTCAACATAGTCGGCGGCGGCAACAACAAAATCGACGTAGTCGACGGTAGGCAAACAAAGCGAGCGAGCAAAGGACATCACAAAGAAATCACAAAGGAGAAAAAATCAAGGACAAGAAAAAAAAACTGAAACAAGCCTCAATGGAAGCAACAACAAGTGAACATGAACGGTAGCATGAAAGTAAACACCACGAATCGGAGGTCAACTCGATTGACCTAGTACTAGAAACCAAGCTCTGATACCATGATAGACTTCAAAGAACAAATTAAACATAGTATATATTAATGTGTGCTTATTGAGTATAATAGAGTGTTCTTATTTATAGAGTTGAACAAATCATAAAATAAGGAAAGTTATCTAAACTATGTAGATATCAAAATATAAAAAAGCCACTAATCTTAGATCGAAGTAATATAGAGGGGATATTAGTACTTAGGTTTAAAAGATTTGAAAAAGAAGATTTGAGCAAAATGTTAAAGGTACAATATATATATCTAAAGGACTTATGGTCTTTTTTTCAATTTGCATCATTTCTTTTGAAACTTCGATGACCCAACTTCACATAAGTAGGAACATCTTTTTTCTATTATGTTACAACCTAACAGACATAAAAATCAATTTTAACTAAGAAATTTATTAAATATCTTTAATATTCAAATATTTTAAATCTAAATGAATAACAATATTTAAATATGCCAAATCATCTCTTAATTATGAGATCGTAGGGACATCACTTGCTAAAAGTTAAAGATTGGGAAAATATGGATTCGACTTGGGTTGAAGTCAAAAACAAAAAAAATATTCAATTAATTGTTTACGATGCCACATATATACATATAATTAGGGATGTAAATGGGATGAAAAATCCATTGCACGTGTCGCCCGCCTATGTTAAAACATGTGTTGTACCCGCACTTTCGTTCTTATAGTCAACATTTAGTCCTAAAGTTTGAAATGCTTGACGTGTCACTCGCACTTCTAGTCCGATAGTCTGTCTTTCGAGGTTTACAACTGAAAATGCTATTGTGTCACCCGCACTTATGTTTCGATAGTATGTAATTAAGTCTTACAACTAGAAATCCTAACTTTGTTACAATGCGAGGTACACAACCACAAGAATTGAGTCATTTTCAAATACATATCGAGCTTACATTACACACACCTCATTGCAAAGTGTACAACAAGAATATCAACATACTACAATGCCCCAAAATGATAGAGATTTGACCTACGTGTTACCTTCACAATATTACAAGTACGCACATGGTGATTTTTGTTTATAGCCGTTAGATTCAGATCCAAAAGATGTGATAAGTAATTGGTACTTGTGCATACATTTAAGTGTCATCAATGTGGCTATTAAATTGACCATTAGATTTAAGTTCAATGGTAAAGTTAAGAATAATTTCAAATTTGTTAAATTCCTTGCCCAAAACTCTCTAGCGTTTAGTGCAACAAATGAGAGGATTTATCAAAATAGTAATGAAATTTTTTAAAATTGATTGAAATGATTGCCCTTTTTATCCAACAACGCAAGAACATCTTAGACGTATGCAAAATAATGAAATTCAATATCATTATCTAAGTCATAGTATTCAATATGAATTAATAATTGCATTATCATTCGAAGTGAAAAATATAATAGTTTAGACCATCAAACAAGAAAAATATTATTCAATAATACTATATTGCACTTCGGATGCAAGCCATCAAGAACAAATGTCTCTAGTTATAAGGTGTGTTAATTCTTTTAAAAGTCCGATAGCAACAGAAGAATACTTTATAGAATTTATAGAAATAGATGATACAACATGTTTAAACATTTTCAATAAGTTGCTATTTATTTTGAATGCACTTGATTTAGATGTAGACAATATAAGAGGACAAGGATATGATAATGTGTCTAATATGAAAGGAAAAAAATCAAGGAGCGCAAAAAATATTGTTAGAAATAAATCCTACGGCATTTTATACACCATGTGCATGTCATAGTCTTAATTTGATAATTAGTGACATTGCTTTATCTTGTAGTAAAGCTACAACATTTTTTGGAGTGGTGCAATGAATATATAATATATTTGGTAGTTCTACAAAAAGATGGAACATTTTACATAATCATGTGTCTAATTTAACATTGAAACCATTGCCACAAACACGATGAGAAAGTAAAGCGGAAAGAGTTAGAGCAAATAGATTCCAAGCTCCACTATTAAAAAAAAAAGCTTTAAAAGAATTAGCCAAGACTTGTAATGATCCAATAACGAAAAGTGAAGCAAAAAGTTTAAAACGTGAGCTTAAAGTTTTTGAATTCTTATTAGGAATGGTTATTTGGCATGATATATTACATGCAAATAATTTAGTTAGCAAACAAAATATTTAGTAGATCGAACTTTTTCTTCACTAAAAAATAGATTTGAACAATTTCAATTGAGATGTTGATATTGAACCAATATTTTGCATAAAATGTCAAATTAAAAGAAAAAAACGTTTTGACGAAAACTATGATGTTGATATTGAGGAATCACCAGAAAGAATCATTTAGGATTAATTACTTTCCAACGTGCTAAAAATGAGAGATTGGCAAGGATGGCCCTTTAGGAAAGCAAGGAAGAATTGTGCCAAAGATACAAAAGAATAGCGACCTTCTTCTAAACACAAACTAAAAAGTAGATCAAATTGAAAGTCCGGGCTCGAGACAACTGGAAAGTATTGATACACATGATCAGGAAGTTGATGAGAATAATTTCACTCAACCATGTAGTGATGAGGCTTTGGATAATATGGCTACTGGTGAATCAGAGAGCCTTTTCTGATATAGATGACATGGAGGTTGATGGATACCTCCACAACGAGGAGGAAAAGCGCTACAAAAAAATAATACGGGAATATATGAACAAGGAATACCTTGAGGAACAAGCGGCTAAAGAAGCTGCGACATCACTACCTAAGGAGGCTTATTTGGCTGACTTTGAGCACGGTTCGAAGGAGTTGTTTGCTCCACAGAGTTGGTAGCAAGAGAATGCAGCAAAGCAATTATTATGGAAATCAAAAAGGAGAAGCTTTATGCTTGACTCAGAGGATCCCGAGAATACCAAGAGAAAACATGTCGATTTAGATTTAGGAGAAGATGCAATAAAACGAAGCATGGCACGGTAAACCATGAACAAAAAGCAGATGTTAGGGATGATGACATGGAACACGAAGATGAAGAATATAAAGAAGTGACTAAGAATTGTATTAATGTGTGCTTATTGAGTACAATAAAGTGCTCTTATTTATAGAGTCGAACAAATCATAAAATAAGGAAAGTTACCTAAACTATCTAGGTATCAAAATATAAAAATTTTCGAAATACCTAAACTACAAAATATAGCAACTACTATAATTTCCTTAACACCCTCCCTCTAACTCAAGTTGGTTCATGAAAATCAACTTGAGGTTGTCAATCAAATCAGTACACTTGATAAATCTGAGGTTCGTTGCGGAGCAAATCAACGACCACCCAAAACGGCAAGAACAGATTTAGATGTCGCATAATCAGAACAACGAACTGTAGAACAACAGATATCAGAGTCGACGACGTCCTGATAGCAGAGCCGACGGAGTCGACGACGTACAGATAGAAGAGTCGACGATGGTCGGATAGCTGAATCGATGGAGTCGACGACGTACAGATAGTAGAGTCAACGTCGTCGACAACAGGCAAATTACGGAGTCAACATAGTCGGCGGCAGGCAAACAACAAAATCGACGTAGTCGACGGTAGGCAAACAAAGCGAGCAGAGCAGTGGACATCACAAAGAAATCACAAAGGAGAAAAAATCAAGGACAAGAAAAAAAAACTGAAACAAGCCTCAATGGAAGCAACAACAAGTGAACATGAACGGTAGCATGAAAGTAAACACCACGAATCGGACGTCAACTCGATTGACCTAGTACTAGAAACCAAGCTCTGATACCATGATAGACTTCAAAGAACAAATTAAACATAGTATATATTAATGTGTGCTTATTGAGTATAATAGAGTGTTCTTATTTATAGAGTTGGACAAATCATAAAATAAGGAAAGTTATCTAAACTATGTAGATATCAAAATATAAAAAAGCCAGCTAATCTTAGACTGAAGTAATATAGAGGGGATATTAGTACTTAGGTTTAAAAGATTTGAAAAAGAAGATTTGAGCAAAATGTTAAAGGTACAATATATATATCTAAAGGACTTATGGTCTTTTTTTCAATTTGCATCATTTCTTTTGAAACTTCGATGACCCAACTTCACATAAGTAGGAACATCTTTTTTCTATTATGTTACAACCTAACAGACAGAAAAATCAATTTTAACTAAGAAATTTATTAAATATCTTTAATATTCAAATATTTTAAATCTAAATGAATAACAATATTTAAATATGCCAAATCATCTCTTAATTATGAGATCGTAGGGACATCACTTGCTAAAAGTTAAAGATTGGGGAAAATATGGATTCGACTTGGGTTGAAGTCAAAAACAAAAAAAATATTCAATTAATTGTTTACGATGCCACATATATACATATAATTAGGGATGTAGATGGGATGAAAAATCCATTGCACGTGTCGCCTGCCTATGTTAAAACATGTGTTGTACCCGCACTTTCGTTCTTATAGTCAACATTTAGTCCTAAAGCTGGAAATGCTGACGTGTCACTCGCACTTCTAGTCCGATAGTCTGTCTTCGAGTTTTACAACTGAAAATGCTATTGTGTCACCCGCACTTATGTTTCGATAGTATGTAATTAAGTCTTACAGCTAGAAATCCTAACCTGTTACAATGCGAGGTACACAGCCACAAGAATTGAGTCATTTTCAGCTACATATCGAGCTTACATTACACACACCTCATTGCAAAGTGTACAACAAGAATATCAACATACTACAATGCCCCAAAATGATAGAGATTTGACCTACGTGTTACCTTCACAATATTACAAGTACGCACATGGTGATTTTTGTTTATAGCCGTTAGATTCAGATCCAAAAGATGTGATAAGTAATTGGTACTTGTGCATACATTTAAGTGTCATCAATGTGGCTATTAAATTGACCATTAGATTTAAGTTCAATGGTAAAGTTAAGAATAATTTCAGCTGTTAAATTCCTTGCCCAAAACTCTCTAGCGTTTCGTGCAACAAATGAGAGGATTTATCAAAATAGTAATGAAAATTTTTTAAAATTGATTGAAATGATTGCCCTTTTTATCCAACAACGCAAGAACATCTTAGACGTATGCAAAATAATGAAATTCAATATCATTATCTAAGTCATAGTATTCAATATGAATTAATAATTGCATTATCATTCGAAGTGAAAAATATAATAGTTTAGACCATCAAACAAGAAAAATATTATTCAATAATACTATATTGCACTCCGGATGCAAGCCATCAAGAACAAATGTCTCTAGTTATAAGGTGTGTTAATTCTTTTAAAAGTCCGATAGCAACAGAAGAATACTTTATAGAATTTATAGAAATAGATGATACAACATGTTTAAACATTTTCAATAAGTTGCTATTTATTTTGAATGCACTTGATTTAGATGTAGACAATATAAGAGGACAAGGATATGATAATGTGTCTAATATGAAAGGAAAAAAATCAAGGAGCGCAAAAAATATTGTTAGAAATAAATCCTACGGCATTTTATACACCATGTGCATGTCATAGTCTTAATTTGACAATTAGTGACATTGCTTTATCTTGTAGTAAAGCTACAACATTTTTTGGAGTGGTGCAATGAATATATAATATATTTGGTAGTTCTACAAAAAGATGGAACATTTTACATAATCATGTGTCTAATTTAACATTGAAACCATTGCCACAAACACGATGAGAAAGTAGAGCGGAAAGAGTTAGAGCAAATAGATTCCAAGCTCCACTATTAAAAAAAAAAGCTTTAAAAGAATTAGCCAAGACTTGTAATGATCCAATAACGAAAAGTGAAGCAAAAAGTTTAAAACGTGAGCTTAAAGTTTTTGAATTCTTATTAGGAATGGTTATTTGGCATGATATATTACATGCAAATAATTTAGTTAGCAAACAAAATATTTAGTAGATCGAACTTTTTCTTCACTAAAAAATAGATTTGAACAATTTCAATTGAGATGTTGATATTGAACCAATATTTTGCATAAAATGTCAAATTAAAAGAAAAAAACGTTTTGACGAAAACTATGATGTTGATATTGAGGAATCACCAGAAGAATCATTTAGGATTAATTACTTTCCAACGTGCTAAAAATGAGAGATTGGCAAGGATGGCCCTTTAGGAAAGCAAGGAAGAATTGTGCCAGCATACAAAAGAATAGCAGCCTTCTTCTAAACACAGCTAAAAAGTAGATCAAATTGAAAGTCCGGGCTCGAGACAACTGGAAAGTATTGATACACATGATCAGGAAGTTGATGAGAATAATTTCACTCAACCATGTAGTGATGAGGCTTTGGATAATATGGCTACTGGTGAATCAGAGAGCCTTTTCTGATATAGATGACATGGAGGTTGATGGATACCTCCACAACGAGGAGGAAAAGCGCTACAAAAAAATAATACGGGAATATATGAACAAGGAATACCTTGAGGAACAAGCGGCTAAAGAAGCTGCGACATCACTACCTAAGGAGGCTTATTTGGCTGACTTTGAGCACGGTTCGAAGGAGTTGTTTGCTCCACAGGAGTTGGTAGCAGCAGCTGCAGCAATTATTATGGAAATCAAAAAGGAGAAGCTTTATGCTGACTCCGAGGATCCTGAGAATACCAAGAGAAAACATGTCGATTTAGATTTAGGAGAAGATGCAATAAAACAGAAGCATGGCACGGTAAACCATGAACAAAAAGCAGATGTTAGGGATGATGACATGGAACACGAAGATGAAGAATATAAAGAAGTGACTAAGAATTGTATTAATGTGTGCTTATTGAGTACAATAAAGTGCTCTTATTTATAGAGTCGAACAAATCATAAAATAAGGAAAGTTACCTAAACTATCTAGGTATCAAAATATAAAAATTTTCGAAATACCTAAACTACAAAATATAGCAACTACTATAATTTCCTTAACACCCTCCCTCTAACTCAAGTTGGTTCATGAAAATCAACTTGAGGTTGTCAATCAAATCAGTACACTTGATAAATCTGAGGTTCGTTGCGGAGCAAATCAACGACCACCCAAAACGGCAAGAACAGATTTAGATGTCGCATAATCAGAACAACGAACTGTAGAACAACAGATATCAGAGTCGACGACGTGCGATAGCGAGAGCGACGAGTCGACGACGTACAGATAGAAGAGTCGACGATGGTCAGATAGCTGAATCGATGGAGTCGACGACGTACAGATAGTAGAGTCAACGTCGTCGACAACAGGCAAATTACGGAGTCAACATAGTCGGCGGCAGGCAAACAACAAAATCGACGTAGTCGACGGTAGGCAAACAAAGCGAGCAGAGCAGTGGACATCACAAAGAAATCACAAAGGAGAAAAAATCAAGGACAAGAAAAAAAAACTGAAACAAGCCTCAATGGAAGCAACAACAAGTGAACATGAACGGTAGCATGAAAGTAAACACCACGAATCGGAGGTCAACTCGATTGACCTAGTACTAGAAACCAAGCTCTGATACCATGATAGACTTCAAAGAACAAATTAAACATAGTATATATTAATGTGTGCTTATTGAGTATAATAGAGTGTTCTTATTTATAGAGTTGAACAAATCATAAAATAAGGAAAGTTATCTAAACTATGTAGATATCAAAATATAAAAAAGCCAGCTAATCTTAGACTGAAGTAATATAGAGGGGATATTAGTACTTAGGTTTAAAAGATTTGAAAAAGAAGATTTGAGCAAAATGTTAAAGGTACAATATATATATCTAAAGGACTTATGGTCTTTTTTTCAATTTGCATCATTTCTTTTGAAACTTCGATGACCCAACTTCACATAAGTAGGAACATCTTTTTTCTATTATGTTACAACCTAACAGACATAAAAATCAATTTTAACTAAGAAATTTATTAAATATCTTTAATATTCAAATATTTTAAATCTAAATGAATAACAATATTTAAATATGCCAAATCATCTCTTAATTATGAGATCGTAGGGACATCACTTGCTAAAAGTTAAAGATTGGGGAAAATATGGATTCGACTTGGGTTGAAGTCAAAAACAAAAAAAATATTCAATTAATTGTTTACGATGCCACATATATACATATAATTAGGGATGTAAATGGGATGAAAAATCCATTGCACGTGTCGCCTGCCTATGTTAAAACATGTGTTGTACCCGCACTTTCGTTCTTATAGTCAACATTTAGTCCTAAAGCTGGAAATGCTGACGTGTCACTCGCACTTCTAGTCCGATAGTCTGTCTTCGAGTTTTACCACTGAAAATGCTATTGTGTCACCCGCACTTATGTTTCGATAGTATGTAATTAAGTCTTACAGCTAGAAATCCTAACCTGTTACAATGCGAGGTACACAGCCACAAGAATTGAGTCATTTTCAGCTACATATCGAGCTTACATTACACACACCTCATTGCAAAGTGTACAACAAGAATATCAACATACTACAATGCCCCAAAATGATAGAGATTTGACCTACGTGTTACCTTCACAATATTACAAGTACGCACATGGTGATTTTTGTTTATAGCCGTTAGATTCAGATCCAAAAGATGTGATAAGTAATTGGTACTTGTGCATACATTTAAGTGTCATCAATGTGGCTATTAAATTGACCATTAGATTTAAGTTCAATGGTTAAAAATTTAAATCATCATAAATAATTATTTAAAAATATAACCATATTAAAAATTAGATAACCACAGTAGAATTTCACACACACACATATTCACATATATTTGTGTATATATGTATTTGTATTGGAGTATAGTTTAGACACCCATTTTGGGCATTGAGATGATATGGATCTGACGTGTCGCATCGAGCAGGTTTTATTGCTGCCAGCTTTCTTTAAATCGTCAGATGAGCAGAATGATCTGGAAAAAATAAAGGAGAAAAAGTCAACTCGACTGTAAAGTTGATGACTGCCCTTTCCAGCCAGGTAGATCCTCTGTCGTATCCGCCAGTTTTATACTAACCTCAGCAAACCACTCGCCATGTCCATCGTGATTGCATTTGTGAAAGATTAGAGAGGGCGATGACGACCGCCCTTTTTTTCGATCGAGATCTGGCTGGCCAGAGAGGGCAATCATGCATAGGCTATTAGAACAAATCTCTTCAGACCAAAAATAATAGTCGAGAATGGAATAACCAAACAAACACTTGAGGTGCATAATCGCTCTTTTTAGAAATAATTTCTCCCTACCGGTCGAAACCACGTATTCACAATAGGATTAATCGAAACTTGCCTTCGGGATACAATCAAGTCTTTAATGGTTGTTGGATGATATGTGTGTAACGCAAGTCCAATCAAGAACACTCTTTGAAGAACTTTGAGAGAATGATGTTATGAACAAGAACAAACTTCGATTCAAAAAACTTTTTTGTATTTCAATATGTTTCTCAATGTGTCTCAATATGTTTAGTGCGTACTAGATCTCTTTAATTTATTAAAAATCAAGACACTTGGTGTCTATCCACAAAAAGGTGAGTTTTGGTGCGAACAAGTACATAAAAAAAAATAACACCAAAAACTCGCACACATTCGTTTTTGGCGTTGTTGTGCTGTAAACCCATGCCACTTGACATTTCAAGGCTGTGACCAGAACCTGTCGTGACGTGACGCACTTGGTCGACCCTCGGGAGTCGACTTCAATGTATTTTATTTTTTGATTATTCATGTATTACCTATTTAAGAAAATGTTAGTAATTAATATTTTATTTTAATCATTGATTTGCGAGTAAGGTAACTTTTAGATATGTGTGCACTTACGGGTACGTGACTATAATTGATAATAAATCAAAGAGGTGCTTAAGTTTAAAATTGAGTTTAAAGGAGTATTTTTGACACTTCTTAAAATAGGTTAAGAAACTTAATTTAATAAATTGACTTGTCATGTTGTAGTGGTAGGAAAGAAGATAAATACAAGTTTTGTTTTAACAAAATAAAAGAAAACATGTGGTGAAGAATGCCTATACGTTTTTTACAATGAGAAGAGATATAACTCTCTTGGTCATTTGTGTTGGATGCTTTTGTTGAAGAAAAAAAGGGAATACATGGGAAGCACGGTGGGTTAAGAAGAGAATAGAGGAATTTAAAGTGATCGGAGAAGCCACTAAATACTGGGTAATGCTTATAATTTTAACAAGTAATGTCCTTGGAATCTAGTTATTGTTGTTTATTGATCTATGAGCTTACTTTAATGAATGATTTAGTAATACAATAAATCTACTTGGACTCATGAGTCCAGACTTATATGGAGGTTTTTAAAATTTTCATAAATATTTAAGGGGTATCAAAGGAATTTTACAAGCGATTATGGTTGCTTCATTAATTGCTCGATGATATATTTGAAATTAAAAAAAGTTTCGAGTCCAGACTCACAAGTCCAAATTGCACTACCATTAGTAATATTGAATCATAGATTTGGAAATAGAGTTTTCACAACATTAAATGAGACCTACTATTTAATGATTAAGTTGACGAATAAGATGATTTTGATCTTGATCCATGTAATGAGTTTACATTAATGTTGTGAAGAACGTATGTACTGGCAAATCTCTACATTTATGAAGCTTTGATGAAATTAAGCCACATAAATCTTTTGGGGGCTAAAATCATTGGCTTAAAAGTCGCATGATTTAGGTGTTTCTTGATGGCATTATTTATCTATCACTATATGCAAAGACAACCTAATTAATAGTAACATATGTAAATGTCAATGTCTATCTAGGCTAATGTACCAATGTACCAATACTTGATGTATGAGCTACAAGTTATAAGAATGTTTACTATAACCCCACTAAACATCAATATGCAAAAAGAAATAAGCTACCACCCAAATATAAATATCAAAGAAATAAATAAAGTATATATGAGGTGTTTTTAAAATATTCCGACAACGATAGTATGAATAAAGAAGTCAAAGTGCGTAGAATATTTATGATTTTTCATAATTTTCGTGGGGGGAGGGGGAGGTTTAAAATTAAAAAATCTTAGTGTGATTTTAAGTGTAAATTGAATTATAGTTTTCTAACACACTCAATACCGGTCCAACTAACACCACAGACTTAGAGTGATATTCCTGGGTGTTGGGTATTGGGGATTTATTGGGAGTATTGGAGCTGCGAGAGCATATTTTTGCGATATTGAGGTAACTAAAATCAGGTAGAAAATGCGGAGTAGTTCATTTGAGCTTATATTTTAGTGATATTGCATTGTGTTCCTTTTTGGAGTTCCTAACCTTATATGAGTGTCCGAGGGCCAAGTGAGTCTTGAGAGTGTTTCTTACGGAGTGGTCGCCGACTTACAACCGGAACCATGACCTCAAGTCACATGATTATTTGTTGGAATGAGATGTGTTTTATCAGGGGCACTGTTGATATCCCTCATTCAAGACGGTTTAGGTATAGCAAGTGCTGTCGCGTCCTAGAACCTGAGTCTGCTTGGCGTCGCTGCGACTCTATGACCCTGACCCTGTGACACCCGCACTCGGTGGTCTAGGGCTACTTGGACACCTCTCTATTATTTCTTTTGACAATCATTTCTCATTGTACTTTTATTTTTACAGTCTTATTATCATGCATTTCTTATAGTTTTCTTTCTATATGCATGAATCTTAGACTGCTTTATTTATTTTGAATTATTGTTTCGATCCTACTAGCTTTTACATGTTGGACTCGACATTCTTGTAATTGATCGAGCACAGATCCGCAACGAGCAAGGGCAAGGCGCCAATATTTGGCAATCCACTTTGATGATATCAGAATAGCCCTCCCTTACTTTCTTTTGTAGGTTTTTGACTTTTTGTATTACTTATATATGTTGTTTTATCACATTTAGAATACTTTTTTGGGTTGCGATATACAAAGGACTTGTATATCATTTTGTACGCACTCTACATTGTCACTTGATATACATGCTTGTTGATATATAGGCTTCCATACATAGGTTGTCCGACTCTTTATTTTCTTACATGTTGAGTTATTTAAGTTATTAATTGCTTCTGCTAATTTGTGAAACCTGAAAAATACTAATTATTCAACACAAAGAATTATGAATGAACTTATATTGATGGATTGGAAGGTTGACTAGGCCTGCGTTGACTTCGTAGAGGTTGATTCGGGGGTCCACTTAGGTCTAGGCCGGGTGGGGCTCAGTTTGTTGGGAACTGGGGTCATCTCAGTTGGTATCAGAGCCTAAGATTTTACACTTATCTCTTGATTAACCTACAACCAATATAAGACATAAATTAGGGTTAGGACATAGTTGGAACTTAGAATGGAACCCTATGAACTTGACTTTGAGTTTTAGTTGGGAAGTGAAGAGAGTTGGAAAAATTAAAAATTGGATCCTATAAATGATAATTGTTGTAATGTACTATGTTATACCAATAACTATACGTTGATGGTTCTGCACCCACCGACATAAAAATGACGGTGAGTACAAAAAATAATAGTAATCCCCGTTGGAATATTCATTTACATTTCCAAAAGGCTAAATGATTTTTAAAAGCATAAGTTTAATAAAGAAAGATTAGTACTAGAAATACGCTAAAAAATACCACATTTAAACAAGTGGAACTGACGCAAAGATAAATAGTTATAATCTAGATCTGATCGGTCATGATATATGTCAGTGAAGCCTTTAAAACCACTAAAAGATGTGCGTTCCATCGTACAATCTAATATCACTTGGGACTTTAACCCCAGTATCACCAGAGACTCTAACCTTAGTGTATCGACGACACCAGGGACTCTAACCCAATGTGCCGCATCATAGTGGCGAATGCCGACATCCCCAGGGACTCTAACTATAACAACCCATTTTATTAAATTTGCAGACATATACGCCATCTCAGATCTACGTAGATGCCGCGGTACGCTAGAACACACGGGGACTTAGGTATGCTAGTTATTGTGTGTTGGATGCTTATTTGTAATGAAGTTTATTGAAATACATTGCATGTGTGTATGTTGCATAAAAACACATGTGAGATTATGTGAATTGTATTTGTCTCGATATGCGTGTCGACGCGGGTACTGGGTAGTTGTTGGGATCGAATATTAGGTCGGGTAAACTAAAACACACAAATTAAATAAAAATTGGCCAAGTAACTAATATGGAATGAGTATTAGGTGGCTAGTGATGCAGCGGTACGCGTATATCATGGTTAGGACACGAAACCGGGGGTCGAAACACCCGAAAACACAGTCAGGTGTCCCAGCTGTGTCACATTTTGGAGTCAATACACATGGTCAACATCACTTATCCTTATCTATACACTCAATCACCTTTTCGCTCACCTCACACACACACAGACATATACCCCACTTACACACACAGCCAATCGAGAGACTGAGAGGAAGAAGAAGGAACGCGGAGAGGAGGAGGAGAAGAAGAAGCCGGGAAGGAGATAAGAGAAGGTGGAGACGTCACGATCGATGTGAGTCCTCGTTGTTGTTATGAGTTTTGGTTTGGCCATGGTGGCGAGACATGGGTTCGACGGCCATGGAGGCCGAACCGATTTGTGGTGGTGATGGCAGGGGTGTCTATCCTGCCATCGAGTCCACCAGGGTTGAGGTGGAGAGCAACCCAAACTCGAACCATAAAAAATAAAAACCTGCTCTTGATCGAACCAGAGGTTCGATTGGGGAAGATGGTGCACTCTCGCGCGTGTGCACCCCCTGCATGGCCCGGGCCCAAAACGGGCCAGGCTCGACCCATGGGCCGAGCATGGACCTATTCTGGTCTAGGGCATGGTCGGGTCCGACCAAAATAAAGTTTTGAAAAAAAAAAGAAAAAGAGAAAAAGAGAAGAAAAATGTAAGAAAAGTTTGGAAAAAATTGGAAAAATCTCGAAAAAATATATACTTTGATAAAATAAATAGAAATTGATAAAGTTCTATGAAAAAAAAATATGTGGGAATGTCGAACGCGACTTTTTGCTTGGTTTTGCCTCAAAAAGCGCGAAATGGGCAATTGGCCCTAAAATTTTTGGAAATTTGTTGTAAATTGTCGTGCTAAATTAAATTATTGATAAATGGACATTGGTTGACACGGGTGCTCAATTGGCAACAAAGGACTCGGTGAACTTGGTCTTGGGGATTGATTACGGGGTATTGAAGTGCGTTGTGAGTTTTGTAAAACCGAATGGAAAAACTCTTTACTATTTATTTATCTTTCCATTTCCGTTCGATTTCAGTATTCCTAGTGGTTTTTCGTATATCTATATCTTGTCGTTGTTTGCACGGTTGGTTGAGTTACTCCCACCGAACTTTCATTTTGTGTCTATTTATTCTAGACCATAGCATGTGTATCGGGAGTTCTCGGTGGATAACGACCCGAGCTAAGGAACTGCTACATGTTTCGATACTTCGTAGGTCTACGTCGGCATCGAGAGGGACCAGGTGATAGCTAGTGGTATCCTGGAAGGGTATTCTTAAGTATGGTAATAAACACACACATTTGCACTTTATTTTTATCTATGCATGCGATGCCCTACTTACAGTTGTCTGTTTACATTCCGCATGTTTATTAAACAATATTTATTGATTTCCATTTGTTTATTTGAATGCTCAAAGGAGTTCCTTGGGATTTTACTGACTGGACTAGTCATCCATTTTCTTCTGTGACGATTGTGTGTAGATCCGAGTATAGGTAAAGGCAAGGAGATCTTAGGAGACTATCTCTGATTGCCTACCATCATGGACTACTTGTACGCGTGTTTTCTTTTGATATTTTGATTCTTTTGGGAATTGGGGAGTATATGACCTTGTACATACCTATTCTTTACATGGTACAGTGGTCTACCTCGTATTTTTTAGGGTTTTTTCCACATTAGGATTTGCTAAATTTATTAGTAGTAATTCTTGCATTTAAATATGCCTTCCGATGAATATGTCATTTATACATTGTACACACACAAGTGGATATGAATTTCAAGACAGAAAAAGGACGGGTAGGTGTTGTACACTTGTAGTAGGGCCAGCTGGCAAGGAGTACACGGAGGAACGTCTCCCTGGGGCGGTGAGGGCCGCAACAGTTGGTATCAAAGCAAAGAAGGAAGTCCTAAGACAATAAAACTTAATCAACAGTTGGAAAAAATGTGAGGCGGGTAGAGTTAGAACTTATACGCGTGTTATATGTTCATCTTATTATATGATATAAGTATATACCTCGAGACTAATTAGGAGCGTATTCTCGATGCAGATCATGGACGGACAGTCTAGTACGCCAATTGAGACTGGACAGACTAGCGATACGGTTATGGATGTCCCAGTTATGGTGAGTGTGGAGGATAGACTCTCGGCATGGGAGACACAGATGGCCGAGGTATTACGGCTATTACGAGAGCGACAGCAGTACTGGCGGCACTCACTTCAGCTAGAGAGCTAGTAGCTGTGACCATACCGGCGGGGACAGCTGTTGTTTCGGTGGTCCCCAAACGCTAGATCATGGGGTAGCGGTATGGGCACCCAAAGAGACAGCTACTACAGTTTTTGTCCTTTTAAAGATGTCGACTCTTACAACTCCACCCACAACAACGAACCAGGTTACTGCCACCCCCCCTGCTGATACTCATACTACATTAACATTCGTCCTAGCACCAAAGGCGTAGTTATTGAGGGAGTTTTTGAAGTTTCAACCTGGATTCCCTTATGGAGGCGATGAACCTGAGGATGCAGCGAGATGCATAGTGTCTTATCAGCATTTCCATAAGCTGATGAGGAACGATGAGATAATATAGGAATGACTTTCGGGAGCCTGTTTGAAAGGGCATGCGATAGTCTAGTGGACGACATATACGGATACTCATCTGGAACCAACGACATATGCCGAGTTTAGGGAGTTATTCTACGATAAGTATAGAACTATGGAGGTTAGGTTGAGGCTGAAGGAGGAGTTCCTGGCCCTGAGACAGGGTAATCGGACCTTGATGCAGTATATAGAGAGGTTCCGACATTTGCTTCAGTTATCTCTAGATCTCGTCGGGAAATAACGGTTACAGATCTATTATTTCACCAGAGGGGTTGATGACAGGATTGCATCAGCAGTTGTCTCGACCGGAGCCACGACTCTGCAAGAGATCTTTGATAGGGCATTGGCCCATGATACATACATACATACTGAAGAGGGCTGGACGATGTGTGACTGGTATGGAGGTACAGTCAAGGCAAAGTTCTCGATCTAGTCAAAGGAAAAAGAGATCGACGGATCGTCCGGATAGAGACCGAATAGATGATAGATGGGATAGGGGCCACAGGGACGAGTTTTCAAGCAGTCAGTTCTGATATGAGGAGCCACAGCTAGTTCATGCAATCACCTCAGCAGTAGTGGATGGACAAAGGGCACAGCCACAGGAGTACCGTGAGGGTCAAGATCAGAGGGGACATGATAGGGGTTAGGTAGACTGAGGTTAGGTAGACCTCGGCAGCTGACTTACCCATCACGAGAGGCCGACTAGCTATAGCGGAGGAGATGGAGGCGTTTACAGTGATAGTTGGGCCGAATGTTCGAACGGAGGTCCGGATTGAAGACGTTCCGGTGGTTCGAGATTTTGTCGATGTATTTTCAGATGATTTACCTGGATTACCACCACCACGAGCAGTTGAGTTCATAATCGAGTTGATACCAGGGACGCAATGGATTGCTAGTCGACCTTACCTGAAGGCACCAGTGGAGTAGGATGAGGTAAGACGACAGTTGAATGAGCTGTTGGAGAAGGGTTTCATTCACCTTAGTATGTCACCTTAGGGAGCTCTAATATTGTTTGTGAAGAAGATGGATGGTACAATAAGGATGTGCATCGACTATAAGAATTGTTACTCACTTCCTAGGATTGATGATTTGTTTGATCAGCTGACGGGTGCCTGATTCTTAATGAAGATTGACCTTCGCTCAGGTTATCACCAGTTAAGGATTAGAGAATAGGATATCGAGAACACTTTTTTCAGTACGAGATACGAGTTATTTGAGTTCACAGTCATGTCGTTTGGGCTAACGAACGCTCTAGCGATTTTCATGGATTTGATGCAAAGGGTCATGAGGTCGTATTTGGACAGATTCGTCATCGTATTCATCGACGATATCATGATCTATAGCAGGACTCGTGACCATCACGAGGGACATCTCAGGACAGTTTTAACGACACTGAGAGAGCACCGACTGTACACCAAGTTTAGTAAGTCTAACTTTTGGTTAAGTGCGGTGAGATTCCTAGGCCATGTCATCGGTGAGCAGGGTGTCTCAGTGGATTCAGAAAAGATTCGGGCGATCATTCATTGGAAGATGCCTGAGTCTGTGGCTGATATACGGAGTTTCCTTGGACTTGTCTGATACTACCGGCGATTATGTAGGATTTTTCCTTGATTGCAGCGCCGATGACGAGACTGACTAAGAAAGATGTCAGATTTAACTGGTCAAATGAGTGTGAGCAGGCCTTTTATGAATTAAAGCGGAGATTACTATCTGCACCAGTATTGATATTGCCAAAGCCGGGCAAGACCTTGACAATATATACAGATGCATCGAGCATTGGTCTTGGATGTGTGTTGATGCAGGATGGTAGACCAGTTGCCTATCTTTTTAAGCGAATAAACCCCACGAGGGGAATTGTCCACTGCAGGACCTAGAGCTTGCAGCGGTCGTCTTTGCATTGAAGGCCGGGAGGCACTATCTATATGTAGAGTGATTCATGTTGTATACAGATCACCAAAGTTTACGATACATTTTCACTCAAAGGGATCTGAATATGCGCCAACGGAGATGGCTAGAGTTGCTGAAGGACTACGACTTCGCTATTGAGTATCACCCTTGCAAAGTGAACGTCGTAGCAGACACACTGAGCATAAGTGGACTCGATAGTCAGACTATTTTGTAGCAGATGACACATGATCATGGTTTATTACAGGAATCATCAGTTATGTGCATGGCCGAGTTTTCGACTATGGCGGAACAACACATTTGTTGTCAGTTGAGGATACCAACTGTATCGATTGGACGGGTTGCTGAGTGTCAAAGGCTTGATGGGCTCTATTAGCGGGTCAGTGGTTTATCGTGGAATCCGGAATGCACTGATTGGGCAGAAACCGCAGATCGGTGTTTAAGATACCGAGGTAGATCGTGGATACCTGCGGATCAGGAGATACAGGATGAGATTTTGGAGGATGCATACCGATCTCGTTACATAGTTCGTATTGGTCGGACCTAGATATGTCATGATTTGAGGCGACTGTTATGGTGGTCAGGGATGAAGGCTGACATAGGTGCATACGTTAGGAGCTGTCACATTTGCCAGCAGGTGAACGCTGAGCATAGAAGACCCTGTGGATTATTACAGCTGTTACCCATTCCATAGTGGAAATGGGAACATACCACCATGGATTTCGTTAGTGGGCTACCGCATACATCGAGGCGTCACGATGCAGTTCGGGTAGTGATTGATGGACAAACGAAGTCGGCTCACTTCATTCCAATCTCGATGAAATACACGTTTCCCCAGTGAGCATATTGTTCGAGCGGCAATGCAGGAACAATTTGGCACCGGTATGCAATTTAGTACGGCTTATCATCCTTGGGCCGACGGACAGTCAGAGCGACTGATCCAGATTTTGGAGGATATACTCAAGGCTTGTATATTACAGCTTGTGGATTCGTGGGAGGATTATCTGCCTATGTGTGAGTTTGCATACAATAACAGCTATCAGGTGAGCATTGACATGCCACCATTTGAGGGCACTATACGGGAGGCCCTATAGATCACCTGCGTATTGGGCAGAGCTAGAATATAAAGTGACAATAGGACCTGAGATAGTTGTTAATCACACAGAGAAAATTCGATAAATTCATCAGAAGTCACGAGCTCCAAAAGATAGACAGAAGAAATACGCAGATAGCTAACGCTATGGTCTGATCTATGATAGGGGTGATATGGTGTATCTGAAGGTTTCTCCTTGGAAAGGTCAATAGAGATTTGGCATTAAGGTGAAACTGGCACCGATATACATTAGGCCTTACCAGATTACACAAAGAGTAGGTACAGTTGCTTATCGGTTGGAGTTACCTGCTAAGTTAGCTGGGGGTTCATCCGACATTTCGCATTTCCATGTTAAGATTCGTCGGGTCAGGGCCGAGATGGACGATTGAGTTGGGACAGGTAGAGATACAGCCTAACGTGACCTCTGAGGAGAGATTGATACAGATCGCCGATCGTCGAGTACATATTCTCCAGAATAGGGAACTCGCGAAGGTCCTAGTTCGTTGGCGGCATTATAGGACGGAGTGACTCAACTGGGAGCTCGAGTCGACGATGATGACGCGATACCCTTAACTATTCTCTGCTGTGGGACCTTAGTTACAGTTAAATTTATGGACAAAATTTTATTTAGTTGGGAAGAAATGTAACGGCCCATTTTATTAAATTTGCAGACATAGATGCCAGCTCAGATCTACGTGGATGCCGCGGTAGGACAGGACACACGGGGACTTAAGTATGCTAGTTATTGTGTGTTGGATGCTTATTTTCGATGAAATTTATTGAAATACATCGCATGTGTGTATGTTGCATAACAATACGTGTGAGATTATGTGAACTATATTCGCCTCGATATGCGTGTCGACTCGGGTACCGGGTAGTTGACGGGAGCGAATATTAGGTCGGGGAAACTAAAACACACAAATTAAATAAGAATTGGCCAATTAACTAATATGGAATGAGTATTAGGTGGCTAGTGACGCCGCGGTACGTGTCTATCACGGTTCAGACACGAAAAAGGGCGTCGAAACGCCCAAAAACACAATCGAGTGTCCCAGCTGTGTCATATTTTGGAGTCGATACACAAGGTCAACATCACTTATATTTATCTATACACTCCATCACCTTTTCTCTCACCTCACACACACACACCCCACGCACATGCAAAGCCGATCGGGAGACCAAGAGGAAGAAGAAGGAACGCAGAGAGGAGGAGGACAAGAAGAAGCCGGGAAGGAGAGAAGAGAAGGTGGAGACGTCACGATCGAGGTGAGTCCTCGTTGTTGTTATGGGTTTCAGTTTGGCCGTGGTGGCGAGACAGGGTTTCGGCCATGGAGTCCGAACAGGGTCGCGGTGGTGATGGCAGGGGTGTCTCCCAAGCCATCGAGTCCACCGAGGTTGGGGTGGAGAGCAACCCCAACCCGAACTTCAGAAAAAATTCTCCTGATCGAACTAGAGGTTCGAGCGCGGAAGACGCTCACGCTTGTGGTGCCTACATGGGTCGAGCCTGGACCGTTCTGGTCCAGGGCCGGGTCGGGTCAGACCCGAAGAAAAAATTTTAAAAAAAAAGAAAAAGAGAAAAAGAGAAGAAAAATGAAAGAAAGATTTGGAGAAAGATGGGAAAATCTCAAAAAAAAAATTCTATAAAATAAATAGAAATTGATAAATTTCTAAGAAAAGAAAATGTGTGGGAATGTCGAACGCGACTTTTTGCGGGGTTTTGCCTCGAAATGCAAGAAATAGGCAATTTGGCCTAAATATTTTAGAAATTTGTAGTAAATTGTCATGCGAAATTAAATTATTGATAAATGGACATAGGTTGACACGGGTGATCAATTGGTGACCAAGGATTCAGTGGACTTGGACCTGGGGATTGATTACGGGTTATTGGAGTGCGTTGTGAGGTTTGTAAAACCCAATGTAAAAACTATTGAGTATTTATATTCCTTTGCATTTCCGTTCACTTTCAGTATTCCTTGCGATTTTTCCTATATCTATATCTTGTCGTTGTTTGCACGGTTAGTCGAGTTACTCCCACCGAATTTTTCGTTCTGTGTCTATGCATTCTAGACCATAGCATGTGTATCAAGAGTTCTCGGTGAATAACGACCCGAGCTAAGGAACTGCTACATGTGTCGGTGCGTCGTAGGTATACGTCGGCCATAGAGAGGGACCAGGTGGTAGCTAGTTAGGTGCGCCCGCAAGTGGGATCCTGGAAGGGTATTTCGAAGTATGATCTAGTCTGACTAGAACATACGCACACATTTACACTTTATTGTTATCTATGTAAGCGATGCCCTACTTACAGTTGCCTGTTTACATTCTGCATGTTTATTTAACAGTATTTATTGAATTCTATTTGCTTATTTGAATGCTCAGAGGCGTTCCTTGGGATTTTACAGACTTGAGTCGTTATAGATTTTCTTCTGTGATGATTAAGTGCAGATCCGAGTACTAGTAAAGGCAAGGGAATCTTAGGAGACTATCTCTGATTGCCTACCATCACGGACTACTTGTACGTGTGTTTTATTTTAATATTTTGATTCTTTTGGGAACCGAGGAGTATATGACCTTCTAGATGCATATTCTTTATATGGTACATGCCACATGACTTTTCAAGCACATGCTTCCTGGCAATTATTGCCAGCCATCTTTTCCATTCAACTGATCATCTCCGTATCCAGAATCTTATCTCAAAGCTTATCCCTCCAGCTGTTCCACAGGATAAAATCATCCACAGTTCAAAGTCGTCTCCTTTTGATAAATTGATACATGAAAAGCATTCAGGAAAAGCATTCACTTTTGATAAAGCAACATCTTTTGCTTTTATTAAAGAGATATGCTATAGTTCCATCTAGTATTGTATTTTGTCGTTTGTAGGACTACATTTCCACGGTACTGCGTCTGTACATTATTGGTGTGCTTTTGTTTGCTTTGTTGCATCTATAAATAGTTGTGTTTGAAGGGTGCTAAGTATCGGAAAAATTATCTAGTAAGCATTCATTCTGTGTTTAATCTTATCTTCTGTTTTTTGACATCTTCTGTTGTAATCAAGTGTGTTTCTTCATTTGCAATAATAGATCCGTATTCATATTATTATCCTTATCATTCAGACCTTCTCTTTCTTGATTCTCGTTACAATCCTTGGAGAAGATTTAACTTCGTTCACAATTTTTTATTTTGATATTTTGATTCTTTTGGGAACTGAGGAGCATATTACCTTGTAGATGCCTATTCTTTATATGGTACAGTGGTCTACCTCGTACTTTTTAGGGTTTTTTCCACACCAGGATTTGCTTAACTGATTATTAGTAACTCTTGCATTTAAATATACCTTCCGCTGAATATGTCATTTATTGAGTCATAGTAGGGCCAACTGGCAAAAAGTACATGGAGACACGTCACCCCGAGGCAACGAGGTCCGACACACGAACTTCATGTTCCGACCAACTCTAACATAGTGCAATGGACTCAATAAATTAACTTGTTAAGGATTCCAAGGCTTGACTATACTACAAATCACAATTCTAAAAGAAAACAAATCCATAAAGACACCCACAAAATCACAATTCCTAATAACATGCTATTCACACTATATTCCCTATGAAACAACAAGAAATGACATAAAGCACATGGATGGATTCAAAGAAATTCAATTTATCAAAATATCATGAAAGTCAAGCTTAAAAAAGAGGAGTGTCAAATAAGTTCATGATATGAGAATACAATGTTGGACATAGTCAACATAGACTACAAGAAGCATAAAGTGGATATGAAATGCAAATAAAATAATCAACGAGCATACTCACCTCAAGAAATGTAAAGTCCTATCTTTACCGGCCTCCCAAAAGTCCAAATCGCATATTCGAACCCTTGAGACTCTTCCCTAAGTTCCTGATATCATTTTAACATGTTTTTGAGTGTATTTAGACCTTTAACTAGGATGTCGGACTTGTTGAAGGTATTTAGGTTGAAATTAGGAAACTGTTGATTTTTGTACTGTCGGAGCAATCGACGCGCTACCCATTTCCTCTAACACGCTATACGAAGTTAACGCGCTAGCTGATCACACCTAGCTTGCTATGTGGAGGAGAATCTAGAATTCTGCACTTAGAATTTTGAGTTATATCCACACATAGGCTACCCCAACACCTTGGGATCTCTTTTCCACATTTCCAGAGACCCAAGACATCCATTAACAAAATAAAATAGCCACACTTCAATTATATTTTCAAATTCATCAACTTAAGCTAAGTTACTAGTGTAAGATAAATACCTAGTTTGATGAAATCCTAGCTTGATCAACACCTCATACTCCAAATTCACCTAACTTTTGTTCATCTCCCTTAGTTTTCTTTTTCTCCAATTTCTTCAGCAAGCTTTCTTCTCTCCCAAGCTTATGTAATGAAATGAAATGTTTGGTTTGCATGTGTTGATCAATCAATTTTATATATTAAGATAAGAATGATTGTTAGTCATTGATCTTTATTCGCATACATATCCCGAGACTAATCTAATGATCTACAACTTAACACATATCTCACTAACTCAATCCAACTAACACCAGTGTCAAACTCAACTGTTTGCTAGATGTGCCAACACGTATCTCAAGGATTATCATATGACTATTATTTAAATTTGCTAACTTAGGTTACATTTAATATATAATCAACTATAGCAACATTATTTCAACTATATATGCAACCCTAAGCTTAAACCAACTTATAACATTACTCTCTACCTCGGTCCCACGTCGACACGCATCTCGAGGCACGTCTCCACTCAAGTCTCGATGCCCATACACAAGTTGAAGGGACTTAGTAATCAACGCATATACAATACGGTAAGCGTACACCACAACAATGCTAACATATACATCAGTCATCTCGCCTCGGTCAATGCACGTATCACAATATGGGTTTCACGTCACGGGTTAGTAATCATGATTATAGATAATAAACGAGATTGAAAATTCGAGTCGTGACACCCGATCCTATAGGTGACGGTAGTCACGGTCTTACGGAGAGACAAGTGTCGAATGGCACTGATTACATTTTGTCCCAAGACACATGGTGCAAGAATGAATTGACACCTGTACTCATGTGATCTTCCCATAAAAATTACAGAACTTTCTATTGTGCAGCCATTTGAGGTTGTTTATGCTTTAAAAAAATTAATTAAGTACAATATGTTGAATGCATTATCAATTTAATTTACTTGTCACATATGCCATGTTCAGTGCTCACTATCATCGATGAGATTGTAGAGACATCACCTATCAAAAGTTAAGAAAAAGAATTATAAAAGATATATATATATATATATATATCTATAGATACATATAGAGGAAATTCTACAATAATGACTTTTTTAAATCATTATGAATGATGATTTACAATTCTCGACATAGAATTTAGATCTAATTATAAATATGAAAGCTACCTTTATGACTTTAAATATGTGCATAAATTTCAACAAGGTTTTTAAGATTTGACAGCCTAACAAAGACTCACAAAGCCAGCAAGTTTTAGACCAAGTAATATATAGGGGATATTAATACTTAGGTTTTTAAGATTTGAGAAAGAAGGTTTGATTGACCAAAACGTCGAGGTACAATTTAAACTTATGGGCTTTTTTTTTTCAATTTGCATCATTTTTTTTAAGATGTGATCACTCAACTATCCTGAACATCCTTTTTCTATCCAGGAAATCTATACCGATAAAGTTTGAACCAGGATCCGCATCAGATTCATCAGGCAAACCTCTTCTTAAACCAATGACTAAACTCGATTTAAAAATATTCATGAAGTTTCATTCTCTCAAAGTGATCAATCTCTTCATAATTGGACACTTCCTGATATAAAACCTACATCTGTTTATAATAAAGGATATTTTTCTAAAAAACAAGATTTTATTATCAAATTGGAAGAAGATACAATATCAATTGATGGAGAAGGTCAATAATTGATTCTTATATCTCTTGAAAAAATTCAAAAATAGAAAAATACATATAAATATTTGCACATCGGTCTTATACAAGTTGCAATCAAACCCTTAATAACATTAGGTTTAAATACATCTGTGTTAGTCTCTGTTAGATATAAACGCCATCAAGAATTTAATGATTCAGATAAAAATCAATTACAAATCAATTACAACGCTTTCTTGGTTGTCTCAATTACTTATCTAATTTCTATCAAAATGTTGCGCTTGATCGCAAACCATTACAGGAACTTCTCAAGAAAGATGCAAAATTTTTATGGACTTCGGCCCATACATCTGCCATTCAGAATATAAAGCAAAAAATTAAATCCCTTCCTTGTCTTCATTTAGCAAATACAGATTATCCAAAAATTATACAAATAGATGCTTCAGACCTTGGTTATGGCGGTATTCTTTTACAAAAAACTCCTTCTAGCCAAGAACAATTAGTGTGTTATACCTCAAAACTTTGGAATGATACTCAACAAAAATATGCTACTGTCAAAAAGGAAGTTTTAGCAATTGTTTTATGTGTTCAAAAATTCCAATCAGATGTTGTGAATAAAAAACTCTTAATACGTGTTGATTGCGAAGCTGCTAAAGAAACTCTTTTTAAAGATGTTAAAAATTTGGTTTCCAAACAGGTTTCGCTCGTTGGCAAGCAAAATCTTAAGTGTTTTTGATTTTGATATTGAATATATTAAAGGTAAAGATAATTCTCTTCCCGACTTCTTATCTCGCGAATTTCTTACTTCTCCGCAAATTCATTGCCTACAGCTAGTCATGACTGATAAAGGCAAGTCTCCTATTACAACCAATAAATTCTCCTCTTTATTCAATTCATACAACAAAGCTGATGTCAATAAATCCCTTTATACCTACAGTAATCGACATCTCGTCATTATTCTTAATTCTTATCTCCTTGATAAATCTTTAGATGCCCAAATCAAGCTTGTCATGCCCCCTTCTATTCACTACAGGATAAATTCATCCACAATTTAATGTTGTCTCCTTTCGATAAAGTGATACAGGAAAAGCATTCAGGAAAAGCATTCATTTTTTAGAAAGCAAAATCTTTTGCTTTTATTAAAAAGATATGCTTTAGTTCCATCTAGTATTGTATTTTGTCGTTTGTAGGACTACCTTTCCACGGTAGTGCGTCTGTACATTATTGGTGTGCTTTTGTGTGCTTTGTTGCATCTATAAATAGTTGTATTTAAAGGATGCTAAGTATCAGAAAAACTATCGAGTAAGCATTCCTTCTGTGTTTAATCTTGACTTCTGTTTTTTGACATCTTCTGTTGTAATCAACTGTCTTTCTTCAGTTGCAATAATAGATCCATATTCATATTATTATCCTTATCATTCAGACCTTCTCTTTCTTGATTCTCGTTACAATCCTTGGCGATGATTTAACTTCGTTCACAATTTCGTGTTTGGACGCTCAATTGGTATCAAAGCCATCGATCATCATAAAGCTACTGTAAGTATCATAACCATTATTCATTTATTAATTTACTTTTATTTATTCAATATTAATCAAACATTTTAAGCTTGTTTTGCCAGTAATTTCTGATTTTATCCTTGTGCTATTTTATCGATCTAGTTTTCCTCGATTTCACTTATTTTAAGTTTCAATTGGTTTTTCGTGATTTTGTCAATTGGTTTTTCAAAAACACTTTTCTAGTCGCGTCGTAAGTCTAGCAGAAGAGCGTAAGTCTAGCAGCAAATCGTTGACCAAGTGTGTGAATAACCTAGAACGAAATTATGAGTAATCTTATTAAAACTGTAACTCGAGTTCTATCTAGGAAATCTATACCGATAAAGTTTGAACCAGGATCACATCAGATTCATTAGCCAAACCTCCTCCTAAACCAATTATAAAACTCGATTTAAAAAATATTCATGAAGTTTCATTCTCTCAAATTGATCAATCTCTTCATAATTGGACACTTCCTGATATAAAACCTACATCTGTTTATAATAAAGGATCTTTTTCTAAAAAATAAGATTTTATTATCAAATTGGAAGAAGATACAATATCAATTGTTGAAGAAGGTTAATAATTGATTCTTATATCT
Organism: Stephania yunnanensis; assembly: GCA_039657365.1. Taxonomy (NCBI): domain Eukaryota; kingdom Viridiplantae; phylum Streptophyta; class Magnoliopsida; order Ranunculales; family Menispermaceae; genus Stephania; species Stephania yunnanensis. The sequence goes on from CM077592.1 coordinate 13,562,732, forward strand.
CCTGAAAAAATTCAAAAATATAAAGATACTTATAAATATTTGCACATCGGTCTTATACAAGTTGCAATCAAACCCTTAATAACATTAGGTCTTAATACATATGTGTTAGTCTCTGTTAGAGATAAACGCCATCAAGAATTTAATGATTCATTATTAGGCATGATTGAAGGCAGTCTAGTTGACGGTCCCATTCATTTTAATTGCTTTCCTAATTTCACAATAAGTTTACATGATGACTTTGCACATGAAGCTGCAGTCTTAGGTGTTTACACTCAAAGATTTAAAATGAAAGGAATAACCTCAAATGTTGCGGTTGTTTACCGTATTGATTATAAATTAATGCATACAATTATTTTTGATGTTGCTTATACAAATTTGCACACAGGAACATCCACTCTTATCCTTACCAATATTCGTAATAATACAGTTGATCGAAAACAATTAAAATGGAATGAAGTTCAAGTTCCACAACAATAGACCATAAAATATACTAATAAAGAAGAATGTCAAAAACAACGAATCACAAATGAAATTCATCAATTTGTAACTCATGATGATGGTAAAGTTGATATTTTATTCGCTCCTCGAACATCAACGTCAAAACGATATGAAACATCTTTTCCTCATTCTTCTTCTTCAGCGCCTTGTCGCACAAGCACTCCCCTTGTTTCTCAACCCCCTCCCTCTACTGGTATTGATTATCCTGTTTATTCTTCTTCTCCTAAAGATGATAATGTAAGTATCAATGATTTTGTTGAATATCATATTAATGTCATATCTATTGCTTCTGATTCTGACGACACCGATGAAGTACCAAACACTAAATTTATTCTCGATCATGCTTTATTAAAACAACAATTTTTACAACATCCTTTCAAACCAGTATTTTGTAAATTAGTTATTTTCAATTAACGAGCTATTTTTCGAGAAAGATATTTTACTTATGTTAAACAAATATAACAAAATATCCCATTTTTTGACTAGTTATCTCAACAATTTTTCAAAAATTACTCATGAAATCAATACAGTTTGGGAAAGCACTTTCGGCGAGAAATATGTCCAAAATCATCCTTCATTAGCACCTATAAAATTAAAGGACAATTTTACAGCTGCTCCATTTAAAACTTCTATTGAGGACGATGGGTTTGCAACCCAAAAAGATATCAATCATCTTCTTGAAAAAAATAACTACGCGAATTTGTATCTTTCAACTTTATCATCCTCCCTAAAAACTAAGAAACCATTGCCTTCTTCCGAACAACCATCATTTCGTTCTCCGACACCAAAGGCTATGACTACTCCCCATCTACCAACTATTACAACAAAATCCTTTTTTCCTTCCACATCCTCCTCCTTCCCATTACCTTCCTTTGTACCAAAATATTCTGATGAATTTCTTGATAAATTAACTGCTCAGCTGTCTCAGCTGAATCTTTCCTCGACTAGATCAAATGTACCTCCGCCTCCTCCATCTACAGACCCTCCTCAATCAAAAAGAGACACTACTAATCGAAAAGATAAAGCTCATGTTATTGCAAACCTCGATCAACTACCTACTGCTGACCATTCTGCATCCAGTTCTGTCGCCAATGAAATAATTACTATGCCATCTGATTCCGCTTCTTCATCTTTTTTAGCATCACTTTCTACTGATACTGATCAACTTGCTACTACCCTACTCGTTATCCAAAACAAAAACAATTTTATTCAAAACCTTCACCCGCCGATCTTATTCTTGAAGAAAAAATCAAAAGACATCAAAAATTCGATAGTAATGCCATCTATGACTGGAAAATTGATGGTTTATCTGAATATCAAATTATGAAAGTTCTTCTACAAATGCAAATCTATGCAAAAGCCTGCCTCATACAAAAACATAATGACGCCACAATCGCTACTGTTATCTCTGCGGGATTCACTAGCCAGTTATTTGTTTGGTGGAATTATGCGTTTAATCAAGATGCTCGTACTGAAATTATAACTTCTATCATACGATATGATAATGGAAATCCTATTCCCGATGCTCAGGGCAAAATTCAGCCTAATGGTGTTGATACCCTTTTATCCAATATAATCTGGTATTTTGTAGGTTGTCTATCCTCTCTCGATGAAAAAATAAGTGATCAATTACAAAGTTTACGATGCAAAATTATGAATGACTACCGTTGGTGTAAAAATACATTTTCACTAAACTTTATCTATTAACTAATCATGATAGTCAATTCTGGAAAGAAAGATCTATTGCTGGCTTGCCTCCTTATTTTAGTGCTAAAGTTAAAGAATACATCAAAACTCAAAACGATGGGTCCATGAACTGGATCAATCTTTCTTATGGTGATCTTATACAATATGTTCAAACCTGCGAAATCTCAATCTGTAAAGATATGCGTATTAAACGCCAACTTACTAGAGAAAATAATACATTAAACCGTGATCTTTGAGATTTTTGTTACGATTTTGGTCATGATTTAGATATTACACCCCTTATTACTCATTCACATAAACGACGCCTAAAACGATATTCTTTTAGTTTTCCTAAAAATAAGATTTATACTAAATCTCGTCCTAAACGTCAAACCCGTCGCTATCCGAAAACTTTTAAAACACCAGTTAATAAGAAAAACGTTTGTTATCATTGTGGTAAACCTGGTCATTGTGCAAATAAATGTCATCTCAAAAATCACAAACAAAAAATTCACCAAATTCAACCTGATGAATCTTCTTCTGATATATGTCATTGAACTACTAATATGTTGCATACATCTTCCTCCTCCTCTGAAACATAAAATAATATTTTAACTGCCCATGAAGAACTTATTTTTGCTATTGGTGAACAGATTACTGATCCAACTTTAAAATATAAATATTTTACGGAACTTATCCCCAAACCTCTAGATACTGAACCTCTTGCTGATTTAGAACGATTTTCTGATAAAAAGCATCATAAATTCAAACAACAATTAGACATTGACCCTAATAAATATTCATTTACTAGTCTTATGCAAACTGTTACTAAACAAACCTCATCAAGCTACAATACAGACTTTGCAAACTGAAATTAATAACTTAAAATCCGAAATTAAACTATTAGCCGAACGTACTACTGCATTAGAAACAATAAATATTGAATCCTTAAATGAATTTGATCCCGATAATGTTTTTATTGAATCTCTCACTCGTTATACGCATCAACGATGGTTTACTCCAATCACTCTTACAATAAAGGATTTTTCGTATAAATGTTCTACCTTAATTAATTCAGGTGGTAATTTAAATTGTATTCGCGAGTGTCTCATGCCTTTTCGCTATTGTCAATCTACTACAAGTAAAATTTCAACTGCCAATAGTACCAAAACCTCCATTAAATAAAAAGTGCCTCTTGCCCACATTTGTCATCAATCTATTTGTATCCCTACCTCTTTTATCATAGTTAAGGGTCTTCAACATGATATCCTACTTAGAACTCCGTTCCTACAACATATATGGCCATTTTCAGTTTCTTCATATGGTATATCTACCACCCTCAATAATCGACAAATTCTATTTTCGTTTAATCTGCCACCTATAGAGAAATGCTTTAATCAACTTATAAATAAGATTGATCATAAACAAAGCCACATAAACGTTTTGCGTTTTGAAATTAATTTTCTCGAAACAGATCAATACCTATAAACTTTGTCCTTTCAAGCTAAATTAAAGACGTTTCAAACAAGTTTACATAAACAATGTTGTTCTAATATTCCTTCTGCATTTTGGGATCGCAAAAACATATAGTTATTATACCTTATATCTCTGATTTTAATGAAGATAATATTTCTACAAAAGCTAATCCTTCTCAAATGAATTCTCGCTTACGAGATCTTTGTCACAATGAAATCAAAGATTTACTTATCAAAAAACTAATCACTCCTTCAAAATCTTCATGGAGTTGTACCGTTTTTTATGTTGAAAATGCCCCCGAATTAACTTGAGCGAGGTGTTCCTCGACTTGTCATAAATTACAAGCCTCTTAATAGAGTTCTTAAAACCATTCATTATCCCTTACCCAATAAATACGATTTAATAAAAGCCACTAACTCTGCATTAATCTTCCCTAAATTTGATCTTAAATCCAATTTTTGGCAAATTCAAATATATCCTAGTGATCGATATAAAACTGCTTTTAACACTCCAAAAGTCGATACCAATGGAATGTCATGCCTTTTTGTTGGGTTTTGGGGTTCATACGCAGCGGAGATTACAAAATAGTTTTGACGAAAACCCCAATAGGATCCGAATCTAATTCAATTAAAAATGTTTAAACCATGAAAAACTTAATCATACCTCAATCGCAATATACCTTTAAGAAGGTTGATCGATCTCTAAGGCGCTGCCAATGACGAACGCCCTCTATCAGCAGTCCACACACGAACGGCGATCGAGATTTGAAGTGCTAGCTTCGAGAGAATACCAAATCCTTTTGTTTCTCTCCAAAACGATCCAGAGCATAACAAAAAACCCTAAGTCGTTTCTAAAACGAAAATAGAGTTTCGGCCTATTAATCTTTCGCGCGTGTGTTCTAACTTAAAGCGTCTATTTATACAACCCTTGTATATAGACGGTTAAGTAAATTACACATATACCCTTACTTAACGAAGTATAAGTGTAATACACCACAAAGACGTTTCTATCATTAATTTTATCACATAAAATTCATTTTTCTGAATCATCTTAAAATCTCGCAAAACCATTCTTAGTGTGCGACCCAATAGGCTCATACAACGTTGGCGGTGTACCAAAACACATTTTGGTATACAAGTCATAAGCAGTCTCTAGCAAGACATTATGACTACCCAAGTTGTACGAATATCAAATCGATACAACCTAATCAATAGTGTATATAACATCCTTTTGTCACACGATATCTTTTTGATCAAACATAAGGCATGGAATTGTCATCCAACATGTTCAATCGTACTAGTCTCGATCTCTAGGTAGACTGAAAACATCCAAGTGACATTGATCAATATCAATTCACTTAGACTAGGCCTTTTAACAGTCTAACACATCGATGGATCCACTAGATATCTCTCTTTATATGAGAGGGACAAATTATATCTCGATTACACAACTTCATCACATTGCTCACACAGTAACCAATCACAACCTTTATAATCGTCTGGTTAAAGACAACGTTTGATTGTGTCAAATTATCGTGTTCCTAATGTTGAAGTCTCTGGTAATCTCAAGTCAGAGGACTGGAATATATACCCGAGAAACAACAATGACTTAATCCATGTGATGTTCTCATAGCGGGTCGGTCCAGTACTTTGTTCCTTAACAAGTACTCGTGATCTTGATTTGTATCCATATACGTATAATCATCATATGATCATCAATCAAGACTCACACTAGTCTTAATTCATTATAGTTCCCAGTATAATGATTGACTAGGGACATTTAGGATATTTCTGTAAATACCCATGGATCTTATTATAATGTAAACATGCAAATTAATTATAATAAACGGCAAATGAAATCCCCTATTTTATTAACTAAAAGTATTCATAAAGACAGTTAATGGATTGACCTAGGGCACATGCCCCATCATCTCTCACTTGCACTAGGGCCAATCATACATGCATCTAATGCCTAATGATCTAACATGACCATCATGTTTTGCTTGTGGAAGAGCTTTTGTCAATGGATCCGCAACGTTGTCTTCGAGGGTACTCGCAAATCATTACGTCTCCCTCTCAATAATTTCTCTGATGAAATGAAAATGCCTGAGTATATGTTTGGATCTGTGGCGTGATCTAGGTTCCTTGGCTTGTGCTATTGCCCCGTTATTGTCACAATACAAACAAACAGGGTTAGCAATACTTGGAACCACACCTAATTCGAAATGAACTTTTTGATCCAAACCGCCTCCTTTCTTTGCATCGGACGCCGCAATATACTCACTTCATTGTAGAATCTACTACGCCTCTTGCTTCGAACTTTTCCAAACTTTACTACACCCCCATTCAAAGTAAACACATATCCAGATCGTGATCTAAAATCATCTATATCGCTTTGAAAACTTGCATCTGTGTAACCATTTACAACTAGATCATTTTCAAAACCTCCATAGACCAAGAACACTTCCTAAGTCCTTCTTAAGTACTTAAAGATGTTCTTTACCGCTATCCAATGACTTTCACCTGGATCCGATCGATATCTCGCTGTAGTGCTCAAAGCATATGATACATCAGTCGAGTGCATAACATGGCATACATGATAGATCCAATAGCTGATGCATATGGAATCTTATTCATACGGTCTCGCTCATCATTTGTCTTAGGACATTGAGTCTTGCTGAGACTTATCCCATGAGACATTGGCAACAATCCTCTTTTAGAGTCTTGCAAACCGAACCTATTCAGCACCTTGTCTGTGTAAGCACTCTGACTTAGACCGATTAGCCTCTTAGATTTATCCTAATAGATCTTTATCGCTAGGATATAGGCCGCATCTCCTAAGTCTTTCATTGAGAAACACTTCCCTAACCAAGACTTGACATTCTGCAATGTCGGGATGTCATTTCCAATGAGTAATATATCAACATACAGTACCAGAAAAATAACTACACTCCCACTGACCTTCTTGTATACACAAGGCTCATCTTCGTTCTTAATAAAATCAAAATCCTTGATTGCTTCATCAAAACGAAGATTCCAACTCCGAGAAGCTTGCTTTAATCCATAAATGGATCTTTGAAGCTTGCATACCTTCCTAGAATTCTCAGGATGTATAGAACCTTCAGGTTGTGTCATATACACGTCCTCAAGCAGCTTTCCATTAAGAAATGATGTTTTTACATCCATTTGCCATATTTCATAGTCATAATATGCAGCAATGGCAATTAAAATTCTTATGGATTTAAGCATGGCTACTGGCGAAAAAGTTTCATCATAATCAACACCTTGAGTCCGCTCTGAAACCTTTTGCTACAAGTCTTGCTTTAAAAGTATGCACTTTGCCATCCATGTCAGTTTTCTTCTTGAAAATCCATTCACATCCAATGGTTTTACCACCTTCAGGTAAATCAACCAAGTACCAAACTTGGTTATCATACATGGATTGCATCTCATAATTCATGGCACTTAGCCATTTATCTGGGTCTGGTCTAGACATAGCCTCCTGATAAGTGGTGGGCTCATTTTGATCCATAAGCAACACATCACGACTATCAGTAATGGGAAATCCGAATCTCTCTGGCTCATGTCTTACCCTACCGGATTTACGTGGGCCTTGTGTCACTTGCGGAGGTTCAACTGGTTCAGAACGTTGTTGAACTTCCAGTAGCGGTTCAGTGTTTATCTGTGATTCTTGAACTTCTTCAAGATTTATTTCTCTCCCACTAGTGTCTTTTGAAATAAACTATTTTTCCATAAAGGCACCATACCGAGCAACAAACACTTTGTTCTCAGCGGGATTATAAAAGTAATATCTTTTTATTTCCTTAGGATACCCCACAAATAAACACTTATCAGATTTAGGTGCTAGTTTTTCTAAGACTTGTCGCTTTACATATGCCTCACAACCACAAATCTTAAGAAAAGACAAACTAGGTCTCTTCCCGTACCATATCTCATATGGTGTTTTATCAACCGCTTTAGAAGGAACTCGATTTAGAGTGAAAGCTGCAGTTTGTAATGCATAACCCCAAAAGGATAATGGAAGATCTGCATGACTCATCATAGATCGAACCATATCTAATAAGGTTTGATTTCTCATTTCGGAAACTCCATTCCATTGTGGAGTTGTTGGTGGAGTCAATTGGGAGACAATCCCACAATTTCTAAGATGATCATCAAATTCTTGGCTTAAATATTCACCACCTCGATCTGATCGAAGTGTTTTGATAGTTTTACCAAGTTGATTCTGCACTTAATTTTGAAATGTTCGAAACATCTCAAATGATTCACTTTATGTTTCATAAGATATACATAACCATATCTGCTGAAATCATCAGTAAATGTAATAAAGTACTGATAACCTCCTCTAGTCATTGTGTTTATAGGACCGCATACATCAGTATGTATTAGACTCAATAAATCACTTGCCCTTTCACTGTGTCCAGTAAAAGGACTTTTAGTCATCTTGCCTAGTAAACAAGATACGCATGTTTCATATGTTTCTAAATCGAATGAATCTAGAAGCCCTTATGGAGATTTGTTATGCGTTTCTCATTTACGTGTCCGAGACGACAATGCCAAAGATAGGTTTGATGACAGAAATGACAATTTTCTTCCTTTTCTTTTGGGTGTTTTGAAGCAGGAACAGGACGGGTCTTGACTTGTTCCATAGGCTTTGCGACAGGTGCAGCAATAGCCTTGCCAACTCTAGACTTGCCTTTGCCTTTCTTCTTCATTCCCTTTCCCTTTTAGACCATCAACATATTACTAGAGGGTTTCTTGATATTTTGTTCAGCAGTTTTGAGCATCAAATGCAACTCTGAAATTGATTTCTCCATATTATTCATATCGTAGTTCATCATAAATTGTGAGTAACTTTTTGGTAATAAATTCAGGATCAAATCCGTAGCCAACTCTTGGCTTATGGGAAATCCGAGTCTATCAAGCTGGTCAACATAGCCCTTCATCTTCAGAACATGAGGACTAACTAACGCATCCTCAGTCATCTTGCAAGAATGTAGGTTTTTGACTGTCTCGAACCTTTCTTGCCTAGCTTGCTGTTGGAACATTTCCTTCAGCGTTATAGCCATGTCGTAGGCTTCCATTAGTTCCATGTCCTTCGAAGTTCAGGGAACCATAGTTGCCGATAATACATGCAACATCGGTGGAATCGTTGACATGCTTATTATGCGCATCCTTCAAAGCTTTCGTAGCATTGGGTGGTGGGTCCTCGGGGATTGGAGCATCCAGGGACATACAACTTGCGTTCATGCTTAAGAACAATTCTCAAGTTTCGAACCGATCAAGAAAGTTAGTCCCAGATAGCTTATCCTTCTCAAGGATGGATCGCAGTGACAGGGGATTATTGTTACTTGAAGAAGCCATTGATCTACAATAAAAATTATGCAAAGTTTATTTTAGTATAGAGGAATAGACTCCCACTAAATTAACAATCCTCCTAAAACGTACATTTTATTTAGGGGACTAAAATCCATATTTCACCTAACTCTATGACAGCTATGGCATGAAACACATAACTAGATTATTTAGGTAGGTAACAGTTACCAATTACATCTTATGTAATTTTTAAATCCTTTTATGAGATAAGGGACATCTTATGTCTTAGCATGTTTTTATCTCATCATTTGCCTAAAGCTCAAAACTATTTTGATGACTTTATTAAGTCGGACCATTTTAAACATTAAGGTAACTCTTACCCAACTTGTCTCACCAAGATAACACAATACACCCAGCTATGGCTGAAACTATATTAGTGTGATCGAGGCCTTGACAAGTGTTTAAAACGGATGGCACGAGACTTAAGATTTAATAGAGGGATTTTATTCAGTTTTAGTGATTTTACGTAAACAATGAAATATCATATATTTTATTGATTTGTTCAATCACTAAACAATTTGGGATTTTTTTTTATATACTTTTCACTAACAAAAGAATTTTCGTACGCTAGGATTAGTTAGAAGACGAATCTCAATTTCGAAAATTAAAATTCGCTATAGAAAATCATAATTTTTGCTGATTTTATTATCATAAATTAACCCCTTAATTTATCCGAAATTAAGTCAATTAAAACATTTTAATTAACCCGAGCCCACATCTAACTAATCATCTTATCCTAATCCAATTAGGATTTAAGATATTTGAATCTTAGTATATCACTAATAGCAAGATTCTTGATATTTATCTCCTATCCAATAGAGATAACGATACAGATTTTAATTATATCTCCTAATCTAATTTGTTATCTATCTTTATCAAATAGAAAGTTCATATCAAAATAGATATAACGAGATAAATAAACAATTTCAAAAATTAATTATTTGCAATTTCGGTCCTCATCCAGATAATCACAAATATGTCATTGAATCATGAACTACTATCCCAATCGAACCTAATCATATTAGTTTCGAATTAATATTCAGCCTTATACAATTCAAGAAACGTAAGACAATGTAACCTAAATATGCATACTGAATTGCAGAGATTTCATCCATGCATCAATACACGAAAAATAAAGATTATACCTAATGGTGTCATAGATCACAGAACATGAAATTCAATTCATTGAAATTATTTGAATAAACCTAACATGGTTACTAGCATGTAAGAAATTGATTTTAATTAAATCAAGAATATATGTATCATATACACAAAACATGATAATAAATCTCACAGGAAACTTACGTATATCACATATACATCAACTATTAACATGTTTTCAATAATATATCATGTATATATCAGAATAAAACAAGCAATGAATTTAATGGAATCAAACTCGAAGGCTCTGATACCACTGTTGAGTTTTGGGGTTCATACGTAACGGAGATTACAAAACAGTTTTGACAAAAACCCCGACAGGATCCGAATCTAATTCCATTAAAAACGTTTAAACCATGAAAAACTTAATCATACCTCAATCGCAATATACCTTTCAGAAGGTTGATCGATCTCTAAGGTGCTGCCAACGACGAACGCCCTCTATCAGCAGTCCACACACGAACGGCGGCCGAGATTTGAAGTGCTAGCTTCGAGAGAATACCAAATCCTTTTGTTTCTCTAAAAAACGATCCAGAGAATACCAAAAACCCTAAGTCGTTTCTAAAACGAAAATAGAGTTTCGGCCTATTAATCTTTCGTGTGTATGTTCTAACTTAAAACGTCTATTTATACAACCCTTGTATATAGACGGTTAAGTAAATTACACATATACCCTTACTTAACGAAGTATAAGTGTAATACACCACAAGGACGTTTATGTCATGAATTTTATCACATAAAATTCATTTTTCTGAATCATCTTAAAATCTCGCAAAACCATTCTTAGTGTGCGACCCAATAGGCTCATACAACGTTGGCAGTGTACCAAAACACATTTTGGTATACAAGTCATAAGCAGTCTCTAGCAAGACATTATGACTACCCAAGTTGTACGAATATCAAATCGATACAACCTAATCAATAGTGTATATAACATCCTTTTGTCACACGATATCCTTTTGATCAAACATAAGGCATGGAATTGTCATCCAACATGTTCAATCGTACTAGTCTCGATCTCTAGGTAGATCGAAAACATCCAAGTGACATTGATCAATATCAATTCACTTAGACTAGGCCTTTTAACAGATCTAACACATCGAGGATCCACTAGATATCTCTCTTTATATGAGAGGGACAAATTCTATCTCGATTACACAACTTCATCACATTGCTCACACAGTAACCAATCACAACCTTTATAATCGTCCGGGTTAAAGACAACGTTTGATTGTGTCAAATTATTGTGTTCCTAATGTTGAAGTCTCTGGTAATCTCAAGTCGAGGACTGGAATATATACCTATCATGAGAAACAACAATGACTTAATCCATGTGATGTTCTCATAGCGGGTCGGTCCAGTACTTTTTTCCCTAACAAGCACTCGTGATCTTGATTTGTATCCATATACGTATAATCATCATATGATCATCAATTAAGACTCACACTAGTCTTAATTCATTATAGTTCCCAGTATAATGATCGACTAGGGACATTTAGGATATTTCTGTAAATACCCATGGATCTTATTATAATGTAAACATGCAAATTAATTATAATAAACAGCAAAAGAAAACCCCTATTTTATTAACTAAAAGTATTCATAAAGACAGGTAATGGATTGACCTAGGGCACATGCCCCGTCACTTTTGGCCTAAAAAATGCTCCATCTGAATTTCAAAAAATAATGAATGATATTTTTAACCCCTATCGATATTTTATAGTAGTTTATATAGATGATATTTTGTTGATTTTTATCAACAAAATTGATGACACGATTAACTGGAGTAATTGTTTGATTAGATATTTTGAAGCCTAAAAATATAGTAGATATTTGGAATAAATGCATTTTCTATCAAATGCATTTATTCCAAATATCAACTCTCTTATAAAAATCAATTACAACGCTTTCTTGGTTGTCTCAATTACTTATCTGATTTCTATCAAAATGTTGCGCTTGATCGCAAACCATTACTGGAACTTCTCAAGAAAGATGCAAAATTTTAATTGATTTCGGCCCATACATCTGCCATTCAGAATATAAAGCAAAAAATTAAATCCCATCCTTGTCTTCATTTAGCAAATACAGATTACCCAAAAATTATACAAACAGATGCTTCAGACCTTGGTTACGGCGGTATCCTTTTACAAAAAACTCCATCTAGCTAAGAACAATTAGTTTGTTATACCTCAAAACTTTGGAATGATACTCAAGAAAGATATGCTACTGTCAAAAAGGAAGTTTTAGCATTTGTTTTATGTGTTCAAAAATTCCAATCAGATGTTTTGAATAAAAAATTCTTAATACGTGTTGATCGCAAAGCTGCTAAAGAAATTCTTTTAAAAGATGTTAAAATTTTGGTTTCCAAACAAATTTTCGCTCGTTGGCAAGCAATCTTAAGTGTTTTTTATTTTGATATTGAATATATTAAAGGTAAAGATAATTCTCTTCCTGACTTCTTATCTCGTGAATTTCTTACTTCTCCGCAAATTCATTACCTACAGCTCGTCATGACTGATAAAGGCAAGTCTCCTGCTACGGCCAATAAATCCTCCCCTTTATTCAATTCATACAACCATGATGATGTCAATAAATCCCTTTATACCTACAGTAATCGACATCTCGTCATTTTTCTTAATTCTTATCTCCTTGATAAATCTTTAGATGCCCAAATCAAGCTTGTCATGCCCCCTTCTATTCACTTCCTACCGAACCGTCCTAATGTGACCATTAAGTTCTATGAAACCATCTTGCTTACAACTGGATCAGTTGTTATTGAACATTTTACAAAACCTAACTCTGATGAGATTGCTTATTCAAATTAAAAATTCAAAAGGTTCTCTCTAGTGCTAAATGGTCTCAACAGCTCTCGGTTCAACAGAGTCCATTCATTTATCGATCAATGACTCTAGTTAAAAATCGACATCCAGCTCAAGTCAACTATAAAGATTATATTGATGCCTGACGCCACATATTCTTTTATAAAGATCCCTCCTCTGGACATTCGTGGTACATTACCCTAAAAAAATCACTGAAGGTTAATCTGCCAAATTGGTTCATTGTTGAATGGTGGACAAAGTTTGGCCCTCACATGGGATTCTTTCCTCCTGAAGTTTTCAAGAAATAGGAAGCTGAAAACTTAACTATGTTCCAATTTCTGCATAAACATTCAATCCCTTGGATACTTAAATGGCACTATGGAACTCACACCATTAACACTGTTCATAACCAAGCCTTCACCTATCTATCTCAAGAAATCCATTGCAAATGGTGGGATAAATTTGATGTTAACTCTATTGACATCAATATTCCTTCCACGCCATCTAAACAGACAGCCATCGATCGATCTAAACATCCTGCCGAATTTAGTCCGCCTCAAGAATTTCCTCCGCTTCCCAAAACTTATAAAAAGCAAGCTTAACTTCTCCATTACCAAAATCTCCAGAAGAATCCAGTTCAGCTAGTCATTCTGACTTAGCGCAAACAATCATTCAACAATTACATGAAAGTTTTCTGCAGAATTTTCAACAAATGCAAGATCATTTTGATAACCGTTTCCAGCAGTTTGAAGCAAAATATTCAACTTCATCTAGAACACATTCTGACACTTATTCAGCTTATTCTGCAGATTCCATTGATATCTAAATGAGGACGTTAGCTCGTGCTTTACATGATCCAGCAACTCAGCAACCCTTAATTGATCATATTTGTCAAGGCTTATTCCTTAATGGCGTCGAGATTGTATGGAACTCCACTTCTACACAGCCATCATTTTATATTTTTGCATGGCAATCTATCTTTTGGTCCTATGAAGATGCCAATTTGCTCATGGCGTTATGGAACTTACTTCAGAAGCCCTCAATCCATATTTTTAATCACTATCCAGATTTATATCGATATCCTGATTTTGTTCACTATTACTTATGGCGACTGCTTCGTTCTGCACCAATTTGCTTCTATTGCTCCTATCACAATCATTAATTTCCAGCCCATGCCATATTGTATTATACGGCCCATGCTTCCTGGACGTGTCCAGCCTTCCTGCCCATGCCACACGACTTTTCAAGCACATGCTTCCTGACAATTATTGCCAACCATCTTTTCCATTCAACTGATCATCTCCGTATCTAGAGTCTTATCTCAAAGCTTATCCCTCCAGCTGTTCTACAGGATAAAGTCATCCACAGTTTAAAGTTGTCACTTTTTGATAAAGTGATATAGGAAAAGCATTCAGGAAAAGCATTCGCTTTTGATAAAGCAAAATCTTTTGCTTTTATTAAAGAGATATGCTTTAGTTCCATCTAGTATTGGATTTTGTCATTTGTAGGACTACCTTTCCACGGTACTGCTTCTGTACATTATTGGTGTGCTTTTGTGTGCTTTGTTGCATCTATAAATAGTTGTGTTTGAAGGATGTTAAGTATCGAAAAAACTATCGAGTAAGCATTCCTTCTGTGTTTAATCTTGTCTTCTATTTTTTGACATCTTCTATTGTAATCAAGTGTGTTTCTTTAGTTGCAATAATAGATCCATATTCATATTATTATCCTTATCATTCAGACCTTCTCTTTATTGATTCTCGTTACAATCCTTGGCGAAGATTTAACTTCGTTCACAATTTTTTATTTTGATATTTTGATTCTTTTGGGAACTGAGGAGTAGATGACCTTGTAGATGCCTATTCTTTATATGGTACAGTGGTCTACCTCGTACGTTTTAGGTTTTTTCCACACTAGGAATTGCCTTATTGATTATTAGTAACTCTTGCATTTAAATGCACCTTTCGCTGAATATGTCATTTATACACTGTACACACACAAGTGGATACGAATATTGAGACAGAAAAATGACGGGCAGGTGTCGTACACCTGTAGTAGGGCCAACTGGCAAAGAGTACACGGAGACACGTCACCTCGAGGCAACGAGGGCCGCAACACTAGCCTCATGTTCTGACCAACTCTAACATAGTGCAATGGACTCAAGAAATTAACTAGTTAAGGATTCCAAGGCTTGACTATACTACAAAGCACAATTCTCAAAGAATACAAATCCATAAAGACACCTACAAAATCACAATTCCTAATAACATACTATTCAAACTATATTCCCTATGAAACAACAAGAAATGACATAAAGCACATGGATGGATTCAAAGAAATTCTATTTATCATAATATCATGAAAGTCAAGCTCAAAAAAGAAGAGTGTCAAATAAGTTCATGATATGAGAATACAACGCTAGACATAGTCAATATAGACTACAAGAAGCATAAAGTGGATATGAAATGCAAATAAAATAATCAATGAGCATACTCACCTCAAGCAATGTAAAGTCCTATCTTTACCGGCCTCCCAACACTCCAAATCGCATATTCGAACCTTTGAGACTCTTCCCTAAGTTCCTGATATCATTTTAACATGTTTTTTAGTATATTTAGACCTTTAACTAGGATGTTGGACTTGTTTAAGGTATTTAGCTTGAAATTAGGAAACTGTTGATTTTTGTACTGTTAGAGCAATCAACGCGCTACCCAGTTCCTCTAACACGCTATACGAAGTTAACGCGCTAGCTGATCACACCTAGCTCGCTATGTAGAGGAAAATCTAGAATTCTGCACTTAGAATTTTGATTTCTATCTACACATGCTACCCCAACACCTTGGGAGCTCTTTTCCACATTTCCAGAGACCCAAGACCTCCATTAACAAAATAAAATAGCCACACTTCAATTATATTTTCAAATTCATCAACTTAAGCTAAGTTACTAGTGTAAGAGAAATACCTAGTTTGATGAAATCCAAGCTTGACCAACACCTCATACTCCAAATTCACCTAACTTTTGTTCATCTCCCTTAGTTTTTTTTTCTCCAATTTCTTCAGCAAGTTTTCTTCTCTCCTAAGCTTATGTAATGAAATGAAATGTTTGGTTTGGTTTGCATGTGTTGGTCAATCAATTTTATATATTAAGATAAGGATGATTGTTAGTCATTGATCTTTATTCGCATACATATCCTGAGACTAATCTAATGATCTACAACTTAACACATATCTCACTAACTCAATCTAACTAACACTAGTGTCAAACTCAATTGTTTGCTAGATGTGCCAACACGTATCTCAAGGATCATCATATGACTATTATTTAAATTTGTTAACTTAGGTTACATTTAATATATAATCAACTATAGCAACATTATTTCAACTATATAAGCTACACTAAGCTTAAACCAACTTACCACATTACTCTCTACCTCGGGCCCACGTCAACACGCATCTCGAGGCACGTCTCCACTAAAGTCTCGACGCCTATACACAAGTAGAAGTGACTTAGTAATCAACACATATGCAATACAGTAAGCATACACCACAACAATGCTAACATATACATAAGTCATCTCCCCTCAGTCAATGCACGTATCATAATGTGGGTTTCACGTCACGGGTCAGTAACCCTGATTACAAATAATCAACGAGATTGAAAATTTGAGTCGTGACACCCGATCCTATCAGTGACGGTAGTCACAGTCTTACGGAGAGACAAGTGTCGAATGGCATTGATTATATTTTGTCCCAAGACACTTGGTGCAAGAATGAATTGACACCTGTACTCATGTGATCTTCCCATAAAAATTACAAAACTTTCTATTGTGTAGCCATTTGGGGTTGTTTATGCTTTAAAAAAATTAATTAAGTACAATATGTTGAATGCATTATCAATTTAATTTACTTGTCACATATGCCATGTTCAGTGCTCACTATCATCGATGAGATTGTAGAGACATCACCTATCAAAAGTTAAGAAAAAAAAAATTGTAAAAGATATATATATATATATACATATAGAGGAAATTCTACAATAATGACTTTTTTAAATCATTATGAATGATGATTTACAATTCTCAACATAGAATTTAGATCTAATTATAAATATGAAAGCTACATTTATGACTTTAAATATGTGCATAAATTTCAACAAGGTTTTTAAGATTTGACATTCTAACAAAGCCTAACAAAGCCAACAAATTTTAGACCAAGTAATATATAGGGGATATTAGTACTTAGGTTTTTAAGATTTGAGAAAGAAGGTTTGATTGACCAAAACGTCAAGGTACAATTTAAACTTATTGGTCTTTTTTTTTCAATTTGCATCATTTTTTTTTAAGATGCGATCACTCAACTATCCTGAACATCCTTTTTCTACTGCACTAGCTATAAGCCTGACTAACATTTACATCAATTTTAATTAAGGAATTTATTAAATATCTTTGGTTAGAGCGGGTGTATATTCGTGTATTTTAAATCCAAATAAATAATAATTTTTTATTATGCCAAAGCATCTCTTATGAAATTGTAGAGGCAACACTTGTCGAAAGTCAAGATTTGAAGAAGTTGTGGATTCGACTTGTGTTGAAGTAAAAAAAAAAAAAAAAAAAACATTATTCAATTAATTGTTTACGACACCACATATATACATATAATTAGGGATGTAAATTGGATTGAGAATCCATTGCATGTGTCGCCTGCTTGTATTAAACAAGTATTGCACCCACATTCTGTTTCAATAGTTTATTTTCAGGTCTTACAATTGGGAATGTCAACGTGTCACCCGCACTTCTATTTTGATGTATAGGCTATCTTCGAATCTTACAGTTGAAAATGCTGACATATTACCTGCACTTACATTCAATAGTCTATCTTCAAGTCTTACAGTTGTTACAGTTGGAAATGCTTATGTATAATGTAGTGAAGTATACAACCACAATGATTATATCATTTCAGCCACATCTCAAGCTCAGACTACACGCAGGGCATTGTAAAGTGTATGATAAGAATATCAATATACTATACAATGCTCCAAAATAATAGAGATTTAAACTACGTGTTAACTTCACAATATTACAAATATATATTATCATATATATAGTACATTGTCCCTAGCTAATATTCTTAGGACACATATTACTCAATTTTTACTGCCACGTGTGCACCTAATCTCGTACAACACAAAGTTCCAGAACTTTCCAATAAGATCCTAAACGAGTAATGACAAAGAAATATCTCTAAGTTGTACGTCCAAATAATTGGATTTATACGTGTAGATGAACTAGCTAAGCCAGATAAATAAAAGCTTTAGAGGGTTTTGTCCAATAAACGACAAACACGCTGGGTAGCTCTATTAGATGTTTGGTGAGGGTTGCCAAGTGTACATCCCACTATGTTCCAGCAAATTCAGAACTTTCCATGCACTCGATGGATGACATGGTATGACACGTGTCACTCAACAAAACATGGTTTCCAAAATCGTTAGTGGCTTTACAAAACAACCTCCACGTGGCACATCACATTTGGTACGGAGCTTAACAATGGAGCCAGCAAGGACGTTAACAAACACTACAAAAAAATAGCAAATCAGAAATGGAATTAGAAACGGAAATAAGTTACGTTTCTAAATCAGAAACGGAATTAGAAACGGAATAAGTTACGTTTCTAAATTTAAAAGTTAGCGACGGAATTGAGATGGAAAAATTCAGAGACGGATTTGAGACGGATCAGAGACGGAATTAGAGACGGAATTAAATTCCGTCTCTGAAAATTGGCGCCACCATTCCCGCCAAATTTTTCATTTCTTATGACCGTTCATCATTCCTCGAGATTTGTATGTGCTTGGATCATGGCACCCCTCCTCTTTCCCCCACCCCACCCCCCCAACAAAACACCCGAAATCCCTAAATCATTCTCACGAAAAAACCCCAAATACCTAAATATGTCTCTCCATCTCGTCCAAAATTATTCGATCGTCTCGTCTCTCCGTCTGGTCGTGCTAGCTGGTCTCTCTGCCGTCTCTGGTCTCTCCGTCTCGTCGTGCTGGTCTCCGTCTCTCCGTCCGGTCGTGCTACTGGTCTCTCTCTCTTGTCTCTGGTCTCGCCGTCTCTCTGGTCTCTCCGTCTCGTCGCGCCGGTCTCCGTCATTGGCCCTCAACTCTCGCTTTCTCTGGTCTCTGATTTCGTTTCTATTGGCATTTGTAGTTTTGGAGTCTTACTACATTCTGATATCATCTCTTTGTTTTTGATTGTTCTTTATAATGCAGCCAACACTCATGATCAAGAGGTCTTCAGCTTTCATAGAGATCATTCACCTTGTGACGGTTTTGAGGAAGTCTTGAATCGCTACAAACAAATTGCTCAACTTTTGCGTCTCAATGTCGGTTGGCATTCTAGTCCCCTTGTTTATATCATTTAAAAAATTTATGGAAAACCAAGGGTGACATGAGAATTATTTAAGTTTCCGCTATGGTTCATTTGATAGTTCAATCTTCTAGTAAAGATCGGAGTTGAAGGCAAGAAGCTTTTTTTATCTTGAAAGATTTTCCAATTTAAATTAAGCGTGAGACTTCATAAATTTCCATCTATCAATAAATATTCTGGGTGTCCGGTGTTCCTACGTACCTTATCTCGGCATCCGAAATATTAAAGTCGTAATACTTGTTAGCATTGCAAATATTATGCTCGTGAATGAAATATGTTATAGATTTTCACTTGAACTGAAGCTATTTCGCTAGGCAAGGCAAATCATATATATGCCTTGATGTTCAAACATAGGAAATGAACATAATGTGGCTGACCATTGTGTATACTAGGTTTTCTTAGCGGCTCAGTTATACTAGTCTACTAAATGGATAAAAAAAAAATTTATTTTCTTGAAAGGTCTTAGCTATTATGCTCATGGAATCCTTTTTTTTTTTTTTAAATTGCCTTGGCAATGGGCGGTGTTATAGTACTACCTTATTGTCTATGAACTGTGAAGGAACAAACTCTTGATCGGGTGACATATTTAAAGAGTTCAGTTCTTTTAATTGTTATTACTTTTTGAGGTTTTATTTTAACTGTTCTTGAGTGATTTGATTTGTTACGTGGGTGATTGTGCAGTGAATGAGTGCAAATCGTTCTGATTCTATTTGATTTTCGATCTTGAATCTCCGTCTCTTTCATTGCTCTCTGCTCTCTGGTCGCTCTGTGCTTACCGCTCCGCTCTCTGCTTGTCAAGGTAAAAAAAAAAAAAAAAATTTAACACCCTAATTCTCTTCACATTGTATCTGCTCACATTTTCCCCCGGATTGGCTTTCATGTGCATTAGTTGGTGTTCTTCACTTGATCTATTAAGTTAATGTTGTGTCTTTTGTTTGGTTTAGAAGTTTTTGTTCTGCTCTTATCTTACATGCATGGTGTTTTGTGGTTATGCTTGTTCTATTTTTAGGTTTATTAATATGTAATATTTCATTTCAACCTTTTAATTGAGCAATTCAAGATTTATATTGATTCCGTATTTGGTTGTTATTCCATGTTTATTTTATCGGTAAAGCATGTCATGATCAACATTATAATACATTAGAATCATGTACTTGAGGTAATTACTTTGTCGTTTGATGTTATAGTTGTTAGTAATTTCATATTCATGCACTTGCTATGGATGATTGATTAGTTAGGTGTTGTTGGTTACGATTGAATAGTACCTATAATTACTTAATTTCTACTACTAGTTAGGATTAGAAACACTAGGATTACTCTTTTAGTTAATGTTGCTATTTCACATAAAATTTATAGAGAATGGAATAAACCTATAACCTTAAGGAGGTATGAGTGAACAAGTAGTAGACGCGTTGATACTATGTGGTATTTGTATGCCTCTTATCACACTACAAAAAACAAGAAATTAGAAACGGAATTAGAGACGGAAATAAGTTCCGTTTCTAAATCGAAAACGGAATTAGAAACGGAATAATTTTCGTTTCTACATTTAAAAGTTAGCGACGGAATTGAGACGGAAATATTCAGAGACGGATTTGAGACGGATCAGAGACGGAATTAGAGACGGAATTAAATTCCGTCTCTGAAAAATGGGGCCACCATTCCCGCCAAAACTTTATTTTGTTATACCCGTTCATCAAATCTCGAGATTTGTGACAACAAATCTCGAGATTTCTCTTTACCCCTCCAAATTACATCTATCATCATATGAAAAGAGACATTACATTACAATATGATCATAAATGAAACCTGAGACATCGTGTAACGCTGACTAGTTAGAAAATTAATGACTTCCTAACTTTGTCAATTTATTCTCTATTCATGAGTTAATGTACGAACCTCGTTCTTTCACTTAGCTATCAATTTCTTCTAAATGGTCTTGATCGCTATTCCGATTTACAATATTCTCCAATTAGTGAGATTTCTTATCATCTTAATCATTATTATTTCATTACTTGAATAGACAATCGGCTCGACAAGGGTTACGTTCGACTAGGAATGTCGTCTACAAGTAGAGACTGGATGTACAACCGGCTCGACAACGGTTACGTTCGAATCGAATTCGCGGCGAAGGTTAAAGAATTCATATCATTTGCAAAACAACATTGTCCTACATACCAAAGTGAAAGGAAGATTAGATGTCCGTGCAATTTTAAGAAATGTCGACTTGTACCGTACCTGGACGTCGAAACGGTTGAGCACCACATATGTAGGTATGGATTTGTCCCGGGATATCACAGTTGGTACGAACATGGTGAGAACGGAGATGAAGGCCCGCAAAATTTTCACGAAATGGATAGCCATATTGATGATGCTGATGTGGGAGGATACGATCCGACACCTTACCGCGAGATGCTACACAACGTGGCAGGTCCAAGTTTCAATTGGAATGTCGTGGAAGAATCACCAAACCCCAAGCACGCCAACTATATGACATGATTGATGCAAGTAGGGAACAATTGTGGCCTGGTTGCGAAACCATGACAACGTTGTCCGCAATGGCAAGATTACTTGCGATCAAGTCTGAACATCATATATCTGAACGAGGGTATAATGAAATCATTAAACTCATGAAGGATTGTTTGCCAAATGACAACTCAATGGTTGAGAATTTTTATGCCACTAAAAGACTAATGCGAGGTCTAGGTCTACCTGTTGAGAAAATAGATTGTTGTGAGGACCAATGTATGATTTATTGGGGAGTGAACTCTGATGTTGACGTCATGTAAATTTTGTGGGAAATCACGATACGTTGCACATCGACGAGGTCGTGGTCGGAACACAAAAAACCGCCCTTGCAAAAGAATGTACTATTTCCCTTTGGGCCCTCGGTTGCAACGATTGTATGCGTCTGAGTCAACCGCAAAACATATGCGATGGCACGGAGATCATTCATCGCCTGAAGATGTTATGCAACACTGTTCTGATTCGATTGCTTGGAGACATTTTAATGACGTCAATAGAGACTTCGCCGCCGAGGTTCGGAATGTTCGTTTAGGATTGTGCACTAATGGTTTTCAAGTATTTGGGCACAAGTTGTGAAGTGAGGTTTTGGACTTTTAATTCATAGATGCATTTCATTAATAGCATAGTATATTAATTAAGATGTGAAGGCAAAGATTAAGGATAGTATAAGTCTTACTGTGGAGTATACGCTTGTTTTTTCTCGGGATTGGTTAACTTTTTTAGGGCTTTGTTGAAGGTTCTTGTGTGCATTTGTCACATTTTAGTTGTTTTTCGTTGTTCACTTTGGTTTCTTGGATTCTCGGCTATTGATTTCTCGTTGGATTCTCGTTGATTTCTCGTTGTTCACTTTGGTTTCTTTGTTTTGTCCAAAATGTTTAGTCTAACTTGAAATCTCTTGTGATTCTTTTTGAGTAGTTTGTCTACTTAAGAAAGCGCCTCCTACAAAGCAGTTCTAAATGATCACAAAGATTATCACAAATAGCGGTTCTACAAGAACACCACAAAGTCACAACAACAACAAAACTTCATTCCTATCTCGGTTCGCTTGTTAGCTTTGGTGAGCTTTTTTTTTTTTAAAGCTTTCTTATTCTATTTGTGAGTTGTTTTCTTTTTCTTCACCGCAAGAGAGGGACATCACCGGGTTTTTTATATTTTGGGGAGTAGGAACACATGGCTGATTTGTTTTGGAGCACACAACTTATTTGGTGGATGAGATGATGACTTCCTATCAAGATTGATGGGTAAATAGAGAGCCCGGGAAAATAGAGAGGTTGGTGGATGAGATGATGACTTCTTATAGACAAAGATGTTCTCTTTTTTCTTTTCTTCTCTCGCATTTCAACTTCCCTACTTTGGTTTGTTTTTTTTTTTTTGAGTAGGAACACATGGCTGGTCACCTTTGGAGCACATAGCGCTTTTTAGAAGGGATGAGAGGATGAGTTTAGAATCATACTTACATGATAGGTTTGTGGTTAACTTTCAATTTTTAAATTCTTAGCATTCTTGCACTTCACCATTATGATATGCACGTTGAAATGCAAGCATTTCAAAGCTTGATAAATAATCCAACTCAACTTACATGATAGGTCCATCTTATAGAAACATTGTTCGCCATCTCCTATGCGTAGGAAAATAGCAACATTGACACCAAACTTCAGTCCACTGCATTTGCTTGATGTTCATGTTTTTTTTGGAAGCTTTCTTATTCAACATTGTATGGTTTTTTTCTTTTCTTCACTGCTTTTCTTGAATCACAACTGCTTTCTTATTCAATCAAGGCAATATTTCAAATTTCCTGAGATCTATTTACAAATAAAATAGTGCAAGGTTTTGGGAGTATTTGTATATGGAGCAACCGAAGTTAGCTAATTTTCTCAATCATGTTTTATGCTAATATACTTTTTTGGTGAACTGAAACAACTTCTTTATATGTGGATTACTATTTTGCATACTCATATGAATCGGATGATAATAGGTGGGAATTCTGCTCATGAACATGGAGAGCAGCAGGAGTCACTGTGCTTACATCTTTACAGTTCAGCAGGAGTCAGTGAGGGATAATAGGTGGGAATTCTTATAACCTACGAAATTGGATACCTCCTAGCTGAATTTGAATTGGGAAACACAGCTCATTCTCTGAGAATTCTACAAGTAGAGACTGGAAAGCTGATTCTTTCGGGCTTGGCTGGATCTGAACAAATAGAGAAAACTGGAAAGCAGTTGTGTGATAATTCACTGTTTGCTATGACTATTATGCTGCCTCTGATTACTAGGTTTCCATTTTTTTTTTCCCGAATCTGCTTTGTGCTTGTTCTGATGTTGTCCGTTCCATTTTTGCTGAACTGAAATAACGTTTGTGATGGTACTGTTTTTTAGCAGATTCAACATGAATATGGTAACGTCAATTCGCCTATGGTGCAGCTGTTAAGCCCTACATCAATGGCCAGCCTCCATGGCTACATCTTTAGATACAGGGGTTCCATGGGTTATGTGCCAGCAATCAGATGCCCCTGATCCAGTAGTGAGTTCATATTTTTCAGTTCTATGTTTGTTTTTGATGAAAGCATGCTTTGGTTGTCCATGTAGCATGAATGTGCATCATTGGTAATGTACAAATTAATATTTCACTGTCTGTTTTTGGCTTGTTCATGAGTTTATTATTGATTCATTGTTGCTCAACTCTGATATCTTTTGAATGCCAAAGTTTGTCTTTGTTCTTTACATTCTTACAGACTTCGATTCTCCAAATTGGAAGAGTACGTATAGCCTCATTCGAGAACCAGGGGAGGTCGTTAAGATCAAATATACTGATGTGCCTCTTTTATACTACACCGAAATTCTTAGTAAGTAAAATGCTTTAATTAGCTTCATTGACTAATCACCAAGATTGTCTGACTGTTTATGGTTGCTTGATAGGTATGCCTGGTTTGACTCCCTACGTTGATTTCCATGAAATCTGCCACTGCAAAGAATTTACCTCAACTAACCTGATCATAGAGAGATTATTAGATTGATTATGGCAATTGTTGGACGTGGTGGGCACGGTGATCTAAGGTAGAGAATTCGCGATGAAATACTTCTTATTCAGGTTTCTCCTTCAATTTTTTACTTCTGTCTTATACATCATGGTTTTTTTTTGGGTTTTTTGGGATTGCTATAAGCTGTTGGTTTTTTTCTTTTATTGGGCCAACTCCTCTTGCTTTACCTTTCCTAGTGTTTCTAATGACATTCAAGTAAGCAAATAAAACAAAGATTTTTCAACTCATTGAAGAAAAATCACAGATATCTAGCAAAGAAAGCTCTTTATTTTGTTAGTGAAACACAAAAACAAAACAACAAAAGCCTCAAACTATTGAAATAGGTAATAGCCTTTTTGTCACATGTAATTCGATTACAACGCCAGTGACCTTGTTTTACTTTGAATGGAATACTAGTGACTATGCTTGAAATAATTCTAATGCAGTTCACATAAATCCACGATTTAGCGATCTTATAGCACCAATTTGTTTTGCTTCCTTTATATACTTTTTAATTTTGTGCCATATAAATGCAAATAACTAAGACTTCGAC
Source organism: Stephania yunnanensis (assembly GCA_039657365.1). Taxonomy (NCBI): domain Eukaryota; kingdom Viridiplantae; phylum Streptophyta; class Magnoliopsida; order Ranunculales; family Menispermaceae; genus Stephania; species Stephania yunnanensis. The sequence continues at coordinate 13,588,289 of CM077592.1, forward strand.
TATTATGGCATTGCAAGAACTAGATGCTGTAAGAATTTTTGCATATATTGCCACAACTCTTTATCTCATTGTAAATTTGGTAAACTTTTTTCAATCTTACCCAATTGATTTGCATGGTTGATGTATATAATATCAAGTTGCCGAAACATTTGTATGCTTATAAAATGTAGAGTAGCGCGAAGAAATTTGAAATTTTATATTGATCTCGTCGCTATCGCTTTTACAGGGGCCTCTCCTCGCTTTTTTGTTTGTGCGGGGCCATGATGGCGAGCGTGGCCCTATTAGTAGGTGGTGGTTCTTCGATCGAGTGGGAGTTAGTGCCATTGATTGCCCATATCCCTGTGACAATACCTGCCATAATCTAGTTTCCAAGTGAGAGATGAGGAATTTATGAATATTTAGAAATTTGGATTGTAAGTTTTTTTTTGTGGTACTTTCCAATATAATTGGTGGTTTTTATGAATACTTACAAATTTGGAGCTTTTGTAATACAATACAATTTTTCGTGGATGTATAAATCTTTTTCATATTTTGATTTTTCCATTTTTTTTTTCTTTTTTAAATCTTTGTTGATATATATTGTCGATGTATAGATGTGCAATTTGGCTTTTTCGTGGGATGTTAGCACCCCCAAGGAGTTGTTGGAGGGGGTGCAGGCGATGGAGTAGGTCATATCGAGTTGTAATTTGAATTTTTAGGTTGGAGAACCAATTGGATTATGTTTCTGTGTCATAATTAAACAAAACAGAAAATTAGAGACGGATTAGCAACGGAATTCAAATATTCCGTTGCTATTCCGTCTCTAATTTTTCAGAAATATTTGTATCAATCACAAACGGATCAGAGACGGAAATAAGAATTCCGTCTCTGAATCCGTCGCTAATTAGACACGGATACAGAGACGGAATCAGAAACGGAATAATCCGTCTCTGATTTCGTTTCTAATTAGAGACGGAATCAGAGACGGACCATTTGCATTCCGTCTCTGATTCCGTTGCTGATTAGAAACGGAATCAGATACGGAATTCATAAATTTATTATTTCCGTCTCTGATTTCGTTTCTAATCAGCAACGGAATCAGAGATGGAATGCACTTACAAATGTACCATTTTGAAATAAATTCCATTTATGTTCCGTCTCTGTTCCGTTTCTAATTTCCGTCTCTAAATCCGTCTCTAATCAGAAACGGATATTTTCCGTCTCTATTCCGTCTCTAATTAGAAACGGAATCCATTTTCCGTTTCTGATCGTTTCAGCGACGACGTTTTCAGAGACGGAACGCATTCCATCTCTGTTCCGTTTCTGATTGCAATCAGAGACGGAAATTTTGCAAATCAGAAACGGAAAATTCCGTTTCTGATTTGCTGTTTTTTTGTAGTGAAAGCTTGAGAACATTTTGTCGCTACAAAACAAAGAAAGTTCCGCGAACAACTAAAACGTGGCCTACTTGGATTGGTCATATGGATTGACAAGTGGTCATCAACTGCCACGTGTCGAATGGCTGATTACATTTTGTCCTAGGACACGGTGCAAGAATGAATTGACACATGTACTCCCATGATCTCCTTATAAAAATTCAAGAACTTTCCATCGCGCAGCCATTTGAGATTGTTCACGTTTAAAAAAATATAATGAAGTACAATATCTTGAGTTTGGAGTAGTTTTTCACATAGGACATTTACATTAGTTTTTTATTCATCAAATAAGCATTGTTACTTTAAAATGACAAAAGTAAGGTATGTCTCCTTTTCATAATGAGTCATTGACGATGATGTGGATGCATACGTTGTGTCTTCGATGAGGTGGAATGAATGTCTCCTTTTGAAAAGAAGTCATCTATATAAAATACAAAAGGTTTTAATTACTCTTTCTCAAAAGAAGTAATTTGTTCAATTCGAAGTGATAAACCCATGCAAACGACATGTGTGTATCGAGATGGACAAGTCGCGTCACGTACGTATCTCAATATGGATAACTCGCGTTACTCACGTATCTCGAGGTGAACAACTCGTGTAAAGGACACACACGTATCTCGACGTCGACAACTTATGCAAATGTCATGCATGTATCTCAAGGTGGAGAAGTCATGGAAACGTTACGCTCGTATGTCGAGGTGGTCGACCTATGCAACCTCGTGCAATTCATGCAAACGGCACACACGTATCGCAAGGTGTGCAACTCATGCAACCTCATGCAATCCATGCATACGTCGCAAACGTATCTCGAGGTGGACAACTCATACAACCTCGTCCAATCAATGTAAACCGTGAAAAGGTCATGCATGTATTTCGAGGTGGGCAACCCATGTAATCTCGTGCAATAAAAAAAACCATGTAAACGCCACGCATGTGTTTTAAGGTGGACATGCAAATGACATGCACGTATCTCGAGGTGAAAAATCATTGCAAACGTTATGCACGTATCTCGAGGGGGCAACCCACTAAAAATCATGCAACACATACAAACATCACGCACGTATCTCGAGGTGGACAACCCGTGCAACCTATACAAACCATGCAACCCATTCTTTAAAGTTTTGTCTTATTTATAACTCATGATCATAAGAAGCAATATGTAGATGAAAAACTTTAAATGTCAAAACCACGCTATCACTTTGTCTAGAATTTAAAATTAAAACAATAAGGAAGTTTTGAAAGTATGGTTTCATTTCATGAAAAAGCTTGTGTACAGCTTCATTCACCTAAGATATAAATTGAAAAAAAAAATCACTTAGACATCAAAAAAATTATCATACAGGTTTGTCGATGGTTACATTGACGTTGTTCTTTCGTGATGCAAACTGGACGTACACTATGTCATTTGGACGTTGTGTTTGTACATTTGGTTGATTTTGTTGAGTTTGTTGATCTTGTATCGAATTTCATTTAGTCAATCAATGTTCTTCCTCTGGTTCACTCGACTCACCTCTGGCATTAATGCTTCTAAAAATAGGAGGTTGAACCGTTCTGAAATACTGACTTCATGTATGTGGTTAGCCGAAAGGAACATGAAGCGGCGGCATGCTTAACAAGTTCATGAATGAGCAATCTCCACTATATGACATATTGTAATTATAACATGGTATAGTTAATGGACTCGGCATGTATTGAGGCAATGAAAGATACTTTGGATGTTCAGGCATACCATGGTCCATATATGAAGACGAAGGCCCGGTTGCATAAGGATCAAAATGGTGAGGAAGATTCATGATCGGTGCCCTAGGTACAAACATTTGAGGTTGTAGTTGTATTGGGGACAATGTAAGAATGTACATATGAGAAAAATGACATGGTGGGGATGAGCATTGGCTACTGTCACCAACAGTCTCTGTTTTTCTCGCTCTCGGACGAAATGAACATGGTGGAAGAGAACGTCTGCTATTCTCAGCACCAGTCTCTGTCTGACGAAATGGGCGTGGTAGACGAGGACGTTTAGTGCTCCCACCCACAGTCTGTGTTTGTGTTTTTCTTCTTCTCACCTCTCTATTTGATTCGCCCTGATTATCTTCGTCATCTCCTTCTTCATTCTCCTTATTTATGGCCTATTCGACATTAATTCCACTACTCCATAGAGTAGACATTTGCCTTTCATCTCCATCTAAAATTTTGATGCTTTCATCAAGCACAACAAGACCTTGCTCATACTCATCCTCAATGAACACTCGTTGCAGTCGACGCACTTAGTTACACTGATATGAAAAATAGGAGTTTAGTACACGCTATATAAGATGTAAATCATGAGGAAAACAAAATAATAATATAAAGGTTACCGAATAGTCATGTAAAGCCCCGTTATGTCCTATGAATCTTCTAGTGACTGATTAATACCACGTCATTTAGTCTTATTGATCGTGTCCTTCTTCTTGTTCTGCCGTGACTATGCTTTCATCGCAATGTTCCCACATCTATATAAATTCTACAAGAAAAACCACCCAATTTTCTTGAATATGTCATCGCAACTCGATGCGGTGTAGTCGGGTGTCTGTCATGATCCAATCATTAATACACGTGTAAATTCGTTAATTAGGACAAAATAACCCGTGACGTGGGACCCGCAGCGAGATACGTGTCACTACCGAGGCACGGTGGACGAGGTAAATGTTCTATTTGTGTGTTGTTTGACTAGTGTATTGTATATTTGTAGACTACAAAGTCATTTACTGGCATGGAGATACCGAGACGAGCAGGGACGCGCCTCTAGTCGCTTTCCGACGTGGGCCCGAGGTAGCAGTTCGCAGGGTAAGCTTAATTAGTTAAATTAAATGTGCATGACAAGAAAACCTAGTGGTCCTTACAATGCCACATCACTTAATATACATCATATAACTATAACCACATATATATAGATATGTATATATCTACATTGGTCAAATGAGACCAAAATTAAACTTATTCCATTTTATTTCGATCTCCAAATTCAGCTGGGAGAGAAGGAGAAAAAAAACGACGACGACAAAGAAGAAAACCGACAAGAGGAAGAAGAAAGAAAGAAAGAAAAATCGAGAGAGAGATCGAGGAACTCGGAGCAAGGTGAGTTGAAGTTTGTTGTTGTTCGGTGTTTGTTCTTCGCCCAAGGTTGGAGAATCGGACGAACTGTCATGGCATTTCGTCCGAGCTCAAAGGATGACAGGGGAGTCGTCTCCCCTACACGAACCCAACGTGGGGTTGGGATGGACGCCCAACCCCAGTGAAAATGAAAAAAAAAATTCTTGATCCTACTGAACTAGGGATTGTGTCCCTGGCTCGTTGGAGAATATGCACACGCGCGCTGTGCGCGCTCGTGTGCATCGCCCATAAGGGCCGGGGCAGGAAACCTAGACTGGGCTCGGCCCATGGGGCGAGCCAGGCCCTGACCAGGGTCGGGTCCGACCCGGTTGGGTCGACCTGACCCAAAAAAATAAAATAAAATAAATGCCTGAAAAAATTCAAAAAATTTAGGAAAAATTCCGAAAAATTATATTTCGACAAAATAAATAGAACTTGATAAATTTCTATGAAAAATAAAATACTCGAATTGTCGAACGCGACTTTTGTAAGTTTTTACCTCGAAAAGCGCGAAATTGGCATATTGGTCTCGAATTCGATTTCGACCAACTTATAAATTGTGAATAAGTAATAATGACACTAAATTGATAAATTTTCAAATGCTAGGACCGTAAAAGAGCTATTACGGGGTTTTGGGTGCATACATCGACGCAACGAGAAGCCGGATAGCTTAGGCATTGCTGTGTGTATTTAACTAAACTGATTTGGGACATTTATTTACATTTCATTCCATTTATTTATTTATTCTCGGTTATTTGAGCTGAATTGCCTCGGAAATTCATATGCTATGATTTGTCCAGTTCTCGTTTTATGATGTTGTTCATAGCATACTCTGTTGTGTACATCATTGATTCCAATTCCTATACTTTGTCATGTTGATTGTTGTGTGTGGAAGTCAGTGATATAGCATGGTATTAGGTTAGTTTGTTTATTTTGACTCTTATCCTTTGTGCATTGGTACGCAGATACATTTTTGGGATTCCATTACAGAGTCATTCTTGAAAGTGAAAGTGGTTCTTTTGGTTATGGTCATTTGATGATAGAAATTCAGCTTTCATATAGGGTCACTAGACTTTCCGGGATGTCAGGGGATTTCTCCACTACCTTGCATGACACGCGGGGTAACTTGCCTCGAATGAAGTAACCGGACCTCGCGGTTTGTTGGCATAAAAATAATTTGGGTGAACATGACGAGTTTTAAAACTCGGGTATGTTTGCAAGTATATATTCCGGTGACAACTAATTCACTTGGAATAGAAAAGGCGTAATCGTAAGTACAACCTTTTGACATTATAATATAGAGCTCAAATTTGTATTGAAATGCTATAGAGCATAGCTCAAATTGTAGAGGATAGGCATGTTATGAAGATCACGACCTACCAAGCAATTACTACTTAGCCTTGAGTCAGTTTCATATTTGGTTAATTCAAGTATCTCTTTGCACGATGTTTCTTTCAGCATAGTTGCACGTTAAATTATGCCATTTGATACTTGTTGCCTATTTGGGAATGTGGATCAATGTCTCTTAGTATTACTTAAATAATTTCATGTACTCACCGTCTAGTTTGTGACAGTGAGTGCAGATCAGCCGGGTAGCAGATCAGGCAAAAAGAAGATTGGTGACTACCTCCGAGCCAGTGAAGGACTGCTACGACATACTTTTGTACGTTTTGTATTCTTTTGTATTACATTTTTATGTACATGCTATTTTGCCTTTTGGGTTGAGTGATAAGAACGACTGATTAGACACATGATATATAGAGCGTCATATATGCATGTGATCTTACTTTCCTGGATTTTCCATAATAGGTGAGGCCTTATGATCTCATTTCCACTAGTAACTTAATAAGACTTCCGCTGAATAATTTGTTAGAAAAAAAGCTAAGTAACTCTGATTTATAAACAACCATAGGTTAGCCACTAGAACAATTAAGTTAACTGTAGGTGGTATCATAAATGGTAGGTGTTTAACTAAGGCTGACTAGTTCCTTGTTGGATCCTATAGAGGATATTAGGGCTTAATTAAGATATTAGGCCGGGCGGTGCCCTTATTTATAGTTGGGGCCGTCACAGTGTCGTAATCACAGTTTAGCATTATAAATTAGTAAAATGAAAATGGAGTTAATATTATAGAAATTACGATATAACATTTACATTACCTGTGTCGCAATGGAACGTAATTTAGCATGTCTTCTTCATCCATTATTCGAGGTTGAACTCTAGAAACACCTAGACACTTTGGTGCTATGAATGGAAATCTATCACATGCCCATGGTTGTACAAGAATTGACGAGCCTGCAACCTCATATGCACCTGCGCGAGATCCGCGACACAACTCCCTGTATAAAAAGCCAAACAGGCACTCCCCCAACTATAATGTCCAGTTATTTCAAAATCCTCGAGCAATGGTAGAAACATCAAATGTACATATAGATTTGGCTTGTCGGCGAATAGACAACCACCGATAATTTAGAGTTTGTACGATCGAACTTAACGTCGCACCGATTCCTCATCGATGTCATCATGTATAGCTGGTACGTTACATTCAAGCCATTCGTTCTTAAGTTTATTTCCATGAAGGTCATCTCCAATAGGAATTCCACTAAGAAGCCTCTCACACACCTCAACATAGTCTATATCGGTGGTTCCCGTCACAAGCATACCTTCGATAAGTAAGCCGAGTTATACCTATACGTCATGGAGTGTAATAGTGCACTCGCCACATTACATGTGAAATTTATGTGTTTCTGGGTGCCATCTCTCAACGAATGCAATAATCAAAGCCCAGTCAATTATGAAAAATGATACGCGCGAAATCCCATAAAACCCACCGAAACATAGATATGGGATCATTCGAGAATGATAATCTATCGTTCGATCAACGACGCCACATCTTTGAAGCACGCGCAGTGTTTCGTACACCTTATTATTGAAAATAAGATGTCAATATATATGTATATTATACGTTTATTCATGAACATTGGACGTATCTATCTTAAAAAGTTTACCTGACCCCTCCACGCTCGCAAGGATCTGTGTATAGATTGGAGATGTAACATTGAAGAATCTGATGGATCTAGATCTATTGGTGTACAAACTACAATTTAGGGAATTTAAAAAATCAGTCTTGTTGCACGAAAAATCACCACAATTCATTATTATAGGTTCGAACAATACCGAATACCTAAACATATCATGACGGAAAATTTCTGGATACTTCACAAGGTCCAATATAATCAAATTACCTACTTAAGCAATGAACAAACAATATACAAGATGGACTATTGGTTTTGATTGGAAGATTGAGCTCTAGCGAGACAATTTTTTTTGTTATGTCCATCTGCACGAAAAATGCCGCATTGGTTCTTCCTAGTACGGACTCAATCACGATCTTTATTAGGACATGTTATTCTTCTATGTCATTTTCGATGACATATGCAACATCACAAGGCTTTTGAAATGTTAGGAAGATCCATCTCGTTGTGCATTCTCCTTCCTTTGGTCACCTTCGACCACGTCTGCACCTTAGGTCTGGTATGATCTCTGTCGCAAAAGTCGACCGATATTTCTCATCTGGAATGACTTTGAAATTAAATGAGTAACATTGTGCATACACATCTATCCTGTAGTATGGCTCAATAAATTGCGAGTAGCTCATTCGAATAAAGAAATATGCAGCTAACACATGTGAGCAAGGGAAACCAAACGATTGCCATTTATCGCAACTCCATATGCGGTCATTCAGGATGACGACTTGGGTATTGTTGCCTTTATGCATGCGATCTCCACGTTGTCCAGTTAGCACTTCAAATTCACCTATGTCACGATTTATCAAATTGACTTGATGCCTCCTTGCAGATTGTTCATAATGTGTGAGTTTATCCGTGACATATTTTGTGTACGATTGGTCGTTTGAGATTGCTTCATTGATTTCTTGTTTACGTCGATCGTGGTATGTCACCAATCTATAGTAAATTATTTGAGTCATCGCTGTTATTGGCAAGAATCGTGCCCCCCCCCCTTTAATACACTATTAAAAACACTCTACAGTGGAAAAATAAATTCGTGTAAGTAATATTACTTCAGCGATATCCAATTCGTTGAATGCAAAACAAAATTTGTATTTCATACATACCAACACCATTATATATCATCCATCCGTACTGTATGCCTCCATCGTGCACTTGAGTCTATAGTTCTTTGGGGATGCCAATGACATATTGCACACATTGAAGGGTTCACATTGATAAGTATGCAAAACGCTCCATGTACGCATTAAATTTTCGAACTTGATGTGTTGAAACTACTAACCAAGTGTCACTGACAATAATGGTGGTATCCTTATGGGGAACAAAAACCATTGCTCGGTGTATTGACCGCCTCCAAAATGTCGGGGTGACAATTAGAAATAAGGCAAATACCATCTTGCGCAACATCCTTAAAAACCATCCCCACCAATCTGTAGATTCGATTTCTGTAATAGCAAATGCTACCGATAGTATATGTTCATTACCATCAACAAAGATGGCAATCATTAGCTTATCACTATATTTGCCATATAAGAAAGTCGGGTCAATTTGAAGAAGATGCTTGCAAAGTTTGAAAGCTTGTATTAATGATTCGAATGCAAAAAATACACGACGAAATTGAGGATACTCAATCCTTATCTCATCAGAAGCTCATTGTCTGTGTGACCACTCAATTATTGTCCCTGGACTCTTAATCTTCACAACTGCCAACCAGCTTGACAATCTAACGTATGATTAATCATAATCTCCAAATTCATTTGCAACTACCTTCTTTTTGGCATCCCACATTCGTTTGTACTTTACTTCGTGTCCGTATTTTTCCTTAATTATTTATATTAATGCCTTGATAGTTATTGCTTGATCTATTTGGACAATGCTTTGGATCTCTCGCGCAAGCATGTTGAAATCAAGTTGGGCATGACCGCGTTCTACGTAGAGATTTATATAGTTGTGCAGCACGTCTAATTATATGATCTCCCATAATTATGTTTTTTTTTCACAAACGAGCACAAAAACGCTACATGCACCCGTCTTGCGCACTTCTGCACTTGATCGACCAAAAATTTGTAGTCGATTCCATCACATGATATTAATAATGTATGTTAACATGTTACACTTTGACGGCATGTTGTAAGTCTTACTTGTTGTTAAAGCACATCCTTATTTACAAATCAAAATTAGACATGTCCCCCTCGGTCTGTTGATGAGAATGTTGGGTCATAGTGGAGTTAGCCACCTCCTAATCAATTTCATTATACACCGGTAATGTTTGGTGAACTTCATCATCAATTGCTTCCTCCATGAGATTCTCTTCATTGATAGCAAACTGCTCATCATCTTGCATATTTTCCACCCTTGGAGGTTCATACCTTGGGTCATTCGTAACACCATTTAGGTTTTTCCAATCGACAAATAGTGAAGCATCCTCGGAGGGACGTACATCCTCGTCTGCATCATTAATGTCATCGTCGTTGGGTTCATAATCACCTTGTGGTGATTGCGTATGAATTCTTTTCATCATATATCTAGTGTCTGATGTGCTGACATCTTCATCTACTAGTTACGAATGAACTGAATGATTTTGAAAAGCAGTTGATTGGCTCAAATGTTAAATAAATATCTACCCTTTCAGTTAATGGTAGATTGGCCACTTCGCCCACAGCACGAAAACGCCACATGTACCTGTCTTGCGCACTTCTGCACTTGATCGCCCAAAATGTTATAGTCGATTCCATCACATGATATTGACAATGCTTATTAACATGCCACACTTTGATGACATGGTGTAAGTCTTTCTTGTTGTTAAAGCACATCCTAATTTCCAAATAAAAATTAGACATGCCCCATCAGTCTGTTGATGAAAATGTTGGGTCATGGTGGAGTTAGCCACCTCCTAATCAATTTCATTATACACCGGCAATGGTTGGCGAACTTCATCATCAATTGCTTCCTCCATTAAATTCTCTTCATCGATAGCAAATTGCTCATCATCGTGCATGTTTTCCACCCCTGGAGGTTCATATCATGGGTCATCCGTAACAACATTTAGGTTTTTCAAATCGACGGATGGTAGAGCATCCTCGAGGGGACGCACGTCATTGTCCATGTCGTTAATGTCATCATCGTCGTTGGGTTCATAATTACCTTGTGGTGATTGCATATGAAGTCTTTCCATCATCTATCTAGTGTCTGACGTGCTGACATCTTCATCTACTAGTTGCAAATGAACTGTATGATTTCGGAAAATAGTCGATTGGCTCAAATGTTAAATAAATATCTACCTTTTTTCAGTTAATGGTAGATTGGCCACTATCGCTCACATCAAGTCGAAGTGCGTCGCGTCTTCCAGCAATACGGGGAAAAAATACTATGAACCCTCGGGGAGGATTATTGCGTGACGATAAGTCATCCTTACTATAGTTTCCATATATGAGATATTGAATGTTTTACGCACGTGATCCATCAATTGTTGTCTACTCGTCCCAAACTTAAACATCAACATTGCTGATGGGGTGCGTAGTACCTAATGTCATTCCTACCATTTACAATTTCACCGTTCGCATAAAAGAGAAATGGGATGTTCCTTTGTTCCATGACCTACATAATTTGTTGAACAATAATGATGTAAAAAAGATTGCATATATATCAAACGCAATTCGTTGATCAAATTGGGGATTTAGAGCGCAATCAAACTTATGATGTAGAAGATCGCCTTCATAGCGCAACCATAGAGCATACTCATTCGTTTGCTTAACGTACCAATTAATAACTCATATTTGCATCCTAAATAAGGTTCATCGCAATTTTACATATTCGTACTATATGTCTCATATTTAGGTCAATATATATACAAATCAAAGACAAAATTTATCATTAAATGGGGTTTATCAAGCAAGTAGTAAGCTTTTAAGTTTCTACATTGTCAAGTTTTTTTAATTAGGGCATATGTTAAAAAAATACGCCTCCACATAAAATTATTTTTTATCAGAAACAAACAACACACAACTCACTGTGTACTCCCCCCTTCCCCTCTCCCTCCCAACCCAAACTCACCGTGTACTCCCCTTCCCACTCTCCCTCCCAACCCACAAACCAACCTCTCTCTCTCTCTCTCTCTCTCTCTCTCTCTCTCTCTCTCTCTCTCTCTCTCTCTCTCTCTCTCTCTCTCTCTCGAATACGTACCTCTTCCCGAGCCTCCCTCTCCCTTCCCTTTCTCGGTCTCTCTCTCACGGGCTCACCGTCTCGTCCTCCCTTCCCCCTCTCGGTCCCAACCTACAATTCACTTTGTGTACTCCCCCTTCCCCCTCTCCCTCCCAGCCCAAACTCACCGTGTACTCCCCCTTCCTCCTCTCCCTCCCAACCCACAACCTAACCTCTCTCTCTCTCTCTCTCTCTCTCTCTCTCTCTCTCTCTCTCTCTCTCTCTCTCTCTCGAACACGTACCTCTTCCCGAGCCTCCCTCCAATAACCAACACTGCAACTCTCTCACTCACATCCTAACCCCCTCTCTCCCTCTCTCTCTAGTCGATTAAAATGAGAACCAACACCCCACCAACAACCACCATTAAATAAACCAACAACACCATTCAATCTCTCTGATCACCTACCTATACACCTACACCCTAGCATACAATCTCGAGAACGCAGGGAATATATTTCCTGCGTTCTTGAGGAAAGAAGCGCATTCTGAGAATGTGCCATTCGTGTTATGGAACACTCCACGTGGCATCCACATGGAGTGTTAAAAAACATGAATGACGCGTTCGGAGAATGCGCCATTCACGCTATGGCAATATCCACGTGGCATCCAGGTGGGATTGTTCACAATACACTAATGGCGTATTCGAAGAAAGCGTCATTCGTGTATTTTCCACATCGCCATGCAATGTGAGTTTTCTCACACTGATGATGCATTTTGCCATTGCGTTTTACCTTATTTCAAGAATAAAAAGAAACACTAACTTATTTAACTCATTTAAACTAATTTTTGTTGTACCTTGGTAATTTTTCTGAGTTTTCAAGAAAAATACAATAGTACTGTATTGAATGTATTATCGATTCAATTTATTTGTCACATTTGGCATGTGCAGTGCTCACAATCGATGAGATAGTTGTTAAATCGGTTGGGTTGGAGAAAAAACTAGTTATTGCATTTGAACCATATTGTAAGCATATAAATAGTAAGGCCTTGTTTGGTTTGTTTTTGCTAACTTACAGTGTTAGTTGGGACTTATCTCCTTAGAGTTAACTCCTTGGAGTTAATATTTTCATGTTTGGTTCAACTTTAAACTTGTATGGAAGTTTCAAATTTTTAAACAATAAAAAATATGAATTGACATAAAAAGCCTCCAAACAAGAGATAGATGTGTAATAAATAAGTCATTAATTAGGGGTAATTGTGTCTACAACTCCCGGGAGATAACTCCCTAGGGGGTGGTGGGGAGATTTCTCACACTCTAGGGTGTAAGTTGGGAGATTACTTGCAGGCGAGTTGGCAAACAAGATTAGTTCTCAACTCCCTATAAATTATCTCAAGGGAGATAACTCCACCCCTAACTAAACAAGGCCTAAGTGTACTATATCCATTTATGCGGACTTTAACTATATAATTTGAAATTGAAAAAAATAGAAAAATGATAAGTGCACATTGCATGCCAAGTGTACATCATTACTCTTAGAGTATTTTCAATGGGGGTGTAAATTGGATGTGAATGCGTGTTACCTAAGACTGAATAGATATTGGAACAAAAAAGTCATCTTCCACTACAAAAAAACAGCAAATCAGAAACGGAATTAGAAACGGAAATAAGTTCCGTTTCTAAATCAGAAACGGAATTAGAAACGGAATAAGTTCCGTTCCTAAATTAAAACGTTAGCGACGGAATTGAGACGGAAACATTCAGAGACGGATTTGAGACGGATCAGAGACGGAATTAGAGACGGAATCAGAGACGGAATTAAATTCCGTCTCTAAAAAATGGCGCCAACATTCCCACCAAAAATTTCATTTTTTATGACCGTTCATCAAATCTTGGGATTTGTGCATCACATCTCGATGTTAATCCCCCCCCAAACACACCCACAAACCAAAAGCCCTAAATCCCAAATCGTCTCGGCTCTCCCTCTCTCTCTCTCTCTCTCTCGTCTGTCCGTGCCGTCTCTGCTCTTCGATCCGTCGATCGTCTCGTCTCTCCGTCTCTCTCTCTGTGGTCTCTCCGTCTCTTAGTCGGTCACGGCTCTCCCTTCTCTCTCCGGTCACCGCTCTTAGTGCGTTCTCTCTCTGCTCTCTTCTGTCTGAGCCCTAACCCTCGCGTCCCCTCTTGCCTCCGTCAACGCCGCTTGTCCTTGCCGACGCCGGAGCCCTCGCATCTGCCGCTGTAAGTCATCACTCTCTTCGCTTAGGGCTTGAGAAAAAAGGTGTTTACTACTTCATCCAATTGAGGCTATGTTGTTGTTGTTGTTGTTGTGTAATTATTTTAAAATTTTCTCTGCCGTTTGTGGATTCATAAGCGAAAATCGGGCTGTTTTTATAGTTTCCAATTGTTTTATTTTGTTTATGGATGTGGTTTGCAAATATGGAACTAAAGGTCTTGAAATTTCCTATTTCGATTACATTCAAGTTAGAAAATACCTTGATTCTGTGGCCTATATTTTTGTTAGTGTTTCAACTTGCCCCAATTGGAAAAGTTTAGCAACTAAATGAAGAATCAAAATCGTCAAGGTTTTGCGATGGCGGACTTCATAGATTTATGACATAATTAGCTAATGAGTAGTAATTAGAAACTATTTATTCGGATTTTATCTTTTATAGTTTCACTCAATGTGCCAAACAATTTATTAGAATTTTATTAGAAATTTGCTACTTGCTTACAATGTATTCTTTTTTGGAACTTTGTAGGAAACTGATAGGCTTAGACAAGTGATTGAGAAGGAAATGCTAAAAGTCGAGGTAAGTTTGTTCTTCCCAAAATAACAACTAAAGAGAGAGATCCTTTGCTAAACATGTTATTTCAAAGAAAAATTGGAGTTGAAGCCCTCTATTGAAGGCATGGTGAGAATCTAACTCCCTCAATTAGTTTATTAAAACATGGACTTGTCGATAAGGGCCGATTGGCTCATCAAGTTTTTTTAATGATCCTTAGTTTAACTTTAAAAACGGATTTTTATTGGTCGATTCAAATATAATGAGTTTTATGGACAAGTTGATTAAGTTGTTATGGTTAGTTGCATTCCATGAAAAAAAATTTATATGATATTGATGATTTGGGCTAGTATTCAAAAGTGATCATGCCTTGTAAAAGGTATTGGTGGATAATGTGCTCTTTTGTTTGATGAAATTGTCAAAAGAGACCTTAACTTGTTCTTTTAACGAAGTGCATGGAAAAGCATGATTCTAAAGTCTCATGGATTCTTTATTGAGCTTTGTTTCTATGATATGATTTAATCGAGCAATCATTAGTATGATTTTTCATGTCTCGAAAGGATTGTAGCTAATTTGCATTGATTTGGGTAAAATCCTTTTAAAACGCTTCAAGGAGAGCTCATTCATTTTTTTCCCAAGTCTTGAAATATGTTCAATCCAACTTTATTGAATGTAGTTAGTAATCATCATTTTGGGTGAGACTTGAAGCTAAGTTGAGATGCGGAAGAGACTTTGTTTTATCCATTGAAAAAAAGACTTCGATTAAATCATGGATTTTCGACTAAATGCTATGATTTGAGAATTTTAAGTCGAACTTGACTCTAATGAGTTGATTTGAATCTTTTTAGTTGTGATTAGTCGATCGCATTCAATTTATATTGGATAACTAAGTTTATGAGATTTTTCTTGTTTTGCTTCACCGCATACTTGTTTTACTCGAATCGTCGATTTTGATTTGAAAGAATGGTTTAAAAGTCAGGAATGACTTAAGTCAGATAACTAGGAATGAGGTTTGAGTCCTTAAATGATTTAAGTTAGTCTAAATAAATTCAGTAAATACTACTTTAAGAATCCATGAAAAACATATTTAAAATTGGTTTTGGTTCATTCATTTAATTTTTGATTGAAATATTCGATTAAGTGGTTTAATGCATAAATTTTACTTGAATATGATCTATAATTTGCATTGTTGTTTGAATAAGGATATGTCTTCTTTAAATTTAGGCAATAACAAGTCCATATCATTTTTTTTGGTGTGATCAATAGTTTGATACTCATTAAGTTCATACTTCACAACTTAAAAGGTATCCTAGTTCCTCATCAAGTTGATATTGTCAAACTCAACCTATGTAGAATATTGTGTGCTCTAGATAAAGGTAAAGGAGTCACCGTCACGCTTGAAAAATAAGGGGTGGGTTGCAATAGGCTGAAAGCCAATGTAAATCGATCTTTATGAAATGGATTAAACAGGTTTATTGTTTGGTTCTTGAAAGTTAAAAAAGCTCGGTTTGAAATGAGATGAGTGAGCTTATGATAAATTTTGTAGCTTGTGAAAGTGGATTGATTGAAAATAGTCTTATGAGTTTTTTGGTCTATCTATGAGGTAGCATATTTTTGTTTTCTTATATGTTTTTAGAAAATGAAGATAAAAGTGAAAATGACAAACATTGCTATCTTCCTCCTACTTTGATTGGTAAGAATTTAATTTACTTAAATCAAGTATATGCAAGTGTTTATCATCGTTTGTGGATTCTTAAATCTCAAATGAATTAATGTTAATCTTTTTGCTTGTTTGTAGACTTTGATGGTCGAGTGCGGGGATCGTCACTATAAGTTCGATGTGAGTCATTGCTCTTCTACCTTAGCTCTATCTCCTATGATGCTTATGTCCCTGAAAAATTTAAGTTCAACTATTCAATTATTAAGTTGTTTCAAATGTCCCTTGGTCGTGCAGTGGTGTTGAAGAACATCTCAAGACTTTTCGATTGATAATTCTTTTTGTGCATATTTATAGGATTGTAAGTTTTTTTTTTTTTTTTTTGTGGTTGTTGAACAATAGGATTGGTGGTTTTGTGAATACTTAGAAATTTGGAGCATTTGTAATACTATACAATTTTTTTTGGATATATATCTTTTTCAATTTTTGATTTTTCCATTTTTGTTCTCTCAATTGAATATTTGTTGATATATATTGTCGATGTATGAATGTCAATTTATTATATATTGGCAGGTTAAATGTGCTTGGATTGAGACCTATATATGTAAGACTTTAAAAACTAAATGTGCTTACATTTATATGTAAGACCTATAAATGTGCTTGGATTCCGTTGCTATTTCCGTCTCTAATTTTCGTTTTAGTAAGATACATAAATCAGAAACGGATTAAATTCCGTCTCTGATCCGTCTCTGATTAGCAACGGATCAGAGACGGAAATAATCAGAAACGGAATTTATTCCGTCTCTAATCAGAAACGGAATTAGAGACGGAATAAATTCCGTTTCTAATCAGAAACGGAATTTATTCCGTTTCTGATCCGTCTCTAAATCAGAAACGGAATCCATTTTCCGTTTCGATCCAATCAGCGACGACGTTTTCGAGAGACTTTAACGCATTCCGTCTCTCGTTCGCTTTCAATCCAATCGAGACGGAATTTTTAAAAAATCGAAACGGAAAATTCCGTTTCTGATTTGCTTTTTTTTGTAGTGTTCCATGCAAATGTGTTTTTTGAATGTTGAGCAGACGTGGCATATATGAATAAATAATGTATATTCTCAATGTCTACTTCTATATGGTCCAATCCATAGCCAAGTCAACAATCCTCTTTAAAATATGTAGAAAAATAAAAAAATTTAAAATAAAAAATAGTATTCACATGCATATGCATCGACCATCCAATATTAAAGAGCATTTTTGAACTTCAATGCTTATTCAAGTCACTTAAGATAAACATCTTTTTTACATTTGTTGATGCGACATCAATCCATGATATGCTCTAATGTTTCCATATATAGAACTTCTAAAACTTTCTACGATCATGAGCATAATTCTAAAACTAAACTAGTACTAAATTATTAATCAGACTTGGTCAACCTTGTACCCAAATGTGTAGCCAACACTAGAACATTTTTTATTTTTAATAGAGGTTTTAAAACCCCTATTAAATAGAGTGCGATTAAATGTCATGTGAAAATGTGTTATGTTTTAATTTTTAATACATGTATTACATAGAGATTTTTTAAAACTCTTATCAATTATGTATTATTCAATAACACTCCCTTTAATAGTGGTTTAAAAACCTCTATCAAATACCAAAATTGTTCTAGTGCAAACAACGTCGTTAGACATCAAAAGTCATTTAATTGTATCCTTACTAGTTAATATTGATTTATAAAAAAAGGTATATATATATATATATATATATTGCTTTTCTGACAAACTCACAAACTAGCAAATCTTAGACTAAGTAATATAGAGGGGATATTCGTATTTAGGTTTTTAGGATTTGAAAAATAAGGTTTGACCAAAATGTTAAGTTACATTTTAAGCTTATGGGTCTTCTTTTCAATTAATTTGCATCATTTCTTTTTAAGATGCGATGATCACTCAACTTCACAGAGGTAAGAAAATCTTTTTCTACTATGTTATAAACCTAACCGCTATTTACATCAATTTTAATTAAGGAATTTATTAGATATCTTTAGTTTGACCAAATGTATATTCACAAATCTTAAACCCAAATGAATAACAATTTTTGATTACGTCAAAGCATGTCTTATGAGATTGTAGAGGCATCACTTCACAAAAGTCAAAAAATTTAGGAAAGTTGTGGATTCGCCTTGTGTTATTGAAGTAAAAAAAACAACTATTCGATTAATTGTTTACAATGCCACATACATACATATAATTAGGAATGTAAAGTAT
Organism: Stephania yunnanensis; assembly: GCA_039657365.1. Lineage (NCBI taxonomy): Eukaryota > Viridiplantae > Streptophyta > Magnoliopsida > Ranunculales > Menispermaceae > Stephania > Stephania yunnanensis. Next base: position 13,606,705 of record CM077592.1, read on the forward strand.
ATGGGACTGAGAATCCATTGCATGGTCACCTACTTATATTAAAATACGCATTGCGCACTTCCATTCTAATAGCTTGTTTTTGGTCTTTATTGCTGGAAATGCTGACGTGTCACCCGCACTTCAATTACGATAATCAGCCTTTGAATCTTACAGCTGAAAATACTTTACTCGCACTTATTATGTTTGATATTGTCTTCAGGTCTTACAGTTGGAAATGCTAATGTGTCACGTAGTGAGGTATACGATTGCAAGGATTACATCATTTTTAGCCAACTGTTAATCTCACATTACACGCACCGCATTGCAAAGTGTACGACAAGTTTAACATCCCATTTTCCAAATGGACCGTCATGGAGCCGATATGGGCCCACAACCTTGCCTACCAGCGCAAGCTGTGTCTCACATGCCAACTCATCCGTCATTTACTCATTATTATCCTCAATAAACAACAAATTTTACTGTTTAGATTGTTAATAGCCTCAAATCAACTGACTCTCATATCATATTAATCCCACATAAAACACAGATGAAGTCTTTTATCTTGTCAATTCATCTACGAAGCAATTAAGTCATGCATTCGACTTTGATACCTAGTGTGGAAAACTCATATATTATATATCGATAAAAAATGTACCTCAATGTATCAAAATATCAACAATATAGAGTCATAGTGTCGCATACAATTCTAAATTCCGAAAAAAAAAATACGTATATACAAACGTACAAGCCTGGCTAAACGTCTCTGTATTCTGAAAGCTTGCTCTTTCCTTGGCTCGTACTAGGATCTGCACCCAAGCCATCACAAATGACGGATGATGAATCCAAAGTGAGTATTCCAAAGGAAATTAAGTGAGCAATACGGAAAGTAAGTACTTAAATTTAAAGAAAACTACTAAACAAATATGCGAAAATAAAATACAGTCAACTGTGCTCATCGCATGCAAATGTAATGTAAAAGCTCAAAGTGTGTGTTCTTAGCCCTTAGGGTTAGACTAGCGCTATACTTCGGACTCCCCAATAGATTATTGCCAGCGAGTAGCACTCAAGCAAGAATAGTTTTTAGATCTGCTAGGTAGTCAGCGTGGAACCTATGATGCACCCATACGTGCCTGTTACACTCTCGGGTAGCCCTATTAACCGAGATGGCACATGTGTTATGGCCTAGTGGACATACACACAAAAATGGCACAGAGGGAGAACCTCCTCAACGTCCATCCATTACAAAACACTAGGAATAGAGTAATGAAAGACAAAAAAATGAATTCAAATGTAAAATTCAATATTGCTCAAGAAATCTCAGTTGGGATACTACACGCCTCACATTGAACTCCGTGTACCGTCACTAACCCCCTATCCAACTCCGCTTAGTCCCAGATATTCCAAATTACAGCGCGTCCTGACCTATTGCCATATATAAGTGTTATTGAGTCATTTGTATGTGTTTTAAGTCATTTCACACAAATTATGTCAAAATAGGGGTGCATTAGCGTGTTAAGGTTGGACATTAGCCCGCTAGATGCCCAGACAGCTATATATTCTTAGCCTAGATGACCATTAGCGCGCTAATTTTTTGGTCTAGCGCACTAATTGTCATTAGCGCGCTAATCGCGTTCTGGGCAATAAAACTGCTGTAATTTCTGGGTTTTCTTCTCACCCAACAACAGCCACAACACCAACCACAACACTTCAAAACACAAGAAACTTAGCTAAATAACAACTCAACAACCTCCAAACCTCACCAACATCTACAAAAATTATGACCAAAAGACAAAGGAAGTGAAGTTGTAAGTGATTTTCACCTTGGATTTTATTTTTCACCCCTCTAAGCTTCACAAATCACTAAGAAAGATTCACCAAAACCCTGGTTTTGCTTTTTCAATCTCGGATAAGTTGATGAAGCAAGAGAAAAGGTGGTGGAAAATAGTCAAAGTGACTTATATATAATGGACCTTGCATCACCACTCATTTACATATCTCAAGGCCATCAGATGGACCTTATTTGCTACATTTATAACTACTAGTGACTCCAATTATGACTTTGCTAACTCAATTGCACTTGTTCTTAACACAAAAGTCCATTTTCGGACAGTCTGACTCCAAGTTTCGCGTCCCGAACCACAACCCAGGTGTATTACCATGTCCCTAACCACCAATGAGACATTCCATATTAATTATTTAACCAATTTGATTTATTTTGTGTGTATTATTTCTCCCGGCCTAGTGTTAAGTCGGTTTGACTACCCGATACGCGTGTTAACACACATATCGAGGCGACTACTTAACACACGGTCTCGCACGTCAAATGTAATATAATAACACACATTGCGATGCCATTTATGCTATTTCAACATAAGAATCGCAAATTAATAATTCAACACACAAAAATAAACATTTACCTAGCTCCAAGCGCGCACAAGGCCATCTGCGGTTCCCACGAGAGTCTGAGCTGTCAGCCACGTCTGCAAACACTTCATTAATAACGGCGATTAAATTCAGGCCGTTACAACAAAAATATCAATATACTACAACATTCCAAAATAATAAAGGGCACGACTATGGGCACCCCACAAAATACTAAGAGCAAGCCATTGGATCTCAATTTAGTTGGAGCAAAATACTGAGGATGGCTTGCCCTTATTGTTTTGTGGGGTGCACATAGCCAGACCTAACTATAAAGATTTAAGCTACGTGTTACCTTCACAATATATATTACAAATATATATTATCACTCACACGCAATATATATATATATATATATATATATATATATATATATATATATATATATAGTTTGGATCAAGAATCTCTACCACGTCGTTTGTAGTAGTCCTGGTTGAATTGACGCATAAACTACCTCGAATTTGATGAATTGAAGAAATTATAGATTGTGGCTAGAGTTTAGTACTCTATCTCTTTAAAACAATAATGGCTCGCAATCATGTCCCGGTTGGTAGCACTTGCTTCTTAGCATACAACAATCACGATCCTACAGCTGTAGCACTTTAGCCTGTAAGAATAAGTGGATCAAATTGTCATACTCACTCTTTGTTAAAATAATGATTTTAATGATCGGAGAGAAAATAAGACTTTTCTTTTAAGAAAATCGGAATAAAAGAATTTTGTGTGTTTATCCTATTACGTAGAGGGCATATTTATAATATGTTTTGGCTATTCAAGAAACACATCAATTCGGTTTCTTAGAAACACGATTATTCAATTTTGCGTTTGTATTTTAACCCATTCATGTATCATATACATGTACACACATAGCCGATGTACGCATGTAGAAATTGTGAAACGATTCCTTCGTTTCTATTATACATGTGTACATATATCCAAATTAATTGTTTTAATTCATATCAAATACAATTCATGTATCGTTTACATAGGTGGCTTTTGGAGTTTATCTCCAATTCATTTATCACTAAGTCATTGTCATCAAACCCATTTCTTGCGTTGCAAACGAAAATGTGTTGATTAGTCATCATACCTTTTTATTGGGTTAACAAAATAAACACATGCAACTTTAACAATTATCTTCTCAATCAATGGTCACGTTTATTTAACACATACAACACCGGAATTCAAGATGTACATCAATAACTACATGTATAGTTGATCTACAAATATAAATCCAATTATTTGGACTTGTATATATAATACACACATGCATGTATATATATACAGGCTCGATTTTGCATGGGGCCTAATGAGCGACCGCCAAATTGAGCAAGGTCCCCATTTGGCAATAAAGTTATTTTCGTGATTTCATATTTTTAATTTTTTATTTATTTAATTATATATTATTAAAGATGCAATGCACACATAAAAGTTGAAACTTCCAAAAACAAATCTGCGATTTCGGCAATTCGACGACTTCTCAACTTCCTTTCCTTTCGACACGTAACCTATTGTCTCTCTCCCTTGCCGAATCAATCAAACATCTTTTCCTTTTCTTTTTCTTCGTTGGATCTCTCATCTATGTTAAATCTCCATTTGCAGCAAACTTCAAAAAAATATCTCACACAAGCAGACCCGATTTTGCATGGGGACCTGTTGGACGATCGCCCCAGGCCCCCAAATTGAGCAAGGCCCCCATTTGGCAATAAATTAGGGGTATTTTTGTAATTTCATATTTTTTATTTAATTAATTATAGATTATTAAAGATACAATGCGCATGTAAAGGCTGAAATTTCCGAAAAAAAATCTGCGATTTCGGCAACTCGACGACTTCTCAACTTCCCTTCCTTTCGACATGTAACCTATTCTATCTCTCTCCCGTTAAATCAATCAAACAACCTTTTCTTTTCTTTTTCTTCTTATTTGTTGAATCTCTCATCAATGCTAAATCTCTCTTTGCAGCAAACTTGAAAACAAAATCTCACACAAGATCTCTCCTCATCATCCTCGAACTGAGGAGAAAGTACAAAGAGTCTATAGAATATCTCTCAGTAACATCTCTTACAGTCCAATATCTTCATTAGTTATTCAATCTTCAATTGAGCACTCCTTTACAACGTTATCTCTCACTATTTGGTATATTTTCTTTTTTTTGGTTTACAAACTCTTTTGGTATAATTTTAAGTTACTGCTATTACTTTTTTTAGAATAATTTTAGTTCTTGTTGTTACTTGTTAGCCCTTTTTTTACCCAAAAAGAATTAATTTTTCGTGGCGGTGAAGTACTCAATAGAACTTCTAGTCTTCTAGATCAAATCTTTTTTAAGGTTTAGATTTCTTAACAGTTAGAAAATTCTTTATTAGTGTAAGAGATGCGATGCCTAGAAAATATGCCTCCGGTTTTGATAAACTTAAGAAAAAAAGGAAATAAGATGAGTTAGCCAAATCTTTAAAATGAAGCTTAAATAAATCCTTTTTTAGTAAAAAAGATGAATTAGTTGATGTAACAACATCAACAACAACAAAACCTCAATCCCACAGTGATATACTTGTTGATGAAGATGTAGATCTTGAATGTGAAAACCATGATATAGTTTATAACTCAAATAAAATTGGTAGTGAGCTTGTTGATAAAAATATAGATATTAGATGTGAAATAGATGATATAATCAATAACTCAAATCATATTGATTGCAACCTTATTAATGAAATTACTGATGTTGGATGTGATTTGGACAATAGTAGTGATAATAACAATAAAAACAATAGTAGTACAAATTATGATGATAGTGATAGTGATTTTAATAATAAAGATGACCAAGTTATCATTGAAAAATCCTAGTACATCAAATTCTTTTAATATCCATGATCCATGGGTATGAGATAGTTTAGATAGAAGTTCAAGAGATTTATTAATTGAAAGTTGACCTATAAGAGATACTAGCATAAAATTCCCTTGTGATCAATATGGAATACATTTTTCTTTAGTTCATTACAATCGAATTTTACTAAATGGAGAAGAACATGATAGAAAATGGCTAATATATTCAAAAGAATTAGAAAAAGTATTTTGCTTTTGTTGTAAATTATTTAAAACAAATGATAGTAATAGTAAAACTCAATTAGCAAAAGATGGCTTAAGAGATTGGAAACATATTAGTGATAGACTTAAGACTCATGAAACTAGTAATGAGCATATTCGTAATATGACTTCTTGGATTGACTTGCAAAATAGATTTTAGAAAAATCAAACAATAGATAAACATATTCAAGAACAAATTAAGAAAGAGAAAGAACATTGGAAGAATGTAAAGTTAAGAATAATTGCAGTTGTTATATTCCTTGCCCAAAATTCTCTAGCTTTTCGTGGAACAAATGAGAGGATTTATCAAAATAGTAATGAATTTTTTAAAAAATTGATTGAAATGATTGCCCTTTTTTATTCAACATTGCAAGAACATCTTAGACGTACTCAAAATAACGAAATTCATTATCATTATCTAAGTCATAGTATTCAATATGAATTAATAATTGCATTATCATTCAAAGTAAAAAATATAATAGTTTAGACCATCAAACAAGCAAAATATTATTCAATAATACTAGATTGCACTCTGGATGCAAGCCAACAAGAACAATTGTCTCTAGTTATATGGTGTGTTTATTCTTTTAAAAGTCCGATAGCAACAGAAGAATACTTTATAGAATTTATAGAAATAGATGATACAACAGGTTTAGACATTTTCAATAAGTTGCTATTTATTTTGAATGCACTTGATTTAGATGTAGACAATATAAGAGGACAAGGATATGATAATGTATCTAATAAGAAAGGAGAGAATCAAGGAGTGCAAAAAAGATTGTTAGAAATAAATCCTAGGGCGTTTTATACACCATGTGCATGTCATAGTCTTAATTTGACAATTAGTGACATTGCTTTATCTTGTAGTAAAGCTACAACATTTTTTGGAGTGGTGCAATGAATATATAATATATTTGGTAGTTCTACAAAAAGATGGAACATCTTACTTAATCATGTGTCTAACTTAACTTTGAAACCATTGTCACAAACACGATGATAAAGTCGAGCGGAAAGAGTTAGAGCAAATAGATTCCAAGCTCCACAATTAAAAAAAAAGCTTTAAAAGAATTAGCTAAGACTTGTAATGATCCAATAACGAAAAGTGAAGCAAAAAGTTTAAAACATGAGGTTAAAGATTTTGAATTCTTATTAGAAATGGTTATTTGGTATGATATATTACATGCAATTAATTTAGTTAGCAAACAAAATATTTAGTAGATTGAGCTTTTTCTTCACTAAAAAATATATTTGAACAATTTCAATTGAGATGTTGATATTGAACCAATATTTTGCATAAAAATGTCAAATTAAAAGAAAAAAATATTTGGACGAAAACAATGATGTTGATATTGAGGAATCACCAGAAGAATCATTTAGGATTAATTACTTTCTATATTTAGTAGATCAAGCTTTATCTTCACTAAAAAATAGATTTGAACAATTTCAATTGTATGAAAGTAACTTTGGTTTTTTAAATGATTTCGAGAAGTTAAATTTATTAGATGAAGAAAGTCTGAGACAATCTTGTATTAATCTTCTAAACATCTTAATTTGTGGCAATAATTTTGATTTTGATGAAAACGATTTATTTTTACAATTAAGAGTCTTGTCATCGATTGTGCCAAAAGAAAAAAAAATACTTTCCTTGATATACTTAATTACATTAGTAGAATGAATTGTTATCCCAATGCACTAATTGCATATAGAGTGTTATTAACTATACCTATAAATGTTGCTTCTACATAAAGAAGTTTTTCAAAATTAAAAATAATAAAATCATATTTAAGGTCAACAATATTACAAGAGAGACTAAATGGATTAGCTATGCTATCGATTAAGGAAGATTTATTGTCGAATATTGATTATAAAGAAATTATAAAAAAATTTGCTTCACAAAATGTACGAAGGGCAATTTTACAGTAAAGAGTAATTAGTCTTGAACTTGTTCGATTTTTATTTTGATACTATTGCTTGATTGTTTTTTTGGTACATCTTTTTTTATCTCAGTATAAGCATCATTTTTATTTATATATTATTTGTTCATTTTTGTCACTTCATGTCATCTTTTTGTGACTAGACTAAATTAGTTAAAAGTATCATTATCTTTCACAACGTTTTGGTGACAAACATCATCAAATTTGAAGTTTAAAAGTGACCACGATACAAATAAATTAATGTAGAAAAGTTACGATACAATAACGAATTCCAAAAAGTTAAAATACAATAAAAAGAAGTTGTGAAAGGTTAGGATACTTTTAACTAATTTTGACTTGTTCAAAACCCCTTTTTAACTCCACCAATGATAAGTGTTTTACTTTTCATTGTCGGCCCCAAGTCCAAAGAGAGAAGGAGGGAAAAGGCTAAGTTCAAAATTATCGATTATAAGTTCATTGCATGCTATTCATATATAACTTACTTAATCTTTAATTTATTTTTTAAAAAATATATTTATTTTTATATAGAAGTCCCCATTTTTACAAAACGATTTTGACAAAAACCCTAATAGGATCCGAATATAATTCCATTAAAAACGTTTAAACCCAGAAAACTTAATCATACCTCGGTCGTAAAATACCTTTCTTAAAGTTGATCAATCTCTAAGGTGATGCCAACAACGAACGCCCTCTACTAGCTATCCACACACGAACGGCCGCCGATATTCGTAGTGCTAGCTTCAAGAGAATATCAAACCTTTTTATTTCTCTCCAAAATGATCCAGAGCGTACCAGAAAACCCTAATTCATTTTTAAACGAAAATAGAGTTTCGCTAAAAATTTCACTTGTGTGTTCTAACTTAAAGCGTCTATTTATACAACCCTTATATATAGACGGTTAAGTAAATTATGCATATACCCCTACTTAAAGAAGTATAAGTGTAATCCACCACAAAGACGTTTCTGTCATGAGTTTTATCATATAAGATTCGTTTGTCTGAACCATCTTAAAATCTCGCAAAACCATTCTTAGTGTGCGACCCAATAGGCTCAAACAACGTTGGCAGTGTACCAAAACACATTTTGGTATACAAGTCATAAGCGGCCTCTAGCAAGACATTATGACTACCTAAGTCGTACGAATATCAAATCGATATAACATAATCAATAGTGTATATAACATCCTTTTGTCACACGATATCCTTTTGATCAAACATAAGGAATGCAATTGTCATCCAACATGTTCAATCGTGCTAGTCTCGATCTCTAGGTAGAGTTAAAACATCCCAAGTGACATTGATCAATATCAATTCACTTAGACTATGCCTTTTAACAGTCTAACACATCGAGGGATCCACTGGATATCTCTCTTTATATTAGAGGGACAAACTCTATCTCGATTACGCAACTTCATCACATTGCTCACATAGTAACCAATCACAACCTTTATAATCGTCCGGTTAAAGACAACGTTTGATTGTGTCAAATCATTGTGTTCCTAATGTTGAATTCTCTGGTAATCTCAAGTCAGATGACTCAAAAATATACCTATCATGGGAAACAACTATGACTTAATCCATGTGATGCTCTCATAGTGGGTCGTTCCAGTACTCTGTTCCCTAAAAAGTACTCGTGATCTTGATTCATATCCCTATACGTATAATCATCATATGATCATTAATCAAGACTCACACTAGTCTTAATTCATTATAGTTCCCAGTATAATGATCGACTAGGGACATTTAGGATATTTCTGCAAATACCCATGGATCTTATTATAATGTAAACATGCAAATTAATTATAATAAATAGCAAATGAAATCCTCTATTTTATTAACTAAAAGTATTCATAAAGACAGTTAATGGATTGACCTAGGGCACATGCCCCAATATCTCTCACTTGCACTAGGGCCAATCATACATGCATCTAATGCCTAATGAACTAACATGACCATCATGTTTTGCTTATGGAAGAGCTTTTGTCAATGGATCCGCAACGTTGTCTTCTGTAGGTACTCCGCAAATCTTCACGTCTCCCCTCTCAATAATTTCTCTGATGAGATGAAAACGTCTAAGTATATGTTTGGATCTGTAGTGTGATCTAGGTTCCTTGGCCTGTGCTATTGCCCTGTTATTGTCACAATACAAACAAACAGGGTTATTTATACTTGGAACCACACCTATTTCAGAAATGAGCTTTTTTATCCAAACTGCCTCCTTTGCTGCATCGGACGCCGCAATATACTCAACTTCTGTTATAAAATCCGCCACAGTCTTTTGCTTCAAACTTTTCCAGCTTACTGCACCCTCATTCAAAGTAAACACATATCCAGACTGCAATCTAAAATCATTTATATCAGTTTGAAAACTTGCATCTGTGTAACCATTTAGACCTAGATCATTTTTAAAACCTCCATAGACCAAAAACACTTCCTTAGTCCTTCTTAAGTATTTAAGGATGTTCTTTACTGCTATCCAGTGACTCTCACCAATATCTGACTGATATCTACTTGTAGTGCTCAAAGATATAATACATCAGATCGAGTGCATAGCATGACATACATGATAGATCCAATAGCTGACGCATATGGAATCTTATTAATACGGTATCGCTCATCATATGTTTTAGGACATTGAATCTTATAGAGACTTATGCCATGAGTCATTGGCAACAATGCTTTTTGGAGTCTTGCAAAATGAGCCTATTCAGCACCTTGTCTATGTAAGCACTCTGACTTAGACCGATTAGCTTCTTAGATCTATCCATATAGATCCTTATCCCTAGGATATAGGTTGCATCTCCTAATTCTTTCATTGAGAAACACTTCCCTAACCAAGACTTGACATTCTGCAATGTTGGGATGTCATTTCCAATGAGTAATATCTCATCAACATACAGTACCAGAAAAATAACTACACTCCCACTAACTTTCTTGTATACACAAGGCTCATCTTCGTTCTTAATAAAACCAAAATCCTTGATTGCTTCATCAAAACGAAGATTCCAACTTCGAAAAGCTTGTTTTAATCCCTAAATGGATCTTTGAAGCTTGCATACCTTCCTAGAATTCTTAGGATGTACGAAACTTTCAGGTTGTGTCATATACACGTCTTCAAGCAGCTTTTCATTAAGAAATGTTGTTTTTACATCCATTTGTCATATCTCATAGTCATAATATGCAGCAAGGGCAATTAAAATTCTTATGGATTTAAGCGTGGCTACTGGCGAAAAAGTTTCATCATAATCAACGCCTTGAGTCTGCCAGAAACCTTTTGCTACAAGTCTTGCTTTAAAAGTATGCACTTTGCCCTCCATGTCAATTTTCTTCTTGAAAACCCATTTACATCCAATGGTCTTACCACTTTCAGGTAAATCAACCAAGTTCCAAACTTGGTTATCATACATGGATTGCATCTCAGAGTTCATGGCACTTAGCCATTTATCTGAGTCTAGTCTAGACATAGCCTCCTGATAAGTGGTGGGTTCATTTTGATCCATAAGCAACACGTAACTACTATCAGTAATGAGAAATCTGAATCTCTCTGGCTCGTGTCTTACCCTACTAGATTTACGTGAGCCTTGGGTCACCTGTGGAGGTTCAACTGGTTCAGAACGTTGTTGAACTTCCACTAGCGGTTCAGTGTTTATCTGTGATTCTTGAACTTCTTCAAGATTAATTTCTCTCCCAGTCGTGTTTTTTAAATAAACTATTTTTCCATAAAGGCACCATACCGAGCAACAAACACTTTGTTCGCAGCAGGATTATAAAAGCAATATCGTTTTGTTTCCTTAGGATACCCCACAAATAAACACTTGTCAGATTTAGGTGCTAGTTTTTCTGAGACTTTCGCTTTACGTAAGCCTCAGTTTGTAATACATAACCCCAAAAGGATAATGTAAGATCTGCATGACTCATCATAGATCGAACCATATCTAATAAGGTTCGATTTCTCCTTTCAGAAACTCCATTCCATTGTGGACTTATTGGTGGAGTCAATTGGGAGACAAACCCACAATTTCTAAGATGATCATCAAATTTTTGGCTTAAATATTCACCACCTCGATCTGATCGAAGTGTTTTGATAGTTTTACCAAGTTGATTCTGCACTTCGTTTTGAAACGTTCAAAATATCTCAAATGATTCAGCTTTATGTTTCATTAGATATACATAACCATATCTGCTGAAATCATCAGTAAATGTAATGAAGTACTGATAACCTCCTCTAGCTATTGTGTTTATAGGACCGCATACATCAGTATGTATTAGACCCAATAAATCACTTACCCTTTCGATGTGTCCGGTAAATGGACTTTTAGTCATCTTGCCTAGTAAACAAGATATACACGTTTCATATGTTTCTAAATCAAATGAATCTTGAAGTCCATCTTTATGGAGCTTCTTTATGCGTTTCTCATTTATGCGCCCGAGACGACAATGCCAAAGATAGGTTTGATTCAAATCATTTGACTTGAATCTCTTTGTATTTATGTTAAAGACTAGAGTATCAGTGGACCTTTTCATGCCTAGAATATAAAGACCATCACACAAATCAACATTTGCATAAAATATACCTTTACGAGAAATGGAACATCTATTATTCGCAATAATAAAATCAAACCATCCATATCCAAGCACGAAACAGAAATGATGTTTCCGCTCAAGGCAGGCACAAAATAACAATTATTTAAAGTTAAAATAAGTCCACTAGATGAGACTAAGTCATATGATCCAACAACCAGGGCAGCAACTTGCTCCATTCCTTACGCGGAGGATGACTTCTCATTTCTTCAACTTTCTACTTCTGGTGAGTCCCTGCACATTTATAAAAATGTGAGATCCACATCCGGTATCTAATACCCAGGAATCACTAGTAGATAAATTAATTACAATAGCATAAATACATGTAGTGGTAGTCACACTACCCTTTTTCTTCTTTAGATCTTCCAGATAGAGTTTGCAATTTCTGAACCAATGTCCAGGTGCATGGCGGAAATGATAATTTCCTTCATTTTCTTTTGGGTGTTTTGAAGCAGGAACAGACTGGGGCTTAACTCGTTCCACAGGCTTTGCGATAGGTGCAGCAGCAGCCTTGGCAACTCTAGCCTTGCCTTTGCCTTTCTTCTTCATTCCCTTTCCTTTTTGGACCATCAACACATTACTATAGGGTTTCTTCATATTTTGTTCAGCAATTTTCAGCATCAAATGCAACTCTGAAATTGATTTATCCATATTATTCATATAGTAGTTCATCACAAATTGTGAGTAACTCTTTGGTAATGAATTCAGGATCAAATCCGTAGCCAACTCTTAGCTTATGGGAAATCCGAGTCTATCAAGCTGGTCAACATAGCCCTTCATCTTTAGAACATGAGGACTAACTGACGCACCCTCAGTCATCTTGCAAGAATGTAGGTTATTGACTGTCTCGAGCTTTTCTTGCCTAACTTGTTGTTGGAACATTTCCTTCAGCGTTATAGGCATGTCGTAGGCTTCCATTAGTTCCATGTTCTTCGAAGTTCAGGAATCATAGTTGCCAGCATAATACATGCAACATCAGTAGAATCGGTGACATGCTTATTATGCGCTTCCTTCACAGCTTTCGTAGCATTGGCTGGTGGGTCCTCAGGGATTGGAGCATCCAGGACATACAACTTGCGTTCATGTTTAAGAACAATTCTCAAGTTTCGAACCAAATCAAGAAAGTTAGTCCCGTATAGCTTATCCTTCTCGGGGATGGATCGCAGTGACAGGGGATTATTGTTACTTGAAGAGGCCATTGATCTATAATAAAGATTATGCAAAGTTTATTTTAGTATAGAGGAATAGACACCCACTAAATTAATAACCCTCCTAAAACATACTATTTATTTAGGGGACTAAAATCCATATTTCGCCTAATTCTATGACAGCTATGGCATGAAACAAAGAACTAGATTATTTAGGTAGGTAACAGTTACCAATTACATCTTACGTAATTTTAGATACTTTTATGAGATACGGGACATCTTATGTTTTAGCGTGTTTTTATCTCATCATGTGCCTAAAGCTCAAAACTATTTTGAAAGCTTTATTAAGTCGGACAATTTTAAACATTTAGGTAACTCTTACCCAACTTGCCTCACCAAGATAACACAATACACCCAGCTATGGCTGAAACTATATTAGTGTGATCGAGGTCTTAACAAGTGTTTAAAATGGATGACACGAGACTTAAAATTTAATAGAGGAATTTTTATTCAGTTTTAGTGATTTTATGTAAACAATGAAATATCATATATTTTATTGATTTGTTCAATCACGAAACAATTTGAAAAATTCTTTTATATTGTTCACTAATAAAATAATTTTCGTGCGCTAGGATTAGTTAGACGGCGGTCCCGCTGGCCGTTCAGTGGGCGGTGGTTCCGAAATTATTTTTTTTAGGAGACGAATTTCAATTCCAAAAATTAAAATTCGCTATAGAAAATCATATTTTTTGCTGATTTTATTATCCTAAATTAACCCCTTAATTTATCTGAAATTAAGTCAATTAAAACATTTTTATTTAACCCGGGCCCACATCCAACTAATTATCTTATCATAATCCAATTAGGACTTAAGATATTTGAATCCTAACATATCTCCAATAACAAAATTCTCGGTATTTATCTCCTATCCAATAGGGATAACGAAATCGATTTTGCTAATATCTCCTAATCTAATTTGCTATATATCTCTTATCAAATATAAATTTCATAACAGAATAGATATAACGAGATAAATAAATAATTTCAAAAAATAACTATTTGCAATTTCGGTCCTCATCCAAATAATTACAAACATGTAATTAAATCATGAACTACTATCCCAATCGAACCTAATCATATTAGTTTCGAATTAATATTCAGACTTATACGATTTAAGAAACTTAAAACAATGTAACCTAAATATGCATACTTAATTACAGAGATTTCATCCGTGCATCAATACACGATAAATAGAGATTATACCTAATGGTGTCATGGATCATAGAACACGAAATTCAATTCATTAAAATTATTCGAATTAACCTAACATGGTTACTAGCATGTACGAAACTGATTTCAATTAAATCACGAATATGTGTATCATATACACAAAACATGATAATAAATCTCACAGAAAACTTTTGTATATCGCATATACATCAACTATTAACATGCTTTCAATCATATATCATGTATATATCAGAAGAAAACATGCAATGAATTTAATGGAATCAAACTCGAAGGCTCTGATACCACTGGTAGGTTTTGGTGTCCATACGCATGAGAGATTACAAAATAATTTTGACAAAAACCCTAATAGGATCCGAATCTAATTCCATTAAAAACGTTTAAACCAAGAAAATTTAATCATACCTCGGTCGCAAAATAAATTTCTGAAGGCTAATCGATCTCTAAGGCGCTGCCAATGACGAACGCCCTCTACTAGCAGTCCACACACGAACGGCGGCCGAAATTTAAAGTGCTAGCTTCAAGAGAATACCAAACCTTTTTCGTTTCTCTCCAAAACGATCCAAAGCGTACCAGAAAACCCTAATTCGTTTTTAAACGAAAATAGAGTTTCGGCCCTAAAAATTCCATCTGTGTGTTCTAACTTAAAGCGTCTATTTATACAACCCTTGTATATAGACGGTTAAGTAAATTACACATATACCCCTACTTAAAGAAGTATAAGTGTAATCCACCAGAAGGACGTTTTTGTCATGAATTTTATCATATAAAATTCATTTTTCTGAACCATCTTAAAATCTCGCAAAACCAGTCTTACTGTGCGACCCAATAGGCTCATACAACGTTGGCAGTGTACCAAAACACATTTTGGTATACAAGTCATAAGCGTCCTCTAGCAAGACATTATGACTACCCAAGTTGTACGAATATCAAATCGATACAACCTAATCAATAGTGTATATAACATCCTTTTGTCACACGATATCCTTTTGATCAAACATGAGGTATGGAATTGTAATCTAACATGTTCAATCATACTAGTCTCGATCTCTAAGTAGATTGAAAACATCCAAGTGATATTGATCAATATCAATTCACTTAGACTAAGCCTTTTAACAGTCTAGCAAATTGAGAGATCCACTGGATATCTCTCTTTATATGAGAGGGACAAATTATATCTCGATTACACAATTTCATCACATTGCTCACACAGTAACCAATCACAACCTTTATAATCGTCCGGTTAAAGACAACGTTTGATTGTGTCAAATCACTATGTTCCTAATGTAGAAGTCTCTGGTAATCTCAAGTCAGAGGACTGAAAAATATACCTATCATGAGAAACAACTATGACTCAATCTATGTGATGTTCTCATAGCGGGTCGTTCCAGTACTTTGTTCCCAAACAAGCACTCGTGATCTTAATTCTTATCCCTATACGTATAATCTTCATATGATCATCGATCAAGACTCACACTAGTCTTAATTCATTATAGTTCCTTGTATAATGATCGGCTATGGACATTTATGATATTTCAGCAAATACCTATGGATCTTATTATAATGTAAACACGCAAATTAATTATAATAAACAACAAATGAAATCCTCTATTTTATTAACTAAAAGTATTCATAAAGACAGTTAATGGATTGACCTGGGGCACATGCCCCCAACAGTTCAAGATCCCTTTTGAAATCCACCAATGATAAGTGTTTTACTTTTCATTGTCGGCCCCAAGTTCAAAGAGAGAATGAGGGAAAAGGGTAAGTTCAAAATTGTCGATTTTAAGTTCATTGCATGCTATTCATATATAACTCACTTCATTTTTATTTTATTTTTAAAAAAATATATATATTTTTATATAGAAGGCCCCATTTTTATGGTTTGCCCCAGGCCTCCAAAATGACAGGTCCGACCTAGTATATATATGTATATATATCGTTCCTAGCTAGCTAATATTCTTAAGATACATATCACTCAAATCTCATTGACATGTGTGCACCTAGTCTCCACAACACTAAGTTTCATAACTTTCCAAGATATTAAACTGAGTAATGACTAGTAAATATTTCTAAGTTGTACGTCCAAATAATTGGATTTATACATGAAGATTGATAGATTTCAAAGAAAAGACTAAGAATTGTGCAAGGATGTCCCCTAAGGAAAGCAAGGGGAATGAAACCTCCTGCTTTCCAACGTGCTGAAAATGAAAGATTGGCAAGGATGGCCCTTTAGGAAAGCAAGGAAGAATTGTGCCAGCATACAAAAGAATAGTAGCCTTCTTCTAAACTCAGCTAAAAAGCAAATCAAATTGAAAGTCTTGACTCGAGACAATTGGAAAGTATTGATACACATGATCGGGAAGTTAATGAGAATAATTTCACTCAACCATGTAGTGATGAGGCTTTGGATAATACGGCTAACGGCGAATCAGAGAGCCTTTTCCGATATAGATGACATGGAGGTTGATGGATACCTCTACAACGAGGAGGAAAAGCGCTACAAAAAATAATATGGGAATAAATGAACAAGGAATACCTTGAGGAACAAGCAGCTAAAGAAGCTGCGACAGCAGCAACTAATGAGGCTTATTTGGCTAACTTTGAGCACGGTTCGAAGGAGTTGTTCGTTGCACAGGAGTTGGTAGCAGCAGCTGCAGGAACTATTATGGAAATCAAAAAAAGAAAGACAACAGAAAATAGCTGCGGCCAAAAACATGGTGCCTGCGCAAACAGCTTCTGAAGCAACTCGCCAAATATTATCCAAGAAGAGATTAACTCAAAAATTAACTATGATGTGTTGGAGAAGCTTTATGCTGACTCCGAGGATCCTGAGAATACCAAGAGAAAACATGTAGATTTAGATTCAAGAGAAGATGCAATAAAACAAAAGCATGGCGCGGTAAACTATGAACAAAATGCAGATGTTAGGGATGATGACTGGAGCACGAAGATGAAGAATATAAAGAAGTGACTAAGAATTGTATTAATGTGTGCTTATTGAGTACAATAAAGTGCTCTTATTTATAGAGCTGAACAAATCATAAAATAAGGAAAGTTACCTAAACTATCTAGGTATCAAAATATAGAAATTCCCAAAATACCTAAACTACGAAATATAGCAACTATTATAATTTCCTTTACACCCTCCCTCAAACTCAAGTCGGTTCATGAAAATCAACTTGAGGTTGTCAATCAAATCAGTACACTTGACAAATCTAAGGTTCGTTGTGGAAAAGATCAACGACCACCCAAGACGGCAAGAACAGATTTAGATGTGGAAGAATCAGAACAACGAACTGTAGAACAACGGATATCAGAGCCGATGGAGTCGACGACGTACAGATAGCATAGTCGACGGAGTCGACGACGATCAGATAACCGAATCGATGGAGTCGACGACGTACAGATAGCAGAGTCGACGTAGTCGACGACAGGCAAACTGCGGAGTCGACATAGTCGATGGCAGGCAAACAACGAAATCGAGGTAGTCGACAACAGGCAAACAAAACAAGCAGAGCAGTGGACATCACAAAGAAATCACAAAGGAGAATAAATCAAGGACAAGAAAAAAACTGAAACAAGCCTCAATGGAGGCAACAACAAGTGAACATGAACAGAAGCATGAAAGCAAACACCACGAATCGGACGTCGACTCAACTGACCTAGTACTAGAAACCAAGCTTTGATACTATGATAGATTTTAAAGAACAAACTAAAAATTGTATATATTAATGTGTGCTTATTGAGTATAATAGAGTGTTCTTATTTATAGAGCAGAACAAATCATAAAATAAGGAAAGTTGTCTAAACTATGCAGATATCAATATATAAAAACTTCCTAAATACATAAACTACGAAGTACAACTACTATAATTTCCTTAACATAGATGAACTAGCAAAGCGAGATTAGATAAAAAGCTTTAGATGGTTTCGTCCAATAAACGACAGACACGCTGTGTAGCTCCATTGGATGTTTTGGTTGCCAAGTGTACATCCCACTATGTTCCAACAAAAGTTCCAGAACTTTTCATGCACTCGATGGATGACATGGCATGACACGTGTCACCCAAGAAAATATGGTTTCCAAAATCGTCGGTGGTTTTACGAAAGCAACCTCCACATGGCCCGACCACGTCACATTTGGTAGGGAGCTCAACAATGGAGCCAGGCAGCCAGCAGGGACGTTAACAGAGTTTCATAACCTCTCTGTTGTTACAAAACAAAGTCCGAGATACAACTGAGACGTGGCTAATTTGAGTTGGTCAAACGGAGTGACAAGTTGGCATGAATTGCCACGTGTCAAATGGCACTGATTACATTTTGTTCCATTGCGTGTGGTGCAAGAACGAACTGACACCTGTAATCATATTATCTTCTCATAAGAACTCCAGAACTTTCTAGCCATTTGAGGTTTTTATTTTTAAGAAAGATTAATTAAGTACAATAAGCCGAGTTTTCCAAAGGAAAAAATAGTACTACGTTGAATGTACTATCAATGAAAAATATTAAAATGACAACAATAATATTACACCATAAAATACATTGACTCATAAAAAATTTTTATGTCACTTCGACCCGCGTCCTATGTATCAAGATTTGTATTCGCTTGCATTTCGAGCTACATATAGATGAGTTTTGTCTTTGGGGTATGACATGTTGTCATTCTAGCAATTCTCATTATCAATTCAATTTATTTGTTACATCCGTCATGTGCAGTGCTCACTCTATATAGATGAGATGGTTGTTAAATCGGTTGGGCCGGAGAAAAAAACTAGTTATTGCATTTTATAAGTAACACTGAACAATCCGAACGAGTTAATCCGACATAAGAGCGAGTTTAAGGTTGTGTGGATTAAGTCTACGGTCTTAGGTTTGATTCTCCGCTGCATTAAGATTGTCTGAGTCACTTATTAAGGTAACTTGGGCTCGATTGTACTAAGACCTCGTATGAATTGTCAGGATCGTTTGGACAGTTATGGATATAAAAAAATATGAGGGACACTGAACACGTAGTGATGATGTACGAGGGTGTTGTAAGCATATAAATAAGTGTATATATCCATTTACATGGACATCAACTAATTTAAAATTAAGAAAAATAGAAAAACGAGAAGTGCACATTGCCAAGTGTACCAAACACTCTTATGTTTCCATAGAACGAATTCCAAAACATGCACGCAATTCACAAAAGCTAGTACTATCAGATTTGAGTGTGTTGGACCATTATTTGTCTCATTGGCCGAAATATGTAACTTACATTTTAGTTTATTTTATGTTCATTACACTATTCAGGTTATATACTACTACAAGCAAATCAATATTTAAGGATAGGATTTTCCATCACTAAATATTGTTTTCTCGTAATTACAGAATTTTAGTGATGGAAAAACATTGTCATGACCCGTCCCTAAAGGTTCTGAGGCTAAAAGTATAGACTAACTAGATTAAGGTCCAGTCATTAAAATTTATTATTAACCGAATCTTTTTCGTCACGAAATTACACTTGAAAAATGCTAGAATGACACACCAAGTGAAACCCCTATGACGTGGCATGCAGGTCCTACGTCAAAATGTGATGCGACGTGCTAGCCCACATCCGTGGGATTCGTCATACGTGCTTCGAGATACACACCACGTGTGTTATACACCAAAAACTATTTTACGCACATTCATTTTTACGTAGAACTCGCACGCAACGTCATATGAGTGTCACTAGGGGTATCATTTTGGGTGTCATTTTAGCATTTTCCATTACACTTTTAATGACTGAAACTCCCATCAATATTTATGTTAGCCTCTCACTAAAAGCCATATGTCAAGACTTTTTTTACTATGATTTTCCAATAATTCGTTATTCCATTAAAATTCATTCATTTACAATTACGTTGCTACAAAATTATGTACCAAAAGTATAAAATTATTAACGCAATAACGTAAAACTATTTTATTATTTCGTAAAAATGCAATGCACGGCATAATATTCGTTCCATCTCACAAAAAAACTAATGCTAATGTATTGTACCAAATTTGATTAAACATACATTTACAACAAATATGGTCTCTAATTAATGAATAATTTTATTGTTAATTAGGCCTACTAAGTAGACTCAGAAGTTTTTATGAGTGTTCCTCTTACACAGTGATCACGTGTCGTGCATGTCAAATATAATCAGCAATGGAGTTACCAACCGTAAGGGTGTAGTAGTGGTAAATACGGGATCGAATCCACAGGACTTGAGTTTTACTCTAAGTTAACTAAAATTTGGGGGTTTTTAAAAAGTTCAAGGAAACAAATAGCTAAACTAGCAAAAATGAAAAGTTCGCAAAAGATAATATCAATGAGAGAAAACGTCTAGGTCTACGGCTCCACAAGCAAGAATCAAGATTTAATTGCATATTATGGTCCTCAATCTTTTCAAAAAGTTATTAATTTATGTTCTTCTAAATTAGCTATAGTAAATCGACGTCTGCCATAAATTCTTAATTCCCCTAATCTCGATAGCTAGGACGTCCGCCACAAATTAATTCCCTAATTAATGTATAACCATAGACATCCGCCAATCAAGTTTAACACACTAACCACAATAATAAGGATTTGTAGGAATATTAATCCTAAATAATCGAATCGCGCCCGCTTCTGATTTAACCTATATTCAATTGTTGCACTCTCAATAACCGAAAGGGTTTTACTGCAAACGGGTGAATGTTCGTCACTTTATTGGTCCGAAAGTACAATTACGGATGTAAATGGTCCAATTAACTATAGATTGTCCAACTAAAAGCATGCAATGGCCATATACTCACCCTAGATCTAAACCATAATCCTTAAAATCAACAACAATGAAATAGGAAAACACAAGTTAAATTAAATAAAAATCATAGATCTCACAGTTTTATGTCATGACTTAAGAATTTCACTTGTTTTCCCTCCAACCTAGGCGAAAATTGGTTTAGCCGGACATGGTCTTCATAATCACTAAGTATAAAAAGTTGTGTAGCGCCTCCAATGTCGACTTCTTATATGAATACCCTAGTTTCTAATATGAAAAACCACTAAAAATTGATATTTTGAGGTGATAAAAACTAATTTTAGATGTTGATCTTGTAACACGTGCACCGAGGAGCATCCAGAGTCTGTTTTTTGCTTGAAAATTGGGGTCTGTCATGTGTCAATGCGTAATTGGATAGAGAGTTGTTGCACAACACGTGTTGCGACATGAATGGAGAAGCAGCCGCTGCATGACGTGTTGGATTGGTGGAGGTTGCCAAATGTTGATCGGCTGTGCATTGTGACAATCACACAAAGTCGCGGAAGAAATGGAGTGTCGTAGCACGGGTCCCGAGGAGAATCGAAAGGCAGCTGAGGTGAGAGGAAATGAATTGTTATGACACTGTGTATGAGCTGGACAAATGTAAGGCTAACACGTGGCAGATGGTGGCCAATGAAGAGCAGACGCATGGCGGGCATGAAGTGAAGAGAAATCACACGACTTTGTGACCGAATTCATGGAAGAGAACAATTTACGCATCTTGAGGACATCTAGCAAATCTGAATAACGCGTCATAAGCGTGTTACTTTGGGGTTTTACTTGATTTGTTGTCTCCTATTCTTCCCACAGCATAGCAAGTAACTCAAGGCAAATTGTCTAGCATCTGATCACTGCATGTAAATACTCTATTATGAGTATTTTAGCCCCAGATTCAATCGTGCACTCTGTTTCACCTAAAAACAACCAATAAATATAATTAAATATATATTTTGGAGACTTTTCACGTTAAACACATTAAAATAAACTATTAAAAACCTATAAAAACCAACTTATCATATAGCTTGTTGCCGTCTTTTACTTCCCATTATTGTAATTAAAATTTAATCTCTCGTTTCTACCTAAACTTGGACCCTGTAAAGAAAAAACATAAAACTTGTCTCAAATACAATTCCTAAAAAAAGGCCCAAATGTATAATGTATAATATAATACAAAAAGAAGAAGATAACTTCAAAAAGGCTCAAATGTATTTTGGAGTCATTAGTACAAAGAGAAGCAAGGGAAAAGTGAAAATTAAGAAAAATTCGAACCTTTAAGAATCAAAGAAAATGTGAAAAAATTGAACATTTAAATCTTCCACCATAGAAAAATTGTTTGTTAGACCCAATCTAGCAAAGTACTTTACGTTGTTTTTATTTTAATAGTTTTTTTTAGAAATGATTCTTTGTTGAAACAATATGTTCTTATGGCACTGACTCAGTCATAGTCAATATCACAAAACTATACTACTATCACCATCACTATAAAAAGAGGTGCCCTTACCATATTTTCCCCAACATTTTATTGTTTTTTTGCTAACATTTTCAATTTAACCCTCCAAAAATAGAAGCAATGCATGTGGTCCAGGTCCAAAACAACATAAATTATTTTCCTCAATTTCACTTTCTAATCTATTTTATAGGTTGAATCAGAAAAGAGATTTTAAAACTCTATCAATCAATACCACATATCACCTTTTAAGCTTTTTAACAGATCTAAGAACATAAAACTATTCATAGATTATGAGCCAAATGTGAACTGAGAATCATACATATAGAGAGACATATGTAACTTTAATGTGTATGCTTAATAATACTATCCATGCATGGTCGACATCCTCCACGGCCACATAAAAAAAACTACTAGGTCATCCACTCATAGCCTTATCCCAGCAAATCACAAAGATGTACAGACTATACATTTATGTAAATAGACTCTAGTGAATTGTGTAAATGAAGGTTTGAGTACGAATTTGACTGAAAGACAAACATGAAAGCATTATAATTTGGATGTTAAGCAATGTATGTGTTACATGGTGCATGAGTTTTTTCAAGGTTGAATGTTGAACCTCATCCATTCCCTTTTAAAACAGCTCATCTATTGATTTGCAGAACATAGCATTTTTATTCACCTGAAAAGGGGAGTAGGCCAGTTAGGGCTCCCTCCCCTCAAATTAATAAGAAGGAAAAAGGAAAAAAAATGAAAGATTTTGAAGAGAGGGGAGCGACCAATTTGCGTTTTTCTTTATGGGAGAGTTGGATTTCTTGACAGTCTTAACGAAGGTGATGACGAAAATGATTCCGGAGTTGGATTTCTTGACAGTCTTGACGAAGGTGATGACAAAAATGATTTCGGCATAGGCAAAGGGAACAACGAGAAGCCAGGGGAAGGAGGAGTGGCCGACTTTAGAGCCGCGCAAGGCATGTGTGACTGGCTAGAGAATAATGAAAATATTGAAAAGAAATCTATCATAAACATCAACTGTTACATATTTCAACCAACAATAAGCTTTTTCTATCATGAACGTTGAATTTCAAAATAAGATTATGCTCAATGTTACATATTTTAGCTAATACTTTTTATCTAATATAACAACTAAATTGAACTTTAAAGCTCAGTTAAAGCTCTAAAAATTTTGTTCATAGAATTTCAAAATTATATCAAAGATGGTCACCTCAAAACTATCTACCCTTAACAAAAGCAAAGATAAGATTTTCTGAAACATACCTCAAGATGTGCATTGGTTGGATTTCCAGTTGATGGTACTGTTAATTTGTAATACTAGTCAATGTCAAATTGTAACTGAAGAAAAAAAGTGATTTTCAAATTAAAATAATCATAAAAATAGCTGGTGAGGTGAGGAAAAGAATTGTTGAATAATGAGCTATAGGATAAAAGGTATAATTTGTTGCATAAGGTTCTTGTTTATGCCATCGTAAATATATCCTTCTAATAGTATCCATATAGTTGAATTTATAAAAATCTTTCATAAAGAGAAAATAATCCCAACAAGCATATAGCAAGCACTTACAAGTAAAATATTATTTATCATAAAATCAATGAATATAATTTCAACTTTTTTATCAAAACTAAATCCATACGTTGTTAAAATTCTCATCCAATAAAGGAAGCAACAACTGCATTGTTAAAATCAATTAACGGACTTTTCAGAATCTAATGAACAAATAAAATACTTGAAGAAAGATTACCTTGTCATCAGACAAAAAAATACAACTTGTAATATCTTGAGCAGTTGGGAATGGTCATAATAGGTTGAGTTTTTATCAACATTATGAGAAACTTGAATAAGATCAAGAAGTCTGAAGAAGCTATCTTTAAGAATACTAGAAGAATTTGAATACTTACCCCCCTCGATATCAAGCGAAAAACAAGTGGCATAAAACCTAGGATGAGCTCTGGATGGAGACGACCAAAGAATTTGGGCGTCTGAGAGATCGAGTGAGGTGACCTACGTGCGATTGGAAAAAAAAATCACTCCTCTCCAAGAACATGGACTGGGATAGTCTACAGTCCTCAACGAGATTTTAGAGGTGAAAACCACAAATGCCTTACAAGAAACCATTCAATCACCACAACAGAGAGCAAAAAGAAAGAAAGAGAGAGAGAGAGAGAGAGAGAGAGAGAGAGAGAGAGAGAGAGAACGAACCGTCCTTATCAGGGGACCTGGACATAGAGGAAAAGAAGGTTGAAACTAGAGGGGTAGTTGCGGATAATCTTGTTGAGAGTCCATTCGAAGGCACCACAGCTGCTGACCGACGCGTGGGAGTATCACTTGAACAACAATAGGTGTCAAAGAACGTATGCCCTAGAGACCAGAGCTTTATACCTTGTTTAATTCGAGTCGGTCTTCCTCACGATCTCATCTGTGAAGAACAATAGGAGCATCGATTTAGAGCACTTGAGATAGGATTAGGGTGATTGGTTATGATGAAGAGGAAATTAGGCCGAGCTTTCCGTCTCTCTAATCTTCAATGCATTGCAAAACTTGGATCTACAAATCGCACAAGCCTCCTTACTTTTTTTAACTTTTTTTTATCTTGCAAGGAGAGAGTCGATTAAAGTTTTAGTGGGTCAAAAATTATTTAAAGAACAAAAATGATATCAATAACCATTAAATACAAATCCCTTCCTTAAATCTCAAGACTTTAATGACCAACAAAAAATCTCCTTACTAAATTATACTTTAATAACAGGATTTAGTACGGTCACTATTTTTAATGGTTAAAAACCTCTTTTCTTGTAGTTATTGATGGAAATTGATGTTAATGTGGGAAGTCTAATGGTTATCCCTCAAATCTATAAAAGGGCACTTGTACCATCAAACAAGTGTACAAAAACTTAAGCTTTGACATCAATTAAAAGTGATTTGTATCCTACCTAGCCAATATTGGTTTATAAAAAATGTGTATAGATATATATATATTGACTACCTCACAAGCAGCTAATCTTAGACTGAAGTAATATAGATGGGATATTAGTACTTAGGTTTATAAGATTTGAAAAAGAAGATTTGACCAAAATGTTAAAGGTACAATATATATCTAAAGGACTTATGGTCTTTTTTTCAATTTGCATCATTTCTTTTTAAACTTCGATCACCCAACTTCATATAGGTAGGAACATCTTTTTTCTATTATGCTACAAACCTAACTGACATAAAAATCAATTTTAACTAAGAAATTTATTAAATATCTTTAATATTCAAATATTTTAAATCTAAATGAATAACAATATTTAATTATGACAAATCATCTCTTAATTATGAGATTGTAGGGACATCACTTGCTAAAAGTTAAAATTGGGGAAAATATGGATTCGACTTGGGTTGAAGTCAAAAACAAAAAAAATATTCAATTAATTGTTTACGATGCCACATATATACATATAATTAAGGATGTAAATGGGATGAAAAATCCATTGCACGTGTCGCCTGCCTATATTAAAACATGTGTTGTACCCGCACTTTCGTTCTTATAGTCAGTATTTGGTCCCGAAGCTGGAAATGCTGACGTGACACTCGCACTTCTGTTCCGATAGTATGTCTTCGAGTTTTACAACTGAAAATGCTAATGTGTCACCCGCACTTATGTTCTGATAGTCTGTCATTTAGTCTTACAGCTAGAAATCCTAACTTGTCACAATGCGAGGTACATAGCCACAAGAATTGAGTCATTTTCAGCTACATATGGAGCTCACATTACACACACCTCATTGCAAAGTGTACAACAAGAATATCAACATACTACAATGCCCCAAAATGATAGAGATTTGAGCTACGTGTTACCTTCACAATATTACAAGTACGAACATGGTGATTTTTGTTTATAGCCATTAGATTCAGATCCAATAGATGTGATAAGTTATTGGTACTTGTGCATACATTTAAGTGTCATTAATGTGGCTATCAAATTGACCATTAGATGTAAATTCAATGGTTAAAAATTTAAATTATCGTAAATAATTATTTAAAAAGATAACCATATGAGAAATTAGATAACCACAGTAGAATTTCACACACATACACATATTCGTATATATTTGTGTGTATATATATGTGTGTTAGAGTATAGTTTAGACACCCATTTTGGGCATTGAGATGATATGGATCTGACGTGTCGCATCGAGCAGGTTTTATTGCTGCCAAGTTTCTTTAAATCGTCAGATGAGCAGAATGATCTGGAAAAAATAAAAAATAAAAATTCAACTCGACTGTAAAGTTGACGACCGCCCTTTCCTGCCAGGTAGATCCTCCATCGTCCCCGCCAGTTTGATACTAAACTCAGCAAACCACTCGCCATGTCCATCGTCATTGCATCTGTGAAAGAAAATAGAGGGCGATGACGATCACCCTTTTTTCGATCGAGATCTGGCTGGTCAGAGAGGGCAGTCATGCATAGGCTATTAGAAAAAATCTCTTCAGACCGAAAATAGTAGTCGAGAATGGAATAACCAAACAAAGACTTAAGGCGCATAATCGCTCTCTTTTAGAAGAAAGTTCTCTCTACCGGTCGAAACCACGTATACTGAGACGGCCCCAACTACAAATAAGGGCACCGCCCGGCCTAATCCCTTAATTAAGCCCTAATATCCTCTATAGGACCTAATAAGGAACTAGTCAGCCTTAGTTAAACACTTACCATTTATGATACCACTTACAGTTAGCTTAATTATTTTAGTGACTAATCTATGGTTTTCTATAAATCAGAGTTACCTATTTTTTTCTAACAAATTATTTAGCGGAAGTCTTATTAAGCTACTAGTGGAAATGAGATCCTAAAGCCTAACCTATTGTGGAAAAATAAGGAAATAGTGATCACATGCATATATAAACAAAAAGGGTGATATATATAACATGTGTCTAGTCCTATATTCCTATCACTTAACCCAAAAGCAAAATAGCATGTACATAAAAAATGTAATATAAAAGAATACAAAATGTACAAAAGTATGTCGTAGCAGTCCTCCACCGGCTCAGAGGTAGTCACCAATCTTCTCTTTACCTGGTCTGCTACTCGGCTGATCTGCACCCACCGTCAAAAACTAGACAGTGAGTACATGAAATTATTTAAGTAATACTGAGAGACATCGATCCACATTCCCAAATAGACAACAAGTATCAAATGGTATAATTTAAATAGCACATATGCTTAAAGAAACATCATGCAAAGAGATACTTGAGTTAACCAAATATGAAACTGACTAAAGGCTAAGTAGTAATGGATTAGGTTCGGTCGGCCGTGATCTTTATCACATCGGCCTTTCTACTACAATTGGAGCTCTGCTTTATAGCATTTCAATACAAATTGAGCTCTATATCCTATTGTAAAAAGGCGTACTTACGATTACGCCTTTTTTATTCCAAGTGAATTAGATGTCACCGGAATGTATACTTGCTAACATACTCGAGTTTTAAAACTCGTCATGTTCACCCAAGTTATTCTTGCACTAACAAACCCCGAGGTCCGCTTACCCCGTTCGAGGCATGTTACCCCTTGTGTCATGCAAGGTAGTAGAGAAATTCTCTAACATCTCGGCAAGTCTAGTGACCCCGTATGAAAGCTGAGTTTCGATCATCAAATGACCCTAACCACAAGAACCACTTTCATTTTCAATATGACTCGGTAATGGAAGCCAAGAGATGTAACCGCATAATAACGCATTAAGGATTAGAGTCAAAATAAACAAACTATCCTAATAGCATGCTATATCATTGAACAATGACAAACACAACAATCAACATTACAAAGTATAGGAATTGGAATCAATGATATACACAACAGAGTATGCTATGAACAACATCACAAAATGAGAACTGAACAAGTCATAGCATATGGATTTCAAAGGCAAGTCAGTTCGAATAACTGAGAAGAAATAAATAAATGGCATGAAATGTAAATAGAATTAATCGAGACTTGCCTTCAGGATACAATCAAGTCTCTAATGGTTGTTGGATGATATGTGTGTAACACAATTTCAATCAAGAACACTCTTTGAAGAACTTTGAGAGAATGATGTTATGAACAAGAACAAACTTTGATTCAAAAAACCCTTTTTGCATTTCAATATGTTTCTCAATGTGTCTCAATATTTTACTGCGTACTAGATCTCTTTAATTTATTAAAAATCAAGAGACTTGGTGTCTATCCACAAAAAGGTGAGTTTTGGTGCGAATAGGTACATGAAAAAGAATAGATAAAACCAAAAACTCGCACATATTCGTTTTCGGCGTTGTTGCGCTATAAACCCATGCCACGTGATATTTCGAGACTGTGGCCTGAACCTATCGTGACGTGGCACACTTGGTCGACCCTCGGGAGTCGACATCAAGGTATTTTATTTTTTGATGATTTGTGTATTACCTATTTAAGAAAATGCTAGTAATTAATTATTTTATTTTAATCATCGATTTACGAGTAAGGTAACTTCTAGATATGCGTGCACTTACAGGTACGTGACTATAATTGATAATAAATCAAAGAGGTGCTTAAGTTTAAAATTGAGTTTAAAGGTGTATTTTTGACACTTCTTAAAATAGGATAAGAAATTTAATTTAATAAATTGACTTGTCATGTTGTAGTGGTAGGAAAGAAGATAAATAAAAGTTTTGTTTTAACAAAATAAAAGAAAACATGTGGTGAAGAATGCCTATATGTTTTTTACAATGAGAAAATATATAACTCTCTTGGTCGTTTGTGTTGGGTGCTTTTGTTGAAGAAAAAAAGGGAATACATGGGAAGCACGATGAATTTAGAAGAGAATAGAGGAATTTAAAGTGATTGGTGAAGCCACTAAATACTGGGTAATGCTTATAATTTTAACAAGTAATGTCCTTGGAATCTAGTTATTATTGTTTATTGATCTATGAGCTTACTTTAAAGAATGATTTAGTAATATTGAATCATAGATTTGGAAGTAGAGTTTTCACAACATTAAATGTGGCCTACTGTTTAATGATTAAGTTGATGAATAAGATGATTTTGATCTTGATCCATGTAATGAGTGCACATTAATGTTGTGAAAAACATATGTACTGGCAAATCTCTACATTTATGAAGCTTTGATGAAATTAAGCCACATAAATCTTTTGGGGGCTAGAATCATTAGCTTAAAGTCACATGATTTAGGTGTTGCTTGATGACATTATTTATGTGTCACTATATGCAAATACAACCTAATTAATAGTAATATATGTAAATGTTTGATCTAAGCTAATGTACCAATGTACCAATATTTGATGTATAGGCTACAAGTTATAAGATTGTTTACTATAACCCCACTAAACATCAATATACAAAAAGAAATAAGCTACCACCTAAATATAAAAATCAAAGAAATAAATAAAGATATATGAGGTGTTTTTAAAATATTCTGACAACGATAACATGAATAAAGAAGTCAAAGTGCGTAGAATATTTATGATTTTTCATAATTTTCTTGGGGGGAGGGGGAGGTTTAAAATTAAAAAATCTTAGTGTGATTTTAAGTGTAAATTGAATTATAGTTTTCTTACACACCTAATACCGATCCAACTAACACCACAGACTTATGGCCTGTTTGGTTCACATTTTAGTGAATCCTAACACATGGGATTAATTAGTGATGGGACTAACACATGGGTTTAGATAGTTTAGTCCCATTTGTGTATCTTGTTTGGTTGGGAGTTTTAAGGTTGGGATTAAATGAGGTTGTACATGTATATTGACCAAAGTACCCTTTAGATAAATAACCCTAATCAGCCCACTGTCACTGTGCATCCTGACTCACACCCTCTTCACTCGTCCCATCCTCCGCCGTGCGGAGGCGTTTTACTCCGCGTACGACCTCGCCGCGCTGATCGCAATCGAATTCCTGTACCTGATTTCCCTCTTCCTCTTCTCCATCCTCTCCACCGCCGTCGTTGTCCTCTCCGTCGCCTCCCTCTACTCCTCATCCAAGTCGTCGTCTTCCTTCTCATCCCTCCTCTCCTCCGCCCTCCCCCGCGCCTTCCCCCGCCTCGCCCGCACCTTCCTCTTCGTCTCCCTCCTCATGATCCTCTACAACCTCCTGTTCCTCGGGTTGTCCTTCTTGGCTTTCGCCTACTACACGATGGCCGAATCCGAGAGCTACCGAAACTCGACCTCAATTGTCGCCGTCGCCGCGGTAGTGGTGATAGTGGTCGTTTACTTCGCGCTCCATGTCTACATTACGGCCTGGTGGCATTTGGCGAGTGAGCTTTTGAGCGACGATGTTCTTCATTTCTCCTCTTCGAGTCCGCCATGAGTGACCAACTGTGAAGCTGCTGTGTTAATGCGAGGGGTAAAGTGGTAATCTCCACTAACCACCACTATGGATTAACTAATCCCACCAAAAATGGTGGTATTGTTTAATCCACTACCATGCCTCTTAATTATTCCGCTGGCCTAGTTAATCCTCCAAGAAAACAATGGATTAACTAGTCCAGTGTGGCTAATCCGGGCTAATCCCACGAACCAAACAGGCCATTAGAGTGATATTCCTGGGTGTTGGGTATCGGAGATTCATTGGGAGGTGTGTTGGAGCCGCGAGAGCATATATATTTTTGCGATATTGAGGTAACTAAAATCAGCTAGGAAATGCACAGTAGTTCATTTGAGCTTATATTTTAGTGATATTGCATTGTGTTCCTTCTTGGAGTTCCCAACCTTATATGAGTGTCCGAGGGCCAAGTGAGTCTTGAGAGTGTTTCTTACGGAGTGGTCGCTGACTTACAACCGGAACCATGACCTAAAGTCACATGATTATTTGTTGGAATGAGATGTGTTTTATCAGGGGCATTGTTGATATCCCTCATTCCCGATGGTCTAAGTATAGCATGATGAGTTTTGGGGTTCATACATAGCGAAAATCACAAAACAATTTTGACAAAAACCCCAACAGGATCCGAATCTAATTCCATTAAAAACGTTTAAACCATGAAAACTTAATCATACCTTGGTCACAATATACCTTTCTGAAGGTTGATCAATCTCTAAGGCACTGCCAACGGCGAACGCCCTCTACCAGCAGTCCACACACGAACGGCGGCCGAGATTCGAAGTGCTAGCTTAGAGAGAATACCAAACCTTTTTTGTTTCTCTCCAAAATGATCGAGAGCGTACCAAAAAATCTTAATTCATTTATGAAACGAGAATAAAGTTTCGGCTCTTAATCTTTCATACATGTGTTCTAAATTAAAGCATCTATTTATACAACCCTTAATATAGACGCCGAAGTAAATTACACATATACCCCTACTTAAAGAAGTATAAGTGTAATACACCACATGGACGTTTCTGTCATGAATTTTATCATATAAAATTCATTTTTTGAACCATCTTAAAATCTCGCAAAATCATTCTTAGTGTGCGACCCAATAGGCTCATACAACGTTGGTAGTGTACAAAAACACATTTTGGTATATAAGTCATAAGCGGCCTCTAGCAAGACATTATGACTACCCAAGTTGTACGAATATCTAATCGATACAACCTAATCAATGATGTATATAAAATCCTTTTGTCACACGATATCCTTATGATCAAACATAAGGCATGGAATTGTCATCCAACATGTTCAATTGTACTAGTCTCAATCTCTAGGTAGACTGAAAACATTTAAGTGACATTGATCAATATCAATTCACTTAGACTAGGCCTTTTAACAGTCTAACACATCAAGGGATCCATTGGATATCTCTCTTTATAAATGATAGACAAATTCTATCTCGAATACACAACTTCATCACATTGCTCAAACTGTAACCAATCACAACCTTTATAATCGTCTGGTTAAAGACAACGTTTGATTATGTCAAATCACTGTGTTCCTAATGTTGAAGTCTCTGGTAATCTCAAGTCAGAAGACTGAAAAATATGCCTATCATGAGAAACAACTATGACTTAATTCATGTAATGTTCTCATAACGGATCGATCCAGTACTTTGTTCCCTAACAAGTACTAATGATCTTGATTCATATCCCTATACGTATAATCATCATATGATCATCAATCAAAACTCACACTAGTCTTAATTCATTATAGTTCCCAGTATAATGATCGACTAGGGACATTTATGATATTTCTGTAAATACCCACGGATCTTATTATAATGTAAACATGCAAATTAATTATAATGAACAACAAATGAAATCCTCTATTTTATTAACTAAAAGTATTCATAAAGACAGTTAATGGATTGACCTATGGCACATGCCCCAACATCTCCCACTTGCACTAGGGCCAATCATACATGCATCCTACGCCTAATGATCTAACATGACCAACATGTTTTGCTTGTGGAAGAGCTTTTGTCAATGGATCTGCAACGTTGTCTTTAGTAAGTACTCTGCAAATCTTCACGACTCCCTTCTCAATAATTTCTTTGATGAGATGAAAATGCCTGAGTATATGTTTGGATCTGTGGTGTGATCTAAGTTCCTTGGCTTGTGTTATTGCCCCGTTATTGTCACAATACAAAAAATAGGGTTAGAAATACTTGGAACCATACCTAGTTCAGAAATGAACTTTTTGATCCAAACTGCCTCCTTTGCTTTATCGGACGCTGCAATATACTCAGTTTTTATTGTAGAATCTGCCACAGTCTTTTGCTTCGAACTTTTTCAACTTACTGCACCCTCATTCAAAGTAAACGCATATCTAGACTGCGATCTAAAATCATCTATATCAGTTTGAAAACTTGCATCTGTGTAACCATTTACAACTAGGTCATTTTCAAAACCTTCATAGACCAAGAACACCTCCTTAGTCCTTCTTAAGTATTTAAGAATGTTCTTTACTGCTATCCAGTGACTCCCACCAGGATCTGACTGATATCTGCTTCTAGTGCTCAAAGCATATGATACATTGAGTCGAGTGCATAGGATGACATACATGATAGATCCAATAGCTGATGCATATGAAATCTTATTCATACGGTCTCGCTCATCATATGTTTTAGGACATTGAATCTTGCTGAGACTTATGCCATGATACATTGGCAACAATCCTCTTTTAGAGTCTAGCAAACTGAACCTATTCAGCACATTGTCTATGTAAGCACTCTGACTTAGACCGATTAACCTCTTAGATCTATCCCTATAGATCCTTATCCCTATGATATAGGCTGCATCTCTTAAGTCTTTCATTGAGAAACACTTCCCTAAACAAGACTTGACATTCTGCAATGTTGGGATGTCAGTTTCAATGAATAATATATCATCAAAATACAGTATTAAAAAAACAACTACACTCCCACTGACCTTCTTGTATACACAAGGCTCATCTTCGTTCTTAATAAAACCAAAATCCTCGATTGCTTCATCAAAATGAAGATTCCAACTCCGAGAAGCTTGCTTTAATCCATAAATGGATCTTTGAAGCTTGCATACCTTCCTAGAATTCTCAAGATGTACAAAACATTTAGGTTGTGTCATATACACATCCTCAAGCAGCTTTCCATTAAGAAATGTTATTTTTACATCCATTTGTCATATCTCATAGTCATAATATGCAACAATGGCAATTAAAATTATTATGGACTTAAGCATGGCTACTAGCTAAAAAATATCATCATAATCAACACCTTGAATCTGCCTGAAACCTTTTGCTACAAGTGTTACTATAAAAGTATGCACTTTGTCATCCATGTCAATTTTCTTCTTAAAAACTCGTTTACATTCAATGGTCTTACCACCTTCATATAAATCAACCAAGTTCCAAACTTGGTTATCATACATGGATTGCATCTCAGAGTTAATGGCACTTGGCCATTTATCTGAGTCTGGTCCAGACATAGCCTCCTGATAAGTGGTGGACTCATTTTGACCTATAAGCAACACATCACGACTATCAGTAATGAGAAATCTGAATCTCTCTGGCTCATGTCTTACCCTACCAGATTTACGTGGGCATTGTGTCACTTGTGGAAGTTCAACTGGTTCAGAACGTTGTTGAACTTTCAGTAGCGGTTCAGTGTTTATCTGTGATTCTTGAACTTCTTCAAGATTTATTTCTCTCCCACTAGTGTCTTTTGAAATAAACTATTTTTCCATAAAGGCACCATACCGAGCAACAAACACTTTGTTCTCAGCGGGATTATAAAAGTAATATCCTTTTGTTTCCTTAGGATACCCCGCAAATAAACACTTGTCAAATTTAGGTGCTAGTTTTTCTGAGACTTGTCGCTTTACGTAAGCCTCGCAACCTAAAATCTTAAGGAAAGACAAACTAGGTCTCTTCCCGTACCATATCTCATATGGTGTTTATCAACCGCTTTAGAAAGAACTCGATTTATAGTGAAAGCTGCAGTTTGTAATGCATAACCCCAAAGTAGAAGTTACACGAAGCTTAAACCAACTTACCACATTACTCTCTACCTCGGTCCCACGTCGGCACGCATCTCGATGAACATCTCCACTTTAGCATAGACGCCTATACACAAGTAAAAATGACTTAGTAGTCAACACATACACAATACAGTAAGCGTACACCACAACAATGTTAAGATATACATCAATCATCTCGCCTCGGTCAATGCACGTATCACGATGTGGGTTTCACGTCACGGGTCGGTAATCCTGATTACGGATAATAAACGAGATTAAAAATTTGAGTCGTGACACCCGATCCTATAGGCGATGGTCGTCACAGTCTTACGGAGTGACAAGTCACTACAAAAAAACAGCAAATCAGAAACGGAATTAGAAACGGAAATAAGTTTCGTTTCTAAATCAGAAACGGAATTAGAAACGGAAAAAGTTCCGTTTCTAAATTAAAAAGTTAGCGACGGAATTGAGACGAAAACATTCAGAGACGGATTTGAGACGGATCAGAGACGGAATTAGAGACGGAATTAGAGACGGAATTAAATTCCGTCTCTGAAAAATGGCGCCAACATTCCCACCAAAACTTTCTTTTTTTTCAACTGTTCATTATATCTCGAGATTCGTGCATGCTTGATCTACATACCCACAACTGTCCGTCTCTCCCGAAAATCACTCAGCTCTCTCTCTGTCTCTCGAAACCTCTCTCTGTCTCTCTGTCTCTCAAAACCTCTGTCTCAACAAACCTCTCCCTCACCGCTCTCTCTCTCTCAACAAACCTCTCTCCCTCACCGCTCTCACCGCTCTCTCTCACCGTCACCGCTCTCTCCTCTCTCTCTCTCACCGTCACCGCTCTCTCCTCTCTCTCTCTCACCGTCACCGCACTCTCTCTCTCTCGCTCTCTTCTCTCTCTCTCTCGCACCTCTCTCTCTCACTCTCACCAATAGCCATGTTGTTCGTCTGAATCGATTTCGCGTACCAAACCCTAGATTTAGTCCCCTCCGATTCCGTCTTGGTTTCTAGGGTTCGTTCTAGGGTTTCTTTGATGAGGCGTGGAGTCTAAAATCGAGTTCGTGATCGATAGGGTTTTGAAGGGTCTGCGGAGATTCGGAGAAATGACGGACCAGGAACTGGAGCTCGAGCTCAACGAAGTCGGACGCGTCTCGGCGACCCCCCCAGCTCGGTCGACGACTTGTTGGGGATTCTCGATGTGAGTTCTGTTTTTGGTTTCTAGGGTTTCGATTTTAGATTTTAGATTTTTTTTTATTGTTTGGTTTCTCGAAGATTGCATGTGAGTTTCTTGGGGTTTTGTGGTGTCTAGGGTTTGTTTTTGTGTTTTCGGTAATGGGGTTTTGGTAGAGTTTTGTTTGGTCTTGAAAGCTTCGATCTTTCGTGTTTGGTTTTGTGTTTTTCAGTTTTTGTTTCAATTTGTTCAATTTTCTTCCCTCCCATTTTTTTGTTAAACAATTTTCTTGTAGGTACTTACCGAATGTTTGTAGAAGACATTGCATTTAGGTATGTTTTGAGTGGACGCATAATGTTAGTTCGTATGTTCTTTTTCGCAATTTTATTTCTACCATTGCTTATGCTGCCTTGCTAGTTAGCAAGCGTGCTCTCAACATGGCTTGTGAAATTTTGCAATTGGAACTTGAAAATATGAACTTGCGCTTATTCGGATCGCCGGAAAGTTTTATGGACAAGCGCGGCGCATGTAAGTATGACATACATATTTATATATTAGAGGTAGAGAGATTTTGGAGAATTTTTAAGGAGATGATCAAGCTAGGGGTGGTGTACAAGTTGGTAAGTAGATCTACACAATTAGTTTGCAAAATTTTGTTTAAAATTAGAGGTTCAGCTTTTTGTTTTTCTTTGACTTATAGGGTAAATGAAGTTATTTTCAAAATTGCTTTACATATTTGAGTCACTTAATGCTTCATATAAAAATTCGCAAGATTACAACACGGTTTACAACAATACAATAGCAAACTTCAGCGAGATAGCGATTCATACAAGCAAGCCTTGAACATCTTGAACAAGAAAAGTCTCGTAATGATAGAGAGCCTCGCAATGTTGCGAGGAAAATATGGCATGTTGCGGGATGAATTATCTTCATTCCAAGTAAGTATGGTAATACTTGGAAGCGTTACTTCTTTCCATGCAGTAGAACTTGCCGAATTCTCCTTCCTCTCCATTTTCTTGTTTGAATCATCATGCTTGAATCGGATGTAACCTTTTGTAACTTAGTTGAATTTATAACTTTCTGCTTAATTATTTGTTGTGGAGGCTTCTTGACCCGGAGGCACACTTGATAAGCTTCAAGCAACTCATGGATCGGGTTATATGTGTCAAATCAGGCAAGAATACATTTTTTTTCCTTTCCTCTTTTATTTCTTTTTCACATGTACCTTGAAAGTGTTTGAAATTTGCATCTGAAAGCTATTTGTTTCGATGTCTTATTCTTATTCTCAATAAGAAAAAGTCCACGTCACTATGTATATTAATAGGGACCCTTGACTGGACTAGTATATTTTTTAGAGAAAGAGACTATATATATATTAATAGGAATTTAGTTACAAACAGATAGGCTATTGTGGACAAGGTGTTCACACTCTCATGGCTACACAAAACAACCCTGAAAAATACAATGCGAGTTGATATTTACTGCGTCTCCCTTTCTCATAATACTTTACGTACGTTTGTGTTTCATGCTTGATAATGCTTTGGATAGTTTGTCATCTTAATAGGGTAGCACCACCGGTACCCCCGCAAAAGAAGGTTTATTTATCAATCTTGAAGAGGGAGCTCCCTATGCTATTTGCACTATCAATCCTTGCAAAACATTGTAATGTCATTGCTTTACTTTTTCATTTTAAGCTTAAATGTCATCTGTCTCTCTATGACTAAGATATTGTTTTTTCATTTTAAATTGTTGTGACACATGAATCTTTACCACTCTTGATTTCTAGATGATATTTTTTTTTCTCTACAAAGTTTTATCATTTGACTTTTGCATCTTGATGGTTGGCATTGCTATCATGGCATATGATGAGTTACATTCATAAACTAGTTCAAAGTGAACTCTGTTATATTTTAATAACTCGTTAATTATATTAATTCTATTAGAAATTTCCAAAAGCAAAATCTGCGTTCCTTTTCATTTTTGTAAAAAACGTGATGCTTATGCCTTGTATTGCTTTTACATGGTTGATTGACACAAAATGGCACGAGCATGTTGGCCCACATGCATGAAACATTCCTATTCTCTTAAATATTCATCATTATTATGTCTAATTTCCCATTTTAGAAACTTATGCACTTGAAGTCTTTGCTTTGTGGACATTTTTATTTTAGCATGACCTTGAATCCTTTGCTTTGTGGACATTTCATGATTATATTGTTGGTTGATTTATTAGGTAAACAAGAATTTGATCTTTACGGTTGACATAAACTAATTGAAAGAAAAGTTATTGGATTTCATGTGTTCTGTTTGTTAAATTATGTTCTTCTTGGATATGGTGTTATTAGACTTATTTGTATAATAGAATGGTGTGTTCAATTATAGTAAAGTATATTGTTTTCTTTTGCACTTTGTAAATGGAGATAGTTTTTTTGCGGTTTCGTATTTTTTATCATGAGTTTGATCTATTTTGCAATATTTGCGAGAGCGTGACCCTATCGGTAGGTGATTGGTTCTTCGATCGAGTGGGAGTTAGTGCCATTGATTGCCCATATCCCCGTGACAATACCCTGCCATAATCTTTTTTTCAAGTGAGAGATGAGGAAATTAAAGCATATCATGTAACTTTTATAGTTGTTTATATGACTTTTAGATTGATAATTCTTTTTGTGCATATTTAGAGGATTGTAAGTTTTTTTTTTGTAGTTGTTGAACAATAGGATTGGTGGTTTTTGTGAATACTTAGAAATTTGGAGCATTTGTTATACTAGACAATTTTTCGTGGATATATAAATCTTTTTTAAATTTTGAATTTTACATTTTTTTCTCTCATTTGAATATTTGTTGATATATTTTGTCGATGTATGAATGTCAAGTTTTGCTTTTTTTGGGGGATGTTAGCACCCCCAAGGAGTTGTTGGAGGGTGCAAAGGGCGATGAAGTAGGTCCTATGGTTGTAATTACAAGTTATAGGTTGGAGAACCAATTGGATTATGTTTATGTTTGAAATTTAAACAAAAAGGAAAATTAGAGACGGATTAGCAACGGAATTCGGACATTCCATTGCTATTCCGTCTCTAATTTTTCAGAATATATCATGAATCGACAACGGAATCGAGACGAATTCAAAAATTAAATCTCGATTCGTCTCTCGATTCCGTTTCGATTAGCAACGGAATCGAGACGGAATGCATTAAAAATGTACCATTTTGAAAAAAATTTCATTTCTCGTTCCTCTCTGTTCCGTTTCTAATTTCCGTCTCTAAATCCGTCTCTAATCAGAAACGGAATTAATTCCGTCTCTATTCCGTCTCTAAATCAGAAACAGAATTTATTTCCGTTTCTGATTGAATCAGCGACGACGATTTTAGAGACGGAATTGATTTCATTTCTGTTCCGTTTCTGATTTCAATTAGAGACGGAATTTATGCAAATCAGAGACGGAAAATTCCGTTTCTGATTTGCTATTTTTTTGTAGTGAGTGTCAAATGGCACTGATTACATTTTGTCCCAAGACACATGGTGCAAGAATGAATTGACACCTGTACTCATGTGATCTTCCCATAAAAATTACAGAACTTTCAATTGTGCAGCCATTTGAGGTTATTTATGCTTTAAAAAAATTAATTAAGTACAATATGTTGAATGCATTATCAATTTAATTTACTTGTCACATATGCCATGTTCAGTGCTCACTATCGATGAGATTGTAGAGACATCACCTATCAAAAGTTCAGAAAAAGAAATTATAAAAGATATATATGTATATATAGAGGAAATTCTACAATAATGACTTTTTTAAATCATTATGAATGATGATTTACAATTCTCTGCATAGAATTTAAATCTAATTATAAATATGAAAGCTTCCTTTATGACTCAAAATATGTGCATAAATTTCAACAAGGTTTTTAAGATTTGACAACCTAACAAAGCCTTACAAAGCCAGCAAGTTTTAGACCAAGTAATATATAGGGGATATTAGTACTTAGGTTTTTAAGATTTGAGAAAGAAGGTTTGATTGACCAAAACGTCAAGGTACAATTTAAACTTATGGGTCTTTTTTTTCAATTTACATCATTTTTTTTTAAGATGCGATCACTCAACTATCCTGAACATCCTTTTTCTACAGCACTAGCTATAAGCCTCACTAACATTTACATCAATTTTAATTAAGGAATTTATTAAATATCTTTAGTTAGAGCGGGTGTATATTCGTGTATTTTGAATCCAAATAAATAACAAATTTTTATTATGCTAAAGCATCTCTTATGAAATTGTAGAGACGTCACTTGTCGAAAGTCAAAATTTGGAGAAGTTGCGGATTCGACTTGTGTTGAAGTCAAAAAGAAGAAGAAGCATTATTCAATTAATTGTTTACGACACCACATATATACATATAATTAGGGATGTAAATTGGATTGAAAACCCATTGCATGTGTCGCCTGCTTATATTAAACAAGTATTGCGCCCACATCCCGTTTCAATAGTTTGTTTTCAGGTCTTACAGTTGGGAAAGTCAACGTGTCACCCGCACTTCTATTTCGATGTAAAGGCTATCTTCGAGTCTTACAGTTGAAAATGCTGACGTGTTACCTGCACGTACATTCAATAGTCTATCTTCAAGTCTTAAGAAATGCTTATGTATCACGTAGTGAGGTACACAATCACAATGATTATATCATTTCAGTCACGTCTCAAGCTCACACTACACGCAACGCATTGTAAAGTGTATGATAAAAATATCAATATACTATACAATGCTCCAAAATAATAGAGATTTAAACTACATGTTAACTTCACAATATTACAAATATATATTATCATATTTATAGTACATTATCCCTAGCTAATATTCTTAGGACACGTATTACTCAATTTTTACTGCCACGTGTGCACCTAATCTCGTACAACACAAAGTTCCAGAACTTTCCAATAAGATCCTAAACGAGTAATGGACAAAGAAATATCTCTAAGTTGTACGTCCAAATAATTGGATTTATACGTGTAGATGAAGTAGCTAAGCCAAATTAAATAAAAGCTTTAGAGGGTTTTGTCCAATAAACGACAAACACGCTGCGTAACTCCATTGGATGTTTGGTGAGGGTTGCCAAGTGTACATCCCACTATGTTCCAGCAAAAGTTCCAGAACTTTCCATGCACTCGATGGATGACATGGTATGACACGTGTCGCTCAACGAAACATGGTTTGCAAAATCGTTGGTGGCTTTATTAAACAACCTCCACGTGGCCCCACCACGTCACATTTGATAGGGAGCTTAACAATGAAGCCAGCAAGGACGTTAACAAAAAGCTTCATAACATTTTGTCGCTACAAAACAAAGAAAGTTCCAAAAAACATATGAAACATGGCCCACTTGGATTGGTCATACGGATTGACAATTGGTCATCAACTGACACGTGTCGAACAGCACTGATTACATTTTGTCCCAGGCCACGGTGCAAGAATGAACTGACACATTTACTCACGTGATCTCCTTATAAAAATTCCAGAACTTTCTATTGCGCAGCCATTTGAGATTGTTCATGTTTAAAAAAATATAATGAAGTACAATATGCTGAGTTTTCAAGAAAAATACAATAGTACTATGTCGAATCTATTATCAATTTAATTTATTTGCGGCATCTGACATGTACAGTGCTCAATCGATGAGATAGTTGTTAAATCCGTTGGGCTGGAGAAAAAACTAGTTATTGCATTTGAACCATATTGGAAGCATATAAATAATAAGTCGTCATTTGGTTTGTTTTTGTTATTTATAGTATTAGTTGTTAGTTATCTCTTTGGAGTTAAAATTTTTATGTTTAGTTCAACTTTAAACTTATAGATAAGTTTTAAATTTTTTAACAATAAAAAATATGAATTGACATAAATAGCCTTTAAATAAAAGAGAGATGTATAATGAATAAGTCGTTAATGAGGGGTAATTGTGCTACAACTCTCGGGAGATAACTCCCTAGGGGTGGGGAGATTTCTCACACTTTAGGGTATAATTTTGGAGATAACTTGAAGGTGAGTTGGGCAACCAAACAAGATTAATTCCCAACTCTCTGTAAATTACCTCCTGAGTGATAACTCCACTACTAACCAAACAAGGCCTAAGTGTACTATATCCATTTATGTGGACTTCAACTATATAATTTGAAATAGAAAAAATAGAAAAATGATAACTGCACATTGCATGCCAAGTGTGCATCATTACTCTTAGAATATTTTCAATGGGGGGTGTAAATTGGATATTAATGCGTGTCACATAATACTAAATATATATTGAAATAAAAAAGTCATCTTCCATGCAAATGTGTTTTTTGAATGTCGAGCAAACGTGACATATATGAATAGATAATGTTTATTCTCAATATCTACTTTTATACGGTCCAATCTATAGCCAAGTCAATAATTCTCTTTAAAATATATAGAAAAAAATAAAATAATTTAAAATAAAAAATAGTATTCACATGCATATGCATCAGCCATGCAATATTCGAGAGCACTTTTGAACTTCAATGCTTATTCAAGTCACTTAAGATAAACATCTTTTTTAGATTTGTTGATGCGACATCAAT
This sequence comes from Stephania yunnanensis, assembly GCA_039657365.1. NCBI lineage: Eukaryota > Viridiplantae > Streptophyta > Magnoliopsida > Ranunculales > Menispermaceae > Stephania > Stephania yunnanensis. The sequence goes on from CM077592.1 coordinate 13,649,513, forward strand.
TCGAGATGCTCTCATGTTTCCATTTATAGAACTTCCAAAACTTTCTACAATCATGCGACGTAATTCCAAAACTAGTACTAAATTATTAATCAGACTCGGGCGACATTGTACCCAAATATGCAGCCAAACAACGTGGTTAGACATCAAAAGTCATTTAATTGTATTTTTACTAGTTAATATTGATTTATAAAAAAAGGTATATATATATATCACTACAACAAAGTGGGTCTATAGCAACATTTTTTTGTCAACGCTAATAAAAAATGTCTTCAAATTTTAATTTTACAGACACATGATACATAAGCGTTGCCAAGTTTAAAATTTTGAGACGCTTAACATACAAGTGTCTCCAAATTAAGGACACTTGATATTAAAACGTCATCAAATTCAAAATCTTGAGACGTATAATGTACAAGTGTCTCAAAATTAAGGACACTTGTTAAAAAAAGTGTTGCCAAATTTAAAACTTGGAGACACTAATTTAAAGTGTGTCGTCAACTTTCAATTCTAAAGACACATAATTTATAAGTGTTGCTAAAATTAAAAATGAGGACACAAACAATAAGTGTTTTCAATTTCAATATTTAAAGATGCATAATTTATAAGTGTCTCCTATATTAGAGACGATTGGTAAATTAGTGACACCAAATTTAAAATTTGGGGATCCTAATTTACATGTGTTGTCAAGATTCAAATTTAAGGACATATATAATTCACTAGTGTTGTTAAGTTTTAAATTTAAAGACACATAATTTACAAGTGTTGTTTAATTTCAAATCTAAGGACACATAATTTACAAGTGTTGTTCCACTTTAAATATAAAGACACATAATTTAGAAGTGTTGTTAGACTTTAAATCTAAAGACATATAATTTACTAGTGTTGTTAAGTCTTAAATTTAAAGACACATAATTTACAAGTGTTGTTAGATTTTAAAATTAAAGACACATAATTTACAAGTGTTGTTGGACTTTAAATCTAAAGACACATAACTTATAAGTGTTGTTAGATTTTAAATCTAAAGACACATAATTTACAAATGTTGTTAAATTTTAAATCTCAAGACACATAATTTACAAAGTGTTGTTAAATCTCAAAACTCAAACTCCTTTATCTAATCGAAATCGAGTCTATAAACTCAAACTCCTTTATCTAATTTGAGCCGATAAAAGGGTTTCTTCAAGGAATTATGTTCTCCCATAAAAGTCAAATATTTTAAGGCTACTAACGACGCAAACTCGAGCCATCACATCGAGTCCTTTCGGTAAGCCCCTATATATCCAACCAACAATCGCCAATGATAAAAAGAAGTCTAGAAAGGAAGGTCGTTAACAAATATGTAAAAAAATATGAAAATGAGAAGAACATTAACAAACGAACAAAAAAATATAATAAATGTGAATAAAAGAAACAAAAGAACAAAAAAAAAGATTGGAATGAGAAGTAAAAGCATCAGTTGATATCGCCTTCGTCCACCCTCATCGCAATAAGCAACAATGAACAATGTGTAGAAAAAAAAAGATTGGAATGAGCATTTCCTCAAACACCGAATCCACTAAGTCCCCATCTCTCACCCTACTAAAAGCCCTTTAAAATGAGCGTTTTGGCCAGAAATGGTTTTGGAGGCAGAGAGGTTGTCGTGAATAAGAAAAAGTTGACAAGGTTTGAGTGTCCGACATTTTCATCAACCAGAGCCGCCTCCTCGACTTAGCCGAACCGAAGACGGCGGAGACGATTTCTCTGTCGCTGAGGTTTAAGTGTCCGGCTCAATATCGCATTCGTCCTCAACGATCCATGCAGTCCTGCTCGATATCGCCTTCATCCCCAACGATCCCAGCCACGGTTCGTCTTTCATCGAACTCATCGAACTCACCAAAGCATTTCCTCTCTCTCGCTTAGGTACAATTCGATCTCTTGCACTCTCTTCAATTTCTTCAATTTCTTCATTCGAATTCAAGATTCGTTCACGAATTATGTTTTCACTCAGGTACGATCTGACTTGAAATTTGTCGTTTCAGGTGCGTTGATTTGCGTTTATTTGAGTTCATTTCAGTTGAGCAATTCCTCTTTCTCTCTCTCTCTCTCTCTCTCTCTCTCTCTCTCTCTCTCTCTCTCTCTCTCTCTCGGTACAATTTGTTTAATTGTGTGAAAGCAACATAGCTATGCATTGTCGTTAATTTGCGTTTATATGGAATCTTCTTCTATTTGCTTGGATTTAATTGTGTGAAAGCAACATAGCTATGCACTGTCATTGATTTGCGTTTATATGGACTCTTCTTTATTTGCTTGGATTTAATTGCGTGAAAGCAACATAGCTATGCACTGATGTTGTGGTTTGTGAGTGTTGTACGATTGGTTTGTTTATTTATTTTTTGTTTTTTTGATTAATTGAGGTTTTGTGTTTCAATTTGGTATGTCATGATTCATGAATTCATTCAATTATGTCATGATTTAGATGATTGAATCGATTTTGATTGTAATTAAGCTGTGAATTGAATGGCTATGAGAAATCATGAGAAATGCATTGACGTTTTCTTTGTTCACTTTGCCACTATTGCCATAGATATAGGTATATATGAAGACACAACTTGATGAAATAAACAAAGAAAGTTATTACTTGTTTGGATGTAAATGAATGCTTAATCACAAAGTTATAAATTGTTTCTTTCCCTGCACAACTATATTCTTTAGATAGTCTATTTGGCACACATTGATGATTGAACAATCAAATAATGAACACAACTTTCAACTGCCAAGAAAACTATGTAAGAGAGAATTCAATTACCTCTTTCAGTATGGATTCCTGCAATCAATTTTTCTTCACCTGGCTTTACAACCACCAAAACATGGGAAATGCATTGAAGTTTCGGACTAAAAGTATAATGTTATTTGCCACTGCACGTCTTCCTTTTCGTGGAATATCTCAAACGGCATGTAGTCTTACGGAATTCTGATTAAGTATCTTTATTTTCTCTTTTAGCTGGAGATGTAAAAGAACTATGCATAACTAAATTATCAGTCAATGCCAATACATTTTTTTTTCTGATTCTCTACTAGCTGTACTAAAAGTATAATGTTATTGTTGGCCAACATGTAAAGATTGAACTTTATGCCGGACGATTTTAGACATGCAATTATCTAGTTTATACTTTTGTATTTTTCTTCAACTTCTCAATTGCAATTATAGAATTAATTGATCAAATTGATTTGTGACTTGTGTGTAGGTTGTTAGATATGACTAAAAAGCGTCTTGTAGATTGTGTTTTAACAAACACAGATGAAGATCTACAAAGCTTTGACAGTGATGAGACTCAATCACCAAGTGAAGATCAACGCAATGACAATGAAACACAAGTTGAGGTTGAAAATGACTTATATGATGATGTTGAAGTAAGAGGTAAATATCAATTGTTTGTTGTCTTGCTGTTGTTTATGACACTATGATATTTGCTATGCCAATATTAGTAAATATTATATGATTCCTTTTTTATGTTTGATTGGGAATTTTTATAGATAATTAAGAGATTGTGCGAAAAAAGCGAGGACTCACATGCGCTAGGGACGTTTCTAGTTTGCCCAAATGCCAAAGAATTGTGGTTGAGTTTAATGAGTATGGCCAACCAATTAAAAGAGGAGGAGGGATTTTAGGTGGATGGTTGTGAACAATTGCAAGGAAAAAGGAACAATTAAATATTCTTTGATTTACTTGACCACCTCTATATTGCAAAAGAGGTTCTTTGAGATCCCTAATGATGGTGGAGTAGAGAAGTGGATCCTTCAGTCAGTTGCGCGCAAATGGAAGGAGCACAAGTTTGAACTAAATTCTAAGTATTTTAAGGCTGACAAGACTAGAGAGGAGATTGAAAAATCAATTCCGATTGGATTCTTTCCTAATTAGTGGAAAACTACGGTATACTATTGGTTTTCTGAAAAATCAAAGGTAACAATTATACCTTTAAATTTGAGAGATAAGTTTTCTTTCTTTTAATTAGTTTTCAATTTCTAGCTAGATATCCCCTTAATGGTAGTCATAGGTAGTGTTACACAACTTAATTACAAATTAAATACTCTTCATAATATATATAAAGGTGATGAGTTTTTTTTTTAATTCCTTGTAAGATAATGATTAGTATTAATAGTCGGGTTTCTATTTTTATATTGATGTTGATGTCGCTGATTATTAGTTCTTGCCTTCTTGTTTTTATATTGATATTGATATCCAACATCCAACTTCCTAGTGATTTAAGCTTTCTATTTTTGTATTGATATGGATTTGTTTGAGTTTTTTTATTCACCATTTTTTGCTTTTCTTTTGCCAGATTTATTTATAGCTTAAATCACTAGAATGTTGGAAGTTGGATATTAGTTGTTCTGTTTTATCCTCTTACATTTATTTACTAATGAAATAACTCACATTTTCCAAACATGTGTTTTAATGGAATTGGATCATAAATGTGATACATCATCTTTTTTATATTTTCTTAAAGCATTTTTCTGAAAGGGTTAAAGCGGCACGAACATACTATAAGACGCCACATACGGCTGGATCCAAAAGCTTTGCTAGAGTTAGACACGATTATGTAATTTCTCTACTACTTTCACAGGTTGGATGTTCATTTCAACCATTCTTTCGCTTTCCAATGATGTTTGCGCATTTCTTAAATTCCATCTTAACTCTTTTTTGTGAACTATTAAGGGGTTTATGGGTGATCTTTCTCTAACACCTAAAAACAATGTCATTTCCATTGATGACCAGGTTTGTGAATTTCTTAAATTTCTTAATTTTTCTTATTAAACTTTCATGCTTATTAAAATAACCAGTAGTTTTTTATCTCCTGCAATTGACTTGTACCAATTGTTAATCTAAAATAATCAGTTTCATGTCAAGCAAATTAATAATATGTTGATCTTGATCAGTGATGTCTTATTGTAATCAGTTGATTTTTAAATCATGTCTTAATTAATTATTTGATTAGGCCATATTGTTAATTACTTTGAAAGCATGTGTATTAGACTTTTTCCTTTAATTACTTTGAAAGCATGCAAGTACTAAATAAAAAAAATGCAATGATGAATGTATATTTACATTGAAGGACTAAGACGAGTTTGCATGTATAGTTGACATTTTCAAGTTATAGAGATTTTAGCCGTATATGTATGTCTAGTAATTAATATATCATTTTTATTGGTTTGGAAAGTTTACAATTTGACTCGAGGCTTGTTTGGTATTATAATTGCTTTATTGTTAAGTGGAGAGATGTTCATGAAAATTACATAGATGTGTTTATGTATGTTAGTTTGCCCAATTCATTATGTATATTGAAAAAGTTTTTATGATGATATTGACTACCTCATGATTTTGACTCATATATATCTTGATTTAATTGTGTTTGGGTTGATTTTGTTTGTTTTGCAGTTGTAGAAAAGTGTTGAACATGAGGTTTTTGGTGCGGTGGTAATGTTGAGAAAGAGAAGCATATCAATTCAAAAATATCATCTTATACTTTTGTTTTGCATAGTTGGAAGTTTATATCTTTTTAGCATATATGTTAATATCATTGTAAGTAAAAATATATTTTTGAGAATGTATTGTAGTTCTTTTTTGAATTGAAAAATAATTGAAAAGTATATAAATTGTTTTCGTTTGTCTTTATTTATGTTTGTTTTTATAGCTACAAATAATAATAATAATAATAATAATAATAATAATAATAATAATAATAATAATAATAATAATAATAATAATAATAATAATAATAATAATAATAATAATAATAATAATAATAATAATAAGATTGTTAATTTGGAGACATTAAGTACACAAGTATTGTCAATTTAAGGACATTAAATGTGTAAAGGTTGATAATTTGGAGACATTTAGTGCATAAGTGTTGTCAATTTAAGGGCATTAAGTGTATAAAGGTTGCTAATTTAAAGACATTAATAGCTTGTTCGCTTCATATTTTAGGGAGACCTAAGGTCATGGGATTAGTTTGTGATGAGACTAACACATGGGTTATATGTATTAGTCCCATTTGTGTATCTTGTTCGGTTGGGAGTTTGAAGGCTGAGAGTAAATGTGGTTGTAATGGTACATTTACCAAAATACCTTTTTCATATATGACCAATCCCCCGACCTTGCATCCCTTATTTCCTTCTTCTTTTCTACTCGGTCTCCATCTCTCTGCTCGTCTGCTCGGTCTTCATTTCTCTGCTCGATCTCTCTGCTTGGTTGAGCAGCAGTGTGCACCGCGGCATCGTCGTCAACGTCTTCTTGCGTGAAGGTGTCATCGTCAACGTCTTCGTCGTCAACATCTTCACCGATTATGGTGAGCAATGTTGTGTTGTTAGTGTTTGCGTTCTTGTTAGTGATTTGGATTTCCATTGTGGTGTTGTTGTTCTGTTCGGGTTGCTCGTCAATGACGAATTAGGGTTGATCGAGAGAGAGTTGTGATGTTGGCCTTCACTCAACGATCGATGCAGAGGATGTTCGATCCTTTCCTTCGATTTTGGGTTGATCGGTTAGTCGACGCCTCGTTCTTTCTCTTGAGCTGCAATGGTGAGTATTGATTAGGGTTGATCGACTCATTCATGAGCGACAGCGATGAATGGTGAATCGGTGATGATAGTGTGTAAATATATGAGGATAAATTGGTAATTTGTGATAACCAACCATTGGGATTAGTTAATCCCATCAAAATTGGTGGTTTTGTTTAGTCCCCTATACTGCCCATTAGCTAATCCGTGGCCTAGTTAATCCGCGAAACGAACACCAGCTTAGCCAGTCCAATGGGGTTAATCCACCCTAAGACTGTGAAGCGAATAGGCCATAAGTGCACAAGTGTTGTTAATTTAAGGACTTTAAGTGTGTAAATGCTATTAATTTGGAGACATTAAGTGCAAAAATGTTGTTAATTTGAAGACACTAAGTGTGTAAGAGTTGCTAATTTGGAGACATTAAGTGCACAATTGTTGTCAATTTAAGGACACTAAGTGTTTAAGGGCTACTAATTTGGAGACATTAGTGTACAAATGTTGTTAATTTGAAGACACTAAGTGTGTAAGAGTTGGTAATTTGGAGACATTAAGTGCACAATTGTTGTCAATTTAAGGACACTAAGTGTTTAAGGGTTACTAATTTGGAGACATTAGTGTACAAATGTTGTCAATTTAAAGACACTAAGTGTGTAATAGTTGCTAATTTGGAGACATTAAGTGCACAAGGGTTGTCAATTTAATGACACTAAGTGTTTAAGGGTTGTTAATTTGGAGACATTAAGTGCACAAGTGTCGTTAATTTAAGGACATTAAGTGTGTAAGGGTTGCTAATTGGAGACATTAAGTGTGCAAGTGTTGTCAAGTTAAGGACGCTAAGCTTACAAATGTTCCTAATTTAGGGATGCATAAATAAATAGTGTCTTCAAATTGGAGACCCATAAGAAATAAATGTTCTAAAATTAAAGGCACATAAATAAAAAAAGCGTCCCCACGTTAAGGACACTTATTTCAAAAGTGTCTTAAATAAATATTACCAACACATACATTTTGCGTCAAAAAAAAAATGGGGCGACATCACTTTCACCAACACAAGTGGTTGTCTGTATATGACGCGTGGGTAAAATTTTTAGAGACACTAATTAATGTCGTTAAATGACTAAATTAATGTCGCTAAACACACAATGTTTTGTAGTAATTGCTTTTTTGACAAACTCACAAGCCAATAAAATCTTAGACTAAGTCATATAGAGGGGATATTAGTACTTAGGTTTTTAGGATTTGAAAAATAAGGTTTGACAATGTTAAGTTACAATTTAAGCTTATGGGCCTTCTTTTCAATTAATTTGCATCATTTCTTTTTTAAGATGCGATGATCACTCAACTGCACAGAGGTAAGAAAATCTTTTTCTACTATGCTATAAACCTAACTGATATTTACATCAATTTTAATTAAGAAATCTATTAGATATCTTTAGTTAGACCAAATATATATTCACAAATTTTAAATCCAAATGAATAACAATTTTTGATTACGTCAAAGCATCTATCATGAGATTGTAGAGACATCCCTTTTCAAAAGTCAAAAAGCTTAGAGAAGTGGTGGATTCGCCTTGTGTTATTAAAGGTAAAAAAAAGTATTCGATTAATTGTTTACGACGCCGCATATACATACATATAATTAGGAATGTAAAATATATGGGACTGAGAATCCATTGCACGTGTAGCCTGCTTATATTAAAATACGTGTCGCACCCGCACTTCCATTCTAATAGTTTGTTTTGAGGGCCGCTAAGGGCACCCCACCATTTAATGAGGGCACCCAGCTAATGTGGGCACAAATCGATTTACCTGGGGCACCCAAAAATTAAACCCAAAATACCGAAAATGCCCCTCGTGCAAAAAACCCTCTCACCCACCCTCTTGCAAACCCCTAGGCACCCCACCACCACCACCACCACCACCCTCGTTCACCGAATTCCTGGTGGAAGAATTCATTTGTTTTGAACCGAGCAGTGAGAGGAATCCCCGAAATCGTGTTCTCCGTCCCTCGCCGTGTGTTTCTCCTTCGTTCTTCTAGGTTTCTGCATTTTGTAGGGTCCGTTGTGTGAGTCGATTTCGTCTCCAAATTAGGGCTCGGTTGAAGATCGTCGAATTAAGTTACATTTGGTAGAGTAGTTGTAATGTGTGTGTGACGGTTTTTTCAAATGTAAAAAAATTGGGAAATCGTGGTTCTCGGCCACACAGGCCAGAGACTGTGTCAACCGTCTCGGCCTTGGCCGAGACATAAGCTAATATTTTTCGGAACTCGCGGTCTCGGCCACGTGAGCAATCGGAAGAGTTAACCACGTATCGATTGTCCACTTCCGAGAGGGTCTCCGTAGGCTCGGTCGTCATAGGACGAGAGTCAGGCGAATTGAAATGGTCAATTCATCTCGGTGGTGTTCAACCGAGACAATTAAATGGGACTCGGTTATACATGACCGATATATTGAAATACTTGTCGGTCATTGGTGACCGAAAATATGGTTCGTTTCACGAACCTGCTTGACCGAGACATCAGAAATGGATGAATTTGAACATTACGCTTTCAAAAAATCTCCGTAGTAGTCAAACTAACAATACAAGATTGAAAATCCAGCATGACAATTTGCACCGAACCTTAATTAATTATAAATCTCCGTAACATTCAAAATGACTATAAAAAGGGTCCATCCATAAGTAAACAACAATTAAAACACAACACAACATTTGCATATACATAGAACATTCGGACGAATTGGCAAAATTTCTAAATGTTTAGCCGTCTAGGTACAAGCTTACACCTACGGTGTATCTAAGTCTACAACAGGTATGGTGGCTTCATGATCAGCAGTTGCAATGGGCGCGATGTCTCAAAAAACGAATCCATCTCGCCAACCTTTAGCGCAGTCCTCAACGTACCGATCCCACGATGGATATAAGGATGGCAAATGTGCATTCACACGCAACTGCACCTGTCAAAGTGAACAGTAGAACATAGAAGATATTGTCACAAACCCGATTAAGGGGGAAACAAACCAATTCACAAAAAAGTCATAGAACTTACCCTAACCCAATGGATATTCCTTTCATTCGCCATTGCAATGATAAGTCTGTTGTGCAATGACGACGTTGGAGTACTACGTAGAGGTAGGAATGTGGAGGCACTCCCATGCGAGAGGTTGACGAGAATGACATTGAATGCGGTGGATACCAACAATCCCATGTCCGGAAGTGTCAACCATTCTTTGAAAGATGCCCTCTTGATTCTCCGGGCAATGCACCGCATTCTTGACAGGCTCGAAACTCGAGCCAAGCACTTCCCGCCATAGGTATTCATACCCGATAATCTCATCGTACATCCGTCTACGCACAATCCTCCACCCGTCCACGTCCGCGAGTCCAAGCCCAGAGGCTATACACCTATATCCACAGCTTCCCATCGGAAACCACATCGATAATGGCATCAACATGTGGCAACCAATCCGGTTCTAAGCAATGACTATAAGTCATGTTAGATCCACTTTGCGTGCGTCGACTGGCACGACGCATTTGTGGAACCTTGCATTTCTTCTGCCTAGAAGCTTTTGTGGAGTGGGAGGACTCAAATTCGATTGGAGATTGGGGTGCCTCCCACACTGGGGTGCCTCCGGTTGGAGACCCCGGTGTCCTCACACCCGCATCCTCAACTTCCCGCTCGCACTCCACAAAAGACGAAGGTGGACTAATCTCCCTGAGCTGCTCACTTTCACTCCTCCCCCCCGCATCCTCAACTTCCTCCTCCCTCTTATCCAATCTTCCCGCGGTGTCGTGATTGTGCCTCCCACAAATCACAGTGACATACCATAAGGAGTCGGCATTCTCCTTGACGTTAATTTGGAAAGGGCATCCACATTTCTTCGTACTAGTGTGAGTCCTCGCCTTTTCATCATTCCTTGATTTCTTTAAAATTTTTGCCGCTTTCCCCTTCCCAACTCTCTCGAGCCGGTCCCCTATATGTCCCGACTGTCACGGGCAATTTTCACCCTTCCCTTCGCTTAACGCCCCGCATCCGAGTGCTTCGTTACTAACACAAACTTGTTCTCGCCACCAATCGCTTGAAGCCATGAAATTGCCGCTTCTCGAGAGGGGAATGGCTTAGAAGGTGTAAAAGTGTCCTTATAGTCCGGAAAATTACAAGATAACGGCATTACCCGCAATACAAACAATGTAACATTATAATCAACCAAAATGTACAAGCACAATCACAAAAAAACCCAAAAAATCGGTTCTCGGTTGTACGAGTCTTTGAAACTTTCTTCATAGTCTCGTTTACGTGAGACCGAGAGTTACCAGAACCCTCGGTCGTTCCCAGCCGTGACCTACCCTAAACATCTCGGTCGCATCCGAGGCCGAGACGTAACCATACATCTCGGTCTGCCGCGAGGCAAAGAATCGCGCACCCGACAGATACTTCGGATAACCGCAAAAAAAACACAAAAACATTTGCAACATTACCTCAAGGACGACCTCCTCCGGCACCGAAGCATTACGATCCTCCATTATACATGTGGAAACAACTTCGGTTTGAAGAAATTACCAAACCCTACGTTGACAAACAAATCATCATTTTCACCGTTATACGCAACTAAACAGATTCACAAAAACCCGAAAATGGTTGTCAAACATTGTTACCTCGTTGTCGGACGAGCAAGAATCGATCGGCTCTTCGCCAAACGCAATGTGGTGTGGCTTTGTGGTTGAAGCTTGCTTTGGTGGGGTGCCCTAACTCCTTGTCGAAATGGTTTGTGGGGTTTGAACCATTATATATATACAGGGGCAAAATGGTCTTTTCCATTTTTGCTGGAATTTTTACAAATTAACTGGGTGCCCTCATTAAATGGTGGGGTGCCCTTAGCGGCCCTCTTTGTTTTTGGGCCTTTATTGTTGGAAATGCTAACGTGTCACCTGCACTTCAATTTCGATAGTTTGCCTTTGAATCTTACAGCTGAAAATACTTTATCTGCATTTATTACGTTCGATACTGTCTTCGGGTCTTACAGCTGGAAATGGTAATGTGTCACGTAGTGAGGTATACGATCACAAGGATTACATCATTTTTGGCCAAGTGTCAAGCTCACATTACACGCACCGTATTGCAAAGTGTACACTAAGAATATTAATATACTACAATGTTCCAAAATAATAAAAGGCGCGGCTATGTGCACCCCACAAAATACTAAGAGAAAGCCATTGGATCTCAAATTGGTTAAAGCAAAATATTAAGGGTGGCTTGCCCTTATTGTTTTGTGGGGTGCACATAGCCGGACCTAATAATAAAGATTTAAGCTATGTTTTACCTTCACAATATATATTACAAATGTATATTATCACACACATAATATATAATTGGGATCAAGAATCTCTACCACGTTGTTTGTAGTAGTCTTGGCTGAATTGACACATAAAATACCTCGAATTTGATGAATTGAAGAAATTATAAATTGAGGCTAGAGTTTAGTAATATATCTCTTTAAAACAATAATGCCCTGCAATCGTGCTCCAGTTTGTAGCACTTGCTTCTTATGATATAACAATCACGATCCTACTACTATAGTACTTTAGACCGTAAGAATAAGTTGATCAAATTGTCGTACTCACTCTTTGTTGAAACAATGATTTCAATGAACGGAGAGAAAATAAGACTTTCTTGTAAGAAAATTGGAATAAAATTTTTTTGTGTGTTTATCTTATTACGTAGAGGGCTTATTTATAATGTGTTTTGACTATTCAAAAAACACATCAATTCGGTTTCTTAGAAACATTATTATTCAATTTTGCGTTTGTATTTTATCCCATACATGTATCCTATACATGTACATACATAGCCGATGTACGCATGTAGAAATTGTGAAACTATTCCATAGTTTCTATTATACAAGTGTGTGTATATATATATATATATATCCAAATTAATTGCTTTAATGCATATCAAGTACAATTCATGTATCGTTTACATAGGTGGCTTTTGAAATTTATCTCCAAGTCATTTTATCACTAAGTCATTGTCATCAAACACGTTTCTTGCCTTGTAAACCAAAATGTATTGATTTGTAATCATACCTTTTTATTGGGTTACTAAATAAATACGTGCAACTTTAACAATTATCTTCTCAATCAATGCATGTCACGTTTATTCAACACATACAACACCAAGATTCTAGATGTACATCAATAACTATATATATAGTTCATCTAAATATATAAATCCAATTATTTGGACGCGCGCGTGTGTATATATATATAACCCGATTTTACATGGGGCCTGATGAGCGATTGCTCTAGGCTCCCAAATTGAGCAAGACCCCATTTGGCAATAAAGTATGAGTATTTTCGTAATTTCACATTTTTAATTTTTTATTTATTTAATTATAGATTATTAAAGATACAATGCGCACGAGAAAGTTGAAACTTTCAAAAACAAATATGCGATTTCAGCAACTCAACGACTTCTCAACTTCCCTTCCTTTCGACACGTAACCAATTCTCTCTCTCTCCACTGTCGAATCAATCAAACATTCTTTTCTTTTTTGCTTCTTCTTCATTGGATCTCTCATCTATGCTAGATCTCTATTTGTTGCAAACTTGAAAAAAAAATCTCTCACATAAGCATGCCCAGTTTTGCATTGGGGCCTCGTGGGCGACCACCCTAAGCCCCCATTTGGCAATAAAGTAAGGGTATTTCATAATTTCATATTTTTAGTTTTTTATTTATTTAATTATAGATTATTAAAGATACAATGCGCATGTGAAAGTTGAAACTTCCGAAAAAAATATGTGATTTCGGCAACTCAACGACTTCTCAACTTCCCTTCCTTTCGACACGTAACCTATTCTCTGTCTCCCCCGTCGAATCAATCAAACAGTTTTTTCTTCTTCTTCTTCGTTTAATCTCCCATCTATGCTAGATATTTCTTTGCAGCAAACTTGAAAAAAAATCTCACACAAGATCTCTCCTCATCATCCTCAAACTAAGGACAAAGTTCAAAGAGTCTATAGAATATCTCTCAAGAACATCTCTTACAGTCGCATATATTCATTGGTTGTTCAATCTTCATCTGAGCACTTCTCTGCAGCATTATCTCTCACTATTTAGTATATTTTCTTTTTTTGGTTTACAAACTCTTTAGGTATAATTTTAAGTTACTACTATTACTTTTTTAGTATAATTTCAGTTCGCCCTTTTTTTTACTAAAAAAGAATTGATTTTTCGTGACGGTGAAGTACTCAATAGACTTTCTAGTCTTTTAGATCAATTTTTTTAAGATTTAGATTTCTTAGCACTTAGAAAATTCTTTATTAGTGTAAGAGATGCGATGCCTAGAAAATAAGCCACCGGTTTTGATAAACTTAAGAAAAAAGGAAACAATATGAGTTAGCCAAATCTTTAAAAGGAAGCTTAAATAAATTCTTTTTTAGTAAAAACGATGAATTAATTGATGTAACAACATCAACAACAACAAAGCCTCAATCCCACAATGATATGCTTGTTAATGAAGATGTAGATCTTGAGTGTGAAAACCTTGATATATATAGTTGAAAACTCAAATAAAATTGGTCGTGAGCTTGTTGATAAAAATATAGATGTTAGATGTGAAATAGATAACATAATCAATAATTCAAATCATATTGATTGCAACCTTATTAATGAAATTACTGATGTTGGATGTGATTTGGATAATAGTAGTGATAATAACAATAAAGACAATAGTAGTACAAATTATGATGATAGTGATAGTGACTTTAATAATAAAGATAATCAAGTTATCATTGAAAGTCCTAGTACATCAAATTCTTTTAACATCCATGATTCATGGGTGTGGGATAGTTTAGATAGAAGTTCTAGAGGTTTATTAATTGAAAGTGGACCTATAAGAGATATTAGCATAAAATTCCCTTGTGATGAAATATGGTAGACATTTTTCTTTAGTTCATTACAATCAAGTTTTACCAAATTGAGAAGAACATGATAGAAAATGGCTAATATATTGAAAAGAATTAGATAAAGTATTTTGCTTTTGTTGTAAATTATTTAAAGCAAGTGATATTAATAGTAAAACTCAATTAGCAAAAGACGGCTTAAGATATTGGAAACATATTAGCGATAGACTTGAGACTCATGAAACTAGTAATGAGCATATTCGTAATATGACTTCTTGGATTGACTTGCAAAATAGATTCTAGAAAAATCAAACAATAGATAAACATATTCAAGAACAAATTACGAAAGAAATAACATTGGAAGAAGGTAATCTTGAGAATAATTGCAGACGTTAAAATTCCTTGCCCAAGATTTTCTAGCTTTTCGTGGAACAAATGAGAGGATTTATCAAAATAGTAATGAAAATGTTTTAAAATTGATTGAAATGATTGCCCTTTTTTATCCAACAATGCAAGAACATCTTAGACGTATTCATGATAATGAAATTCAATATCATCATCTAAGTCATAGTATTCAAAATGAATTAATAATTTCATTATCATTTGAAGTAAAAAAAAATATAATAGTTCAGACCATTAAACAAGCAAAATATTATTCAATAATACTAGATTTCACTCCGGATGTAAGACATCAAGAACAAATGTCTCTAGTTATAAGGTGTGTTAATTCTTTTAAAAGTCCGATACCAATAGAAGAATACTTTATAGAATTTATAGAAATAGATGATACAACAGGTTTAGGCATTTTTAATAAGTTGCTATTTATTTTGAATGCACTTGATTTAGATGTAGATAATATAAGAGGACAAGGATATGATAATGGGTCTAATATGAAAGAAAAAAAATTAAGGAGTGCAAAAAAGATTGTTATAAATAAATCCTAGAGCATTTTATACACTATGTGCATGTCATAGTCTTAATTTGACAATTAGTGACATTGCTTTATCTCGTAGTAAAGCTACAACATTATTTTTTGAAGTGGTGCAATGAATATATAATATATTTGGTAGTTCTACAAAAAGATGGAGCATCTTACTTAATCATGTGTCTAATTTAACATTGAAACCATTGTCATAAAGACGATGGAAAAGTCGAGCTGAAAGCGTTAAGCAATTAGATTCCAAGCTCCACAATTAAAAAAAGCTTTAAAAGAATTAGCCAAGACTTGTAATGATCCAATAACGAAAAGTGAAGCAAAAAGTTTAAAACATGAGCTTAAAGATTTTGAATTCCTATTAGGAATGGTTATTTGGCATGATATATTACATGCAATTAATTTAGTTAGCAAACTTTTACAATCTAGAGATATGCATATAGGTGTTGCAATTGAGCAATTAAAAGGATTGATTTCATTTTTTTTGAAGGATATAGAGAAACTGGATTTATATTGGCTATGACTTTTGCTAAAACACTTGCGAGTGAGATGGGGATTGAACCAATATTTCGCATAAAACGTCAAATTAAAAGAAAAAAATATTTTGACAAAAACAATGATGTTGATATTGAGGAATCACTAGAAGAATCATTTAGGATTAATTACTTTTTATATTTAGTAGATCAAACTTTATCTTCACAGAAAAAATTGATTTGAATAATTTCAGTTTTATGAAAGTAACTTTGGTTTTTTATTTGGTTTCAAGAAGTTAAATTCATTGGATGAAGAAAGTTTGAGACAATCTTGTATTAATCTTCAAAATATCTTAATTTATGGCAATAATTCTGATTTTGATGGAAACGATTAATTTTTAGAATTAAGAGTCTTGTCATCGACTATGCCAAAAGAAAAAAAAATACTTTCCTTGATATACTTAATTACATTAGTAGAATGAATTGTTATCCCAATGCACTAATTGCATATAGAGTGTTATTAACCATACCTATAAATGTTGCTTCTACAGAAAGAAGTTTTCAAAATTAAAATTAATAAAATCATATTTGAGGTCAACAATGTTACAAGATAGACTAAATGGATTAGATATGCTATCGATTGAGGAAGATTTATTGTCGAATATCGATTATAAAGAGATTATAAAAAACTTTGCTTCACAAAATGCACGAAGGGCAATTTTATAATAAAGAGTAATTAGTGTTTAACTTGTTCGATTTTTATTTTGATGTTATTGCTTGATTGTTTTTTTTGTACATCTTTTTTTATCTCAGTATAAGCATCATTATTATTTATATATTATTTTTTTCATTTTTTTCACTTCATGTCATCTTTTTGTGACTAGACTAAATTGGTTAAAAGTATCTTTATATTTCACAACTTTTAGGTGATACATCATCAAATTTGTAGTTTAAAAGTGACCAGGATACAAATTAATTAATGTCGAAATGTTATGATACAACAACGAATTCCAAAAATTTAGAATACAATAAAAAAAAGTTATGAAATCTTTTGATACTTTTAACTAATTTTGATTTGTTCAAAACCCCCTTTTAACTTCATCAATGATAGGTGTTTTACTTTTCATTGTCGGCCCCAAGTCCAAATAGAGAAGGAGGCAAAAGGCTAAGTTCAAAATTGTCGATTTTAAGTTCATTGCATGCTATTCATATATAACTCACTTAATCTTCAATTTAATTTTTTTAAAAAAATATATTTATTTTTTTAATAGAAGGCCCCATTTTTAAGGTTTGCCCTAGGCCTCCAAAATGACAGGGCCGACCTAGTATATATATGTATATATATCGTCCCTGGCTAGCTAATATTCTTAAGACACATATCACTCAAATCTCACAGCCATGTGTGCACCTAGTCTCCACAACACTGAGTTTCGAAACTTTTCAAGATATTAAACTGTGTAATGACTAGTAAATATTTCTAAGTTGTACGTCCAAATAATTGGATTTACACATGTAGATTGATAGATTTCAAAGAAGAGACTAAGAATTGTGCAAGGATGACCACTCAGGAAAGCAAGGAAGAATTGCGCCATACAAAAGAAGAGCAGCTTTCTTCTAAACTCAGCTAAAAAGCAGATCAAATTGAAAGTTTGCACTAAGACAATTGGAAAGTGTTGATACAAATGATCGGGAAGTTGATGAGAATAATTTCACTCAATCATGTAGTGATGAGGCTTTGGATAATATGGCTACTGGTGAATCAGAGAGCCTTTTCCGATATTGACATGGAGGTTGATGGATACCTCCACAACGAGGAGGAAAAGTGCTACAAAAAAATAATTTGGGAATAAATGAACAAGGAATACCTTGAGGAACAAGCAGCTAAAGAAGCTGTGACAGCAGCAGCTGAGGAGGCTTATCTGGCTAACTTTGAGCACGGTTCGGAGGAGTTGTTTGCTTCACAGGAGCTGGTAGCAGCAGCTGCAGCAGCTATTGGGGAAATCAAAAAAATGAAAGACAACAGAAAAGAGCTGCGGCAAAAAACATGGTGCTTGCGCAAACAGCTACTAAAGCAACTCGCCAAATATTAACCAAGAAGATATTAAGCTCAAAAATCAACTATGATGTGTTGGAGAAGCTTTATGCTGACTCTTAAGATCCTGAGAATACCAAGAGAAAACATGTCGATTTGGATTCTAGAGAAGATGCAATAAAACAGAAGCATGACACGGTAAACCATGAACAAAATGCAGATGTTATGGATGATGACATGGAGCATGAATATGAAGAATATAAAGAAGTGACTAAGAATTGTATTAATGTGTGCTTATTGAGTACAATAAAGTGCTCTTATTTATAGAGCTGAACAAATCATAAAATTAGGAAAGTTACCTAAACTATCTAGGTATCAAAATATAGAAACTTCTGAAATACTTAAACTCTGAAATATAGCAACTACTATAATTTCCTTAACACCTTTCCTCAAACTCAAGTTGGTTCATGAAAATCAACTTGAGGTTGTCAATCAAATTAGTACACTTGACAAATCTAAGGTTCGTTGCGGAGCAGATCAACGACCACCCAATACGACAAGAACATATTTATATATGGCATAATCAAAACAACGAACTATAGAACAACGAATAGCAGAGCCGACAGAGTCGACGACGTATAGATAGCGGAGTCGATGTAGTCGGCGACAGACAAACTATGGAGTCAACATAGTCGACGACAGGCAAACAACGAAATCGATGTAGTCGACGGCAGGCAAACAAAGCAGTGGACATCACAAAGAAGTCACAAAGGATAATAGATCAAGGATAAGAAAAAAATCGAAACATGCTTCAATGGAAGCAACAACAAGTGAACATGAACGGAAGCATGAAATCAAACACCACGAATCGGTCGTTGACTTGACCGACTTAGTACTAGAAACCAAGCTCTGATACCATGATAGAATTCAAATAAGAGACTAAAAATTGTATATATTAATGTGTGCTTATTGAGTATAATAAAGTGCTCTTATTTATAGAGTTAACAAATCATAAAATTAGGAAAGTTACATAAACTCACTACAAAAAAACAGCAGATCATAAACGAAAATTCCGTCTCTGATTTGCATAAATTCCGTCTCTAATTGAAATCTGCAACGGAACAGAGACGGAATAAATTTCGTCTCTGAAATCGTCGACGCTGATTCAATCAGAAACGGAAATGTGATTCCATTTCTGATTAGAGACGAATTAGAGACGGAATAAATTCTGTTTCTGATTAGAGACGGAAAAATCCCATCTCTGATCCGTCTCCGATTAGAAATGGATCGGAGACGGAATATAAGAATTCCGTCTCTGATCCGTTTCTGATTTGCATCTATTCCTCGAAAATTAGAGACAGAATAGCAACGGAATCTCTGAATTCCGTTACTAATCCGTCTCTAATTTTCATTTTTGTTTAGTTTTCAAACATAAACTCAATCTAATTGGTTTTCCAACCTATAACTTGAAAATAAAACCATAGGACCTACTCCATCGCATGCACCCCCTCCAACAACTCCTCGGGGGTGCTAACATCCCCCAAAAAAGCAAAATTTGACATTCATACATCGACAATATATTTCAACAAATATTCAAATGAGAGAAAAAATGTAAAATCCAAAATTTGAAAAAGATTTATATATCCACGAAAAATTGGCAAGTATAATAAATGCTCCGGATTTCTAAGTATTCACAAAAACCACCAATCCTATTGTTCAACAACCACAAAAAAACTTACAATCCTCTAAATATGCACAAAAAGAATTATCAATCTAAAAGTCACGTAAACAACTATAAAAGTTACATGATATGCTTTAAATTCCTCATCTTTCACTTGAAAACCAGATTATGGCAGGTATTATCTCAAGGATATGGGCAATCAATGGCACTAACTCCCACTCGATCGAAGAACCAGTCACCTACTGATAGGGCCACGCTCTGTAAATATTGCAAAATAGATCAAACTCATGATAAAAAAAATGAAATCATACCTAATGATTTAAGTTACAAGCCTATAGGTCGAGAATTGATAAATGAGCAAAAAATGTAGAGTTAAAAACCATCAGCAAGGTATTTACTTCATACCAAAATCAACCAAATATTAAGCATTGCAATTGCATTATTAAATTTCTCCTCAACAGACTACAGTCTAATAAAACAAAAACTATGAATAAAACACATCAATTAGTGAAACAATCATATAGCAATCTCCTAAACAACCTAGGACCAACAAAAAAGTTGACACTAAGAGCTTCAGAGTAGTTCAATATCACTCCAAATTTACAAGACCAAGTCCGCATGTAATATTTAGGTCACCCATCGGTACTGTAAACTCTTAAGCAATTTATTATCATCCATGCATTAGACAATTACACCATAAAGTAAAATTTAGAACTATAACATAGCAATGGTTTGTGATGCTTATATATATAGTCTTGATGTTTCATGATCAATATTTAAGACTGCAACATACACAAGCTATCATGCATGATTACGTTTAAGAATTAAAATTAAAAGAAAAATATTTATGCTCGACAACAATGAAAATAAAACCTAAATTGCAAATTAATTCATTAGAGTCGACTAGTTTATTCTTATAAAAATAAAATAAAATTAAGACTTGTTTACAACTTTTAGAAATCACAGCCAAAACCATGGATGTCGATGTATCACTAGAGACCTTGTTTTCACAAGATGTGGTTTCACCACTACAACCAAAGTGATCAACCATATATATAGTAGTGGGCTACAGTGGGAACAGACAGAGAAAGTCTTTGGTCCTCGTTGTTTGTTGTGTGTCTCCCCATAATATATGAAATGAAACATCTAAACTGACACTATTATGGTGCCTCGTGAAAAATAGTTCCCATTATCATTATTATTCAGCACTATTTATATGTTGCAGAGGAAAATATGCACTAATAAATGAAAAATAGCTAAGAATATTTTCATGAAAAAAAAAAACAAGTCGGGTTATATTTTGAAAAAAAAAAGGCCTTGCTTTAACAATGATTAGACTAATTAAGTTTATTCAGTAAATTACTGTTGAGTTTTTTATTCAAACTCCATGTTGTAATTTAATTAAGAATCATTATTTTAAGTTGTGTCTAATTAATAAGTTAATTGTTCGAGTCTAACTATGACCGATGCTTGTTTGTTGAGTTCAATTAAGATCTATGTATTTATGTTTTCACAAGCCTAAAGCACCAATTAGCCACAACGCAATGGCTAAATATATGCTACATTGCTACATACGGTTTTCGGTAAATGCTAGTGATTCACCGATTGAAAACTGAAAATATACAACAAAAGAGAATAAAAGTAATTCAGGAAGCACACGAAAATCTTCAGTCAAACGAATGCACAAAACATGGGAGCTTCCCACAGGAGCTTCATTTGTTTTCTCAAACTAGGGGTTTTACAATCCTTCTTCACGACTCACAAAACATGGCATAGCAGAAATTTAGTAAACATCAATAGTGGTTTTCTTAAGCACAAAAAGGTAATGGTTATAAATTTTGATTCGAAGAGAAATGGTACCCGAGAGTAGATAGATATCACATGGAGGATCAATGCATTGATAAGACAGGGAAGAAGAAATTACTAGTGTTTCATTAGGGTCGACGAAACTAATATGAAAAAAGCTTTTATATAGACATTTGTCACAACAGTCTTTCAACTTCAAGTCCATAAAAGCTTCAAAGCTAGATATGGTATCACTTTCCATTGGCAGTAACAAACTTACAAATGCAGACATCGAGAAGAAGGAAAATTAAAAGTAACGCTACAAGAGATTGAGGCCAATAGGCTCAAACAATTGAAGATACTAACCGAAAAAATCCACAAATGTGTGTTCTAAGAAAAGAAAGGTACAATGGCTACCTTGATCGCAGCGCCTAATGCATCGAGTAGGTTTCCATCAGCATTGATCACAAGACCCTCTATGTAAATGTCCCAACAAATCTTTCCTTCCATCACGTTGAGAGACAAGAGATCAATTCCAGCTCCTGACACATTAAACAGTCAATTTCACTCAAACAAGAATCCATTTGATCAAACTAAGACCAATTTCAATGGAATTATGATCTTTTTTAAAAAAAAATCCACAACATACATCCAAATAGATTCGAGTTTCAATGAGTCATCTAAAAAAAAATGCTCAGTCAAACGAATGCACTCTTCCACATTTTCCGGTGATACAAAATCAAGAGCAACTTTTAAACATGACTGAAAAATTACAAAAAATTAGAAAATAAAAATGACATACTTAAACTACAAAAGATGGATTGAATGCATAATGGAAAAGGAATTGTAATGAATAATAAAACAATAAATAAGTCAAGAGAAGGGACTTTCACGAAATTTAAAAAAGGAAGGGAAGTCATTGGATGGCATACTTATGATTCATGCATTTGCAAAGCAGTTAATAAAACAATAAACTTTGTTTCGCTTTGCTCCGTGCGAACATAGTGATCAAAACAAGCATTCAAAACATAAATTGAATATCAAAACAACCCAAAAACCGAACCTTTGAATGCGAATCTTTGCGCGAGCTTGAGCTTGAGCCCATCACCCCCAAAATCGAAATCCTCCAAAGAGAAATACACATCATCTCCATTTTACCGCAAATCCGCAAAGCCAAAACACCTCACAAACTCACAAATCAAAAACCCCCAAAACCAACCAAAACACACCAAAAACAAAAAAACCCTACAAACCAAAAAACTCGTACATGCGGAATTGAGGTTCAAAGCAAAGATAATCAACGACGACGAAGCCGCCGGAAGCGAGACGACGAAGAAGATCGGAGAAAGAGAGAGACACCGGCCTTGTCGAAGCAGCGAGCTCGAACCCTAAGCGGAGCCGAATCGAGCCCTAGATTTGGAGTCGTCGGTCCCCGTGAACGCATCCCAAGACGATTGCGAGGCCGGGAAGGCCGCAGCGGCGTAGCGTAGCCGGAGTCGCCGAGCCACGCGCGCTAGACTTCGCAGTCTCGAGCCGGAGAGCGGAGATCGAGACGAGACGCGACGACGAACTTGTGGGATTTGGGGATTTTGGTTGGGGGGGGGGGGGTGGAGGGTGGAGGGGATGCTCATCAAATCTCGAGATTTGATGCACAAATCTCGAGATTTGATGAACGGTTATAAGAAAACAAAATTTTTGAAGGAATGTTGGCGCCATTTTTTAGAGACTGAATTTAATTTCGTCTCTATTTCCGTCTCTGATTCGTCTCAATTCCGTCTCTAACTACTTTTTTTAGCAACGGAATTTAATTCCGTTGCTAATTCCGTTTCTAAATTTCATTTTCCTTTTAGTGACTATTTTGATATCAAAATATAGAAACTTCCTAAATACCTAAATTACGAAATATAGCAACTACTATAATTTCCTTAACATAAATGAACTAGCTAAGCCATATTAGATAAAAACCTTTGGATGGTTTCGTCCAATAAACGACAGACACGTTGTGTAGCTCCATTGGATGTTTTGGTTGCCAAGTGTACATCCCATATATTCCAACAAAAGTTCCAAAACTTTCCATGCACTCGATGGATGACATGGCACGACATGTGTCACCCAACAAAATTGGTTTTACGAAAGCAACCTCCACGTGGCTCGACCACGTCACATTTGGTAGGGAGCTCAACAATGGAGCCAGGCAGCCAGCAAGGACGTTAACAAAGTTTCATAACCTCTTTGTCGTTACAAAACAAAGCTCCGAGATACAACTGAGACGTGGCTTACTTGAATTGGTCATACGGAGTGACAAGTTGGCATGAATTGCCACGTGTCAAATGGCACTGATTACATTTTGTTCCAGTACATGTGGTGCAAGAATGAACAGACACCTGTAATCACATTATCTTCTCATAAAAACTCCAGAACTTTCTAGTCATTTGAGGTTTTTATTTTTAAGAAAATTTAAAGTACAATAGGCCGAGTTTTCCGAAAGAAAAAATAGTACTAAGTTGAATGTCCTATCCATAAAAAATACTAAAATGACAACAATAATGCTTACATTATAAAATATATTGGCTCATAAAAACTTTTTATACCAGTTCGACTTGCATCTTATGCATCGAGATTTATATTTACTTGCATTATGAGCCGCGTATAAATGACTTTAGTGAGCCAATATGTCTTGGGGTATGACATGTTGTCATTTTAACAATTCTCATTATCATTTCAATTTATTTGTCACATCTGGCATGTGCGTGCTCACTCTATATAGATGAGATGGTTGTTAAATCGGTTGGGCCGAAGAAAAAAATTAGTTATTGCATTTTATAAGTAACATTGAACAATTCGAACGAGTTAGTCCAACATAAAAGCGAATTTGAGATTGGGTGGGTTAAATATACGGACTTATGTTCGATCCTCCGCTGTGTCAAGATTGTCTAAGTCACTTATCGAGGTAGCTCAGACCCGATTGCACAAAGACGTCATAAGAATTGTTAGGATCGCTCGGACATTTATGGAAATAAAAAAATATAAGGAAGGCTGAACACGTAGTGATGATGTACGAGCGTATCGTAAGCATATAAATAAGTGTATATATCCATTTACATGGACATCAACTAATTTAAAACTAAGAAAAATAGAAAAACGGGAAGTGCACATTGCCAAGTGTACAAAACATTCTTATGTTTCCATAGCACGAATTCCAAAACATCCACGCAATTTACAAAAGCTCGTACTATCATATTTGAGTGTGTTGGACCATTATTTGTCTCATAACTTATTTATATAGTGGTCGAAATAAGTAACTTAAATTTTAATTAATTTTATGTTCATTACACTATTTAGGTTATATACTACTATAAGAAAATCGATATTTAAGGATATGATTTCTCGTCACTAAATATTGTTTTCCCATAGTTACAGAATTTTAGTGATGGTGAAAGCACTGTCACGATCTGTCCTTAAAGGCTTCAAGTTTAAAAGTATAGAATGACGGGATTAAGGTCCAGTCAGTAAAATTTATTAGTGACCAAATCTTTTTCATCACTAAATTACTCTAGACAAATGGTAGAATGACAGCCCAAGTGACACCCCTAGGACGTGACATGCAAGTCCTACGTCAAAATATGATGTGGCATGCTGACCCACATACATGGGGTTCGTCGTGTGCGCTTCGAGATACACACCATGTGTGTTATGCATCAAGAACTATTTTATGCACACTCGTTTTTACATGGGACCCGCACGACACATCATAGAGGTGTCACTAAGGGTGTCATTTGGGGTGTCATTCTAGCATTTTCCATTACACTTTTAATGACTAAAACTCTCATCATTATTTATGTTAGCCTCTCACTAAAAGCCCATATGTCAAAAGGCATTTTTACCGTGATTTTTCAATAATTTCTTTTTTCCACTAAAATTCATTCATTTACAATTACGTTGCTACAAAATTATGTACCAAAAGTGTTATATTATTAACGCGGTAACATACAAATATTTTATTATTTCATAAAAATGCAATGCACTGCATAAATATTCATTCCATCTCACAAAAAACTAATGCTAATGTACTATACCAAATTTAATTAAACATACATTTACAACAAATATGATCTTTAATGAACATTTTTATTGTTAATTAGGCCTATTAAGTAGACTCTAAAGTTTCTATGAGCGTTCCTCTTACACAGCTTGTTGCATTCTTTTACTTCCCATAATTATAATTCAAACTCAATCTCTCGCTTCTACCAAAACTTGACTCCTGCAAAAAAAAAAAAACATAGAACTTGTCTCGAATATAATTTCTAAAAAAGGCCCAAATGTATAATATATAATATAATACAAAAAGAAGAAGATAACTTCAAAAAGGCTCAAATGTATTTAAGCATCATTGGTAAAAGAGAAGCAAAGGAAAGGTGAAAATTAAGAAAAAGTCGAACCTTTAAGAATCAAAGAAAATGTGAAAAAATTGAACATATAAATCTTCCACCATAGAAAAAATTGTTTGTTAGACCCAATCTAGCAAAGTACCTTACATTGTTTTTATTTTAATAGTTTTTTGTAGAAACAATTCTTTGTTGAAACAGTATGTTATTATGGCTCTGACCCTGTCATAGTCAATATAAAAAAACTATACTGCTATCACCATCACTATAACAAGAGGCGCCCTTACCATATTTTCTCCAACATTTTATTATTTTTCTGCTAACATTTTCAATTTAACCTTCCAAAAATATAAAGCAATGCATGTGGTCCAGGTCCAAAACAATAGAAATTGTTTTTTCTCAATTTCACTTTCTAATATATTTTTATAGGTTGAATCAGAAAATAGATTTTGAATCTCTATCAATTAACCACATATCACCTTTAAGCTTTTTAACAGATCTAAGAACATAAAACTATTCATAGATTATGAGCCAAATGTGAACTGAAAATCATACATATAGAGAGACATATGTACCTTTAATGTGTATGCTTAATGATACTATCCATGCATGGCCGACATCCTGCATGGCCACATAAAAAAGACTACTAGGTCATCCACTCATGGCCTTATCCCAACAAATCACAAGATGTACAGATTGTCTATTTATGTATATAGACTCTAGCGAATTATGTGAATGAAGGTTTGAGTACAAATTTGGATGCTAAGACAAACATGAAAGCATTATAATTCGGATGTTAAGCAGTGTATGTGTTACCTGGTGCATGAGTTCCTTCACGGTTTAATGTTGAACCTCATCCATTCCTTTTTAAAATAGCTTGTCTATTGATTTGCAGAGCATAGCATTTTTATTCACCTAAAAAGGGGAGTAGGTCAGTTAGGGCTCCGTTCCCTCAAATTAATAAGAAGGAAAAAAAAAGAGATTTTGAAGAGAATGGAGCGACCACTTGCATTTTTTTTTCTATGGGGGAGTTGAATTTCTTGATAGTCTTGACGAAGGTGATGACAAAAATAATTCCGGCATAGGCGAGGGGAACCACAAAAAGCAGAGGAAGGAGGAGTGGCCGACTCTAGAGCCGGGCAAGGCTTGTGCATGTGATTGGCTAAGGAATAAAAAAATACCGAAAAGAAATCTATGATAAACATCAATTGTTATATATTTCAACCAACAATAAGCTTTTTCTATCATGAACATCGAGTTTCAAACTAAGATTATACTCAATGTTACATATTTTGGCTAATACGTTTTATCTAATATAACAACTGAATTGAACTTTAACACTCAGTTAAAGCTCTAGAAATCTTGTTCATCGAATTTCAAAATTATATTTTAGATGTTCACCTCAAAACTATCTACCCTCGCATAACAAACGCAAGATTAGATTTTCTGAAACATGCCTCAAGATGTGCGTAGATCGGATTTTCAGCTGATGGTAATGTTAGTTTGTAAGACTCTTCAATATCAAATTGTAACTGAAGAAAGAAAAATGATTTTCAAATTAAAATAATCATAAAAATAGTTGGTGAGGTGAGGAAAAAGGATTGTTAAATCATGAGCTATAAGACAAAATGTACAATTTGTTGCATAAGGTTCTTGTTTATGCCATCGTAAATATATCCTTCTAATAGTATCCATATAGTTGAATTTATTAAAATCTTTCACAAAGAGAAAATAACCCCAACAAGCATATAACAAGCATTTACAAGTAAAGTCTTATTTATCATAAAATCAATGAATATAATCTCAATTTTTTCATCAAAACTAAATCAATACGTTGTTGTAATTCTCGTCCAGTAAAGGAGGCAACAACTGCATTGTTAAAATCAATTAAGGGACTTTTCAGAATCTAATGAACAAATAAAATACTTGAAAAAAATTACCTTGTCATCAGGTGAAAAAATCACAACTTGTAATCTCTTGAGCAGTTGGGAATGGTCATAATAGGTTGAGTTCTTATCAACATTACGAGAAACTTGAATAAGATCAAGAAGTCTGGAGAAGCTATCTTTAAGAATACTAGAAGTATCTGAATACTTACTCCCCTCGATATTAAGCGTAAAATCTTTACTGAGCAACAAACTTTGATTCCCATGATTAACTGATTTGGGCATTGGCCAAATATTCAATCCTATGGGACAGATTAACAAAGAAGTAGTTGTTGCGTAAATGTAAATGTTGGAGCAGTGGCATAAAACCCAGGAGGAGGTCTAGATGGAGAAAACTAGAGATTTGGGCGTCTGAGTGATCGAGCAAGGTGACCCGCGTACGATTTCAAAGAAAAAGTCACTCCTCTCCAAGAACATGGAGTGAGGCAGTCTGTAGTCCTCAACGAGATTTCAGAGGTAAAAACCACAAATACCTTACAAGAAACCATTCAATCACCACAATAGAGAGAAACAGAGAGAGAGAGAGAGAGAGAGAGAGAGAGAGAGAGAGAGAGAGAGAGAGAGAGAGAGAGAGAGAGAGAGAGAGAGAGAACGAACCGTCTCATCAATGGACCTAGACATAGAGGAAGAGAAGGTTGAAACTAGAGGGGTTGTTTCAGACGATCTTGTTAAGAGTCCACTCGAAGGCACCAGTTTTGCTAATTGTTTCGTGGGAGTAACACTTGAATAACAATTATCAAAGCACCTATGTCCTAGAGACCAGTGCTTTATACCTTGTTTGATTTGATTTAGTCTTCCTCGCGATCTCGTCTGTGAAGAACAAGAGGGGCATCAATCGAAAGCACTTGAGATAGGATTATAGTGATTGGTTGTGATGGAAAGGAAATTAGGTCGAGCTTTCCGTCTCCCTAATCTTCAATGCATTGCAAAACTTAGATTTACAAATCGCACAAGCCTCCTTACCTCTTTTTAACTTTTTCTTATCGAGCAAAGAGAAAGGTGATTAAAGTTTTGGTGATCAAAAATTATTTAAAGATCGGAATTGATATCAATAACCATTAAATACAAATCCGCTCCTTAAATCTCTAGGCTTTAATGACCAACAAATAATCCCCTTACTAAATTATACTTTAATCACAGGATTTAGTACGGTCTCTATTTTTTAGTGGTTAAAAACCTCTTTTCTTGTAGTCTTTAATGGAAATTAATGTTGATGTGGGAAGTCTAATGATTATCCTCAAATCTATAAAAGGGCACTTGTACCATCAAACAAGTGTACAAAAACTTAAGCTTTGACATCAATTAAAAGTGATTTGAATCCTACTTAGCCAATATTGGTTTATAAAAAAGGTGTATATATATTGACTGCTCATAAGCCAGCTAATCTTAAATTGAAGTAACATAGAGGGGATATTAGTACTTAGGTTTATAAGATTTGAAAAAGAAGGTTTGACCAAATTTTTAAAGGTATATCTAAAGGACTTATGGTCTTTTTTTCAATTTGCATAATTTCTTTTTAAAACTCGATCACCTAACTTCACATAGGTAGGAACATCTGTTTTTCTATTACGCTACAACTCTAACTGACATATACATCAATTTTAATTAAGAGATTTATTAAATATCTTTAATATTCAAATATTCTAAATCTAAATGAATAATAATATTTAACTATGGCAAATCATCTCTTAATTATGAGATTGTAGGGACACCACTTGCTAACTTGCTAAAACTTAAAGCTTGGGGAAAATGTGGATTTGACTTGTGTCGAAGTCAAAAACAAAAACAAAATATTCAATTAATTGTTTACGACACCACATATATACATATAATTAGGGATGTAAATGGGATGAAAAATCCATCGCGGGTGTCGCCTGCCTATATTAAAACACTTGTTGTACCTGCACATTCGTTCTCATAGTCAGTATTTGGTCCTAAATCTGAAAATGTTGATGTGTCACTCGCACTTCCGTTCTGATAGTCTGTATTCGAGTCTTACAAATGAGAATGCTAATGTGTTACCCGCACTTACGTTCCGATAGTCTGTCATCAAGTCTTATAGCTAGAAATCCTAACCTGTCATGATGCGAGGTACACAGCCACAAGAATTGAGTCATTTTCAGCTACATGTATAGCTCACATTACACACACCACATTACAATATGTACTACAAGAATATCAATATACTAAAATGCACCAAGTTACCTTCACAATATTACAAGTAAGCACATGGTGATTTTTGTTTATAGCCATTAGATTCAGATCCAATTGATGTGATAAGTTATTGGTATATACATTTAAGTGTTATCAATGTAGCTATGAAATTGACCATTAGATTTAAATATAATGGTCAAAAATTTAAATCATCATAAATAATTATTTAAAAAGATAACCATATGAGAAATTAAATAACCATAGTAGAATTTCATACACACACACACATGTATATATTTGTGTGTATATGAATGTGTGTTGGAGTATAGTTTAGACACCTATTTTGGCCATTGAGATGATATGTATTCGACATGTAGCATCGAATGAGTTTTATTGCTGCCAGCTTTCTTTAAATCGTCGGATGAGCATAATGATTTGGTTAAAACTTAAAAAGAAAAAGTCAACTCGACTGTAAAGTTGACAACGGCCCTTTCCAGCCAGCTAGATCCTCCGTCGTCTCCACCACTTTGATACCAAACTTACCAAACCTCTCGCCATGTCCACCATCGTTGCATCTGAGAAGGAAAAGAGAGGGCGATGACGACCACCCCTTTTTCCATCGAGATCTGATTGGCCAGCGAAAGCAGTCACGCATAGGCTATTGGAACAAATCTCTTCGGACAGAAAATAGTAGTTGAGAATGTAAGAATCAAACAAAGACTTGAGGAGCATAATTGCTCTCTTTTAAACAAGATTCCTCCCTACCGATCGAAACTGAGTATACACAATGGGATTAATCGAAACTTGCATTCATGATACAATCAAGTCTCTAATGGTTGTTGGATGATATGTGTGTAACAAAAGTCTAATCAAGAACAGTCTTTGAAGAACTTTGAGAGAATGATGTTGTGAACAAGAACACTCTTTGATTCAAAAAACTTTTTGTATTTAATGTGTTTCTCAATGTGTCTCAATATGTTTAGTACGTACTAGACCTCTTTGATTTATGAAAAATCAAGACACTTGGTGTCTATCTACAAAAAAATGAGTTTTGGTGCGAATAGGTACACAAAAAAGAACAAATAACACCTAAAACTCGCACCCATTCGTTTGGGCATTGTTGCGTTGTAATGACCTCAAAATTTTAACTCATGCCACGTGACATTTTGAGACCGTGACCTGGACCTGTCGTGACGTGGCACACTTGGTCAACCATCGTGAGTCGACACCAAGGTATTTTATTTTTTGATGATTTATGTATTACCTATTTAAAAAATGCTCGTAATTAATTACTTTATTTTAATCATCGATTTGCGAGTAAGGTAATTTCTTGAGATGCGTGCGCTTACATGTACGTGACTATAATTGATCAATAAATCAAAGAGGTGCTTAAGTTTAAAATTGAGTTTAAAGGGGGTATTTTTTACATTTCTTAAAATGGGATAGGAAATTTAATTTAATTAATTGACGTGTCATGTTGTAGTGGTAGGAAAGAAGATAAATACAAGCTTTGTTTAAAAAAAATAAAAGAAAACATGTGGTAAAGAATGCCAATATGTTTTTTAGAAGGTAATAAAATATATAAATCTTTTGGTCGTTTAAGTTGGGTGCTTTTGTTGAAGAAGAAAAATGGAATACATGGGAAGCACGATGGGTTGAGAAGAGAAGAGATGAATTCAAAGTGATTGGTGAAGCCACTAAATACTAGGTAATGCTTATAATTTTAATAAGCGATGTCCTTGGAATCTAGTTATTGTTGTTTATTGATCTATGAGCTTACTTTAAGGAATGATTTAGTAATATTGAATCGTAGATTTGGAAGTAGAGTTTTCACAACATTCAATAAGACCCTACTAATTAATAATTAATTTGATGAATAAGATGATTTTGATCTTGATCCATGTAATGAGTGCACATTAATATTATGAAAAACAAATGTATTGGCAAATCTCTACATTTATGAAGCCTTAATGAAATTAAGCCATATAAGTCTTTTGGGGGCTAGGATCATTGGCTTAAGAGTCACATGATTTAGGTGTTGCTTGATGACATTATCTATGTGTCACTATATGCAAAGACAACCTACTAATTAATAGTAACATATGTAAATGTCGATTGTTGATCTAGGCTAATGTACCAATATTTGATGTATGAGCTACAAGTTATAAGATTGTTTACAAAAAGAAATAAGCTAACACCGAAATATAAAAATGAAGAAATAAATAAAATATATATGAAGTGTTTTTAAAATATTCCGACAATGATAGCATGAATAAAGAAGTCAAGGTGCATAGAATATTTATGATTTTTCATAATTTTCTTAGGGGAGGGGTGTAAATTGAGTTATAGTTTTCTAACACACCTAATACCGATCTAACTAACACCACATAATTAGAGTGATATTTTTGGGTGTTGGGTATCGGGGACTCATTGGGAGGCGTGTTGGAGCCGCAATAACATTTTTTGCAATATTGAGGTAGCTAAAATCAGCAAGGAAATGCGCAGTAGTTCATTTGAATTTATATTTTATTGATATTGGATTGTCTTCCTTCTTGGAGTTCCAACCCTTATATGAGTGTCCGAGGGCCAAGTGAGTCATGAGAGTGTCTCTTACAAAATGGTCGTCGACTTACAATCAGAACCATGACCTCAAGTCACTGGATTATTTGTTGGAATGAGATGTGTTTTATCCGGGGCACTGTTGATATCCCTCATTCGTGACGGTCTAGTTATAGCAAGCGTTGCCGCGTCCTAGAACCCGAATCTGCTTGGCGTCACCGCGACTCTATGACCCCGATCATGTGACACCCGCACTCGGTGGTCTTGGACTACTTGGGCACCTCTCTATTTTTTCTTTTGACACTCATTTCTTATTGTACTTTTATATTTACAGTCTTACTATCATGCATTTCTTATAGCTTTCTTTCTATATGCATGAATTTTAGATTGTTTTATTTATTTTGAATTATTGTTTCGATCCTACTAGCTTTTACTTATTGGACTCGACATTTTTGTGATTGATCAAGCACAGATCCGCAACCGAGCAAGGACAAGGCACCGATACTTTAGGATCTACTTTGAGGATATCGGAGCAGCCCTCCCTTACTCACTTTTGTAGGTTTTTTTTTTACTTTTTGTATTACTTATATATGTTGTTTTATCACACTTAGGATACTTGTTTGGGTTGCAAGATTCATAAGACTTGTATATCATTTTGTACGCACTCTACAGTGTCACTTAATATACGTACTTGTTTATATACAAGGTTCCACACATAGGTTGTCCGACTCTTTATTTTCTTACATGCTGAGTTATTTAAGTTATTAATTGCTTCCGCTAATCCGCAAAAATTGAGAAAAACTAATTACTCAACTCAAAAATTATGAATAAACTTATATTAATGGATTGGAAGGTTGATTAGGCCTGCGTTGACTTTGTGGAGGTTGACTTGGGGGTCCACATAGGTCTAAGCTGGGTGGGGCCAAGTTTATTGGGAACTGGGGTCATCACAGTTGATATCAGAGTCTAAGGTTTTACACTTATCTCTTGATTAACCTACAACCAATATAAGAAATAAATTAAGAATAAAGTTAGGACACGGTTGGAACTTAGAGTGGAATGTTATGAACTTGACTTCAAGTCTTAGTTAGGAAGTGAAAAGAGTTGGAAAAATTAAAAATTGGATCCTATATATGATAATTGTTGCAATGTACTATACTATACCGATAACTAGACGTTAATCATACATTCGCTTGCTATTGCTGATCAACCTGAGTCGAATGTTGACAGTGGGGCTGCAGGTCATCGATTCGTGAGTATAAAGGAGGTACATTCATCCCAAGATCAACGACTGAATGAGATCCTGAGGATACTTAGGGCACAGATCATAGCTTCACTATCACCATCTTCGTCGACAGTACCCACTGTCTAAAAGGGGAATGCGCCTACCGTACAGTCTACTACAATGGCTTTCATCATACCAACACTACCTATCATAACTGAGATACTACCAGTTCGGACTGAGATAGTATCACCCGCACCACCTACACCGGCAGAGACTACGTCGACTACGCCCACGAAGGTGAGTACTAGGGCGACAGCCTAGATGAGACATACTCATAAGTTTCATAAGCACAACCCAGCTGAATTCTATGATGGCACAAATCTCGAGGCAACATAGAAATTTATGAAGAGCCACAAGAAGATACACGACATTCTGGCTATATCGGAGCATATGACACCATGTATATCATTAGTGTGGATGTTTGGAGAGGCTGATGCATGGTGGCGAAGTATGGTAGCTACACATAGTAAGCCTTAGGATTAGGAAGAGTTCAAGTGGGGGTTTGATCAAAAGTACTTCCCGTCTTCGGTCCTGAAGGTGAAGAGGGTCAAGTTTTTTAGCATCGAATAGTACACTGGGGAGTTGATGATGGAGTATATGAAAAGATATTTGTAGTTGTTGGTATATGCTGGAGGTATAGCTAATACAGACACCGACCAGAAACACTATTTCATGGAGGATCTATTATCAGAGGCACCATGGTAAATATTGAGCCATGGAGTTAACAAGCAACATATGAGAGGAACCTGGCAAGAGAAATATACCTGACTAGAGAGCCCGATGAGATCATCCCATCACCAGCACCAATGTATTCCGATTATAGGGCAAGTGGTGATAGGAGGAGAAAGAGACACCGACAATTTAGGCCGAGAGATGTCGGGGCACAAAGTGTAAGATATGTGGCACCACCATCTAATTCAGCACGCATCACGCCATTACTGCTTGCTCTGGAATGAAGTTATGCCAGTACACCACAGAAGCCATCGCAGTCAGACAGCTGTAGCAGAATCAGCTGACTAGGGGTAGAGGCAGAGGCAGTGGTCACGGGCAAAGGTACGGACAGGGCCATGGACAGAGATGTGACGAGTGACAGGGACAAAGGTCTAGTCAAACGCAGGGATATGGACATTGAACTCCACCATGGTCTAGATCACACCGAGCATGTTTTGAGTGCGGACAGATGGGGCACTTCGTCAGTACCTGTCTACGACTAAGCAGGGCCAAACCACATCATCGCATAGAGTGGGTGTATATCATTGCCACACCGGATCCAGCCGCCACACGTAACCTTATCGAAGGTATGATTTACATTTGCAGTCAATTTATGCATAATATGATTGATTCAAGGTCTACTTTATCTTTTATTTTGAGTCGTATGGTTGATGAGTTTGGATTGAGACATATTAGGTTAGAACAACCCTTAATCCTTAGCATGGCTACAAGGGACAAAATATACCTGAACCTATTATGTGTTTCCTGCCCAGTTGAGATAGAGAACCAAGAGATGCTTGTGGACTTGAGGGTATTGAAGTTTTTAGAGTTTGACGCCTTATTAGGCATGGATTGGTTAGCCTTGTATCACGCACAGCTTAAGTGTTTCAGCAAAGTGGTTACATTTCAACTTTCGGATCAAGTAGAGTTCAATTTTCAGGGAATATCGACCACGTTATTGATCACCCAAACTAAAGTGTCACGAGTTCAGATCTCGAGACTTTTGCTAGTATTTTTAGTAAGACAAAGAGAGTTAAGACAAGGATGGAGTAAATGCTTGTTGTATGCAAATTTCTTGATGTTTTAATCGCAGAGCTACCAAGATTACCACTATCCAGAAAGATCGACTTTATCATAGACATGGTCTTAGGGACTAAACCCATATCAATTATGTTATACATGATAGCTCCTAAGGAGCTAGAGGAGTTGCGACCCAACTAGATGAGTTCTTAGAGTTGGGATTTATACATTCAAACGTGTCAATTTAGGGTGTGCCAATACTATTTGTCAAAAAAAAGACGACAATTTGAGGCTTTGCATTTACTACTGGTAGCACAACAAAGTCATAGTGAAGAACAAGTATCTACTCCCACACATTGATGACTTGTTCGATTAGCTGACAAGGGCACAGTGGTTCTCAAAGATTAATTTAAGATCAGGATACTACTAGTTGAGGATTTGAGATGAGGATAAGGAAAATACTGCTTTTCGCATGAGATATGGGCACTACCAATTCACCGTCATGTTTTTTGGGCTAAAGAATACCTGAAGATGTTCATGGATCTTATGCACCGAGTATTGAGAAAGTATTTATATAGAATTGTGATAGTATTCATCGATGATATTTTCATTTATTCCAGGACTTATGAGGATCACAAGTGACACTTTTGGATAATCCTACCGACTTTGAGGCAACAAAGACTATATGTTAAGTTCGACAAGTGCGAGTTTTGGCTTACAGAGATAGGACCTTTTGAACATATTGTTGGAGCTAGCGGAGTGTCAGTGGACTCCACTAAGATTATAGCAATGATCGATTGGCCTACACCGACGTTAGTGACATATATTCGTAGTTTTCTAGGATTAGCGGGCTACTATAGACGGTTTGTTCGAATTTTTTCCAAGATTGCCATGTTGATGACATAGTTAACGAAAAAGGAAGTCAGATTTCAATGGAATGATAGTTGTGAGCATAATTTCCTGAATTTAAAGGAATGAATGACTACTACGCCATTACTACCAAAGTTAGGGAAGGGTTTTGAGGTGAACACTGATGCTTCTATGGTCGGTTTAGGTTATGTTTTGATGCAAAATGGTAGATCGATAACTTATGCAACTCGAAACCTGAAGACTCATGAGAAGAATTACCCTACTCACGGCTTAGAGTTAGCAGCAGTGGTTTTTGCATTAAAGATTTTGCGTCATTATCCATACGGATAAAGATTCACGTTGTTTATTGTGTTGGGTTTTTGGGGTTCATAGGCAGTGAAGAATTTGAAACAAATTTTGAAAAACCCCAACAAGATTGAAAATAACTTCCATTAAACTAAATCTATGAAAGTAAATTATACCTTATTCCGTGATTTCCTTTTATTGTTCGATTTTCAAAACGTTCAAGTGTGCACCCTTTATCAGAAATCCAAACACGAACATTGACCACAATTTGGAGTGCTAGCCTCGAGAGAGATTGAAAATAGTTTTTCTTTCTCTCCCTAAATCCAGATAACTCGAAAACTGTAAAACGAAAATCTCTCTCGTTTTAAGGGTTTTACCCTTTATTTATATGTATAGATAAGCCCTCACTTTGAAATTCTATTCGTAATACAACTATTGTATTTAGGCATTTTAAGCAAATTACACATACGCCCCTATTAATAAGTTATCATATAATAAATCACAAGGGCTTTTATATCATAAATTTGATATAAAATTCATTACTCTTAACCAATAGAAATTGTGCAAAGTCATTCTTTGTGTGCGACCCAATAGGTTCATGCGACCTTGGTAGTGAACCAAAAACCATTTTGGTACACAAGTCTTAAGCGATCTCTAGCAAGACATTATGACTACCCAAGTAGCATGAATATCAACATCGATACAACCTAATTAATAACGTATATCATATCTTTTTGTCGTGCGATATCCTTTGATTAAACGTAAGGCATGGAAAGTCACCCTTAATGTTCAATCGTACTAGTCTCGATCTTTAGGTAAACTGAAAAACATCCAAGTGGCATTGATCATATCAATTCACATGGACTTGACCATTATCAGTCTATCTTATCGAGGGATCCACTGATATCTTTCTCTATACGAGAGTGATGAATTTTATCTTGATTACACACCTTCACATATTATTCACTTGGTAACCAATCATAATCTTTATAATTTTTGATTAAAGACAACATTTGATTGTTTCAAATTATCATGCTCATAATATTGAAGTCTATGGTTATCTCAAGTCGAATGACTAAATGATATACCTATCATGGTAACACTTATGACTTAATCTATGTGGTGTTCTCATAGCTGGTCGGTCCAGTATCTTATTCCCTAATAAGTACTCATGACCATCACATGACCATCAATTAAGATTCATACTAGTCTTAATTCATTATAGTTCCCAGTATAATGACCAACTAGGGACATTTAGGATATTTCAATAAATGCCCATGAATCTTACTATAAGATAAACATTTAATCACTTATAATAAAATAGCAAATAAAACCTTTATTTTATTAACTAAAATTGTAAGATAAACAATGTTTGTAGATTGACCTAGGGCACATACCCTAACATATTGACCATAAGAGTTTGAAACACCTCTTCACTCAGAAGGAGTTGAGTATGAGATAGAGAAGTTGGCTATAGTTCCTCAAGGAGTATGTTTCTCTTTGGAGTACTACCAAAAGAATGTTAATGTTATGGCAGACGCATTGAGCCGGATAGGAGCAGACCTAGAAATAGTAACTTGCCACATGACACAAGAGTATGGATTACTCGAGGCATTTTAGTTGATGAATTCAATTGATATAACGATCACCACCAGAGTGTTGATTTGTGGGCAGATGAGGACTCAGATACTGCGAACACAGAGTATACTTAAAGGTCAGTGGGAAGATGAGCAGTTCTAGAAGTTTATCAAGTTAGCTCAGGATCTTGATCACCCGGAGTGGAGTTAATTGACATATTCATGTTTGAGATTTAGAGGGGGACTGTGGATTCCATTACTGGTTGAGATTTGTGATAAGATATTTCAGGAGGCTCACCGCTCACGTTTTACGATTCATCCGAGTCGGACCAAAATGTATTCAGATATAGGTCGCCTATTTTGATGGCCGAAAATGAAGATCGATGTTAGTGATTACGTTCGATCATATGAGATATGCCAGCGAGTTAAGGCCTAGCATAAGAGACCCGGCAGATTATTATAGCCATTTCTCATTCCTCGATGGAAGTGAGAGCATATTGCCATGAATTTTTCCATGGATTATGTGATGGTCCCAAATCCTGAGGCAAACCGGGCACCGCCACGTCGTCGAACACGTCACCAAGCCATGCCATGTCACCTGCACACCTGTCTATGACGACCCGCGAACTTACCATATAATACTCCAACTTAGTACATTTTGATATTTAAATGATTATTTTAGCAAAATATACCAAGTTATAAAGTTTTATAAATTAATTTATTTATTTTGATTTATTTAAGTTATTTTAGTAGCGAAAGTCTTAATAACTTGCATATATCTAATTTAAACAAGTTATGCATTAATTAACAGCCTATGGGGTGGAAACCCAGCAAAAAGATACCATGTATATCAGTTAAGGCGACAAAAAATGTATAATAAGTGTCGATATACATGTATCAGGTAAAAATCTCCTAACATTATCCCAAAAATTATATATACGTAAATACAATCACCTACGAGTAAGCTAGTGGAGGCACTCCGATTAGTCGCCAATCACCGCCTTCCCCCGGCCCGTCGTAGGAACTGCAACTTGCCACATAAAATAATGACAAGTTCCAGGTGAGTAAATCCCAGAGAAATTCAGTTAGTATTCACATGAAATCCAAGAAAAACGGCTACAATTCATGCATATAAAGTAAATGAATAGAAATGTAAAGCATGAATATAAGTCGAGAGATAATCAAGAATACCGAACGCGAGTGTGGTGTATAGCTGTCGAGCTCTGGGACAAAAATTGAACCGAGAAGGCCCTGGGGTGAGGAAATCAACACCCCCTCTTCACGGTCGAAATGAGGAACTCTGTTGGTTGGAAGGTAGACTTCCGCCCAACGCCTCGAAAGAAAGGAAATCCGTGACGGAGGTGGGCCTCACGTCAACTCGCTCTCGAGATCAACGACTCGCTGAGAAAAAAATATCACACGTAGTCTAAGGTATGACCAACATTGTAGCAACAATCGGATCGTCATCAGCGAGAGAGCCGGAAAGGGGTCATACCGTCCCTTCGACCATACACAGACACACGCGGGAATAGAGTGAAAAGAATGCCGAACTGGCAAAAAGTAATGTGAAATAAATAATTTACAAGAAAAATAAGTAAATTCTAAACTGACTTTCTCGTGGGTTTACTTACCTCAACAGATCGCAAATGCCTATCCGAAATATCCTACACACGCCTCGAGATACGTACACGACACCCGACCATAGTAGCTTAAGTCTCTGGTGTCCAATTATACAATTTTTATCATTTTAGAGTCTCATTACTTAATTCATTTCAACTACAATTAAATTAGGTGAGGTAAACATCACCTTCATCTTGTCGTCGAACTTCGTCGAATTTGCGCCTCTTGTCGAGGATCGATCAGTCCGACAACGCGCCGCCGCGCGCTGCTCCAAGTCTTTCGTCGCGCACTGCCGGCGTCGCTACCGCCTCGCCATAACCGCTACCGCGCTGGCGCCGCTGTCGATCTCTTTTTCCTTCTCTTCTTTTCTTTTCTCCTCCGCGCTGTGTTGTCGTCGCCGGTCCGCTGAGCGCCGCGCGCGCTTCTTCTTGCAGCTCGGCTGGCTGTGCTTGCTCAGCTGCCGCGCTCCACGCCACGGTGTAGGAGCAGCATGCGCACCACTACTCTTCTTGGGTCCACCTCGTTGGAGCCACTGTCCGCCTCCGCGACGCACCGCTCCTCGCGCTCGCGAGTCGTTTCCTGGCCGAGCCACCGCGCCCGCTGGTATGTCCGCGCGCGGCCGCTGGTCGTCTCGCCGGAGTTCCCTCCACCTCTCTCTCTCTCTCTCTTCTGCCTCTTTCTCCTATCGTTATCTCTCTTTCTCTTTTTTTTACTTTCTCTCTCCTCTCCTCACTCTCTTATCCGTTTTTTTTAAAGAAAAGAAAAGCATTTTATTTTTATTTAAATTTGGGAGAAAAAGACAAAATAGCATGATGAGGGATAGGTTGATTTGATGTGTGATGTGATGTGTGATTGATGTGACGACTCAAACTCATACTACCTCGTACACCCGCGTTACGCGCACTCCGCGACGTCGCACACTCTTGTCACTACACGCGCACAACGCGACTAAGCGAAACTCTCAATTAACGCGGCGCGAACTATTAAATAATAGTAAAATAACTATACACTCGCCATACAAAAATAACATATTTCACCCATTAGGCTTGTCGTAGACTATTCTGCGATGTCCACGTGGGTTTGAGCTTAGGATCTTAATCCGTAATTTATCAATTAATTGGGATTAATTAAAGCGGGTCGTTACAGATTACCTCGATCTCAGCATGGTTAAGATAACATTTGGATGGTTGTGGATAGGTTGACTAAGTCAGCGTACTTCTTACCAATATCAATAGCACACAAGGTAGATAAGTTAGTTGTTTTGTACAAGCGGGAGATTATTAGGTTACACAAAGTTCCATTATTCATCGTGTCAAATAGGGGATCGCATTTCACATCGCAGATTTGGTAAAGCATGCAGGCACTTTTTGGCACTAAATTAGGTTTAAGTATAACTTATCACTCACAAATAAATGTATAATCGGAGCGGTTGATCCAAGTCTTAGAGGATATGTTCTGTGTGTGTGTGCCGGAGTACGATGGTTTATGGGAAGAGTATTTTCATCTATGTGAGTTTGCTTACAATGACAGTTACCAATGGTGGATCTGAGTCATATAGATGTAAGAGAGTACATCGCCTATGAGGAGCAGTCTATCGTGATATTGGACCATCATGTGAAAAGACTAAGGAATAAAGACATTCCCTCGGTCCTTGTCAAATGGCAACATCACACAGATGAAGAGTTGACTAAGGAATTAGAGTCTTATATGTGCGAGCAATTTCCATACCTATTTTGATTCCGGTAAGTCTAACTTCAAGTTATTTTAATTTCAAAGACTAAATTATTATTAGTTGGGAATGCTAAATTGACCCAATTAAAATTTTAACCCATGCCATTTAGCATTTCAATACTGTGATCTAGACCTATTGTGACGTGGCGCACTCAGTCAACCCTCAAGAGTCGACACCGAGATATTTTGTTTTTCGATGATTTGTGCATTACTTATTTAAAAAATGCTCGTAATTTAATTATTTTATTTTAATCGCCAATTTACGAGTGATGTAACTTCTTGATATGCGTACGTTTATGGGTACGTAACTATAGTTGATCAATAAATCAAAGAGGTGTCGAAGTTTAAAATTAAGTCTAAAGGGGTATTTTTGAGATTTCCTAAAATAGGATATGAAATTTAATTTAATAAATTGATGTATCATATTGTAGTGATTGGAAAGAAGGTAAATACAGGTTTTATTTAAAAATAAATAAAAGAAAACATATGGTGAAGAATGCATATATGTTTATTAGGAGGTGAGAGAAATATATAACTCTCTTAGTCATTTGTGTTGGGTGCTTTTGTTGAAGAAAAAAAAAAGATACATGGGAACCACGGTGGGTTGAGAAGAGAAGAGAAGCGAGGGATTCAAAGTGATTGGTGAAGCCACTAAATACCGAGTAATGCGTATAATTTTAATAAGTGATGTAGCTTAAATCCTTAGAATCTAGTTATTGTTGTTTATTGATCTATAAGCTTACTATAACGAATGAGTTAGTAATGTTGAATCATAGATTTGGAAGTAGAGTTTTCACAACATTAAATGAGTCCCTACTCATTAATGATTAAGTTAATGAACAAGATGATTTTGATCTTGATCCATATAATGAGTGCACATTAATGTGTGTGAAAAATATATGTATTGGTAAATCTATACATTTATGAAGCTTTGATGAAATTAACCCACATAAATCATTTGGGGGTTAGAATAATTGGCTTAAGAGTCACATGACTTAGGTGTTGCTTGGTGGCATTATCTATGTGTCACTATATGCAAAAACAACCTACTAATTAATAGTTACATATGTAAATGTCAATTGCCGTCTAGGCTAATGTACCATTGTACCAATATTTGAGGTGTGAGCTACAATTTATAAGATTATTTACTATAACCCCACTACACCTCAATAAACAAAAAAATAATCTACCGCCTAAATATAAAAACGAAAGAAATAAATAAAGTAT
Organism: Stephania yunnanensis; assembly: GCA_039657365.1. Classification (NCBI taxonomy): domain Eukaryota; kingdom Viridiplantae; phylum Streptophyta; class Magnoliopsida; order Ranunculales; family Menispermaceae; genus Stephania; species Stephania yunnanensis. Next base: position 13,692,224 of record CM077592.1, read on the forward strand.
ATATGAGGTGTTTTTAAAATATTTTGACTGCGATAGCATAAATAAAGAAGTCCAAGCGCGTAGAATATTTACGATTTTTCTTAATTTTCTCGTGGGGGGGGGGGGTTTAAAGTAAAAAAAATTTAATGTGATTTAAGTGTAAATTGAATTATAGTTTTCTAACACACCCAATACCGATCTAATTAACACCATGGAATTATAGTGATATTGTTGGGTGTTGGGTATCGGGATTCTTTGGGAGGCGTGTCGGAGTAAGTAAAACCAACTAGGAAATGTGTAGTAGTTTATTTGAGCTTATATCTTATTGATATTGCATTGTGTCCCTTCTTGAAATTCCCACCCTTATATGAGTGTTAGAGGGCCAAGTGACTCATAAGAGTATCCTGACGGAGTGGTCGTCGTCTTACAATTGGAACCATGACCTCGAGTCGCTGGATTGTTTGTCAAAATGAGATGTGTTTTATCAGGGGCAGTGTTGATATCCCTCATTCGTAACGGTCTCGGTACAACATGCGTTGTTATGTCCTAAAACTCGAGTCTACGTTGCCGCGACTCTATGATCACGACCCTTTGGCATCCACACTCGGTTGTCTTAGACTACTTAGACACCTCTCTATTATTTCTTTTAACACTCATTTCTTGTTGTACTTTCATTTTTACAGACTTATTATCATGCATTTCTTATAGCTTTCTTTCTATCTGCATGACTTTTATACTGTTCTATTTATTTTGAATTACTGTTTAGATCCTACTGGCTTTTACTTATTGGACTCGACATTCTTGTGTTTGACTGAGTGCAGATCTGCAGCCGAGCAAGGGCAAGGCGTAGATACTTGGAGATCTACTTTGAGGATATCAGAGCGGCCCTCCCTTACTCACTTTTGTAGTTTTTTTTACTTTTGTATTACTTATAAATGTTGTTTTATCATACTCGGGTTGGGTCGAGAGATACACATGACTTGTATATCATTTTGTACACAATCTATATTGTCACTTGATATACATGCTTGTTTATATACAAGGTTCCATACATATGTTGTTTGAATCTTTATTTTCTTACTTGTTGAGTTATTTAACTTATTAATTGCTTTCGCTAATTTCTAAACTTGAAAAATACTAATTACTCAACTCAAAAATCATGAATTAACTTATATTGATGGATTAGAAGGCTGACTAGGCATGCATTGACTTCGTGGAGGTTGACTCGGGGGTCCGTCTATACCGAGCCCTGTTTGTGGGGAATTGGGGCAGTCACAGGTGTCGACTCGACGCTTCAGTACTAAAAATAGTAAGCTTCTGGTATTGGCGTTTAGGTTGGTGCTTCAGCACCACGGCGCCAGACACATAACCTTTTTTCTTAAATCCTATAATTTCCCCCTTATTTACAAATTATATGGACATATAAATTGAAAATTACACTTAGGAAATAACACGACAAAAAATCAGAAAATACCACACATGCCGATTTCATATAAGTAGGAGTGTGCATATTATGGCCTTGTTAAAATCCTATCTTTCTCGAGTGCTCTAAAGTCGTTTAGGCTCATAAAAAGTGGCTACACTTCTACACCCATATAGGTAAGTCTACTTAAGTGATTCTGCAAGTCACTCTATAGGACTTATTAAGACCCAGTTGTCAACCTCTATCATGTAAAAACCAACACTAGAAGTTTTCTAGTGTTCCGTAATATTCACTTGAGTTGTTAGTACCACATTGAACTTATTCTGTATTTTCAAGAATTAAATTTTAAATTGGGTTCCCATCAAGTAATTATTGAATTAAGCAAACCTAATTCTCATTCCTTTTGATGTCTGAGACACCATATCTCTAACAAGACCCATTGTTAGATTCCATGTAATCAACTGTGACAACCCCATTTTTGAGTAAATGTCTCAAAAGATTACGTCTTAGACTTATATGTCGAGACTTATAAGTCTTGCTCTCGACTTTATAAGCATTCCCTTATTATCACAATTGAACACTATATCTAGACATGACTTGTTCCATAATGATATTTCCCATTAATAGTTTTCTAAGTCACTTCAATTCCTTGCATTTGCTAGGGCATTAGTTCTAATTCTACTATGAATCACTATTTCTTTGAGCCCAAAGAAACAATTGTTCTTCCCAGAGTATTAACACTCAAATGGATGTAACTCTTGTAATATGTACACAAGTATCAAAGTAATCAATGTCATGCTAAAGGTTGATAGAATTTATTTGAGCATTGGATTATTGATTGCTTCTTTTCGAAAAAACAAAGCATCCCCTGATGAAAAATCATATTAAAGCGAAACAGGATCATCTTCCAAGTTAAGTACAAAATTTATTTGTTCCTTAACTTTCTCTCTATTTTGTTCAACAAAATAAATCAATACAAGCCAAAAGGCATTCATCCTTAGCTTTTACTTATTCTTACTTTAATGTTATTATCATTCTATCAGCAGGAGGATCTCCTTGTTCATAAGAAGAATTTGAGAACAAGTCTTCTGGATTTTCAAGATTGTATTCATTAGAAGAGTCTTAAGATATCTCTTCTAGATTCTTATAATATAAATTCATCGTCATATGTTCAATATACATTTGCATGAAATATTTCATTCGGATGATGTCAATAAAGCATTTCACGCAATTACTTACATGCAAAATTTATAACTACAATAATTTAATCAAATAATCAAGTTATTTGAAAACATACAAATACATATATGTATTTATGCTATCCATTGCAATATAATTATGCACTATTATCAAACTTTTTCATAAATATATGTGTCTATAATCAAATAAATTGTGTCTTATTTAGTGCACATGTATATATATGTTGTTGTTGTACAAGTAATAATATGTAATTATTTGTAATTTTCATTCAAGTAACCATCCATGACTATTCGTTCTAAGTAGTTGAAGTTAATTGCCACCATTTTTATTATAATTGCACACAACCAGTTAATCATTACATCCTATCGTCCAAGTGTGTACATAAATTTCTAGTCTTAAAATCACTTTGACTATACATTCGTTCAATTGAATGTTAAAAGAACGCCATCAACATATGCATCACCATGGGGTTTCTATATTGATTAGAACTGAACCCATGCATAAGCATAAGTATATGAGAACATCTGCTAATTTAATAACACTTGATTCTTTGCACTATATTAAAATATATATTTGATTTTACCAGACTATCAATGAAATTAGATTCGTATATAAGGCATCACTAAAATGCATGAATTCACTATTCATCATCACAATCATATATATATGCATAAAATAAATAGACACATGCAAGAGATTCTCAAAAACAATTGACCAAATTGTTTATAACGTCATTACCAAGAATTTCATTCGAAGAAGCCATAGAGAATAAACTCTCATCTAAAAAATTGTTGGAACAAGTCTCTCTTCGAACATAAAATACTAGTCGAGAATAGAGGAACCAAACAAAGACTTTACGCGTGCAATCGCTCTCTTTTAGACAAGATTTCTCCCTATTGGTCAAAAGTGCGTATACACAATGAGATAAATCAAATTCTCCTTCAGGATACAATCAAGTCTCTAATAGTGGATGATATGTGTGTAACACAACTCCAACCAATAACACTCTTTAAAGAACTTTGAGAGAACGATGCTATGAACAAGAGCACACTTTAATTCATAAAGTCTTTTGTGTTTCAATGTTTTTCTCAATGGGTCTTAATGTGTTTAGTATGTACTAGATCTCTTTGATTTATAGAAAATCAAGTGACTTTGTGTATATCCACAAACATGTGAGTTTTGGTGTGAATAGGTACCAAAAAGGAGGAAAAACGAACCAAATAATACGTAAAACTCGCACATATTCATTCTAGGAGCAGTTGCATCTACCCGACGTTTCAGCACCAAAAATAGTGAGCTTTTGGTTTTGGTACTAAGGCTAACGCTTCAACGCCAAGCTCAGCGCCAGGGCGTTGTGGCTGGTGCTGCGGTTGGAGCCACAACACTAGACACAAACTCTTTTTATAAAAAAAAAAAATCCTACATACGCTTGAATTTCTTTTTTTAAAAAATAAATTGTTTTGTTCTTCTAATGATATGACAAAATCGTGCAACAATGAGGCCTGCTTGATGTGACTGTAGCAGATCCAAAAAATCTTATTAGGGGATCAAACTTTAACCTTAAATTTTTTTTTCAAAAAAAAATGTTTTAGTATGAAAAACAAGTTATAACAAACTAATAATTGTAAATGATTAATTAGCAATTGTGATGGCCCTAAACTCTGAGGCAAACTGGGTACCGCCACGTCGCCAAACACGTCAACAAACATGCCACGTCACTGCATACTTAATTTTAACTGTCAGCGACCTAAACCTTTGCACGTATCTTATTCGCCTTAACTTAGTGTTTATTGATATTTTTATGAATATTTACATTAAGTTGACTAAGTAAGTTGTTCATGATTTATTAAATTATTACAAATTAAACATCAAGAGGAAGTCTTTGAAGCATGCAAACACAGTAGAAATAAAAAGCTTGTGTAGTATAAATAACCTTATAGTGTGGAAACCCGACATTAGATACCATGTATATAAAGAGCGACAAAAGTACAAAAGGTGAGCATATACATGTATCAGGTATACAAGTCATTCCCAAAAATCTCATAAAAATAGTAAATAGATACATACAACCACCTACGCAAAAAGTGACGGGCTCTTCTAACTTAGACGTAGTCGCCTAAGACGCCCTTGCCTCGGCTCGTCGCAGGATCTGCGATTTGTCACAAAAATAATGGCAAATCCCAGGTGAGTAAATCCCAGAGAACATTAGTTAATATTCACGAAATCCAATAAAATGGCTACAATTCATGCAATTTAAATAAATGACAAGAATAAGGAAATTCGCATTAAAATAAGTTATTGAGAAGTCGAATTTGGACACGAGTGTAGCGTGACAAAGAACCCTAGTCGACATCCGGGAATCATCTTAGCTAAACCGAGAAGAACCCATGACGACCACCTCACCAAACATCTCCCGGTCAAATAAGAGGAACCCATGACAGCAGAACCCCATCCAAACATCTCTCGAGAGGAACTCATGATGTAGACTTAGGTCTTCGTCAAACATCTCTCAACCTACAGGTCTCGCGGAGAATACTCACCGCGTAGCCCAAAATGGCCAATTACTCAAACAACGTGGGGTAGCAATGTTAGATTATCTTTTCATAATTAATCTCTATTATATGTGACCCATATTATGTGATTACGTACTTCATGTTTTGGGCCCACAACTTGATGGTAGTTAGGGCATAATTGTTTTGAGTACGGGGGTTTTATTTCCCTCCCCTCTCTCTTCAAATTAAACGGACCCTAATAACTGTAAAACAGTTATTGGGATATGATTTGTTTAAAAACTGCATTGAGATCTCGCCATCAAGAACAAGGGGTATTACGGAAGAAGGCGAGAGAGAAAAATATTCTTAAGTTTATTGGCAATTGAAGGAGGTATGTTTATATTTTATGATTTATGATTGAATTAAAAGTGTTATATAGATCAGAATAGACAACATTGGTATCAGAGCATGGTTAAACACTTTTCATTCAACAGAGTGGTTTAAGTCGATGTCTAATTTCCGCATTATAGATCAATACTTTGATCGACTTAACTTTGCGTTTTGGGTATATTGCGTTTTTTGGTATATTGTATTTTCTATTCCGATGCCGATATATTTGGCGTTAAAGAATTTGGATCTATAATAAATTGATATATATGCCGTTGGATTCTCGGATGAACTAAAATTTGAGTTTTATTGATATGCATGCGTAGTTTGTTATTTGTTTCTTTCGGTACAAATTATTTCCTACAAAGTAGGTGCATGGCCTAATCTTTCCTATTTGTTACTGTTGATTAACGTGGCTGATTTGTCACGTTTGTTTATTCCTAAAATTGGCTGATTAACGTGACTATTAACGTGGCTTAATCTTTCTTAAAAGTGGCTGATTTGTCACGTTTGAGATTTAAGTGGCTGATTCAGTTGGTCAACGTGAATAAAAAAATGCCACGTTTGACTTTTGGAATTAAAACACTTACGTATGCCTTTAAATATTCATGTAATATGCACAATACATATACATATTACATGATATTAATTGAAATTTTTGATATACGTATATATATTATTTAATATATGCATATTAATGTATGTCACATAATTAATTGATTAATTTATTGTCATGTATGTATGCATATGATTGGCATGTATATCTTGATTAAAATAGTAATAATAAAATTAAAGTATGCTTAATTAAATGTTTATTTAATGAAAAGCTTGTTAGTCATCCAAAGTGGCCTAGCTTGAATAGATCTTAAATATTTAATTAAGACCAATTAATTATAGCGCTAGGAGGTCACTCAAAGGCGGACCATTGCTTATAATTAATGAAACTTAAGAGATTTATCTTCATACTTAATTAAAATAGGTATGTTTTATTCAAAGATATCTTACTTATTTTCCTAAGTATGATTGATTGTCTTTGAAAGTATGCTTATTCAGAATTTGATATAGCATGAATTATGTATTAAAGTATCACCCAAAGGTGAACTTAAATACATAATAAAAGTATTATATGTCTAAATCTATTAGATTTCTCAAAGCATTAATGTGAATAATTTTGTTATTTTTGCAGCGTCCTCTAATATGTTTGCCTTGGGTAATATGATGGTTAAGTTCAATGGGCTTAACTACAATGATTAGTCTGAACTGATCCAGTTCCAACTGGGTGTAATGGACCTTGACCTGGCAATCATTGTAGACGAAAAGCCTGCGGCCATTAATGAGGCCAGCTCCGAAGAGGAAAAGTCTTTATATGAGGCTTGGGAGCGGTCTAATAGGCTAAGTTTGAATTTGATGCAAATGAAGATTGCAGAAAATGTCAAACCATCTATGCCCAAGACAAGCGATGCAAAGGAATTCATGATCCAACTAAAAGAGTACTCACAATCGGACATTACTGACAAGTCCATTGTAGGAAGCTTGATGAGTGAGTTAACCACTAAAAAATTTGAGTGGTCACAACCCATCCATGATCATGTGACTAGTATGTCTAATTTAGCAGCAAAGCTCAAAGCAATGGGTATGGACGTGAGTGAATCATTTCTGGTTCAGTTCATTATTAATTCCCTTCCCCCTGAGTTTGGTTAGTTCCTGGTGAATTACAACACCATAAAAGAAAAACTGAACTTGCAAGAAATCAAAGCCATGCTCGTACAAGAGGAAGGGAGATTAAGGAAACTGAAGGGTCACTCAGTTCATCTCACTATGCATGATGGAGCTAGCAGCAGCAAAGCAATTCCAGGAAGGAATGACAGAAAGAAGGATAAAGTCCCAATGAAAGTCCATGAGGGTTGAATCCATAAGGAGCTGAGGTGTCACTTCTGTAGGAAGAGTGGACACTTCAAGAAAGATTGTCTGAAACGAAAGGCATGGTTTGAGAAGAAAGGTATACATTACATTTCTGTATGTTTTGAATCAAACTTAATTAAAGTGCCTAATAATACCTGGTGGCTTGATACTGGTGCAACTACTTATGTTTCACATATTATGCAGGGATTCCTTTCAATCCATCCCATGCGAACCGAAAAGTTCTTATTTATAGGGAACAGAATGAAGGCACGCATAGAAGGGATCTGAACTTACAGATTAATCCTGGATACCGGATACTTTTTGGATTTAGAAAAGTGTCTTTATGTTCCTGAATGTTCAAGGAATCTTGTTTCTGTATCAAGATTGGATGGTGTAGGCTTTAATTTAAGGCTTTAATTTAAAGATTGGAAACAGTTGTTTTAGTTTATTTAAACAAAAATACTATTATGGTTCTGGTATTTTAATTGACAACTTATATCGTTTCAATCTTGATAGTATGTTTGTTGAATCTTTGTTTAATGTTGAGCATGTTATTGGTAATAACCATAGTGCACATGATGAGTGCTCTGCTTTTCTTTGGCATCAAAGATTAGGTCACATATCCAAAGAAAGAGTAAAGAGGTTAGTGAAAATTAATATCTTACCTCAATTGGATTTTGTTGACTGGGATGTATGCGTGGATTGCATTAAAGGAAAGCAAACCAAACATATATCAAAACATCCTGCCACAAGAAGCGGTGAGTCTCTTGAATTGATACACACCGATATTTGTGGTCCTTTTGATGCTCCATCTTGGAATGGTCAAAAGTATTTTATCACCTTTATTGATGATCACTCACGATATTGTTATCTTTACTTGTTGCATGAAAAGTCTCAGTCAGTGGACATTTTAGAAGTGTTCATTTTTCGACAGCTAAATAAAAAGGTAAAAGTGGTGAGATCTGATAGAGGTAGCGAATACTTTGGAAAGTATGATGAAAGTGGACAATGTCCAGGTCCATTTGTAAATTTCCTTAAAAGTCAAGGTATTTGTGCACAATACACAATGTCTGGTACACCTCAACAAAATGGTGTAGATGAAAGGCGAAACCGTACTCTGATGGAGGTCAATCCTCCATGGCCACGATACCGGCAACCGACAACAACAACCAACAACACAACAACAACCGAAATTAACAACTCACCTTGCTTTGAGCTTGCTCGATCTCTTTCTTCTCTTTTCCTTTTACTCCCGATCATCTCTGCGGTTTCTTTTCTTTCCTTTCTGTTTAGTTTTGTCTCTTTTTTGTTTTTTGTTTGGAGAGATAGAATGAGAAAAGATAAGGTTAGACCTTTTTTTTTTGTTTCATTTGACCAACTTTTTATATATACATATGTATTGGTAGATATGGCCTTTATGGCCCACATATTTTTATTTTTTTTTATAAAATGAAATTCAACTAATTATACTTACCCCACGAGCTGCTACCTCGGGCCCACGTCGGCCGAGACTCGAGGCATGTTTCCACTCGTCTCGATATCTGCATACCCGTAAATGACTTAGTAGTCTGTAGTGACACGTATCGCATTGCGGGTCCCACGTCACGGGTCATTGTTTCCTAATTAACGAATGAAACGTGTATTAATTATTTGGGTCGTGACAATACTTCCAACTAATAGGAAGTTCGTCCTCGAACTTAAACCAAACGAACATTCAAACATACTTGACTCGAAGAGGTACGGAAATCAGTCACGCATATAGTCTTCCCGTTCCCAAGTGAGTTCTGAATCTCCATGAAACGCCACTTCACTAACACCTTCGGGATAAACTTGTTTCTCAACTGTTGTACCTTTCGATCAAGAATTTGAACGGATTGCTCTTGATATGAGATATCTTCACTTAAATCAATGTGACTCAAATTTACGGTCGGTCTTTCGCCTGCTTTTGACTTAGCTAGTCGAAGCATCGAAATATGAAACACCGGATTTGAGTCAGATTGATTTGAGTGAAGATATCTCATATGAAAAGCAACCCGTTCAAATTCTTGACCGAAAGGTACAACAGTTGAGAAACAAGTCTATCCCGAAGGTGTTAGTGAAGTGGCAGTTTCATGGAGATTCAGAACTCACTTGGGAACGGGAAGACTATACGCGTGACATATTTCCGTACCTTTTCGAGTCAGGTATGTTTAAATGTTCGTTTAGTTTAAGTTCGGGACGAACTTCCTATTAGTTCGGAAGTATTGTCACAGCCCAAATAATTATTACACGTTTCATTCGTTAATTAGGAAACAATGACCCGTGACGTGGGACTCGCAACGCGATACGTGTCACTACCTAGGCACGGTGGCCGAGGTAAATGTTATATTTGTTGTGTTGTTTGCCTAGTGTATTGTATATGTGTAGACTAATAAGTCATTTACGGGTATGCAGATACCGAGACGAGCGGGGACGTGCCTCGAGTTGCGTGCCGACGTGGGCCCGAGGTAGCAGATCGTGGGGTAAGTATAATTAGTTGAATTTCATTTTATAAAAAAATATATATATGTGGGCCATAAAACTGTGACAGCCCCAACTACAAATAAGGGCACCGCCCGGCCTAATCCCTAATTAAGCCCTAATCTCCCCTATAGGACCTAATCAGGAACTAGTTAGCCTTATTTAAATACCTAAATGTCTACCATTTATGATACCACATATAGTTAACTTAATTGTTCTAGTGACTAACCTATGGTTGTCTATATATCAGAGTTACTTTTTTTTTCTTTTTCTAACAAGTTATTCAGCGGAAGTCTTATTAAATTACTAGTGGAAATGAAATCCTAAGGCCTAACCTGTTGTGGAAAAACCAGGAAATAAATGTCACATGCATATATAAACGAAAATGGTGACATATATAACGTGTGTCCAGTTCTATATGTGCGATGAAACACATATAGGAAGATTGTGACGGCCCCAACTACAAATAAGGGCACCGCCCGGCCTAATCCCTTAATTAAGCCCTAATCTCCCATATAGGACCTAACGAGGAATTAGTCAGCCTTAGTTAAACACCTACCTACCTACCATTTATGATACCACCTACGGTTAACTTAATTGTTCTAATGACTAACCTACGGTTGTTTGTAAATCAGAGTTACTAATTTTTTTTTATAAAATGAAATTCAACTAATTATACTTACCCCACGAGCTGCTTGTTGGGTTTTGGGGTTCATACGCAGCGGAGATTACAAAACAATTTTGACAAAAACCCCAACAGGATCCGAATCTAATTCCATTAAAAACGTTTAAACCATGAAAAACTTAATCATACCTCAATCGCAATATACCTTTCGTAAGGTTGATCGATCTCTAAGGCGCCGCCAACGACGAACGCCTCTATCCGAGTCCACACGAACGGCGGCCGAGATTCGAAGTGCTAGCGTCGAGAGAATGCCAAACCTTTTTGTTTCTCTCCAAAACGATCCAGAGCATACCAAAAACCCTAAGTTGTTTCTTAAACGAAAAAAAGAGTTTTTGGCCTTTTGATCTTTCGTATGTGTGTTCTAACTTAAAGCGTCTATTTATACAACCCTTGTATATAGACGGTTAAGTAAATTACACATATACCCTTACTTAAAGAAGTATAAGTGTAATACACCACAAGGACGTTTTCGCATGAATTTTATCACATAAAATTCGTTTTTCTCGAATCGTCTTAAAATCTCGCAAAACCATTCTTAGTGTGCGACCCAATAGGCTCATACAACGTTGCGTGTACCAAAACACATTTTGGTATACAAGTCATAAGCGGCCTCTAGCAAGACATTATGACTACCCAAGTTGTACGAATATCAAATCGATACAACCTAATCAATAGTGTATATAACATCCTTTTGTCACACGATATCCTTTTGATGAAACATAAGGCATGGAATTGTCATCCAACATGTTCAATCGTACTAGTCTCGATCTCTAGGTAGACTCGAAAACATCCAAGTGACATTGATCAATATCAATTCACTTAGACTAGGCCTTTTAACAGCCTAACACATCGAGGATCCACTAGATATCTCTTTTATATGAGAGGGACAAATTCTATCTCGATTACACAACTTCATCACATTGCTCACACAAGAACCAATCACAACCTTTATAATCGTCCGGTTAAAGACAACGTTTGATTGTGTCAAATCACCGTGTTCCTAATGTTGAAGTCTCTCGGTAATCTCAAGTCGAGGACCGGAATATATACCTATCATGAGAAACAACTATGACTTAATCCATGTTATGTTCTCATAGCGGGCCTGGTCCAAAGACTTTGTTCCCTAACAAGTACTTGTGATCTTGATTCGTATCCCTATACGTATAATCATCATATGATCATCAATCAAGACTCACACTAGTCTTAATTCATTATAGTTCCCAGTATAATGATCGACTATGGACATTTAGGATATTTATGTAAATACCCATGGATCTTATTATAATGTAAACATGCAAATTAATTATAATAAACAAAGAAATGAAATCCTCTATTTTTATTAACTAAAATTATTCATAAAGACGGTTAATGGATTGACCTAGGGCACATGCCCCATCATCTCCCACTTGCACTAGGGCCAATCATACATGCATCTAATGCCTAATGATCTAACATGACCATCATGTTTTGCTTGTGGAAGAGCTTTTGTCAATGGATCCGCAACGTTGTCTTCGCAGGTACTCGCAAATCTTTACGTCTCCCTCTCAATAATTTCTCTCGATGAGATGAAAACGCCTCGAGTATATGTTTGGATCTGTGGTGTGATCTAGGTTCCTTGGCTCGTGCTATTGCCCCGTTATTGTCACAATACAAACAAACAAAGGTTAGCAATACTCGGAACCACACCTAGTTCGTAAATGAACTTTTTGATCCAAATCGCCTCCTTTCTTTGCATCGGACGCCGCAATATACTCACTTTCATTGTAGAATCTCGCCACGCTCTCTTGCTTCGAACTTTTCCACCCTTCGCACCCCCATTCAAAGTAAACACATATCCAGATCGCGATCTAAAATCATCTATATCGCTTTGAAAACTTGCATCCGTGTAACCATTTACAACTAGATCATTTTCAAAACCTCCATAGACCAAGAACACTTCCTTAGTCCTTCTTAAGTACTTAAGGATGTTCTTTCCGCTATCCAAAGTGACTCTCACCCGGATCTCGATCGATATCTACTTGTAGTGCTCAAAGCATATGATACATCGTGTCGAGTGCATAACATGGCATACATGATAGATCCAATAGCCGATGCATATGGAATCTTATTCATACGGTCTCGCTCATCATTTGTCTTAGGACATTGAGTCTTGCACGAGACTTATCCCATGAGACATTGGCAACAATCCTCTTTTAGAGTCTTGCAAATCGAACCTATTCAAGACCTTGTCTATGTAAGCACTCGACTTAGACCGATTAGCCTTTTAGATCTATCCCTATAGATCTTTATCCCTAGGATATAGGTGCATCTCCTAAGTCTTTCATTGAGAAACACTTCCCTAACCAAGACTTGACATTCTCGCAATGTTGGGATGTCATTTCCAATGAGTAATATATCATCTACATACAAGACTTAAAAAATAACTACACTCCCACTCGACCTTCTTGTATACACAAGGCTCATCTTCATTCTTAATAAAACCAAAATCCTTGATTGCTTCATCAAAACGAAGATTCCAACTCCGAGAAGCTTGCTTTAATCCATAAATGGATCTTTGAAGCTTGCATACCTTCCTAGAATTCTCAGATGTACAAAACCTTCAGGTTGTGTCATATACACGTCCTCAAGCGCTTTCCATTAAGAAATGCTCGTTTTTACATCCATTTGCCATATTTCATAGTCATAATATGCAAAGAATGGCAATTAAAATTCTTATGGATTTAAGCATGGCTATCGGCGAAAAAGTTTCATCATAATCAACACCTTGAGTCCGCTCTCAAACCTTTTGCTACAAGTCTTGCTTTAAAAGTATGCACTTTACCATCCATGTCGCTTTCTTCTTGAAAACCCATTTACATCCAATGGTCTTACCACCTTCAAAATTAACCAAGTTCCAAACTTGGTTATCATACATGGATTGCATCTCGTAGTTCATGGCACTTAGCCATTTATCTCGAGTCCTGGTCCAGACATAGCCTCCCGATAAGTGGTGGGCTCATTTTGGTCTATAAGCAACACATCACGACTATCGCAATGAGAAATCCGAATCTCTCTCGCTCATGTCTTACCCTACTAGATTTACGTGGGCCTTGTGTCACTAAGTGTGGAGGTTCAATCGGTTCTAACGTTGTTGAACTTCCAAGAGAGTGCTCGTTGTTTACCCGTGATTCTTGAACTTCTTCAAGATTTATTTCTTTCCCACTAGTGTCTTTTGAAATAAACCGTTTTTCCATAAAGGCACCATACCGAGCAACAAACACTTTGTTCTCACGGGATTATAAAAGTAATATCCTTTTGTTTCCTTAGATACCCCACAAATAAACACTTGTCGTATTTAGGTGCTAGTTTTTCCGAGACTTGTCGCTTTACGTAAGCCTCACAACCCCAAATCTTAAGAAAAGACAAACTAGGTCTCTTCCCGTACCATATCTCATATGGTGTTTTATCAACCGCTTTAGAAGGAACTCGATTTAGAGTGAAAGCCGCAGCTTGTAATGCATAACCCCAAAAGGATAATGGAAGATCCGCCTCGACTCATCATAGATCGAACCATATCTAATAAGGTTCGATTTCTCCTTTCGTAAACTCCATTCCATTGTGGAGTTGTCAGGAGTCAATTGGGAGACAATCCCACAATTTCTAAGATGATCATCAAATTCTTGGCTTAAATACTCACCACCTCGATCCGATCGAAGTGTTTTGATAGTTTTACCAAGTTGATTCGCACTTCATTTTGAAACGTTCGAAACATCTCAAATGATTCACTTTATGTTTCATAAGATATACATAACCATATCTCGCAAATCATCGCAGAAATGTAATGAAGTACCGATAACCTCCTCTAGCCATTGTGTTTATAGGACCGCATACATCGTATGTATTAGACCCAATAAATCACTTGCCCTTTCACCGTGTCCAAGAAAGGGACTTTTAGTCATCTTGCCCAAGAAACAAGATACGCACGTTTCATATGTTTCTAAATCAAATGAATCTAGAAGTCCATCTTTATGGAGCTTCGTTATGCGTTTCTCATTTATGTGCCCGAGACGACAATGCCAAAGATAGGTTTGATTCAAATCATTTGACTTGAACCTCTTTGTATTTATGTTAAAGATCGGAGTATCAAGTGGACGTTTTCATGCTTAGAATATAAAGACCATCATACAAATCAAGCATTTGCATAAAATATGCCTTTACGAGAAATGGAACATCTATTATTAGCAATAATAAAATCAAAACCATCCATATCCAAACATGAAACAAATGATGTTTCGCTTAAGGCAGCACAAAATAACAATTATTTAAAGTTAAAATAAGTCCACTAGATAAAACTAAGTCATATGATCCAACAACCTGTGGCAAAGAATCTTGCTCCATTCCCTACGCGAGGATGACTTCTCCTTTCTTCAACTTTCTACTTCATGTGAGTCCCCGCACATTTATACAAATGTGAGATCCACATCCGTATCTAATACCCAGGAATCACTAGTAGATAAATTAATTTCAATAACATAAATACCTGTAGTAGTGGTAGTCGCACTACCCTTTTTCTTCCTTAGATCTTCCAGATAGAGTTTGCAATTTCGAACCAATGTCCAGTGCATGACGTAAATGGCAATTTCCTTCCTTTTCTTTTGGGTGTTTTGAAGTAGAAACAGTCAGGGCTTGACTTGTTCCATAGGCTTTGCGACAAAAAAGAATGTACTTTGCAACTTTAGCCTTGCCTTTACCTTTCTTCTTCATTCCCTTTCCTTTTGGACCATCAACACATTACTAGAGGTTTCTTGATATTTTGTTCAAGCAGCTTTGAGCATCAAATGCAACTCGAAATTGATTTCTCCATATTATTCATATTGTAGTTCATCACAAATTGTGAGTAACTCTCTCGTAATGAATTCAAGATCAAATCCGTAGCCAACTCTTGGCTTATGGGGAATCCGAGTCTATCAAGCCGGTCAACATAGCCCTTCATCTTCGTAACATGAGGACTAACCGACGCACCTCGCCTCATCATCTTGCAAGAATGTAGGTTTTTGACCGTCTCGAACCTTTCTTGCCTAGCTTGTCGTTGGAACATTTCCTTCAAATGCTATAGCCATGTCGTAGGCTTCCATTAGTTCCATGTCCTTCCTCGTTCAGAACCATAGTTGCCGCATAATACATGCAACATCAAGAATCGTTGACATGCTTACTATGCGCATCCTTCACAAACTTTCGTAGCATTGGGCCGGTGGGTCCTCAGTGGATTGGAGCATCCAGACATACAACTTGCGTTCATGCTTAAGAACAATTCTCAAGTTTCAACCAAAGAAAGTTAGTCCCGTATAGTTTGTCCTTCTCAAGGATGGATCGCAAGCAGGGGATTATTGTTACTTGAAGAGGCCATTGATCTACAATAAAGATTATGCAAAGTTTATTTTAGTATAGAGGAATAGACTCCCACTAAATTAACAACCCTCCTAAAACGCACTCGTTTATTTAGGGGACTAAAATCCATATTTCACCTAATTCTATGACAAATATGGCATGAAACATAGAACTAGATTATTTAGGTAGGTAATGCTACCAATTACATCTTATGTAATTTTTAGATCTTTTTTATGAGATACGAGACATCTTATGTCTTAGCATGTTTTTATCTCATCATTTGCCTAAAGCTCAAAACTATTTTGATGGCTTTATTAAGTCTGGACCATTTTAAACATTTAGGTAACTTACCCAACTTGTCTCACCAAGATAACACAATACACCCAAATATGGTCGAAACCGTATTAGTGTGATCGAGGCCTTGACAAGTGTTTAAAAATGGATGACATGAGACTTAAAATTTAATAGAGGGATTTTATTCTCGTGTTTAGTGATTTTTATGTAAACAATAAAATATCATATATTCTATTGATTTGTTCAATCACTAAACAATTTGGAAATTTCTATATTATTCTCCAATAAAAGAATTTCCTTGCGCTAGGATTAGTTAGATTTGGCGGTCCCGCCGGCCTCGGCAATGGGCAGGTTCCATTGAATCGACCTGGCCACTGGATTTGGGGTACAGGCGGGCCCCCCGTTTTTTTTTTTTTTTTTTTTTTTTTAGAAGACGGATCTCAATTCCGAAAATTGAAATTCGCTATAGAAAATCATATTTTTCGTTGATTTTACTATACTAAATTTACCCCTTAATTTATCCAAATTAAGTCAATTAAAACATTTTTAATTAACCCGGCCCACATCTAACTAATCATCTTATCCTAATCCAATTAGGACTAATCTTATCCTAATCCAATTAGGACTTATCTTATCCTAATCCAATTAGGACTAATCCTAATCCAATTAGGACTTATCTTATCCTAATCCAATTAGGACTAATCTTATCCAAATCCAATTAGGACTTATCTTATCCTAATCCAATTAGGACTAATCTTATCCTAATCCTATTATATCACCAATAACAAGATTCTTGATATTTATCTCATATTCTAATTTGTTATCTATCTTTATAAAATAGAAACTTCATAACAAAATAGATATAACAATATAAATAATTAATTTCGAAAATTAATTAATTATAAATAAATAATTTCGAAAATTAGTTATTTGCAATTTCGGTCCTCATCTAGATAATCACAAATATGTCATTGAATCATGAACTACTATCCCAATCGAATCTAATCATATTAGTTTCTAATTAATATTCAACCTTATACAATTCAAGAAACGTAAAACAATGTAACCTAAATATGCATATTGAATTACGTAGATTTCATCCATGCATCAATGCACAAAGAATAACGATTATACCTAATGATTTCAATTAAATCACAAATATGTGTATCATATACACAAACGTGATAATAAATCTCAAAGAAAACTTATGTATATCACATATACATCAATTATCAACATGCTTTCGATCATATATCATGCATATATCGAAGAAAACATGCAATGAATTTAATGGAATCGAACTCGATGGCTCTCGATACCACTTGCTGGTTTTGGGGTTCATACGCAATGAGATTACAAAACAATTTTGACAAAAACCCCAACAGATCCGAATCTAATTCCATTAAAAACGTTTAAACCATGAAAAACTTAATCATACCTCAATCGCAATATACCTTTCGTAAGGTTGATCGATCTCTAAGGCGCCGCTAACGACGAACGCCTCTCTATCGCTAAATTCACACACGAACGGCGCATCGAGATTCGAAGTGCTAGCGTCGAGAGAATGCCAAACCTTTTTGTTTCTCTCCAAAACGATCCAGCATACCAAAAACCCTAAGTTGTTTCTTAAACGAAAAAAAAGAGTTTTTGGCCTTTTGATCTTTCGTATGTGTGTTCTAACTTAAAGCGCCTATTTATACAACCCTTGTATATAGATCGGTTAAGTAAATTACACATATACCCTTACTTAAAGAAGTATAAGTGTAATACACAAACCCATAAATGACTTTCTAGGTAGTCTACACATATACAATAACACATCGAGGATCCACTAGATATCTCTCTTTATATGACTAGGCACACATATACAATACACTAGGCAAACAACACAACAAATATAACATTTACCTCGGCCACCATGCCTCGGTAGTGACACGTATCGCGTTGCGGGTCCCACGTCACGGGTCATTGTTTCCTAATTAACGAATGAAACATGTATTAATTATTTGGGCCTTGACAGTACTCTTATGGATATGGTTAGGAGTATGTTAAGTTGTAACACTATACCTTCATCATTGTGGATGCATGCCTTAAAGACTTCTGCATATCTGCTAAATAGGGTTCCTAGTAAATCAGTTCCTAAGACTCCTTATGAACTTTAGACTGGTAGGAAACCTAGTTTGAGACATCTTCATGTTTGGGGATGTCAAGTAGAAGTATGGATATATAATCCACATGAAACGAAACTTGATGCAAGGACTATTAGTGGTTACTTCATTGGTTACCCTGAAAAGTCTAAAGGGTACATATTTTATTGTCCTAACCATAGTACGAGAATAGTTGAGTCTGGTAATGCTCGGTTCATTGAGAATGGCCAAAACAGTGGGAGTGAAGAATCACGAAATGTGGATATTCATGAAATTCAATTGAAAACTCCTACATCTAGCATTTCTCCTCAAATTGTTGTTCCTCTTGTTGTATCACGGTTACGCAATAAATCCGGACAACAAATCATTGTTCCAAATGAGGAAAATGAACTTATTGTTAATGAACTAGATAATGATGCACAAGTTGTAAATGATCAAGTAGAACCACAAGAAATAGCATTACGAAGGTCTGTAAGGACAAGAAGACCAGCAGTTTCAAATGACTATGTGGTTATTCACTTGAACAAGAATGTGATTTGAGCATTGACAAAGATCCAGTCTCGTTCAAACAAGCCATGAAATGTGATGATTCTGAAAAATGGTTTAGTGCCATGATAGACAAGTTGAAATCAATGGATGACAACAAAGTCTGGGAATTAGTCGAGTTGCCCGAAGGTGCAAAGCAAGTTGGTTGCAAATGGGTCTTCAAAACAAAACGAGACTCACATGGCAATATTGAAAGATGTAAAGCCAGACTTATCGCCAAATGTTACAATCAAAAGGATGGCATTGACTATAAAGAGACCTTCTCTCCAGTTTCAAAGAAGGATTCTTTAAGAATTATAATGGCTTTAGTAGCTCATTATAATCTTGAGCTTCACCAAATGGATGTGAAAATCGCCTTTTTCTGAATGGAGACTTAGAAGAGGAAGTTTACATGGACCAACCTGAAGGTTTCTTGACCACAGGAAAAGAAAACTTGGTGTGTAAATTGAAGAAGTCAATATATGGATTGAAACAAGCTTCCAGACAATGGTATATTAAGTTCAATAATACCATTACGTCATATGGTTTTGTAGAAAACACTGTTGATCGGTGTATATACATGAAGATCAGTGGGAGCAAGTTTATCATATTGGTCCTATATATTGATGATATTCTTCTTGCTGCGAATGATGTTGCTATGTTACATGATGTAAAGAGATTTCTCTCTATAAACTTTGAAATGAAATATATGGGTGAGGCATCATATGTGATAAGAATAGAGAAATTTCGTGATAGATCGCAATCGCAAGGATTGTTAGGTTTGTCTCAGAAAGGATATATCAATAAAGTATTAGAGAGATTTCGAATGGACAAGTGCTCTGCAGGAATAGTTCCAATTCAGAAAGGGGACAAGTTCAGTTTAATGCAATGTCCTCAAAATGATTTGGAACGTCAGCAAATGAAATGTATTCCTTATGCGTCATCAGTTGGGAGCTTAATGTATGCCCAGACTTGTACTCGACCGGATATCAGTTTCGCTGTTGGAATGTTGTCGATATCAAAGTAATTCTGGAATGGATCATTGGAAAGTCGCAAAGAAAGTACTTAGGTACTTATAAGGCACCAAAGATTACATGTTGATCTACAAACGGTCGAGTCATCTCGAAGTGATTGGGTATTCTGATTCAGACTATATCGGATGTGTGGACTCGAGGAAATCTACATTCGGTTACTTGTTCCTATTGGCTGGAGGAGCAGTTTCATGGAAGAGTGTGAAGCAGACTATAATTGCTACTTCCACTATGGAGGCTGAATTTGTGGCATGCTTTGAGGCCACTATTCATGCATTATGGTTGCGAAATTTTGTGTCAGGACTTGATATTATTGATAGTATAGCTAAACCTATAAGGCCATATTGTGATAATTCCGCAGCAGTTTTCTTTTCGAAGAATGACAAGTATTCAAAAGGTGCAAAACACATGGATTTGAAATACTTGTCTGTCAAAGAAGAAGTACAAAAACAAAGAGTGTCGATTGAGCATATTGGTACTGATCTGATGATAGCGGATCCGTTAACTAAGGGATTACCGCCCAAAATGTTTATTGGTCATGTTGAAAATATGGGCATTATAGACAAGTCTTTGTTAATATAATATTATGGTATGTATACATACATTTATAATTGTATTGCTCATATTATTGTCATGACACTTGTGAATTCTATTAAAGCTTTGTTTTTGCTTATGTACTTGTTATCTTCATTATATTTCAGAGAGATAACATTATAGTTAGAGGGTTGAATTGTCCTTATTACAGTTACACTGGTTGAGTTGGTTGTGATACATGGAAGGAATCATGTCGATTAAATGACTTGTGACCTCCATGATCTAATCATTTTAATTCAGTGAAAAAGTGATTTGATAGATTCAATAAAAGTGTGCAATTATATTTTATTTTGAATCATCAAGTCATAACATGGGTCAAGTGGGAGATTGTTAGATTATCTTTTCCTAATTAATCTCTATTATATGTGACCCATATTATGTTATTACGTACTTCATGTTTTGGGCCCACGACTTAATGGTAGTTAGGGAATAATTGTTTTGAGTACGGGGGTTTTAATTCCCTCCCCTCTCTCTTCAAATTAAACGGACCCTAATAACTGCAAAATAGTTATTGGGATATGATTTGTTTAAAAACCGCATTGAGATCTCGCCATCAAGAACAAGAGGTATTACGGAAGAAGGCAGAGAGGGGAAAAACATTCTTAATTTTATTGGCAATGGAAGGAGGTATGTTTATATTTTATGATTTATGATTGAATTAAATGTGTTATATAGATCTGAATAGACAACAAGCAAGCCCTGGGGTGTGAGTCTGTGTCATGCCCGCCCCGTCGACAAACACACATACATACGTGGGAGTGGATGAACAATAAATGAACAACAATAGAAAGCACAATTGAATAATTGAAATGCGAAATAAAGTAAGTGTCATAAAAGAATTTTAACTAATTTTCTCGTGGGTTTACTTACCTCAAACAAATTACAAAACGCCTTCGAAACGTCCCGCACTCGCCTCGAGATACATACCCGACACCCGACTATGGTAGCCTAAGTCTATGGTGTCCAATTATACAATTTTTATTCTTTTAGAGTCTCATTAAATGAATTTATAATGTGAGACCAAAAACTTGAGATTTTGTTTCAAAACGTTTAATTTCGACATACTTTTCGAGTTATACCGAGGTGTCGACGCCCCAAATGTCCTAAAAACTACCTTTTTATGTTTTTCCATTTTATTATATTTTTCTTGAATTTTTTTTTATTTTTTCATAATTTTCTAGCTATTTTTCCTATTTGTTCTAATATTTATTTGATTTAAAAATGTATTTTAATTATATTTTTAAAATTTTTAAATAATCAAAATTAATTTAGGGTGGGTTGGGCCTGAACCGGGCCCAGTTCAGTTGGGCCCGGTTCGGCCCAACCAGGGCCACCCGGGTTCGGGCCAAGGCTGTCCGACCCGCTTGGCCTTGGGCAGATCGACCCACATGAGCCTGTGGAGCCAGGCCCATCTGGGCGTCTTCTTCTTCTTCTTCTTCTTTCCCCTCCAAATCGTCACAGAGGCGTTCTCCTTCCTTCCCTTTTTTTAACATAATAACAACAACAATTTCAACAACAACACCATCAACAACCTAACAACAACAGCAACAACACAAACTCATCACCATTAAAGATCCTATACTCCTAAAAATCCAACAACAACATTAACCACTCACCCTGATCAATTGAGGTTTTTACGAGCGTCGCCGCTGCCGACGCCGCTGCTGGAGTCCGCCGGCGCCTCTGGGGAGCTCCGCCGCGAATCGTCCCCGACCTCCCGTCGCCACTCTCTTTCTCTCTTGTCAATCTCTCTTTTTCTCTCTCTTTCTCCTCCCAACGTCCTCTCCCTCTCTCTCTTTCTCATTCGTTTTCTCTCTCTACCCGATTAAAAATGAAAGAAAAAAAAATTTAATCATTTGGAGAGGAGAAGGAGTAACGATGAGTGATGGGTTTGATATAGTGATGTGACGTGTGATGTGATGGGATGTGTGATGTGACAGCTAAATCTCAGGCTATCCCATACACCCGCTTTTCCTGCACACAGTGACGCCGCACCCTCTCGTCACTACACGCACACAACGTGACCAATAAAATGTCAAATAATGAGACGCGATTATTTAATGATAGTAAAATAAATAAACACTCACACACAAAATAACAATTTTACCTCGTAAGGCGTGCCCTGGACTTTTCTGCGACGTCCACGTGGTATGAGCTTAGATCTTAATCTGTAATTTGTCAGTTAATCGGGATTAATTATAGCGGGTTATACTCTTCCCAACTAAAAGGAATTTCGTCCCGAAATTAAAATTTAATGAAATCTTTACCTTGAAACAAGTGGGGGTATCGTTCTCGCAAGGCAGACTCTCTCTCCCATGTGAAGCCCTCGTTTTTATGATACTGTCGTCGAACAAGTACAAGTGGTATTTCTTTCCTTCTAAGAATCTGTACCTTACGATCCACTATCTCAATAGGGTGTTCCTCGTCCGTCCCATCTGGTCGAACCTCGATTCTATTCATATCAACCATCAGTCTCGATCCTGATCTAGCCAACCGTGACATCGAAATATGAAAAACATTATGAACCCCTGCCAATCGACTTGGCAATCTTAACTGATAAGCGACCTTCCCAACTCGTTTCTCAATTTGAAACGACCCAATAAATCTTGGTGCTAGTTTCCCTTTGATCCCAAATCTCTTATGACTTTTTAACGGAGAAACCTTCAAGTAGACTCCAATCATCTACCTCGTAGCTCAGCCCATCGCGGTACTTATCCGCATACTTCTTATGTCTGTGTTGGGCAGCCAACAACCGTTGACGAATCAGTCTCGCATTCTCTGTATGGTCCACAACAATCTCAGGCCCCATAGCTGATGTATCCTCGGGCTCTGCCCAACAAGCCGGTGATCTACACGGTCTACCGTACAGAGCTTCAAATGGTGGCATCCCAATACTGGCCCGATAGCTGTTGTTGTAAGCAAATTCACGAGTGGCAAATACTTTTCCCAATACCCACCAAACTGCAACACACATGCCCAGAGCATATCCTTGAGTATCTGTATTAATTTCTCTAATTGTCCATCTGTCTGAGGATGGAATGCAGTGATAAACTGTAATCTAGTACCAAACTGCTCCTACATAGCTTGCCACAATGATGATGTAAGACGATTGTCTCGGTCTGAAACAATCGAAATTGGTACTTCATGCAGTCGTACAATCTCTTTTTCGAATAATATGCTCAACTTTGTGAAATTATACTTCATAGAGACTGGTAGGAAATGAGCTGACTTCGTCAACCTGTCCCCGATCACCCATATCGCATCGTGTTTTCACAAAGTCTGTGGTAATCCACAAGCGAAATCCATCGTAATGTGTTCCCATTTCCACTAAGGGATGGCCAGTGGCTGCAATAACCCTTCAGGCCTCATGTGCTCTGCCTTAACCTGCTGGCACACCTCACAACCCCTAACATAAGCGCCGATGTCCGCCTTCATCCCTGACCACTAAAATAATCGTCGCATATCGTGATACATTTTGGTCCTGCCAAGATACACTATATACCGAGACCTGTGAGCCTCCTGGAGTATCCCATCGCGTATCTTTGCCACTTTTGGAATCCATAAGCTCCCTCGGTGCCTCAAACACTGATCCACAGACTCGCTCCAATATCGGGGATCGGGAGTGCGTGCCATCTCACTGAATCTCGAGTACATCTCATCAATCCTCTGACACTCCAACACTCACGGAATAGAAATAGATGGCACGACAATCTGTCCACAAATCTGTGCGTCCATTGTAGCAGGAATCTCTGTCAAACTCATCGTTGTCGCGGCCTCAAGTAAACCATACTCGTGCATCATATGGCAGACAACTGTCTCAGAATCTGGTCCTCTCCTGCTCAATGCATCTGCTACGACATTTGCCTACCCAGGCTAATATTCAATGGAGAAGTCGTAGTCCTTCAGCAACTCTAGCCAACGTAGTCGTCTCACGTTCAAATCTTTCTGAGTGAATAAGAACGTCAAACTATTATGATCTGTATATAATGTGAACCTCTCACCGTAGAGGTAATGTCCCCAACTGCGGTGCTGAGAATCAGGAGTGTACTAACTGTAATAGGTGTTAACCCTAACTCATCAACCATACGTCCAGATATAAATGATATTGTGGAACCAGAATCAATAAGTGTATGCATAAAAAGATCGCAAATCAAAATCATACCCTCGACGAGCTGTCTGGTGGCCTCGCGGTCTGGCTGTGTTACAGCGTGCACCCGCTCCCTGGCCTGAACTGGTGGTGCTGCAATCGGTGATACTAAAGCCATCAAACATTCTTTCTTAATGTGTCCAGGCTATCTGCATTTGAAACAAGTAAGATGTTTGTGTCCTGACCCCTGGCCTTGACCTCTGTCTGACCTCTGGCCCTAACTCTGACCATACCGTCCTCGGTCCCTGCCTCCCTGATCCTGGGTCGGTCTACGCCGGCCGCAGTGCATAACCACCACTTGACAGCTGTGCTGACTGTGCAGGTACTATTGCATGAGAAGTGACCGCCCGGTGATCATCATGTCTGGCCCTCTGTCCTCTTCTATCCATGTGATCGATTATCCTTTTCCCTTTCTTGTCAAACCTGGTACCTTACTGGGATGACCCCGATGCCAACTGTGGCATGGGCATCGCGGCACAAAAAATAAGATATGTCTCATGGGCTAGGGCCCTCTCGTAGATCTCCTGTAGTGTACGAGCTCCACCTGATACTACTACGCTCACAATATCATCTCTAAGCCCAACTCCAAAGTAGTGCACCTGATCGCGATCTGTAGAAGCCAAATCCCCAGCGAACTGTAATAGGTAGCGAAACCACTCCAAATACTGGACCACTGTGCGATTACCCTGCCTAAGACACAAAAACTCATGTCTCAGACGTAACTGTATCTCCCTGGGTATGTACTGGTCATAAAAGACCTGTCTGAAATCGGCCCAAGTAGTCGACTCTCCATGAGTCTCGGTATGAGCGGTCCACCAAACTCCGGCCTCTCCTCAAAGCATATATCCAGATATCCCGGCGCGAATACTGTCGTGAATCCTTATAAGATTATGTAATTTCTCATGTGTAAGAAGCCATCTCGCAGTTGCCTATGGTCTCCGCCTCTAATGAAATATCCCGGCTGAAATCTCACATACTCCTTCATCAGCTTAGCCTCAGCTGACAGGGAAGCCTCAAATGTGATCTCATGTGGGGTCTGTGTTAGTGTCACTGCGTGTGTAGATGTTGGTGTGGTAGTCTCCACCATAACTGTGGTGACTGGCGTACCCTGAACAATCAGCGCGGCTGCCGGCTCAGTGGCGCTCGGTGTGATGGCGGCGGTAAGCGTCGCGATAGCCGCTGTCTGAGCACGGAGCAAGGCCATCATCTACTCAAACTGTCGATCGTGTGCCGCAATCCGATCAAGTACACTCCGATCAGTCGCGATAGGCGTAGTACTACTCGTATGTCCACCATCCTCTGAAGGTGGAGTCGGTTATCCGTCCATGTCGTATCTGCAACAACGAAGGCTCGTATCAGCCTCGTATACGCATATATACTATAAAAATCAAGATATATAACGTATAAGGCTTGGCACTACCCGTCCCATGTTTGCTTCCCAACTAAAGTTCTAAGTCAAGATCTTCGGGTTTCCACATTTAATGTTTGTTGTTAAGTTTTATTCGGTTGTATTAAACTTTCACCTAGGTTTGTCTGAACCTAGGCTCTGATACCAACTGTGACGGCCCCAAACTTCGAGGCAAACTGGGTACCGCCACGTCGCCAAACACGTCACCAAGCATGTCACGTCACCACATACTTACTTTTAACTGTCCGTGACCTAAACCTTTGCACGCATCATATTCGCCTTAACTTAGTATTTATGGATGTTTTTATGAATATTTACATTAAGTTGACTAAGTAAGTTGTTCATGATTTATTAAATTATTATAAATTAAACATCAAGCAGAAGTCTTTGAAGCATGCAAACACGGTAGAACTAAAAAGTTTGCATAGTATAAATAACTATATAGTGTGGAAACCCGACATTAGTTACCATGTATATAAAGAGCGACAAAAGTACAAAAGGTGAGCATATACATGTATAAGGTATACAAGTCCTTCCCAAAAATTTCATAAAAATAATAAATAGATACATATAACCACCTATGCAAAAAGTGACGGGCTCTCCTAACTTAGACGTAGTCGCCTAAGATGCCATTGCCTCGGCTCGTCGCAGGATCTGCGATTTGTCACAAAAACAATGACAAATCCCAGGTGAGTAAATCCCAAAGAACGTTAGCTAATATTCATGAAATCCAATAAAACGGCTACAATTCATACAATTTAAATAAATGACAAGAATAAGGAAGTTCGCATGAAAATAAGTCGTTGAGAAGTTGAATTTGGACACGAGTGTAACATGACAAAGAACCTTGGTCGACATCCGGGAATCGTCTTAGCTAAATCGAGAGGAACCCATGACAACCACCTCGCCAAACATCTCACGGTCGAATGAGAGGAACTCATGAACGGTAGAACCTCATCCAAACATCTCTCGAGAGGAACTCATGACATAGACTTAGGTCTTCGTCAAACATCTCTCAACCTACGGGTCTCGCGGAGAATACTCACCAAGTAGCCTTAACATGGCCATTTACTCGAACAACGCGGGGTAGCTAGCCCTGGGGTGTGAGTCCGTGCCATGCCCAACCCTGTCGACAAACACACATACACATGTGAGAGTGGATGAACAATAAATGAACAGCAATAGAAAGCACAATGGAATAATTGAAATGTGAAATAAAGTAAGTGCTATAAAAGAATTTTAACTAATTTTCTCGTGGGTTTACTTACCTCAAACAAATCACAAAACGCCTTCGAAATGTCCCGCACTCGCCTCGACATACGTACTCGACACTAGACTATGGTAGTATAAGTCCATGGTGTTCAATTATATAATTTTTATTATTTTAGAGTGTCATTAAATGAATTTATAATGTGAGACCAAAAATTTGAGATTTTGTTTCAAAAAGTTTAATTTTGGCACACTGTTCGAGTTATACCGGGGTGCTGACGCCCCAAATGTCCTCAAAACGACATTTTTTATGTTTTTCCCATTTTATTATATTTTTCTTGATTTTTTCTGGATTTTTCCATAATTTTCTAGCTATTTTTTATATTTATTTGATTTAAAAATGTATTTTATTTATGTTTTTAAAATTTTAACTAATTAAAATTAATTTATGGTGGGTTGGGCCCGAACCAGGCCCTGTTCGGCCCAACCAGGGCCACCCAGGTTCGGGTCGGCTCGACCCACCTCGGGCCTAGGCTGCCCGGCCCACATGGGCCTGGCTAGCAGGCCCATCTGGGCTTTTCTTCTTCTTCTTCTTCTTCTTCTTTCCCCCTCCAAATCGTCACAGAGGCATTCTCCTTCCTTCCCCTTTTTTTTAACACAATAACAACAATTTCAACAACAACAACATCATCAACAATCTAACAACAACAATAATACAACCTCACACCATTAAAGATCTTATACTCCTCAAAATTCAACAACAACATTAACCACTCACCTTGATCAACGGAGGTCTTTGCGGGCGTCGCCGCTGCTGGAGTCCGCCGACGCCGCTAGTGAGCTTCGCCGCGAGCCGTCCCCGACCTCCCGTCGCCACTCTCTCTTGCCGATTTCTCACACTCTCTCTCTCTCTCTCTTGTTGATCTCTCTCTCTCCCTCTCTCTTTCTCCTCCCAACGTCTTATCCCTCTCTTTATCTCTCCTTCTCTTTCTCTCTCTACCCGATTTAAAAGAGAAAGAAAAAAAATTAATCATTTGGAGAGGAGAGGGATTAATGATGAGTGATGGGTTTGATATAGTGATGTGATGTGTGATGTGATGGGATGTGTGATGTGACAGCTAAATCTCAGGCTATCCCATACACTCGCGTTACGCGTACACCGCGACGTCACACCCTCTCGTCACTACACGCGCACAACGCGGCCAATAAAATGTCAAATAATGTGAAGCGAATTATTTAATGATAGTAAAATAAATAAACACTCACACACAAAAATAACAATTTTACCTCGTTAGGCATGCCCTGGACTTTTCTACTATATTCACGTGGGTATAAGCTCAGGATCTTAATCCGTTTTTTTGTCGGTTAATCGGGATTAATTAGAGCAGGTCATTACAACAATATTACGAAATCAAAAGTACCGCTAAACTTCACATGAAGGGAGTTGAATCCTATAATTTTGCATATGTTGAAAGCGCTGCAATATCTTTTCATCATCTATCTCAACAAATATCTCTCGCTTAATGTAACATACCATTATGTCGTTCAAGCATTTAGCACCTATCTTATTTCACAAATATGTCTTGATGGCGTTCATTATTGAGAATGCTCTTTCAACTGATGTAGTTGCCACTGGTAAGATCAATGCCAATTCAATAAGATGATAAACCAATAGAAAAATCAAATGTTTTTCAGTTTGAACCATCTTCATAGCAAGAAGATCGTGACAATTTGAAAACTGAAAACTTCTTCTCAAATCATGAACGTAAATTTGAAGTTGTCGATTCAAGATTATATGGTCATGTGCAGAGAAATCATTAGCATACATTTTGGACATTTGAATAAGCATATTGGGGTCAAATCGAAAAAATGAGCTTCTTATGACAAAACAACCAATACATTTCAATAGCTTTGTAACCAATACATTTCAATAGCTCTGTAGAAGTTTCACTGAAGCGATTATTCATCTCTGCAACAAGTAAGTCAATTACAACAATAAAAATCTCGACATGGTAATTGTGGTAATAAGTAACAAATCACCCCTCATGCCTTAAACGAACTCGAGCCGCTTTCCTATCTTTCATATTTGGCACTGGAATAGAGTTTTGAACACGAAACGTATTGACCTCTTTTAAAAGTGAATCTCATCCATTTTCTCCAAAGTCTTGCAAATGATCTTTCACAATTGCAATCAACCCTATTGCATTGCCAATGTTTTGATCCTTTTTTTGTAAGGAATGTGAAAATTTATTGGTCAATCCAAAAATTTTAATCATCAAATGCAAGATAAATACAAATTCGAAGCTCTCCATCTTCTCCAACAAACCCAATGCTTTTGCTTTTTTATTCTTTAGCATTAACATCATAATACACATTTTGCAACATCTCTAAAACTAATTCCCACATAGTAAAAATGTCTATCAAACTTGAATGATGTGAGCCCCACCTAGTGTCATCGGGTCTAGTAAGACTAGTCTCTTGATGTTTGTCCCTCCCCGAAAAAATCTCACATTTCTTTAATTTCTCAACAATTTTTTCATGGTGTTTTTGAAGCAATGCATCTTTTCTTTTACAAGAAGCATCTACAATGTTCACGATCATGCTAGTATATTCAAAGAAATCATATACAATAGGAATGTTCTTTGCAATAGAAATAAAAACTAATTGCAATTGGTGAGCAAAGCAATGAATATAATAAGCAAAATGGTTTTCATTCAAAATAAGTGTCTTTAGCCCATTAAATTCTCCTTTCATATTTGAGGCTCCATCATATCCTTGCCCTCTTAATCTAGAGATGGATAAACCATGACGGGCAAATAAATTATTTAAACATGTTTTTAAGTGAAGAAGCCGAAGTATTACTAACATGTTCTATAGCAAGAAACCTTTCAATATCTCGTCCTTGTTTGTTCACAAATCTCATAACTACAACCATTTGTTCCTTTATCAAATTATCATAAGATTCATCAACAAAGACAGAAGAATTGTTATCTATAATATCATCCATGATAACTTTTGTGGTCTCCTCTGCACAAGATTTTACCAACTTTTTTGAATATTTGGAAAGGTCATTTGATTATTCCCTAGAGTATTTTCAATAGTCACATCCTCAACACTCTTCACATTACTTCGATACCAATTCAATAGCTCCAAGAAGTTTCTTTTATTTTTGGAGCTAATAGACTCATCATGTCCAAGAAAAGAAAAACCTTGCATAAGAAGTCTTGAAACATCTAAACTAGCAGTCACTCGAGCTTTATAAGCAGTTTCGACAACTTTACTGTGACGACTAAATTTGAGCGATACATTTTGCCTTCAATTATTGACATCCTCACGATGTTGTCTTGCATTATTGTGACTACTATTATCTCCTCCTATGTGTAACTCAAAATTCTCAATTGCTTTCTTCAAATTATTAAAGCCTAGTTTTGTGAAGATATCATTCTCAAATTTGTCAAACCTCGGCTGCTTAAAAAAATAGCAATAAAAATAATAAACCAAGTTTTTTAATGCTATATTCCAACCAGACAAACTTCTTAAACCATGTTTCTTTAAAATTTCGAAAATCCTTTCCTTGTGATTTTCTAGGAAACTCGTTACCAATTGATTGACATGGACCCATCAAGATATATCCCCTTCTCACTTCATCTCTAATTCCAACATCATACTCCTCTAGTGATTCTCGAAGACCCGGATCAGCAATTATATCACTTGAGTCCAACTCAATACGACATTGTTTTTTGTCGGATTAGTTACGTCGGTTGTTGAACTTGTATTTAGTCCCAAATTTTTTCGTACTGACTTAAAAAATCTCTTCATATCTATAAAATAAATTAAATGGATTATTCAATATTAATGAACCGAATAAAGTATATGATCAATTAACTTAATCTAAAGCACAAATCAAAAGTAATATCACAAGTTTTTAAAATGATTCCAATAGTAAAAAAGGAGAAATTCTCTACTCACAAATAATCTTGGTTCACCATTAATTCAACCCCCTACCTCAAGTTGTTAATTTCTCAACAACTCATTTAATGATTCACAATACATTTGTAAAACCTTTAAATATGTGTCAATCTTTCCTAAATATATTGCAAACAACCTAATTTCAACGTAATTAAAAAATTAACCTAGTTCACTTTGATTATTTAGGAACCCTAACTCACATTGAAGTGATAAATCGTAACTCTCTTTATATCCCTAAGTTTGAAAAGCATAACATAAAAAAGTAGTTTAGGTGATTGGAAGCACTCCACAATGATTCTGATTCTCTCTTGCTTCCTTCAATGGTGTAGAAGCCTCAAGCTTTGCAAAAATGGGGTTTGGAGAGCTCTTTAATCTTGCAAATCTCGAAAATGGCATTTTTGTTAATAAATGCAACATTTACCCTATATTGAGTATTTCGACCATAACTTTTTAATTGTTAGTCAGAATTGAGTTCCGTAAAGTTTTAGTGAAACTAAACTACGATACCTGTTGAGTCGTTAATTATGTAATATTATATATAGGTTATTTATAAATTTTTATTATCAAGTCTCCAAAATACTAGCCTAATTGCATTTATTTATTATTTTTAAGGTTATTGGAGTGTGTGGTTGAATCTGTGGCGAAAAACTACGCGAAATCGAGTATTCATATGTACGAATCCGTTTTACACTGAAAATCACGCTAGCGCACATCTCGAGGTGAATTTGGTGGGCGTTGGAACGCATGTGTGGTACTAAATCGAAGTGATCAATTGCAAAGTTGATGAGGTGTTTGAGAGGAACATCAAAGTTGATGTTTGCAATTCATAAGGATGACATGTGTCGTGAGAAAAGATTATATAGTTTGATTGGGAGTTTTTGCCTGATTAATAGATTTTGGAGAAAAAATTCCCAGAAAAACACATCTGCTTAAATAATTCCCAATATAACACACTTAGTGCCACGTAGGATGCCACATGGGACTGAGGGAGTGACTGGGTGTGGGGAAAACGTGAGTGGAAATCACGTTTTAAGGGAAGTCGTGATTTCCACTCACGACTTCCCACAGTGGAAGTCGTGACTTCCACTCACGACTTCCATCTAATGGAAGTCGTGACTGCAAGTCACGACTTCCACTCTGAGGGGTTTAAAAAAAAAACAGAGGCAGAAACACCAGAAAATTCAAAAAGAGTTGGACATAATCCATTGAAAGAATGATAATGGCTATTTAAAATGACTTAACATCATAAAAATCAAAGGCCAAGTTAATAACTAAACAATTAATGAAATGTTAATTGGAAAAATATGTTTGGAGTGTTTAAACCGAAGGAAAAAAAAAGTTATATCAAACAATGCAAGAAAGGAAAAAAAAACAATTCATCAAAATAGAAGTACTAAAACAAGCATGAGTACATACATACATCCAAACATAACATACATACATAAAATTGCAAAGTGATTGAGTACAAAGCAATAATAAAAGAAGTCTTGTTATTGTTACACACAAGTCCTACTCCGACCCCAAATAATGACTTCCAGTCCCACAACGTGTTCTCTTTACAACTCGAACATTACGATTCAACGCTAATGGGACATTCGACTGGCCCATATCACTAGGATTTTGAGCATCTTCTCTCTGAATATCATCGATTTCACGTATTCCACCTTCATGTGTACTTGTACTCTCGTGAGAAATTCATCATTATTGGAGTTGTATTGAAATGGCGCGAAGATGGAACGACTTCCGCAGGTCGAATGCCATGTAGGGAGGAACGGATGGAGTATGTGGAGTGTCACGCTCATTGAGAGGTACTGATGACGTATACACTGGAGTGCCATGCCTCGAACGCGTATCATCGTGAGAAGTATGATGAGAGGCTTCAAATGATGTGGGCACATTATGCATGCGATAATCCGCTCATCGTTAGCCAAAGTCGATGCAGCTACATCTCTAATGCGTGCAATCGACACGTCATCACCCAATGTCAACTGATGGATCGATGTCATTCCATGTGCCTACATATAAACTATTTAAGAACTTGTATGTGAAAGTAAAATGAAAACAACAATATGAAACTTCATGGAGGGAAAAATGAAATTGCACTTACCAATGCCTCAAAGAATAGCTCCACGACGAGACATGAATCGACGTGTAATGCGATGATACCATTGCATATACGGGTCGTAAAAGTCCAAAGGCTCGTCTAATATGTCATCAGTTGCTAAGTTGGAAGCACGTTCGTTCCACAAGCAAACATAAGCACTATGTTCTGCACTCCAATCCTTTTCTGTTTTCCCTCTCAAGTCAATCTTATGTAGTTCCATACTTGTGCTATGTAAATTAGGTATCCTTTGTTTCATACCGAATTGTCGCATTACTCTATCCGGATTGTACAGCTTCGACAACGCGAAGAAAAGCAAAGGTGCCCTCGTTCGCCAAATTGCTCGACCACTGCTACAATATGCTGGCAGTCACTTATCAATGTTTCCCGGATACGGTTCCTAAACAACCTGTAGCATGGAAAATAACATTAATTGAATAAAACGGTGTCATCAACAAGATGTCGACATAAGTGCTTGTCGGAGAGAATGATTAAGTATATTTATTACTTCATCCGGCCTTGCATGTCAATCATTTCTCTCAGTATTTCGTCAAGACGTGCATCGATGTTCCCGTGGTCTCCAACGCATGCCTCCACCTTTGCAAATGAAACAAACAAAAACAGAGCATACATGAAAAATGGGTTGTACATATGCTCAAATTGAAATTGTAATGTTTAAAAAGAATCATTACCTATGACCAAACGGAGGAGGTGGAAATAATTCTTCATTGTCTATCATGTCATCTCTAATGTGGTTTCCCATAATTGGTGCGAGAAAAGGCAACCTATCCCATGCCCACAATTGCAATAAAATGACCTAGGTCCCCGCTATCTCTCGCTCCATCAATGTCACCGCAAGACATAACTCGTCTATATAGGTGAGCCGAGTTGCACTACCCCAACCGTATTGTCCCGCCGCCCGAAAGTCTTCCAAAATTGCAAATACGTGATGTGCACGAGGTTGTTAGACTTGTCGCAAATAAAGTTCCGCCAAGAAGTTGTAGGATGTACGCTCTTGCGTAGCATACAGTTGCACGTCCTCATCATCGCATCCCGTGGAAGGTTTGGAAACCATCGTGACAGCTTGGCGAATTTGAATCCGCCACCGGTCTGTTATTTTCGTGGAATGGAAATCCTAGTTGTGTCAAGCATAAGGCATTGTAATCTTGCTCAACACGACCAAAGGATAGGAAATCCATCCACGGGCAACCCTAAGATAATTTGTACATCTTGAAGGGTAATAGTCATCTCGCCAACAGAAAATGGAACGTGTGAGTTTCTCGGTCTCCACCTCTCTACAAGAGCAAATGTAATTAGATGCCAATCAATTGAGATAAAACCTACTCGCGCCGTCCCGTAAAAGCCGATGCGTGGAGATGCTCGACGATTCGTTCATCCAATTCGACCAACCGATGTAGTGCGGCAGACTCCGTCGATAGTCAATATACCAGGCTCCTATGAAAATACGAGTTATAAGGTACAAGTTGTAGAATATATAGACGCTGATATAATGGTGTAGTGCAAATCGGCAAGATGTCATACCGGTCCGTGCCATACTCGGGTAGATCTATGGAGAGCTTGCGAACTCAAAACCGAATCATCTATAGGCCCAGGCTCCATATCGCGCTTCAGGGGACATCATTACAAATTATGGAACATGAAAAGTCCAAACCGCAATTTGTAAAATCAATGTAAGGTAAACAAATTCTTTCACGCAAGCCAAATGCATTAGTTGGTGCATACATCAATTATGTGTGAATGGTCATTTACCTATTAGAAGAGCATTATAAATGTTTTTGAAAAGGGAAAACTCGTATTTGAAATGTATTTAACAAGAAAACTCGAAATTTGCTTTGGAAAGCCCCTAATAAGTTGTGAAACTTTGAATTTCCGTTTCGGGGTTTATAAAATTATCCGGCCACCCAAGTAAGCTTAATGACTCATAATAAACATGTATAACATGTTATATAAGGGTTGGTTAGGTCCCGGACAATTTTAAGGGTCGCTAACACAAAGGGAAAAAACAAAATTCCGAGGTCCCTGCAGTTAGCGCGCTAATACTGTCATTAGCGCGCTAAGAGTAGGGTTAGCGCGCTAATCCACGATTAGCGCGCTAATTGCTCTCTCGCTCGCAATTTCGACTTTTGGAAATCAAGCTTGAACTTTGAATTTTTGATTTCCTGGATTCCTAGAACGGTCATAAACTGCTATAATGGAATTCCAAGACACAATAAAACCACCACAAAGTTGGCTTTAAACAAGAATAGCAAACACACTCAAAATGAATAGGTAGGAAAGGGTTAAAAAAACTATGGAGATTGTTCAACATGGATAAATTAAATGGAACTCATGAAAATATATAAGATTTAAGTTACAATCATGACCCTCAACAGACAAGAGGCATAGCTAGCTCAAGTAAATGTTCATTGCTTGAATGAGACACTATGAGGCACTCGGTGGTTGTTGTTGCTGACGACGAGAGCAAGTGCGTCTATCAGTGTCCGTCCCGCTTTACAAACTACATCGGTCGTCGTTGGGGTCTCTCTCCATTCGCCACGCCGCATATGACGTGGTGCTTTCGGGTTGCTTCTCCAATCCATCTCTCGCGCGAGACGTCGTTGTTGAGCGACCTTTTTTAACTCGCTTTCGAGATGGATCACCAAGAACGAGTATGGAAGTCCATGCGTTTGGCCAATAATCTTCGTGCGGAATGGGATGGAAATTCGCAAAGATAACATTGATCGTACACATCCAATCTGTAGTAATCCTCAATGTATTGATGAGCATCCATGGCAACACTGGCGCAGACTGCTTGAACATGAGAACAAGGAATGCCATAACACTGCCATTTCATACAAGTGCACCTACGAGCCTGCAATTTAACTATTTGCTTGTTAGACCCTTTCCGCAAATGATGGCCACGTGGAGCGTGACGACTTCAAATGTACCATTATCGCGATTCACTAATGTCACATTGTGCCCGCCAAGACTTTGCCCAATCTCGACAACTTCTTCAACGCGTAACTTGTGTACACTTCGCCCTACCTAAGTGTCGCAGCTATTTCGTCTCGCCTTTTGTTGAAGAACTCCAAGACACGATAAAATGTCACTTGCACTAATGCGGTGATGGGATAGAATCGCGCGCCTTTAAGGACCCCGTTAAAGCATTCTACTAAGGTAGGAACAAAATATGCATATTAGTATAACCATCTAAACGTAACAAATCAAATGTAGTAAATAAACCATGGTACCAAATTATGGACACGATAAACCATACCAGCTAGATTGGTAGTCATCCATCCGTATCGATATCCTTTGTCGTATGCGTTCGTCCACTGTGCTCGATCAAGGTCATTAAACCACGCAATACATTCCGCATTAATTTCTTGAAGTTCTGTCATGACTGCCTTGAATTTTCGGGGTTGATGTTGTGCACCAGCCAAGTACACCATATCTTTTAATTCTTTGCTCCCGAACCTCATGTTAAAATTACTGCAAATGTGACGGAGACAAAATCTGTGGTGAGCCCTTTCAGGAGTCCATCCATTTTGCGGATTGTTCATAGCCAACAATATACCGGGGTGTCGATCAGAAATGACACATATACCATCCCTATCAGTCACGTGATGTCGCAAGCAAGCCATAAACCATCCCCAGCTGTGTTGACTTTCCTCATCAACGATGGCAAATGCTAAAGGAAATACATGACTTTTACTATCAACAACAGTGGCTATTAGGAGTTTGTGTTTGTATTTTCCATACAAGAATGTGCCATCAATCTGTATCATTGGTCTGC
This sequence comes from Stephania yunnanensis, assembly GCA_039657365.1. NCBI lineage: Eukaryota > Viridiplantae > Streptophyta > Magnoliopsida > Ranunculales > Menispermaceae > Stephania > Stephania yunnanensis. The sequence goes on from CM077592.1 coordinate 13,729,379, forward strand.
AATGTTTGAAGCCTGCAATAGAAGGTTCAAATGCCCAAAAAACCCATTTGAATATAACCTCATTGTTCGCGTTAGGCTCCCCATGCCGCCATTCCACACGTGTCCCTGGATTGGTTTCTTGAAGAGCAGCCATCCACCGCGGCAACATTTTATACGATTCTTCCCAGTCTCCATAGACTTTAGCAATTGCCTTCTTCTTCCCCAACCACACTTTCTTGTAACGAACGTCATAACTGTATTTGTCCTTGATCATCTGATGCAGCACTGGAACTGAAATGGACGGATCTCTTCTCACCACATTTTCAACTTCACGACATATAACGGTGGAGTCCAAATGCGCATGATCTTTGGACAAATTGGCGTAGATGCATGTATGTGGTCCTGCATATTTACTAATCTCAAACATTCCATGCGATTTTCTTCTTGAACAACGCAACCTCCAAGTGCATCCATCTACATATTTCTTACATCGAACAATCCATACATTACGTGTAGAATGAGTCACCACAAATCGCTTGTTCTTTTATGCTATACAACTTCACGGCATGTTGGATATCTACTTTATACATGAACCGCATGCCCTTTTGAAATTCTCGCTCCCTCATTCCATATAGACCTTAAAGGGATCATAGCATTCTCATTGAGGGGTTGCAATGCCTCGCTATTCAATTCCATAAATGCAGGAGAAGGTACGACAAATTCACGTACACCTACGGGCGCACCATCAATTCCAAGCAGCCTCTTCGTCGAAAAATCATCGTTCCCAAGCTCGCTCGGAATTGGAGGACAAGATAATGAGCCATCATCGGCAATTACTCGATTTAATGTGTAGCGAATCATGGCATCATCAACATGATGTGCATCAACCCCTTCATCATCTCGTATCATCATCGCTACTATCTTCACTAGTACCTTCGTCACTACCGCAATAGTCTCCGTCTTCACTAGTGTTCAACTCATCACAGAACAAGGATCCTCGTTCATCTCGGGATTTCCGATCATGAAGGGCGATGCACAATGACTCTGCTCCATATTTGGTTGAGTGCTAGGTCCAAACACGAGAATCTAACGCCATATTACAGCTTTGTACTATTATACGAATCTCTCGTTCTCAAATCGATATAAAACTCCATGCATTTTGGTGGTGGTAATTCGCCACAATCTCCCAAACATCTTTGAGACTCGCCTCATCATCTATTCGCACAGGACGTAGTTGGCGCACCACTACGATGTACGCCGGATATCGATATGTGATGGTCGATATCATCTTTTCATTGTCTATCTCCAAAGAATTATAGACAAAACTCATAAATTCCTCGTACCCTAAACCCATGTTCGCTCTAAGATGTCGAACGGGCGGTTTAGTGTATGAAATTCCTGATGGTCCATCGACCATGTCCCCATTCATATAGCACAACAAACTTACTCTTCGATCATTCATTATTGAATCTATATATGTAGAATATAAAACATGATCAAAAGAAGTGAATGCAACAATATCAATCAATACCATATCAATCAATACCATATCAAAAGTACAATATAAACTTACTCTTTGACCTTAATATAATTGGTTATGCACCCTAATTGAATTGGTGTTAGATATTGGATTCGACTCATCACTTTTTCTTAGTCTCTCATATATTCTTCCATCTCAATGTATCTACAAATGAATTTACTTATGTCGTTGCATCTTTAGAGTTTTGGCAAAAACTAACTATATAGAAAGAGAGAACGCATGCCATGACGAAACTTCAATCAATTTAGGCTCAAAATACATATACAAAGTGCATATAAAATCAGCCCCTAAATCAAATTTATACGTCACCTATAACAAATTAAAACAACCCCTAAAAACAACCCCTAAAACATATAAAATCAGCCCCCTAAAACAACAAAATTTCCCCCTATAAATGCACTCCCTAAAACAAATAATGAAGGCCCCTGGAGACAACAAAACTAACAACAAATTTAACATCCAACATAAGACAAACAACATGAAGCATAAACACATATAATCTCAAAACAAATTGATCTTACAATCCGAGTCGGTTGGGGTTTGGATCTAAAGTTGATGATGGAGATAAGTGAGCCAACAATGGAGCCAATCTAGTGGAGTTGAGGGGATGAAGAGTGGAGCAACGTTGGGGTTGAAGGAGAGCAAGAAACCAAGAGAAGAAAAAACCAGATCTGGGATCTGTTTTTCGGGTAGTAGGGAGTGAAGTCGTGACTTCGGATCACGACTTCACTTTAAGGGAAGTCGTGATCCGAAGTCACGACTTCAATTTAAGTGAAGTCGTGACTTCAGGTCACGACTTCACTTCGTCACCCGAAATCACAACGGGACGTGGCGCGTGAGTGGACGTGGCGTGTGCTGACGTGGCTACAAGTGTGTTAGTTTTGGAAATAGTTTGGTGGGTGTGTTTTATTGCTAATTTTTACTCCCAAATGTCATAATCAAGGAAAAAGCTCGTTTGATTGTTGAAGCCAGCAAAGTGAGCACATTATTTTGGCAAGAATCATGAACGTCTGATGCTCCTCAAAGTGCGTGCGACTTTAATAAACCATTGCAATTCGTGAAGAACAAAAAAAGGGCAGAACATACAGAGACATAAAAATAGGGTTTTGCCATAGGAGCGACTTCTATCTTCTCTTCGGGCCGACTTCGCTCCCTCCCGAACTCTTTTTTTTTCTTGTTCTTTGTGTTCTTAGATGGGAGGCTAAAACCTCTAGCCTAGGCAAGACTGCGAGAGAGGTTCAACTGCGCATATCAATGGATTTGTGAGATTTATATATTTTAATTTCATTCTTTTCATTATTATTTTATTTTCTTTGGTATTATTTGAACAATTGAAGTTAAACACTTGTTTAAACCTTGATTTATTTGTCAGTGAGTCGTAAGCACCCGTACTTGTGCAATAAGACCACACTAACGGCAATTGACCCTACCAATCGATTAGTCTCTTTTGGGATCGGTTGAATACCTTAGAAATATAGGCTAAATCGGACACACGAGTGATTCGGTTGTCTAGGTGTAGTGCCTTCACGAAGCTCATTGCGGTCAACGTGTTAAACCCAATGCGCTTGAGTATAGGGTTATACGTTTGACTAGAGAAATAGTCACCGTCGTACCTTGGCTATCGAGATTAGGAAGTGCGAGGAACCGCGTACGTTACCGATCCTATAGCTACACTAAGATATTTTGATTTGCATATTTTACATAAATCGACGACCAAATCCAATCTTTTATCGAACTGAACTTGTATGTTTTGACCTAGGTATTTTTATTAATTGTTTTCAAATTTATTTCCATTGTTTTATTTATTTTGTAGATATTTAGATTAGCTTTTTATTCATTCTCTAAAACCCTCGATTTCCCTTTTCGCTATTTTTGACCTTAGAAAGATTATCAATCCCTATGGGATCGACACTTTGCCACTATTCTACAAAATAGTTGGTTTATGTATTTTAATTTTATTGACGCATTCGGCGCGCGTCAATACCTTTCCAACAAGTACTCATGTGATCCATTTGGAGTTATAATTTTTTTAAAATAAATCTTACAAGTTGTTATTTAACTAAGGTCCTCAGTACACTAGTTGTTACACATTAAAATACAGGCTCACTTAAAAACTTAAAATATGTTTTTTTTTTTTTTTTTTTTTTTTTGACAACGCTACACTTATTAAATAAGGAGTGTGTATTCATAAGGGGCGGGAATGCCGAGGAAGGCCGGGGAAGGACAAATACATATGAGGTACTATATGACGTGGCTCTCCCTAAAAGTCCACTATTGTTGTGACCAATTGGATCCACGTCATCTCAATGTCCAATATGAGTATCCAAGCTGTATTACTCCATTTTCCTACAGTGATATATCACATCGTTTCTATTATTATTCTGAACACATGTATCACTCAAATGTTACTGCCACGTGAGCACCTAGTCTCTTACAACACAAAGTTCCAGAACTTTCCTAGATATTAAACGAGTACTGACAAGCCAACTAATTTATCTCTTTAAAAGTGGATTACATTATCAAAATCAATTATTTTAGACAAAAAAGGCTATCTATTTAAAATGGTTTGGCCGGTTTGAGTACAGGATTTGCATCGATGAAACGTCACTCCATGTCATCATCGAGTGGAAAGCTCTGAAACTTTTAGAGGTTGGAACATAGAGAGATGTACACTTGGCAATCCCCACCAAACATCCAATGGAGCTACGCAGCGTGTCCTCAAAGTTTTTTTGAAGATATGGAGATTTTCAAAAAGATAAATTAGTTGCTAAATTAAACAAATGATATAGTTTATCATGTTATCCACTTTAGAATTAACTAATCAAAGGGTTCGAGATGAGAATAAAAAATTTTAAAACTCTATACAAATTAAATTGTTGCCTTTTCGTCCCTCCCCTCCTTAACTTTTGAATTAATCGGGGCAAACTTATGAAGATATCCTGATAATAATAAAAGTCTAATTTAAAGTTGCATACTACTTGAAGAAATATAATAGTTATATTTTATTCTTTTTGATTTCTTGATAATTTGTACAACTAATTTTGATTATATTAGACCAACTAGTTTGTAGTTCAATAATTTGATACGAGGATACAAGTATAAAATGATGTCTTCAATATGGGGCACGCATGTTAAAGGGTGAGAATTAGGTTTGTTTCATTCTTATCAAGAAAAAAAATTCATTGTTTCACACCAATGACTGAATTAGCACAACTAGAAGTGGATTGTCGTCGCTTCACTAGTGATCTCGATTTCGAGCTACGATAACTGGAAGCGGCCAAGTTGTTGTTCCTTAACTATATATTTGAGACTGAATACATCAATATTAAGACCCTCTCCCTTTAATTATGGGACGCAAGTTAGGGCGAACCCAATGTACTGAGTTGTTAGATAGTCCAAGTACCAAGTGGCTTAGATCCAATAAAATCGACAACAATAACTCTTTCGCTGATTAGCATACATATATCAAAAGAATAAAGAGTGACGTGTCGCGTCTATTGTGGTGGCCGTGATGCTTACTATCATATGACCCCCTAACAGAGTTCCATACTTTGCCAAAAAATAAAGTTTGAATAAGTCAAGGTTATGACTCTCCTTAAAAAAAAAAAATGCTAGAGTAACTCACTTTAGACACTCAGTGACTCTAAGTAGGTGTTTAGCCATGTGATACACCTCGAGGTATGCGCGTAATATTTCAAAATGTGCGCTTACATTCTTTGAGTTATATCACATGGAGGGACACTTACTTGAGGCACTTAACACTCACTTCGGCCCATTAAGTGCCTCAAGTAAGTGTCCAAATTGGTTAGAAAAGCATTTTTCAAATAAAATAGTTACATAAGCACCGTCCGAGTTTGACGGTAGAGGCCGACGTGGTTCCACTAGCTTGATTTCACTTGTCGGGTCACGCACGCTTCCGTGAGTTGAGGCGCAGAGAATCGGAGAGAGGGAGAGTATGTATATAAAGGATTATAAACAATTAAACAAAGAATAAAATATGGCCAAAACATGAGTTCTAGATGTATCTAAATATTTCTTATTTCAAAAAAGTGGTCCCTGAATAACGTTATCCGAATCCAATTCAATTAAGTAACGCAAATTTTAAAGTTATTCCTATTTTTTTAAGCCTGATAAAATAATAAATAACTATACAGTATTAGTATATAAATATAGTAATATAAATGGGGAGGTGAAAGATTTTTTTTCCATATTCATTTTTATTTGATCGATTATGTTGTCTTTATTAACTTTACACTAAAATAAGGTACGCTGCACCTCTAAATTACAAGCAACGCGACCTCAAAAAAAATATATATAAAATAAATGATAAGCAACGCTTATAACCACGACCATTATTGTTTGACTGCACATGCTTGCCAAGTTCTTCAATATTTGTCATGATTTTGAAGTTATTAATGAACTTTAGTTTAATAGTCTTATGTCATGTAACGTACAAACACAATATCTTAATTAACGTTTTTATTTTTTAAGTTCTCCATTTAACTTTCAGGAGCGGAGGTGTACTTCTCATGAGTTTGTAACTGCTAGAGCGGAAGATTTTATATCAGATTGAGAGGAGTGGAGGTCTACTCCTTCTCCTTGTGAACCAGGCTGTTTCTCAAGGCACCCCATAGTATGGATACCCAAGCATTTTCTCAGGCACCCAAGAGTTTTTCAAAATGTCATTTGTTTAAAAAATCAAAAAAATACTTAAAAAAAGAGTATCGGTACTATAGGGCCGAGAACCAACATGGCGTAACGATACCATGTGTCCAACAACATTCATCAAGTCTCAACACTTATTGTCCGATACAAGTACCAAAGGGATCAAATATGAGTTCGGTCAACTTTATATCGAAACTTATTCCAAAGTCTCGGCTACCTTCAACCGAGATATTACAACATATCTCGATCATGTGTGACTGATAAACTCGTGTCCGTGGTTCAATTTTGAAAATGACAAAAAAACCTCATAAAATTGAAAACGACTTCCGCCTCCCACTCATTTTCTTCAGCCATTTGACCCTAAAAACGCTTTAAACTCTAAGTAGAACAATTTTGGTATTTAATAGAGGTTTTTAAACCCCTATTAAAGGGAGGTGTTATTAAATAACACCTAATTGATAGGAGTTTTAAAAAACCTCTATGTAATACATATATTAAAAATTAAAACATAACACATTTTCACATGACATTTAATAACACTCTATTTAATAGGGGTTTTAAAACCTCTATTAAATGCCAAATATGCTCTAGTGCCTACAATACAAAACTAACACTATGATAAGTCAGTATTTATACATATTTAGTAGTTTATTTTAATATATTTAAATATGCAAAGTTACTAAAATATATATTTAATTATATTTTTTTGATTTTTTTTAGGTGAAACAGAGTGCGCGGTTGAATTCGTGGCGGAAAAATATTCAAAATGGAGTATTTACATGTAGTGATCAGATAACAGACAATTTGCCTCGAATTACGCGTTGCACAGTGGGTAAAATATGAGACAACATATTTCAACAAATGGGGATCAGCATTCAACCAATCAGGCGATGCCGCACCAGCGCCACGCGTCACCTAAGCATCACAGCAGCAGCCACGTGGTGCGTTTTCATTGGATACCAGCACATCACTCATTGTTATCTCAGCGAATAAGAAGCCGCCACGTAGCATCAACATGCCAGCTCCTCCAATAAGTCACCGCTACGCGTCAGCAACACAGGCCACGTCACACCAACACTTCTTCTCGTTTTAGCCTTCATCGATCTGCCTCGGGATTCGCGTTCACACAGACTCCATGATTTTCGGCCGTTTCGCGCGACTCGCCCTCCGCCATATGCGCGCCACGTGACGTACGCTCAACGCGCCAGCGCGTAATCGCAGGGGTTTTCTCTAATGACGTCTCGACACGTGGCATTCTCAACCACGCACAGCACGTCACATACCCCTCTCTTGACTAATACGGTGACGACATCTCAGCATGCGGGCAGCAGGTGAAGTAATAGCGCTGAGACACGCGGCGGACACTTATTTTCAAGCCAAAAACAGCCTTACCATGCTCCTCGGCGCACGAATCACCTCCTCAACCTCCAAAATTAGTTTCTCTCACCGCGGAGACCAATTTTTAGTAATTTTATCTATTAAGAACTTATGTTTTATTTTTTTTGAACACCGACTATTATTATTTTAGCATCGACTTTCTTCGATGACGATGTTCGGTTAATCAACTCTTTGCCTAGGTCGGAGGGGAAGCAAGTCGGGATGATGAATTCATAACATATTATGTGAGATCTATGATTTTAATTTAATTTAATTTAATTTCTCCTATTTCATTGTTGTTGATTTTAATGATTATGGTTTAGATCTAGGGTATGTATGTGGCCAGTGCATGCTTTTAGGTGGACAATGTAATTGTGCTTTTGGATCAATAAAGTGACAAACACTCACCCGTTTTTCGTCAAACCCTTTCGATTCTTGAGTGTGCAACAATTGAATCTATATTAAATCTGAAGCGGATGTGATCTGGTTATTTAAGATTAGTGTTCTCACATATCCAAATTATTGCGGTTAGTGTGTTAAACCTGATTGGCGGATGTCTAGGTTTTTACATTAATTAGAAAAATAGTTAGTGGCGGACGTCCTGACTATCGAGATTAGGGATTTTCTGGCGGATGTCGATTTTCCATAGCTAATCTAGGAGAAATTGAATTAATAACTTTTTGTGATGATTGATGATCATTAAATGTCATTGAATTTTGTTCTTGCTTGCGGAACTGTAGACTTAGGTGATTTCTTCTTATTGATATTATTTTTGCGAACTTTTTATTTGTGGTAGTTTAATTAATTATTTCATTGAACTTTTCTGAAAACCCCCCATTTTTAGTTAACTTAGAGTAAAACAAGTCCTGCGGATTCGACCCCGTATTTATCACTACTACACATTTGTGGTTGGTAACTCGATTGCGAGTTATATTTGTCACGTACGACACGTGATCACACTATTTTTAGTAGGGCCCGCAAAAAAAGGTCTGGATATAAATGAGTCTAGACACCTCTTAATAACGATTAAAATAGTGTCTAGATCCAAACATATTTTGGAAACGGACAAAATTTCATGTCCGGTCCGTATTGTTTAAAAAAAGAATCAAACCTGTTGTGGAATATGGATGACCATACATGTACACCAACATATTGTGTAGTCATGTAACTTATATTTCTCACTTAATAGTACCTCCACTTGTCTATGTATTGTCATGTTACTTGTAACCATTTCCAATGAACACCAACTCTTCTATGTATTGTCAAATTACTTGTAATGTGTTGTATGACATGGGGTATATGTGTTACTTGTACACATTTTTTAAAGTACATTTATCATCATCACCAAATGGCCTATATAAAGGGTGCCAACCTCATTGTAAAAACACACCAAGTTGAATGAAAAATTCTCATTCCAACTATCTCATTTCTTCTCTTCTCCTTTGTAGTAGTAATTTGTAGTAGTAGAAGTTCTTAGTCTTCTATTTTCCTTCTCTAGTTCTTAGCAAGTACCAACTCAATTTACACACGTTATCATCACGAGCTTGCTCTAGCATTAAGGAGATCTTGAAGTTCAAGAAGGCTTGTTAAGGAGACAAAGTTAGGAAGGTATAACTTTTGTTATTTAAATAAGTTCAATTTATTTATATATTATCATGGTTGCTTCCTTTTATTACATGCATCACTTATATATGCATACTTTATTCATATACTAATAATACTATGCATTATAACGTCACCGATTGCGAAAGTATGCTCTGTAGTTGCGTCTCGTACAATCTTCTACATCAGAAATCAAAAGTCAATGTGTGACATATAGTTTTTCTTTTAAAACTACAAACAATTAGTTATTGTTCTATTCTTGATTTTATAATAGAAATAATGATATAAGTTTGAGTTGATAGTGGGTAAGCCTTATCCATGGTAAAGCTAAACATTGAAAGGGAGATGGGTTATCCCGTTCGAGGAAGCATGGTATTAAGCAGACTGTCTCGCCACCCAACCTGGAGGTTGTCCCACCAACTCAAACGAATAGTACATTTGATTGTTAATGAATCAAGTTGTGAACATATACTTAATCATATGTTATATTTTTTTTTACATAAAAGAAAAGAGAAATATTTTATATTATATTTACTTTCAAAATATTAATCAACCATAGTTGAATTTGTTACCTTATTATAATTCTTGTCATGATAATTAGATATTACAAATTTTAAATAAAGCTTGCATCTATGCAAGGCTGTATGTTGTACACAATAATTTGCCAATATCTCTTTAGAGATTTGAAAAGTGAATATTTCATATATCTTTTCACCCCATGGAGTTATAAATATATAAATACAAAAAAAGGTAATACTCTAAAAGCTCATAAAGAGCGGTTGAGTCTCAAGCTACAAAATTTAATCAGTCAAATATTAATTATAATTCCACAATTTTCATTACATCTATGTTGAGGCTACGTGAAAATATGACTGATGAGACAATAAAAATAAGGTCACGTGACCCACCTCGATTTATTGCTGCAACAAATATCGAGTGTGCATATCAATCCAATAAATATTAAGGATTGATTTCTTGTCTCATGGTAGCTGAGTAAAATAATGAGATATTATAAATATAATATCGCTCCCGTCCAATTAGTTCAGTTTCAAATTAAGAAGCATATGTTGCATATAATGATCATGATCGCAATAATAAGTTTATGGACGTGGAAAAGGTGAAAATATCAGGTAAAGGTCGTATTGATAATTCCAATAAAAGGTGGAACAAAAGTGGTGCACCACTACAAAGGGTAAATAATTATTGACAATGAGCGCTCATAATTGTGACATTTTTTTGGTCATATATGAAAGGCTATTTTGCCTAAATATTGTCATATATATACACGAATATTTTTGTGACCTTTACCATACCTTCAAAATCGAAGGCAAAATATTATGAATTTTATCAATGAAATGACTCTTTTCTAATTTGCCAAACATTATTTGTCCAGATGGATCAACAAATCTTGTGTTCAATTCATGAATCAAATAAGAGTGATATATGTCTTGCTGATTGTGCTACAACGCACACAATCCTTAAAAACAGAAAATATTTCTCTAGTTTGAACTTAGCTAAGGCTAATGTTCAAACAATATCTGGCATCTCCAATTTGATTAATGGCTATGGAAGAGCAAATATTATGTTGCCTGGGGAACAACAATTCATGTTAACAATGCCTTATACTCTGAAAAATTCAGAAGAAATTTACTGAGCTTTAAAGATATTCGACAAAATGGATATCACATTGAAATCGTGAACGAAAATAATAGAGAATTTCTCTATGTCACATTGGTTTCAAATGGGAAAAAAGAAGTGTTAGAAAAATTCACAGCTTTATCCTCCGGATTATATTTTACTCATATAAGGCATGTCGAAACGAATGTCGTTTGAATAAGAAAATTAATGATCCAAAGACATTCATTTTATGGCATGACCGGCTTGGTCATCCGGGATCATCAATGATGCGAAGAATAATTAATAATTCGCGCGGACATCCTTTAAGAAGTCACAAAATATTTTCAGCTGGTGATTATAATTGTACTAGTTGTTCTCAAGGTAAATTGATAGTTAAACCATCCCCAAATAAAATTGTTGTGGAATCCCCAATTTTCTTAGAACGCATTTAGGGAGACATATGTGGACCTATTCATCCCCACTGTAGACCATTTAGATATTTCATGGTTTTGATAGATGTATCAACTAGGTGGTCACATGTTTATTTGCTTTCAACCCGCAATGTTGGATTTGCTAGACTTTTCGCACAAATCATTAAGTTAAGAGCACTATTCCCTGATAACCCAATCAATACCATCCGTCTTGATAATCCTGGAGAATTTCAATCTCAAGCATTTAAAAATTATCGCATGTCTATAAGAATTACCATTGAACATTCTGTTCCACACGTGCGTACCTAGAATGGTTTGGTAGAATCTTTGATTAAACGCATTCAATTAATTGTCATACCTTTAATCATGAGAACTAAGTTATCAACTTCGGTTTGGGGACATGCAGTCCTTCATGCAACATCTATCATTCGTTATAGGCCTACTGCATACCATGAACATTCCCCTATGCAACTCATTTTAGGTCAACAACCAAATATTTCACACTTGAAAATTTTTGGTTGTGCAGTATATGTTCCTATACCACCTCCCAATAGAACTAAGATGGGTCCGCAACGAAAACTTGGGATTTATGTTGGATTTAACTCATCGTCCATTATAAGATACCTTGAGCCCTTAACATGTGATTTATTTACTGCACGTTTTGCTGATTGTCACTTTGATGAAGCAATTCTCCCACCATTAGGGGAGATAAAAAGCCAATTCAAAAGGAATGACGCGAAATTGCTTGGAATACATCAACTTTATCACATTATGATCCACGCACAAATCAGTGTGAACTTGAAGTTCAAAAGATCATTCATTTGCAACAAATCGCAAATCAATTACCAGATGCATTTAATGATGCAAAACAAGTGATAAAATCACATAATGCAGCTGTAAATGCTCCTGCAAGAATTGATGTCTCTGTGCAACAAAATGCAGAAGAACCAACGAAACGCTTAAAGCATGGAAGACCAGTTGGTTCAAAGGATATAATTCCTCGAAAGAGGAAAACATGAGTAAAAATAAATACAAATCAAAATACTCCTGAGAAAGCACAAGAATCATTTGATAAGGGTTTGTCAGAACATGTTGATTTTGATGAGGAACAACTTCCTCTAGAAAAAGAGGAAAAAGATGAAAATAATTAGATCTCAATAAATTATTTAAACTCGGGTAAGATTTGGGATCGAAATGAAATTGTTCATGATGATATATTTGCTTTCAATGTATCATTTGAAATATGTGAAAATGATGATGATCCAGAACCACGATCAGTGGACGAATGTCGAAAAAGACCTGATTGGCAAAAATGGCAAGAGTCTATCCAAGCCGAGCTAAACTCGTTAAGTAAACGAGAGGTTTTTGGACCGATTGTCCAAACGCCAGATGGCGTAAAACCTGTTGGATATAAATGGGTATTTGTACGAAAGAGAAACGAAAAAAATGAAGTTACAAGGTACAAAGCAAGACTTGTAGCTCAAGGTTTCTCACAAAGACCTGACATCGATTATGAGGAAACATATTCTCATGTTATAGATGCAATCACATTTTGGTTCTTGATAAGCCTTGCAGTTTCTGAAGGGCTTGATATGCATTTAATGGATGTCGTTACAGCATATCTGTACGGATCCCTAGACAGTGAGATATATATGAAAATCCCGGATGGATTTGTAATATCCGATGAAATAAAATCAAAACCTCATTACATGCATTCTATAAAATTACAAAGGTCTTTGTACGGATTGAAACAATCCGGACGAATGTGGTACAAACTTCTCAGTGATTATTTACTGAAAGAAGGATATGTAAATAATCCGCTTTGCCCATGTGTCTTCATTAAAAGATCATCAATAGGATTTGTGATTATTGCTGTATATGTTGATGATTTAAATATAGTGGGAAACCATGAAAACATCGTTAGAACATCCGAATACTTGAAAAAGGAATTCGAGATGAAAGAACTTGGAAAAACAAGACTTCGTCTTGATTTGCAAATTGAACATTTTTCAAGCGGAGTACTTGTCCATCAATCAAATTATATTGAAAAAATATTAAAAATATTTTATATGGACAAGGCACATCCATTGAGTTCTCCAATGGTTGTCAGATCACTTGAAGTGGATAAAGATCCATTTCGACCTCATGAAAGTGATGAAGAGCTAATCGGTCCGGAGGTACCATATTTAAGTGCAATTGGTGCACTTATGTATCTTGCAAATTGTATAAGACCTGACATTACTTTTGCTGTCAACCTACTTGCAAGATACATCTCTTCACCAACTCGAAGACATTGGAATGGTGTTAAACATGTTTTTCGATATCTTCGAGGAACGAGCGACATGAATTTATTTTACTCGAGATGGGTAAAATTGAATCTCCAAGGTTATGCTGATGTTGGATTTTTATCTGATCCCCACAAGGCCCGTTCTCAAATAGGATATGTATTCACATGTGGTAATACTGCTGTATCATGGAAGTCAGTAAAACAAACTATGATCGCTACTTCTTCCAATCATTCTAAAGTACTTGCAATTCATGAAGCAAGTCATGAATGCGTTTGGTTGAGAAACATGATTGAACATATTCAAGAATCATGTGGATTGCTTTCAATAAAAGATTTTCCAACCATATTATATGAAGATAATGCATCATGTATTGCACAATTAAGTGAAGATTCATAAAAGGGGACAAAACAAAACATATTTCACCAAAATTCTTTTATGCGCATGAGCTTCATAGAATGGTGAAATTAATATCAAGCAAATTCGATCGAGTGATAATCTTGCTGATTTATTCACAAAAGCCTTACCAACTACGACATTTAAAAGGCTTACATATGGTATTGGCTTGCGTAAACTTAAAGACATTGCAAGTAAAGAAACTGAACAAGTTTCACCCATGTTCACATGAGGGGGAGTTATTAATTAGTGTATTGCACTCTTTTTCCCTTAGCTATGGTTTTATCCCATTGGGTTTTCCTAGCAAAGTTTTTAATGAGGCAATCTTAACAATATTATACTCATCTTAATATTTATGAGAATAGTGTGCTCTTTTTATTTTACTATATTTTCTCCGAAAGGGTTTTTCTCAGTAGAAGTTTTAACGAGGTACAATCTCTAAGCAAGTGTCATCCAAAGGGGAGTGTTGTGGAATATGGATGACCATACATGTACACCAACATATTGTGTAGTCATGTAACTTATATTTCTCACTTAATAGTACCTCCACTTGTCTATGTATTGTCATGTTACTTGTAACCATTTCCAATGAACACCAACTCTTCTATGTATTGTCAAATTACTTGTAATGTGTTGTATGACATGGGGTGTATGTGTTACTTGTACACATTTTTTAAAGTACATTTATCATCATCACCAAATGACCTATATAAAAGGTGTCAACCTCATTGTAAAAACACACCAAGTTGAATGAAAACTTCTCATTCCAACTATCTCATTTCTTCTCTTCTCCTTTGTAGTAGTAATTTGTAGTAGTAGTAGTAGAAGTTCTTAGTCTTCTATTTTCATTCTTTAGTTCTTAGCAAGTACCAACTCAATTTACAACAAAACCCACTTTTGTCTGTTTTGCTGATTTATTTTTTACAATTTCAATACCAAAAGTATTCATGTCTGTTTGGTTTATTGTAAAACTTCACTGCTAAAATTATTTACCTAGTTAAAAAACTAATTAGATGCCTCCTTATAATCACTTAATTGAAAAAAAGAAGAAAAACTTGATTACTTTGCAAGAAAAAAAAAACAAAACAAAACAGAGGAATAACCACGAAATAACTATTGAGATGAGAACAATAGTTATTAATCAACGCCACAATGATAGAAAACCTCGCAGCTCAGTCGACCTTAATGGCAGTGAATAGAGGTGCGTTGCAATCAACTTTCCACCGCTCTCAAGTATGTGGGAAGCAGTGAGGCAGAGGAGAGGCGAGTGGTTACTGTTGGAGTTGTAATCTAAATTAGATTAGTGTTTGAGTTTAATTAGGACTTCGAGTTAGAATACGAGTCTATTTAGGATCTCCTAATTAGATTAGGAGTATGCTTATTATGTGAGTCTATAAATTAGAGTTAACCCCCGCATTGTAATTAACGAGTTTATTAGAGAGATTAATAAAGTGTGTCATTGCGTGTCTCTAAACCTAACATGGCATCAAAGCAATAGTAAGATCCTGAGATCTGTGAGAGTGAGACCAAGATTTTAGATCTATGGTGTGAGACTTTGTTCAAGATCGAATAAAAAATTTGGGCTTAGCATCTATTGAGAGATCGAAGTGTGCCTGTTTCTTGTTTTGGAGAAGAAACGAAGATTTGAACAATTTGTTCAAGGTGTAGCAAAAAGTTATAATCAAAATTGAAATTTTTGATTTTCTTATTTGGTGTGAATTATGGCGACATCGGGGAACGTCCAAGTTCAACCTACTCTTCCAATATTTGATGGGAAGAAGTTTGATAGATGGAGCACTCAGATGAGAGTCTTGTTCAGTTTTCAAGACTTGCTCGCAATCGTTGAAGATGAGTTCGAAGACCCAGGGGCCACCGCTACCTCGACACAAAAAGAGCTTCGCAAGAAAGATCAGAATACACTTTATTTTATTTTGCAAACGCTTGATGATGTGACGTTTGATGAAGTGCAACTGGCGAAGACATCAAAGGAAGCGTGATACACTTTAGAGATGTCCTACAAGGGTGTACAGAAAGCCAAGAAAGTTCGGTTACAAACTTTGAGGCGACAATTCGAGTTGATTGAGATGGATGACTCAGAAGATATAGAGAAGTGCACCAATCGTGTTCAGACAATCGTCAGTCAATTAAAGATGAATGGTGGAGAAGTCGTCGATCTCGATGTGAACGAGAAGATTTTGCGCACCTTGACCACAAAGTTTGACCACGTAGTAGCTACTATTATGGAGTCCGGGACAGATTATGAGACCAAGTCAGTTGAAGAAATCATCGGTTCATTACGAGCACATGAGCATCGAATCAATGAAAAAAGTGAAAAAGTCAAGCACACTGAGCAGACATTGAAGACTGCAGTTATCCCGAAGCAAAAAAAGAATTATGGATTCAAAGGTCGTGATAAAGTCAACAACAATGACAGAGGTCAGAATAATAATCAACAGTGGTGGGATAGAAATAAAGGTCGTGGACGAGACAAAAGTCGCTATCAACAGAGAAATCAGATTTAGTGTTATAACTGTCGCAAATTTGGGCATATAGCTAGACAATGCGGGATAAAGCAATCATCAGAATTAGAGTCGGAGTCTGAGGAGCAGACAAAGCAAGATAAGGAGTGTCATCAGACACTTTTTATGGTTTCATCAGCTCGGGAAAATGCTCAGCGTAATATGTGGTATCTCGACAGTGCATGCTCTAATCACATGTGTGGCAATAGAGAATTTCTTGATGAGTTAGATGAGTCAGTATTGACAGAGGTCAAGTTTGCTGATGATAGGAAACTTCCAGTTAAGGGAAAAGGAAGAATTCTGATCTAGTCGGAGAATGGTGATCATCAGTATATTTCAGATGTGTTATATGTACCGACATTGACATGCAATTTGCTAAGTTTGGGGCAATTGCTAGAGAAGGGGTACAAAGTGAATTTCAAAGATAGTTATCTCAGTGTGTTTGACTATGAAGGTATGATCATTCTTAAGTCTCCTTTGAAAAATAGGTTGTTTCAGATTTAGATTAAGACTGGATCTTATCAGTGTTTTAAATCCATTGTTTCTGATGAGTGATGGTTATGGCATTTAAGATATGGTCATCTAAACTTCAAAAGTCTGAAGTTGCTGACTCATAAGAATTTAGTGAAAGGATTGCCTGTGATTCAACATCCAGAGCAATTTTGTGAGGGGTGTATTTTGGGGGAGCAACATAGACAAACTTTTGCTTCCAACACTCCAAGGCGTGCCAGATCTCCATTACACTTGGTTCACTCAGATCTTTGTGGTCCTATGCAGATAACTTCACTAGGAGGGAGTAAATATTTTATGACTTTTATTGATGACTGCAGCAGGATGATTTGGATGTATACTCTAAAGAATAAGTCTGATGCATTTTGTGCGAGATAGATGGCGGGTGAACAATAAAAGACGTCGTCGATGGAGGTCGAGATCTGCGTTTCGAGAGAAGATCAAGTAGAAGATCATGACAATCTGAATTATGGGGGGATGATGTTTTGTTTTTTTTTTTTAATTCAGATAGGTAATTTAGATTATGGGGGAATGTTGGAGTTGTAATTTAAATTAGATTAGTGTTTGAGTTTGATTAGGACTTCGAGTTAGAGTATGAGTCTACTTAGGATCTCCTAATTAGATTAGGAGTATGCTTATTATGTGAGTCTATAAATTAGAGTTAACCCCCGCATTGTAATTGACGAGTTTATTATAGAGATTAATTAAGTGTGTCATTGCGGTGTCTCTAAACCTAACAGTTACGAGGGAGAGACGGGGGGCGTGTGACGGAGTGACAGAGGCGACTGACGAATGTGTGCGTATGAGGGAGAGGCGAGGGCGGTATAGAGGTGTGTGAGAGTCAGACAAGTTAGAGAAATAATTAAAAACACAAGAAATAGGGGCACATTATGGTTTTGATCAACACATTTATAACATAGATTACTATTATACGCTTACGAATTAATAGCTAAACATATACTTTTTTTTTTTTTGAATCTTGTTCGGAACTAGAACTCGTATTTTAAAACGGACATAAAATTTTGTATGCACCCATATTTTTTAAATCTTGTCTGATAAATAGGTCCAGACACATTTTGCTAGCCTTAATTGTCAACTCTAAAACACTGAACTTAATTAGATTATTAAATCACACAAAAACGTGGAATTAGAGACTTATAAGGTTGGCACGTACTCTTTGAGCGATGAACGTAATGCGTGACCGATGATGGTTCGACTTTGCTTAGTAAAAAAATTGAAAGTTTGAAAGTGGGGTGCGCGAGAATGTGAACAAAATGAGTGCCTTAATCATGTGAGATTTTAAGTTCTCTATTCAACTTCAAGAGCGGAGTTTGTAATTGCTAGAGCGGAAGATTTTATATCAGATTGAGAGGAGCGGAGGTCTACTCCTTGCGAGTTAGGCTACGTGCACGTACCTCGGCTGTTTCTCAAAGCACCCCGATGATACGGGCATCCAAGTATTTTCTTAGGGCACCCCGAGAGTTTCTCAAAATGCCATTTATTTGAAAAATAAAAAAAATACTTAAAAAAATGGATCGACACTACAGAGCCGATAATCAACATGTCGTAATCGTACCTTGTGTTTGACAACATTCATCAAGTCAAACACCCATTGTCCGATACATGTACTAAAAGGATCAAACATGAGCTCGGTCACCCCTATAAAGTCTATTCTAAAGTCTCGGCTACTTTCAACCGACACTACAACATATCTCGGTCATGTGTGAATGATAAAGTTGCCAACGTGATTCACTTTCGAAAATAACAAAAAAAAATAAAAATCATGAAAATGATGTCCGCCTTCCACTCATTTTTTTTAGGCATCAGACCCTAAAAACGCTTTAAACTCGCCGAATCCAACAAGCCATACAATACAAAATCAAAACTATTCTCACCTAAAAAAACACTGAACTTAATTAGATAATTAAACCACACAAAAACATGGAATCAAATACTTACAAAGTTGGTGCATACTCTTTGATCGATGAACGTAATATCCAACTGACGATGGATCAACTTCACTTGGTAAAAAATGGAGAGGTTGAAACGTGGGGTGCGCGAGAATGTAAAGAAAATGGGTGACATAATCATGTGAGTGAATCGATTGGGTTGAGAGGGCAAATTGAACATTTTCTTATGACACCAATTTTTAATTCGAAATTGCCGGGTGCTCTACTCCCAGTTTGGGGTGCACATAGTGCGGCTCCTAATTAATGAAGTAATAGCAAGTTTTTTAAAAAAAGGAAAAAAAAGTCTAGAACACCAAGGGGTCATCTCTCTATGCGCGAGGACATCAATGCGGCTGTTCCACATCCGTTTCTTAGAGGACCGCTAAGGGCACCCCACCTATTAATGAAGACACCCAATTAATGTGGGCACAAATCGATTTACCTGGGGCACCCAAAAATTAAACCCAAAATACCAAAAATACCCCTCGTGCAAAAAACTCTCGCACCCCACCACCATCGTGCAAACCCCTGGGCACCCCACCACCCCCACCACCACCACCACCCTCGTTCACCGAACTCCTTGTGGAAGAATTCATTTGTTTTGAACCGACCAGTGAGAGGAATCCCCGAAATCGTGTTCTCCGTCCCTCGCCGTGTGTTTCTCCTTCGTTGTTCGAGTTTTCTGCATTTTGTAGGGTCCGGTGTGTGAGCCGATTTCGTCTCCAAATTAGAGCTCGGTTGAAGATCGTCGAATTAAGTTACATTTGGTAGAGTAGTTGTAATGTGTATGCGACGGTTTTTTCAAATGTAAAAAAATTGGGAAATCGTGGTTCTCGGCCACACAGGCCAGAGACTGTGTCAACCGTCTCGGCCTTGGCCGAGACATAAGCTAATATTTTCGAAAAGTCGCAGTCTCGGCCACGAAGACCGGAAGAGTTAACTGCGTATCGGTTGTCGACTTCCGAGAGGGTCTCACTAGGCTCGGTCGTCATAGTCAGGCGAATTGAAATGGTCAATCCATCTCGGTGGTGTACAACCGAGAAATTGAAATAGGACTCGGTTATACACAGACGATATATTGGAATACTCGTCGGTCATGGGTGACCGAAAATATGGGTTGTTTCACGAACCTGCTTGACCGCGACATCAGGAATGGATGAATTTGAACATTACAGTTTCAAAAAAATCTCCGTAATCGTCAAACTAACAATACGAGATTGAAAATACAGCGCGACAATTTGCACCGAACCTTAATTAATTATAAATCTCCGTAACATTCAAACTGACTCTAAAAAGGGTCCATCCATAAGTAAACAACAATCAAAACACAACACCAATCAAAACACATCATAACATTTGTATATACATAGAACATTCGGACGAATTGACATAATTTCTAAATGTTTAGCTGTCTAGGTACAAGCTTTAACCTACGGTGTATCTAAATCTACAACAGGTATGATGGCTTCATGATCAGCAGTTGCAATGAGCGCGATGTCTCGAAAAACGAATCCATCTCGCCAACCTTTGGCGCAGTCCTCAACGTACCGATCCCACGATAGATATAAGGATGGCAGCGGTGCATTCACTCGCAACTGCACCTGTCAAAGTGAACAGTAGAACATAGAAGATATTGTCACAAACCCGATTAAGGGGGAAACAAATCAATTCACAAAAAATCATAGAACTTACCATAACCCAATGGATATTCCTTTCATTTGCCATTGCAATGATAAGTCTGTTGTGCAATGACGACGTTAGAGTACTACGTAGAGGTAGGAATGTGGAGGCACTCCCATGCGAGAGGTTGACGAGAATGACATTGAATGCGGTGGATACTAACAATCCCATGTCTGAAAATGTCAACCGTTCTTTGAAAGATGCCCCTCTTGCTTCTCTGGGCAATGCACCGCATTCTTGACAGGCTCGAAACTCGAGCCAAGCACTTCCCGCCAAAGGTATTCATACCCGATAATCTCATCGTACATCCGTCTACGCACAATCCTCCACCCGTCTACGTCGGCAAGTCCAATCCCAGAGGCTATACACCTATATCCACAATTCCCATCGGAAATCACATCGATAATGACATCAACATGTAGCAACCAGTCCGGTTCTAAGCAATGACTATAAGCCATGTTAGATCCATTTTGCGTGCGTCGACTGGCACGACGCATTTGTGGAACCTTGCATTTCTTCTGCCTAGAAGCTTTTGTTGAGTGGGATGACTCAAATCCGATTAGAGATTAGGGTGCCTCCGACACAGGGTTGCCTCCGGTTGGAGACCCCGGTGTCCTCACACCCGCATCCTCAACTTCCTGCTCGCACTCCACAAAAGACGAAGGTGGACTAATCTCCCTGAGCTGCTCACTTTCAGTCCCCCCCCGAATCCTCAACTTTCTCCTCCCCCTTATCCAATCTTCCTGCGGTGTCGTGATTGTGCCTCCCACAAATCACAGTGACATACCATAAGGAGTCAGCATTTTCCTTGACGTTAATTTGGAAAGGGCATCCACATTTCTTTGTACTAGTGTGAGTCCTCGCCTTTTCATCATTCCTTGATTTCTTTAAAATTTTTGCCGCTTTCCCCTTCCCAACTCTCTGAGCCAGTCCCCTATATGTCCTAGACCTCTCACAGACAATTTTCACCCTTCCCCTTCGCTTAATGCCCCCGGCATCCTAGCGCTTCGTTACTAACACAAACTTGTTCTCGCCACCAATCAGTTGAAGCCGTGAAATAGCCGCTTCTCGAGAGGGGAATGGCTTAGAAGGTGTAAAAGTGTCCTTGTAGTCTGGAAAATTACTAGATAACGACATTACCTGCAATACAAACAGTGTAACATTATAATCAACCAAAATGTACAGCACAATCACAAAAAAATAAAAAAAAACAGGTTCTCGGTTGTACGGTTCCGGAACTTTCTTCATAGTCTCGTTTACGTGCGACCGAGAGTTACCAGTACCCTCGGTCGTTCCAGACCGTCACCTACGAGAAACCTCTCGGTCCTCTGAGACCGAGACATTACCATACATCTCGGTCTGCGAGGCCGAAACAATCGCGCACCCGAGACAGATACTTCGCCGGATAACCGCAAAAAAAAAAAACAAAAAATTTGCAAAATTACCTCAAGGACGACCTCCTCTCCACACGAAGCATTACGATCCTCCATTATACGAAGGAAACAACTTCGATTTGAAGAAATTACCAAACCCTACGTTGACAAACAAATCATCATTTTCACTGTTATACGCAACTAAACAGTTCAAAAAAACTCGAATATAGTTGTCAAACATTGTTACCTCGCTGTCGGACGAGCAAGAATCGATCAGCTCTTCGCCGAACGCAACGTGGCTGTGGCTTTGTGGTTCAAACTTGCTGGTGGGGTGCCCTAACTCCTTGTCGAAATGGTTTGTGGGGTTTGAACCATTATATATATACAGGGGCAAAATGGTCTTTTCCATTTTTGCTGGAATTTTTACAAATAAGTTGGGTGCCCTCATTAAATGGTGGGGTGCCCTTAGCGGCCATCGTTTCTTATCAAAAGCCCTGTGTAATGACACGTGTCACACAAACCAAGCGTGTTTCCAAAACCGCCAATGGTTTCACAAAACCACGTCCACCTGGCAACACGTCACAGCAGCTCCCCCTCCTCGCTTGTCTCCAGAAGTTTCTAGCCTCTTTGGTGATAATTAAAATATAAAAATTAATAAAAACATATAAAAAATATTTTTCTAAAAAATAAAAATAAGAAATATAAGAAACGAAGCCCAACCGTTCTAGAAGTTTCGATTGCAAAAGAAACTTCTTCTTCGACTCTTTTTTTTTTTTTCAATATTTTAATAAAAATGTTTCTCAAAGAAATTTATTGTTTTTTTATTCCCTCTCGCCCTATTTAAAGCTTCACAGTGAAACATGACAATTGTCCATCAACCCATCAAACTTTAATCCTTCACACACCATTGAAGAAGACTTAGGAGAGTATAGCTTAGTATGATGGGTTGAATGCCCATCAATGCTTCTAATCTTCTTCAATGACCCTGTTTTGTTCATGTACACATCATCTTTTTTATCCCAAGCTGTTGGTTTTTGGAGGTTTTCTTGCATTCCGATCGGTACCCCTTTTTCCTTGGACTCTGATTGTCAAGCCCTTTTCAGATTTTGTCCCCAACTTCAGCTCAATCGCTCTAATTTTGCTTAATTAACACCCAATTTGCGTACGACCTTGAAAACAGAGCAGCAGATGTAGTTTGTTAATTAATTAGTCTCTTTTGTGAATTCAACGAACTAAACTCGACTTACCCGTTTTTTTTTTTTTTGGACTCTAATTTACAAACCCTTTTCAGTTTTTGTCCAAAATTTAGCTCAATCGATCTAGTTCTGCTTGCATTTCAGTTCTGACCCTGTTCAGTCGACACCCAATTCGTGTAAAATAGAGCAGCAGATGTTGTTATTCGAGTTGCTCATTTTAGGAAATTGAGTTCTGTGAAATCCCTTTTGGTGTTGTAATCAGTGAAGCTTGAATTCTGGGAGATTGGGAATCCGATCCATGTGTTTGACGAAATGACTAACAGAGCAGGGGCAGTGAAAGACGAGAAGTATATTGGAGGAGGGGCATCGGCTTACGGGGAAGAGCCGTCGATAATGCCTCTGCCGCAACCGATGGAGGGCCTCCACGACGCCGGTCCGCCGCCTTTTCTGACGAAGACGTTTGATATGGTTGATGATCGGAGCACAGATGTGGTGGTCTCTTGGGGCAGAACAAGCAATAGCTTCATTGTTTGGGATCCCCACTTGTTCTCCACAAGTCTACTCCCTAGATACTTCAAGCACAACAACTTCTCTAGCTTTGTCAGGCAGCTCAACACTTATGTAAGTTTCTTGCTTGATTAATCGGTGTTTTTGCTTTGTTTTTATAATATGTTTTCATGTGGGTTATTTGAGTTCGAAGACTAGTTTTGGCTCTGAATCATAGAAGATAATTTTTTCTAATGGGTCTATTTTCTTTTCTTTTCTGCTCTTGTTCTGTTATCTTGTTTCATTGTTTATGTGGAAAATGGGGAAACATATGCTGTTGAGATTTGTTTTTGACGTGTTTGTCTATTGCAACATTGGGTTTCCTTTTGGAATGTTGTTTATTTGGTATTTCAATGTTTTTCTATTGGTCATGGCCTTAGATGTTCTTTTGGTTTTTTTGTGTTCTATTATTGTAATAGTTTTGTTTTGTTTTACTCCGGCGGGGTAGCCCAATTGTAATGGGGAGCTTGAAATTATGTGGATTATGCTCATAGTCTCAAGTTCGATGTCTTGTTTTATTAAAATTGTCGGTTGATTGCACCAAGGATACCCACAAATATCAAAAATAGTGTTCTTTTTTTTATTTTGAAGAAAAAAATAGTTTTTTTTTGTTATTTTGTTATTTTTTGGGTTTTGAAACATTCTTGAAATAGTTTTAATTACCTTTAGTCTTTGATTTTTCTTTTAATAATTGTGGGGTCTAAGCTTTTATATTTAGGTTCGACTATTTCGGTGGAGTTAGTCACGGGATGCAATGTTGATTGGACAATGTTTCTATTGTAACTTTTTTTTTTTTTTTTTCTTATACTTAATTTGGTCTCTCTTGTTGAAGGTTAGATTTCACATATACTAATAACAATATCCAGCAGTTCTCGAAATTTCCAAGATTATCGTCAGTTGCAGGTCATTAATTAGCTGTCTCCAATCCTTTAATTTTGAATTCTACCTTAGTTATTTTAGCAGGCTAAGTTTTCAGTGATGAACTGATGATGCTGGTTAAACGCATGCAGTGGAGTTAATTTGAGACTACAAATTTTGTTTTTCACGTGTTGAGTTTGGTGGTTGCAGGGATTTAGAAAGGTAGACCCAGATAGGTGGGAGTTTGCAAATGAAGGGTTTATTAGAGGATATAGACACCTACTTAAGAGCATAAAGAGGAGGAAAGCACCCTCTCAGTTTCCACTCCAACAGCAGCTCTTAGGACCATGTGTTGAAGTCGGGTCGTTTGGACTAGAAGGCGAGGTCGATAGGCTGAGGCGTGACAAGCATGTTTTAATGGTGGAGTTGGTGAAACTGAGGCAGCAACAGCAGAACACTAGAGCTCAGCTTCAACTGATGGAGCAAAGGCTTCAAGGCACAGAGCGGAAGCAGCAACAGATGATGACTTTCTTGGCAAGAGCAATGCAGAATCCGACTTTTATACAACAGTTGATCCAACAGAAGAATAGGAGAAAGCAACTCGAAGAAGCTATTAGTAAGAAGAGAAGGAGGCCGATTGAGCAAGGACAGCTCGGTGAAGCAATTGGCGAATCGAGTGGCGGTGACTTCGGAGGAGAGAGCTCCGTTAAAGTGGAGCCTCAAGAGTTGGGGAAAATGTATGGATTCGGGGCCTCGGAACTGGAGACACTAGCAATGGAAATGCAAGGTATAGGTAGATTTAGAGATGACGGAGGAGAAGAGCAAGAAAGTGAGCTTGAGAGTAGAGACCACGGCCTCGATGATGGATTTTGGCAAGAGTTATTCAATGAAAGATTCAGCAATGGAAATGGTACTCATGATGTTGAAGAAGAAGAAGAAGATGTGAATATCCTGGCCGATCGGCTGGGCTACCTGGGCAGCAGCCCCAAGTAATGATCTCGTGTTTACTCTCATGTTGTAGAATAGTTTAAACCCTCCATGACCTTTTTGCTTGCTCAATCATGGCCTTCTTCGGAATCTCTTCCAATAAGGCCCCAGGGATAAGGAGTTTACATTTTCATCTTCTCTTAACAGGAACAAAGAGCGAAAAAGAAGAAGAGAATCATATGCACTTCATCCATGGAAATAAAGGGAGTGTTGTTCACATTTTGTTGTTTCAATGGGGGCCGGTACTGGGTTTGTAGTTTTGATCTTTGTCGAATTACCCTTGTGTTGTTGGATCTTAGCAGATTGCTGACCGTCTTCAGATAGAAAGCGTCTTTTGGAAGGTTGTCTAAAATCTGTAGCAAAGGTTGTTGTAGGCTTGTAGAATTTCACTTCAGTTAATTTTTCCTGCTTAATCAATTTTATGTATCTTCGCTTGTAGCCTCAATTACTCAAGAGCAGATGATTGAAGATGAAGCAAAACTACTCAAACTGACCCAAGGTCAAAAGTCGAATGGTACATGTTTTGTTGATTACACTTCCATTTTAATCTTTCATGAACATGATGGTGTGTATATTCTCATATGCGTCTCTTATAATCAAGGCTTCAAACAGCATGTGTAGTTCATGTTTAACCTGTAATGAGAGTCATGTCGTTATAGTGGATGAAACATGAACTAAAGATGTATATTATGAATGCCGAAAAGTTCAGCAGAATTCACATGGTCCTGGAACTTTGCCTCCCTTATATATAATATAGAGGATATGCATTATGATCAGTTCCTTCGAGTGTGAAATCCTGGATTTAATGTTTATTCATGGAATTTAAGGGTTGTGACTTTTAAACAGACCCATGCACATGTACAACCAGTTCAAAGTGCTCAAAGCCGGTGTTGATGCGAACTAATATGTTGTTCATGAGCATGTAACCATGAGCTTTGCTGGGATGATTATGCTGTCCATTCTGGCTTACAAGATCTCTTTCCTAGCATTATTCTTGGTTGTAAAACAGTTTCCATCAATGCTTGACTCATGGAATTCATGTGGGTCAACATTTTCTAACTTGTGACCCATGTCTGACTCATGGAATTCATGTGGGTCAACATTTTCTAACTTGTGACCCATGTCTTTGTATTCATGAGCCCCGTTATTGTTTTTTTTTTTTTTTTTTTTTTTTTTTTTTTTTTAATTTTATTTTATGGTGGATCAATCTATCAGATAATGTCCGACCCACATGGTTTATATTTGATCCTGAAAATGGTCTCATGTTGGTGGCTTGTTTTGCATTTGCAACAACTTGAACCAAAATTGAATAGTGGATTCTTTACTTCATATACTTTGTTTACTTGTCTCTTCAACACATGTAACTATTTTTCTGCCTTTGAATTATTAGGGGTCTGAATGTATGATACATTTATAAAAATGGTTTTCTGCTGCTCCAAGTTGGTGTTCCACAGTTTGTGTCCATTACAGAACACCAACATAGCCTCAGTCCCAAATTAATTGGGGTCGGCTGCAAGGATCAAAATCTTCAATTGTGCTCGATTAAGGGCAAAGTTTGCGTCCATTCAATGGGGAAAATGAGGTTGGAATGAATGCTACTTGTTCTTTATCTCGTTTGGCTGTTTTACTCAAATGCATTTAGTTAGATTTTTCCATGAAACTTTGAATGCATTTCTTGCTTCAGTATTGTTTTAGACTTTTTGTGGGATCCATCGTGCATATTTCTTGTCTAGAATTTTACAAATGCCGAATGAGGTGGGAGATAAGTTTAAACAATTAGGACGGGGATTCGGTGTGATGGGGCAATGAAATAGGTGTTTTTTTTTTCTTTTCTTTAAAAAAAATAAATTTCGGTTAGATCTTTTTCCATATTCACTTTTTTTGTTCTTCTGTTTCATTTTGTAGCCTCCTTGACCCCTCTTGCTTGTTCAATTTTGGCATATATTTCGATAAGGCTGGGGTGAAGGAATTCTCATTTCCATCTTTTTCTCTTAACAGGACTAAAGGTTTTCCCTTGATTCTGTCCCAAAGATTGTTGTAAACTTTTAGTATTTCTACTGTGCTTTTTTTAGTACTCGCTTTCAGTTATTTCACCCGCTTGATCAATTTTATGCACCTGTAGCCTGAATTCTTCAAAAGCAGCTGTTCGTAGAGAAGCAAAACTCAAAGTGGCTGAAGATGCTGTCATCAAACAGAAAAAAATGGTAACAATTTGCTGATTGCACCGACGTTATAGTATTTCATCAAGGCAATGGTGCCCGTTCATTGGTATCTCTTACAGATTGGTGCTTGAAACAGCAAATCTCATGTTTAACCTATTGCTTACTTTGATAAAACTTTATAGCATGAAATATGATTAAAATCTAGAATTTACATGGCCGGTCATATATACGTGAAATCGCACGTTGTGATCAATTTTGTTGACTACAGATTCCTGGATTTTACACATACTCATAATATAGTACCGTAGATTTTGAATCCAGAACTGTCTGAATCCTGTTCAAAGTGAATAAAGACGGCATTAGATGAGCACCCATTTATTGCTGTGGAACATGTGTCCTTGAGCCTGCTTTATATATTCTCATTGTAAACCTCTTCCTATGAGCATTGTATGCAACAGTTGCCATCACTTCTTAGCTCTTCGAATCTGTGTTGATTACCAGTTCCTGATCTTTGACAATGACTTAAAAGGGTAATCCCCATGATTTATGGCTCAATATTCCATGAGATGCTTAATCCGATCATTTCTCTGGGGGATCATCCTATCCAACAACGTCTAAATCACAACTTGGTGCGATATTATCATGTGAAGTTAAAATCTTGGGTCCTTTTGCAATTGCAATTTAACTGTAACTGTAACTGGAATTGAGTATTGGATTCTTATACTATAAATTCTTTTTATGATTGTTCTAGATTGCATGTAGTAATTTTCCCGCATTTAAAATTATTAGGTATCGGAGCTGATGTTACGTTCACAGTGATGGGCTTTTAGCTGCTCCAAGTTGGTGCTTGCAGTTCATGCGCATTCAACAGTAAAATGAGGCGAGTATGAAAGCTACTTTTTTTTTTTTTCATCGACTGCTTTATGAACTGGATGTTAGCAATGTTTTCTCCCTGAAATATGGAATGCATCTCTTGCTCTCATTTAGTGGGATCTAAGCCGGTGCCATGCCTGGGCTTTCATGAATGCAAAATGAGTTGGGAGATAAATGAGTAGAACTATGATGGGGAGTTGTTTATAATATAGAAAGCCAATACCCTCTAGGATCGTGATGAAGCCATTCTTGTTGTCTTTCTATTTACTTTTCGTGTTCATACGTGCAAAGCACAATTAGTAATGGTGCATTTAGATTAGTAGATGTCAGGCGAAACTTAAAGTCCAACTCTAATGCCTCGACCAATTTGTCGATTATGATTGGTATAAATAGGAATTTATAATAACATCAATTCCATCATCTTATTGCTTTTGGTATTTTATTGTAAATTGGCAAAACCATGTTATGTTGAGAAATAATTATGAAATCCAAATCACAGAAAAGATGTCGCGAACTTTAGTTTCTTTTGGGTATTATGTCGTGCTTCTCTCTTTTAATGCTTAAATATGAAGTTTCAAATGTGGTGTTCATGAAGTGCTCTTTATTTTGTTCATTTGATTTGCCCCTTATTCCTCATCTTAGTTCTATAGTGATTTTAGCATTTTAGTTCAAACAGAGTTTTGCTTTCCCTACCTTTTTTTTTAACAGAACTTCTATTTTGTTCTCTGTTTTTACATATATGTGACCGTTAATCAAGAAGAATGTTGGAAGCTGTTGTAAATTAAGTTGAAACTTGCAAAAAACTAGATAAAAAAAATAGAAGATTAAGAATTTTTACTACTACAAACTGCTACTACAAAGGAGAAGAGAAGAAATGAGATAGTTGGAATGAGAAGTTTTCATTCAACTTGGTGTGTTTTTACAATGAGGTTTGCACCCTTTATATAGGCCATTTGATGATGATGATAAATGTACTTTATACAATGTGTACAAATAACACATACACCCCATATCATACAACACATTACAAGTAATTTGATAATACATGGAAGAGTTGGTGTATATTGAAAATGGTTACAAATAATATGATAATACATAGATAAGTGGAGGTACTATTAAGTGAAAAATACAAGTTACATGACTACTCAATATGTTGGCGTATATGCATGGATATCCATACTCCACAACAAAAGCCACATTTATAGTCTAGGATTTTTGATGTGAAAGCTGCGATTATAAATAAGTAGCCTTGGAAGGAATATAGTTTTAAATAGGTGGCATAAAAAATATAATAAATTTTGTAAGATTTGACAAAAATCCATGTCTGTCACTTTCATTAAAAAAAAAAAAAACTGTAGAGATACAATACATATGTTAACAAATAAATGTGAGTCATCAATTATAGATTCTCTAGTATCCTAGATTTTTTTTTAGGATAAAAGTTGTTGAAAAATTTCATAGCTAACTGTGGCGAGATAAACACAAATTTATCCCGACATGTATTGAAAAGAGAGAAGGGATAGATCACATGAAAAACATCGTTACCCTACAAGTCTACAATCATAAGGTAATAAATATCTTCTTTTAAATGCATTGGTAACAATTTTTTTTTTTAGTATAAATACTCCCCACCCCACCAACAAAGTTTGCATGCTAACAAAAATAAAGTTTTTTTTTTTGTTTCAATCTAGTTCGCTCAACACCAAACCTAGTTATTGTATACACCTTGGTTCCCTTCTCAACCTATATCAATGTTTTAGTCAACTAGTATACCTTATTTTTTCAGTCAATCTTTTGAACGACAAGACATATTCAAATTAAATCCTATTTACAATACCTTATTTTAATTAATGCATTGCATCCATGGGTCATAACATTTTTCTATCCACCTTCTACCTATGCCAAAATATCATTTTTCTTGCATGTAATCTATATATATATATATAGTGCAAATGTTGAACAGTTTGCTCAACATGCATTCTAGGAAACTAAATGTCCATTGTCATAAATATGACGTGGCAATAAAACACCAGGTTGGGTGAACTTTTACAAACATTTTAGGAGTCGGATCAACAATTAATTTCTTGTTATCTAGCTCTCCACTCCAATGTCCGGATCTTGTCCTTAGCAATTAAAGCCTAAAAGTCACGAAACTATTTATTAGAAGGGAAACCCAGAACATTGGATGACAACACCAAATTATTGCACATGCTTAGTCTTACCTTTTGTCCCAAATAGTAAGCATATCATTAGCGACCTCAAATTAAACTTTATGAATAGTTAACCCATCTAAACACCATCTAAAATTAATTGTATGTATAATTATTTCAATTAAGATTTGATTTGTCCACAAAATACTTTTGGTGTAAATTATAAAACAATTAGTCTCATAAGATTAAAAATATAAATATATAAAATAATATGTATATATATATATGATAATAATAATAAATGCTATAAATTAAAAATATATAGATAAACAAAATAATAATAAATAAATAAATTAGGTAATATTATATGCATTCTACAACCCTGGTGTGACAAATAATCAGAACCATGTATAAACTTAATATCGGTACATTCAGGCGAGATAGGGGTTTGAATTTACAAAAAGCTATGATTATATCTGGAAGAAGAGAATCTGTATAATAACATTGTTTGAGTAAAAAAAAATAAATTAAACTTGACTATAACTTTTATCGTTGAGTTAAAATGGTATGGGACTTATTAACTCAATATATATGATGGAAGTATTTGTTGCGATTTTTTTAACCATGGGATAAAATAAAGTGAAAACTATATAATAAGATACAAACTCCGATAGCCTAGATAGTATATTTACATGTACCTATGAAATAAGTGAATAAATAAAATGTACACACATACATATATTATTTATTTATACTAAGATAACTTCTATTTATGCAGAGGTCGACACCCACGATACCTACTGAAAATCAAATTGTGAGTGATAGTCCTACCATG
Source organism: Stephania yunnanensis (assembly GCA_039657365.1). Classification (NCBI taxonomy): domain Eukaryota; kingdom Viridiplantae; phylum Streptophyta; class Magnoliopsida; order Ranunculales; family Menispermaceae; genus Stephania; species Stephania yunnanensis. The sequence continues at coordinate 13,760,909 of CM077592.1, forward strand.
ATTGAAAACCCTATTAGGGACACACCTATAAATAACCAACACTTAGGAACTGAACCCTCATAATAAAATAAGGAATCAACTATGGATTAACTGCTCCAAATTTTTCTATGCTATATAAATCAGCAACAAGCAACCGAAAAATTATCTGAAGACCAGCCAATAATGTCTTGTCCAATCTAAAACGCTACTAATGAAGCCTTAAACTTAATGACCTTAATTCGAGACTTTAAACGATTAAATCCAAATACTTACGATGGGGCGCTTGATGTAAAGGAAACTGATAACTAGTTAAAGAAAACAAAAAAAGCCTTAAATATCATGATAATGCCAGAAGAAGTTAGGGTCTCACTAGCCTCTTATCAATTGATTAGTCAAGCAGCAAATTAGCGAGAAATGATATAAAATAACCCAGATATTGATACAAAAAATGAAATAGGAGAGTGTTGAGACATTATTTGTGCAACAATATTTTCTTGAAACCTTGAGGGCACGATTCAAAGCTGAGTTTGCTCAGTTGATTAAAAAAGGAATGACAGTCTAAGAGTATGAAGCCAAGTTCGCCAAGTTAGCTCGATATGCGCTAGCTATGGTAGTGAATGAACAAGATAGTTTAGAGAAATCTTTCTTTGGATTATGATATGACATTCGACGAGCATTAGCATTTTTTTAGCATAAAAATCATAGAGCAATGGTCGAGGGAGCTTTAGCAGTCTAGGCATAAATTCAACAAGATGAAAAATCTTGAAATAAAAACTCAGGAAAAAACTTGAGAGGAAATTTGAACCAAATGAACCCCAAACGAAAATGTCCATTGGGTGAGCAAACGTACGTTAAGGCAGAACAAAAAAATAGAACTCAAAATAAGTTTGGTAGGCAAGAAAAAACAAACCCTAACAATTTTCATGGCGGGAGAAATAAGGAATTAATTTTTTCATCCTTTTAGATCCAACGAGGACAAATGACACAAGCAGTGATGCGCACATGCTTCATATGTAATCAGTCGGGACATATAACTCGTCATTGTCCTCGAAGTCTAAATATCATTCCGCCTCACCCTAGCAAAACTCTAGTGCAATCACATAATCGACAACCAGCCAAAAATTTTGGACGAGTCAATGCCACCATGGTAGAATTACCAGCCAATGCATTCGTAGAAGGTATATTTTCAATTTTTAATACTCAAATTAAAGTTTTATTTGACTCTAGTACTACTCACTTTATTATTTTTAAAGAAATTGTGAAAATCTTAGAATTATCAATTAAAAATTAGAAGATACTCGTAGGATTCAAACACCATTTGGAAGATACTCGTGCGAACTTAAACTGCATGATAAAATATTTTTGGTTGACCCTATAGTCATGAATATAATAGAATATGACTTAATTTTAGGAATGGATTGGTTAGCACAATATCATGCTCAAATTGATTGTAAAAAGAAAAGGGTATATCTAGCCCTTCCAACTAGACAAACTTTGATAATAAATGGCCAAGCCCAAAAGATCTACATATTTAAAATGGATGCTCTTAAGACTTTCCCTGAGGATAAAAAAACTAGAAAACATTTCTCAACACTGCGATTAAAAGTGCTAAC